>MOWL01000048.1:0-747234 GCA_002110485.1 Emergomyces orientalis
ATCAACATCACTGTTTATAAGATAGGTAGGCTCAATGGCCTCCTCCAGATCCCCATTGACAAGCATCTTCATGATGTGCGGCCGCTCCTTGCCAGGCGCCGCAGGAGACAGTGCTGCCATCCATCCGCAGGATTCAAAAACATCGAGCTCATCCGGTATGTTATTTGGCTCATGAGGAGCCGGAAAGAGCGGCATTAATGAATGACACGTCCTCCACGAGAGCTTCATCAAAAACCACATCTCGTGCTATCTCCAACCTGCGTGCATCAGGGTCCCATATGCGAACTTGATGAAGGCCCTGATAACCCACAAAGATCCATTCTTTCCCATCCGTTCTATCCGCAAGCTTATTAGTAACTCGCAGATCCTTCTTGTAGACCTTGCAGCCCCCATCTATGCAGCCAATTCGCCGTGGGCTGCACCCCCATCCATGCTTCAAAGGGGGTCAGCGGAGACCCCTCCTTGCACCCGTAAAGCTTCGTAGAGGTGGGAGACATATTGATCAACATAACGGCAGCCTGCATGGCCTCACCCCATAGGTCCCTAGGCTGCCCGCTATCGAATAGCAAGCTCCTAGTTCTTTCGATTATTATGCGGTTCGCACGTTCCGCTGGACCATTTGATTGTGGGGTATATGGCGTAGTCGTCTCATAGGCAATGCCTCGCTGTTTACAAAAAGCTTTTAATTCATCGCTCTTGAATTCTCCACCACCATCCCAGTGCAAGGAGCCCACGCATCGCTGCGCAGTGGTCTCAATCATTGTTATAAAATCCCGTAGTTTCGCGGTTGCTTCACCCTTGGTGGCCATTAAAATGGCCCACCGATATCTCGTGGCATCGTCCGTAATACTCATCCAATAATCAGCCCCCCCATACGTGGGAACGCCATCCTCATTGAATAAGGTACGCCCACCGCCCGCAAGATCAATAAATAATCGTGCAGCAGGCTTCACTTTTCTAATCATGGGCTCAAAAGCAGGACGAGCCATCTTAGCCTGCACGCAGGTTTTACAAAAAGGCAGAGCCTTGGAGCCTTTAATCCTCATCCCCATGCGCGGATCCGCGGCCATCTTCGCTATATCCATGTGGTTAAGATGACCCAGCTTCAAATGCCATTGCAGCATCGTGAGCTCTACTGGTTTTATATTCATTGATGGCAGAGCCAATAGCGAGTCATCCACAGCATTTACGGGCCGAAAATCACCATTAGGCATGGCGAATTGAATCAAATCTCGGATTTGCGGAGGCTTTTCAATGACATAGATATCTTTCTCATTCAAAACAGCAGTGAAGCTGACCATTCGATCGGGAGAGGTCATATAATATCGAGTGAGCTTCTCCATATGCCAATTGCTTGAACGTATAGCCCTTGCGGACTAATTTGCCAAAGCTCACGATATTTGCTTCTAATTCGGGGGCAAATCGCACACCTTCCAGGCACACATCCGCCCCATCAACCGCCAGTTCAACCGTACCAACGGCCGCAGCTGGAACAATGGTCCCATCCGCCATTTTCAATTTAACATTGGAGCTCATTGAATGGCATTTAACAAGCTCCTTGCGTGTTGCGTGAGCGCCAGACCCCGAGTCCAGAACCCACTCATCCGCAATATCATCATCACGGACGATTTCACGAGCATGGAACACCTTCTCAACCGTACTGTGTACAGGAGCAGAGCCGTCATCGGGGCTCTTGAAAGAATCCTCATTATTGGCCTTCTTCTTATCCTTCTGTGCCACCACGCCTTTTTTCATTAGAATAACTGATGCGCTTCTCTGGGTGCTTTTTCCAACAGCTCTCCTCATTATGGCCCACAATCCCGCAATGTGAGCATTTTGGCCTGCCTGATGCAGATGGAGCAGGGCTCTCACCCGCATCATCCATACTGCTCGCATTATTTACGGGCGCCTTTGTGTTCTTTGAAGAAGAGGAACTGCCGCCAGAGGGCAATCGAAGCAGAATATCACGGCATAGACCCACAAAATCATCCTCCAGGAGAGTATCTTCACCACTCTTTTCAATATCATCCATCCTATTTCGTATGAGATTGGCCCATCTACTGTGAATCCCCGCAAGCAATCGATCAAAGAAAGACGGAATCCGGCATATAAAAATCTAATCGCTTATATTCAGTTCGTACGGCTAAGAGACGCTCAATAAACGCACGATCCGACCCGCAAGACTCAGCCGTCATACCCAGGAACTCATTGAAAAGACGAAACCGGCGAACTACGCGGCGTTCAGCGAAGTTCTCCTCTACTATGGACCACAGCATATAGGCAGACAATTGATTCTCCTTCGGTATAGTAAAATGAGTTCTAGCCTGTGCGGAAATCGCTGACCACATATAATTACGCAGCCAGCTATTCCGCTCCCTCCAGAGCTTCGCAACGTCCTCACTGACCCCCTCAGGCGGGCCAGCTCCTTATTTAACAAAATATCATCTGTTTCTGAATCCTTCGCCGCGAGAAGAACCTCATCCCTCCACATGGGATAGTTCATGGAGCCCAGCAGCAGAACTGGCTTTTCAAGAAGCTTAACTGTAAGTCGAAACTCCTTAATGGCCTTCAAATAAGCCGTCATATTGGCGCCTGCGAGCTCCCCCGCACCAGCACCAGCCTTAATCCGCGCTGTTTCATTCTCCAACCTCGCAATCTCCAACCTCGCCCGGGTCTCAGCGCTCAAGGAGTCATCATGCTCAACCTGAGCCTCCTGGGTGGGTTCATCGCGATCTGAGCCCGTATCCGACATATCCGACATTGGATCTTCGAAATCAGCACTTGACTCCTCCGAAGGAGCTCTTGCGGGCAATTTACGGGCTGTAATGGGGGTTGGAAAGGGCTCGTTTTCAATATTCTCCGGCGTACGTTCCGCTCGCCTAGTCGGCTTATTTTCCCTCGTAAGATCAGGACTGTTGCCTGACCGTAAGTTCACCATGAGAGGCAAGAACTAGCTGTATAAGAGAAATAGATAGCAGTAACGCAGCGTATTAAACAGAGGGCCTCATAACCTCATAGAGTGCATCAAGCCTATCATATTGAACTACCTAACTAGCTAAAATATATATGTGTGTGTGGGGCATGTGACCCGGGTAGCCCTAGTATCACCTAACACCTCCAACACCCTTTTCAATCAGGTGATCATGTTCAAGAGATCACATGAGATCACATGCACATATGTATATTCAATTATATGCACAGCTCTTCTCATGGAACTGTCAGGGGTTGAACCCCTATATGGTTATATGGACTCAGGCTAGCCGGCTCCCGCGCTAGTGGCTAGCCCTCGCTTGCAATCTGTGCGCACTTTTCTACACACACTCTTTGCACTTCTTTCTTTTCTTTCTCTTTTCTTCCTTAAGCTTTCCTTCTTGTATATTAGGCACAATATAGCTCTTTCATACCTAATTGCTCGCCCCTTACAGGAACAGACTGTTACAACAATTCTCTCTTTTTTTGCAGCTAGCTCTGTAGCCGCTCAGCAATCACCAGATATCTGTAAGGGCGAGCAATTAGGTATGAAAGAACTATATTGTGCCCAATATACAAGAAGAAAAGCTTAAGAAAGAAAAGAGAGAGAAAAAGAAAGAAGTGCAAAGAGTGTGTAGAAAAGTGCTCTAAGCACAGATTACAAGTGAGGGCTAGTCACTAGCGCGGAGCCAGCTAGCCTGAGTTCACATAATTATATAGAGGTTCAATCTCTGACATTACCTCTCTTCTTCTCTTTCATAATTCTCTGCAGATAGTCATTGAGAGTCTGAGTCTTCTTCATTAGAGATGCCTTTATTCAGATGAGAGCAGTTCAGCTCACTCATTTGATCAGATAATGCTTCTGGCAGTATCTAATCTTTTTCTTAAGAATTTTCTCAACATAGTACTCCTCGTGCTCATCAACATCTATGGCCGGTGGTTGAAGTTCATGGCAGATTTGGGATGGCAGCGGGTCTCCAGCAGTGGGATGAAGTAAATCCACATGAAAAACATTATGAATCCCAGATGATATATTCAATTGATAGACATGAGAGTCAATTCTCTCTATTATCTTGAACTTTTCATTCTAAATATTCAGCTTCTTTGAAGACTGAAGTGTAGACACATTCTTCAAATTCAGTCAGACAGTGTCATTAACTCTGTATTCTGAGGTGATATTTTGATGATGATTAGTCTGGAGTTCTTGTTCCTGCTGGGCATTTGCCATTGAAGTCTGGGCCCAGGTTGCTGCATCTTTTAGCTTTGCTAGAATTAATTCTGCTTGCTCAATTGAGTTTCAAGAACTCTCAGAGACTGAAGTATTCTCTTTCAGTTATAGCAGATCTAAATTATACTCATGTATCAAAAGAATGAGCTCACACCAGTGATTACTGAGTCTCTATCATTCATGACTAATTCAGCAGATGCTAAACATTCTGACCAGTCATTCTGTGCAAAGTTTGTGAACTTTCTGATATAGGTTTTCAATGACTGATTTACTTGTTCTGTGAACTCATCTGTCTCTGAGTGATAGACTGTGAAGAGATGTCTGATGACATCTAACTTCTTATATACATGTGATCAAAAAAAACGCTTTCCCCCGAACCAGCCCAATTCTTCGAATTAGAAGACGAAAAGACATCCATTTGAAAGCTCTTGTTTGAGAAAGCAATTTATTCACTTTTTATTAAAATTGAGCGCGAGTTGGTGAAGCTATTGAGGAAAACGTGTTTGCAACCCCTAAGGGGAAAGAAAATCACACTTCATCACATAACATCATCAGTTTCGAATTTGAATATAGAAGCTAGAACAAACCAGATATTACAACTGTCTCAATTTTGAATTCATTCCGACCATCTCTTTCTGAACAATTCATTGTCAAAACTGCGTGAAAACTCTGATTGATTTTCATGTTCCTTTGCACCAGTGCCAAGTCTTTTCCCTGTACCGCCCTACCTCGCCCGGCAGAAAAGTGACAAAAAAATACCTCAGCACAGATCACACGTGACCTACCCTTCAATCAGAAATTCCCCGGAACCTACCCTCTCTACAAAACGGAACGAGAAAAAGTGGAAATATCAGTGTTTAAAAAAATAGCTTGGTCCCTGCAAGTAATATATATACATACTTGTATATATATATATTATTATATAAGAAAATAGTACAGATTTAGTCTGTTGATTCTTCATTTGCATACTCATCTGTGTGACTTAATAAATTACATTTATTAAGAGCTATCTAGTAAAATATATGAGATTAATTTGAATAGAAAAGGAAATCTATTCAGTATTAATTCATATTGATATTTCAGGAATACAATCTTGATTTGAGGTGGGGCCTATTTCAAGCAGAAATTTTGAGAAGCTTTTTAAATTGAAAAACAAAATTTGCAAGAGTTAGAGTGTTTTTTGATTTAGCTCTGAGTAAATAAATCAAGAAAATTCTACACAAATTCATATTTCTTTACTTCAGTGACTGATTCAGTTTTTGAAAATAATCTCAATTTTGAGCTGCATACTTGATATGTGGGGAAAGTTTAGAATATTGAATATTTCTGAATAGTTTTTATCAATTTCTCTGCAAAAAATTGATTTATTTTGTCAGTTTTTCTTTCAAAAACTGTCATTTCAATTGAATAATTTATTATTCATTGAAATCAATTCTTTTCTCTTCATTTTGTAACACAAGAAAGAAGTCTGTGAAGATTTAATTGATTTATCTTTAAAAATCAATATTAGTTTATTAGATTCTCTTGAAAAATCTAATCTAGATACTATTTCTAGTAGAAAAAATAGCAAAAATCTGAGAATACTATTTAATTTGACTAATTATCTAATATACTCAAAGAAATCATGAATAACTCACCTCAATCTGTGAACATGATGACTCCATGCAAAAATAGAAATAATTTCATAGAAACTGTTTCTGAAATTGAGATTTTGAAGAAAAGAAAAAAAGAAGAAATAGACAGACACAAAGTAGATGAAGTGAAAATCTACAAAAAATAGCTGATGAGCTATATAAACAGTGCATGTATGAAGAAAATGAAGAAATTCTTCTTATTCTGCATTCACAAGCAAGACAACTGAATGAAATTATTAAGTTTAAACTTAATATTTCTTAAATCTGAAAATAGTTTTGAAAAAAACTGAAAAAATCTGTATTTTAAAAAATCTCTTCTGAATCTCTTCAAAAGAAAACACTGAAAATGAGACAAAAATCTATACTCAAACTCTCAATAGCTCACAAAATATTGAAAAAAGAAAAACAGCTGAAAAAAAGCTGAAAAAATTTTCTCATTAATTAAGAAAAAAGAACAAAGAAAAGCTCAAAAAAAGATTAAATTTCTTGAATCAAAAAAACAGAGACTGATTTTAAAAGTTAGTGATAGAGCTATCTTTGAAAAATCTATTCTAAATGATTCTAAGTTCATTTTTGAATTTAGAAACAAAATCAATCAAAACTTTCATTTTGAAACTCAAAATGAAGAATTCAAGTCAGTTATCTCATCAATTGAAACCTCTTTCTGAGAAATTCAATTGTAATTACTGCAATGCCAGATTTCAGCTCTGAATATCTAATTCAAAATGAAAACTGCTGAAAGAGATAGTTCAAAAAGCTCTCTCTATTGAAGTTTCATGTGAAAAAGATGAGAAATGAGGAAAATTTGTATTATATAATATTTCAGTTGAAATCTTTGATCATGAAGAAGACATGATAAATTTGAAAGAAGAAATTGAAATATATAATTCAATTTCTTTGAAAAAAACCCCAATTTGGCTCAATTATTATGAGCAAAGACAAAGAAATCAAAATACTTCAGTTTTAATTACTACAAATACAATAGAACAGTCAAAAGACAGTATATTATAATTGCAGAATGAAAATGAAAGTATTTGAATTCAAAGATTCAAGAGAGAATATTAAATCTCAAATTCAATGCTTAAACTGTCAGAAACATGAACACTTTGCAAATACTTGTAAAAGAAATTTAAATGTCAGTTTTATGCTTTAGATCACAAAATAAATGAACATTCTTGCAATATATATAGAAAAATAGATGAAATCTGCAATCACACTGAAATCAAATGCAGTAATTGCTATGAAAAATACATATCTATTTTAAAAAATTGTATTTTCATTTTCAAGAAAAAGTCTTTCAATAAAGATGTGAAATGAAGAAAAGAAACTCAAAATACAGAGAAAATAGATAAAACTACAAAAAGAAGAAATTCTCAAATATCTATTTCTTCTGAGTCAAATTCTTTTTCAAAAAATAGACAGATCTTAAACTCTGTTACATCTATAAAATGAGAAAAGATAAAGAAAATCTCATTTCAATAAAGCAGTAGAGTTCCACTCTGAATACAGATAATAGATATAATTTATCTGATTCAAAATAAAAAAGAAACACAGCTTAATTTATTCTTTTGTACATGTTACTACACAAAATAATAATAAAAAGAAAAAAATATCAAAAATGCTTCAAAAATAACTTTATTCAAAACAATGTTGATAGAAATAAAGATGCTATCTATTCATGCTTACAAATAGGCTTTGAAGAGCAAACTGACTTTATTCTATTACAAGAGTCAAATTTTGATATAGAACAACAATTTATAATTTCTCATTCAAGCTATCACTGCTTTTTAGAGAGAAATCAGATGTAAAAGCAAGAGTTATAATATATGTAAGAAAAAGATCAAGATTTCAATTCAATCTAAAAAGTAATTATATATCTAATTCTGATATTCTAGTTGGAGATATTATAGATACAAGAAATCAATTTGCCAGTATTCAATGATAAATATTTATAATGAAAAATCACTGAAGGTAAATGATAATTCATGAACAGTTGACAGAGAACTGCTGAATTTAAGTTCAGAAAAAAATACTATTATATATAATGATTTCAATGCACATCATATATGGTGGAATTCTGAATGTGATTATTCAATAAGATCAGAGAAAATAGTAGAGTGAGCTCTACAACATGAATTAGATATTATAAATGAAATTGATAGACAGATCTTCTTTAGAAACAACTTAATGAAGAAATCAATCATAGACTTAACCTTTCTATCAAAAAATTTGATTGAAAACAAGATCTATAATTGATATATTAATTCAGAAGAAACATCAGAATCTGCTCATGAAGTTATTCAATTTAATATTGAAATTGATGAAAAGGAAACATGTGAGAATCCTCTACTATCAAATCAATATAATTTTGAAAAAGCTGAATGGTCTGAAATCAATAAGAGAATTGAAGATTTAAAATTTGAAAAAAAAGAAGAATTATCAAATTGGAATGAAAAGACAATAATAACAGATATAATGCTAGAAAGTAGAACTAATATAATAACTGAAATTATATTAGAAAGCATTAAAAACTTTATACCAAAGAAAAAGCTCTCAGAATTCTCAAAACCTTGGTGTCAGAAGAAATAACAGAAAAAAGAAAAAATCTAGCAAAAATAAAAAAAGAATGGAAGAGAATATCATATCTTATGAAGAATATAAAAGAATAAGAAATGAATATTTCACATTAATTAAAAAAGCTAAAACTAGCTGCTGGAATAAATTTCTTGAGAATGCACAGGGAAAAGAAATATTTAAAGCTTTTAAATATACAAAGTCTAAATCTGTTGCAAAGCTTCCATCTCTAAAATATAAAATAGAAAATGAGGAATATATTGCTCATTCTTTTGAACAAAAATGTCAGGCTTTTATGAAAATTCTATTTCAAAAACCACCTCAATCTGAACAATATAGTTCAATATGTGAATATATTGAAGATTCAAGATGGGCTTGGCCAGATCTATCTAGAAATGAACTTGAAACTGCTGTTTTTACAAGTTCTACAAAAACAGCTGCAGGACCTGATACTATAAATCATTTAATCATTCAAAAAGTCTTTCATTCTCTGAAAAATGAATTATTTGAATTATTCTCTCAACTAATGAAGAATGGGTATCACCCTGAATGCTGGAGACAAGCAACTGGTATAGTTCTTGCAAAACCAAATAGAAAAGCTACTATGCCAAAGTCTTATAGAATTATATCACTTTTGAATTGCTTGGGAAAAATTCTTGAAAAAATAATAGCAACAAGATTATCATATCTAGGCTCAATCACTGATTTATTATATAATGATCAAATGGGTGGCAGAAAACAGAATTCTGCAATAGATACAGTTTTATCAATAATTCATGATATTCAAATGGCAAAAAATGAAGGCTTAGTTACAACAGCTGCTTTTATTGATATAAAAGGTGCTTTTGATCATGTTTCAAAGAATAAGCTAATAATTATTCTTCAAGAGATGAAACTACCAAAAGCATTAATAAAGTGGGTTATATGTTTTATGTCAAAAAGATATATTCAACTACTTTTTGACTCATTAAAGCAAGATATTACTGAAATTGAAATAGGAGTTCCTCAGGGGTCTCCAGTCTCACCAATTCTATTTGCTATATATACAAAAATCTATTCAAAGATAGAGAAATGGAGATAGTGAGATCTCCTAGCTATGTGATGATATAGGTCTGATTTTCAGCTCAAGAACAATAAAAGAAAATTGTGAAAATATTGAAAAAGCTGCGCAAGAGATATTTAATAGAGGAGATTTAAACCTAATTCAATTTGATATGGAAAAAACTGAATTAATTCACTTTTTTCCAAAAAGATATGAAAAGGAAATAAGTTTAAATCTATTAAATCAAGAAATAAAGCCTAAATCAGTTGTAAGATGGCTAGGAATCTGGCTGGATTCAAAACTCAATTTTAAATCTCATATTCAAAAAAGAATGGCTCAAGCTGAAAGAGTTTTAAATAGTATAATACAACTTTCTAATACTGAAAGGGGTTTATCATTTCAAGCTATGAGACAGCTATACATTGCATGTATAGCATCTATTTCTGATTATGGTGTTCAGATATGGTGGAAGAACCAGAAACACTTCATAGATAAGTTTCAAAAATTGCAGAATACAGCTTTAAGAAGAATTCTGGGAGCTTTCAAAACCTCTCCATGTAGAGCTATGGAAATAGAAGCTTCTATATCACCTCCTGAAATAAGATTTGAGAAGATATGCAAGAATTATGCACTGAGAATCATGAAAATGCCAGATATTCATTCAATTAGAAAAAGAATATCTACATCTTATCCTCCAATTCAATCTGGAAATGACTTAGATTGGAATAGATATCTAGATTGGAATAGATATCTAGATTGGAATGAAAGTCAAGAAAATCAAGAAAATGAGAGAAATAGAAAAAAAATCCCTTCTCAACTATATAGAGTATGCTCAATGATTAAAAATGAGTTCTCCTCATTAAATATTGAAAAGATTGAACACAAAAAGCTATATCCATGGAAAGAAAAACTAGGCTCAATGATTTCAATTGAAATAAGCGCATTATCAAAACCAGAAGAAGCTGAGAATCATAGAAGAATAATAGAGAAAATTGATTTTAAAAAGTCAATTCTAATCTATTCAGATGGTTCAATGAATGAAAATAAAGGCCTAGGAGCTGGAATAGCATATACAGAAGATAATTACAAATATACATCAGATTCATGGAATATTGGAAATGAATGTGAAGTATTTGATGCTGAATTATATGCTATTATGAAAGCTTTTAAACTGATAGAAATAAAAGCTTCAAAAAGAAAAGATATGAAAGAAGCATGGATTTTTTCAAATAGTCAAGCAGCTTTGAAAAGAATTCAAAAAAATGAAATTCATAATGGTCAAATGAATATAGAAGTAATTCTAAAGATATGCAAAAGAATTCAATTAAAATATAAGACAAAGATATATCTGAGCTGGGTTCCTGCTCATATAAATATACATGGAAATGAGCTTGCTGATGAAGCAGCAAAGAAAGGAACAGAACTAAATATTGCAAGTTCAAAAATAGTTTCATGGTCTTTTATTAAAAGAAAGATAAAAGAGAATTGCTTAGAAAAATGGCATAAAATATGGAAAAAACAAAGAAAAAGTCCTCACTATCTTAGATTTGAAACTAAATCTAAATGAAAATCATGCTCTATTAAGTGCAAGAAGAAGCTTTTCTTCTCAATCATTCAATTGAAACTAGATCATGGCTATTTCAAATCTTATTTGAAAAGAATATCTGATATTGAAAGTGAAAATTGTGAATATTGTGACTCTCTTGAAGACCCAGAACATATCTTAATGAATTGCTCATTAAATCAAGAACTTAGAGCTGAACTGAGATATAAATATAAGCTGAGAGAAATGAATATGAAACTACTATTTTCAACTGAAATAGGCAGTCAATATTTAATTGATTTTCTCAATGAAACTCAAATAGCTACTAGAAATCAATTCTATTTCAAAGATGAAAATATAAATGAATGAGAATCTGAAATATTCTTTATAAAAACTGCTAGATATTATATAATATCTCACTATTTCTTTTGTGTTAGAGTCTGTCTTTTATTTCCTTTGTATTCATGTCATGAGTTATTTTGTCTATCATTAATTTATTTTCTTTGTAATCACTTGAAAATTATATGAAAAAAGAGAATATAAATAATCTTTAAAGATATTTATAAATAAATTAAAAAAAAGAAAAATCAATTTGCTGACTATTCTGAGCTGGAATTCAAGTATTGCAAGTGCTATTTATTTGAAGAAAAAATGTATAGTAATTAGTTTTAAAGTTAGAAAAATTCTGAGACTCTTTGGGTCTCAGATAGATATCATAGTCTCTGACTGCATATATATCTATAATTGAAGAATAATAATAATAATAATAAATAATGTATAAAATAATAATAATAATAATAAAAATAGTTAAAAAAACTCTTTCTTCTATATAAAAAGCTGTGCTGTCTTTGAATATTGATATTTTTATTGATTAAACTGAAGAACATGTTGCATGATGAGAAGTAGCTCACTCACTTATGTGATTCACTCACTTGTAGATTATGTTATTGGTTCAGCCATAGTGGTATATATACCCTATGGTAAAAGGGTTGCCATGCCCATACAGCCGTACCCGGCATGAAACCACACAATGATCAAATTTCATCAAAATTTAAAGAACTGTAACATTGAATAATGAACATAATACTTTTCATTGTTTACTAATTTTTCCCCATTTATTAATTAACAACTCAGTCACTTCCTCTGTTGCACTAAAGCATTATCAGGAAGCTCCACTGGACCTCTTGATCTTTTCTGGGCTGCGGGCAAAGTTTTATCGGCCGCATTGCCTTTACTTTCCCCAACCACTCCTGGCGAGTCAGAATCAGCGGGTAGCTCGGATAGCGGACTACCACCAAGCAGCTCTGGCTTGCTGTAAGTATCATCGTCCTTCTCCGTCATCGTATTTTCCTCTTGTCTCTTTTCTGCTGCGGTGGGAGTGGGTGGCCGTGCTTCCTCAGTTGCGGATGCCTTCTTTTTAGCCTTTTGTTGTCTTCCCAGGACAAAAAACAATGCTGCGATGAGACCCATTATTAGCACTGCTGCAACAACTCCACCAGCTATGCCGCCTTTTGCTCCTGCTGATAAGCCTGCTGAACCGGTGCTTGGAAGCTCGGAATTGGTAGCGGTGGGAGGGTTGGTTGTTGTAGGTGGTATTGAGGATGTGGTAAGCGGCAATGAAGATGTAGTAGACGATATAGTAGAAGGTGATGCGGATGTAGAAGAACTCTTATTAATGTCTTCGTTTTTCAGGCAACACTGAACGTCATTGGGTCCGATACATGGCCATGGCTATACCGTTTGGACCCAGAACAAAATGAAAAGCTTAGCGCGCCGCTCGTAATAAAGTTTCAAAAGTGCAAGAGAGAAAGCAGTTATCGTATTAATAGAAGAATGATGAAATAATTGGATCTTACCGGACCCGTGCCCTCGAAATATTTGCCATCCCTCTCGCATCTCCTGCCGATAGTGCTTTGACAAAAGCCAGACCCTTCGGGGAGAACGCATTTATGCAACAAGCAACACTTCAGTTGAAACAATGTTAGAATAATATGTTGATTTAGTCAATAATCACGGTTTCTGACTTCTCTAGGACCATCTCCTTGAGGACAAAGATTCCTGTCCGTTTCAAAGAATCCCCTACCTATAACCACAGTTAGCAAGAATAAATAAACATAAAATTTAAGCACATCGTACGAACAAGATCCAGCTTCAACACAGTCCCCTCTGCCGAGTCCCGTTTGGCATTTGACAACGTCTTGTCGGAGGAAGAGATGTTTGGCTGCCGCTAATTCTAGAGGCTGGATCCCGTTTCGCTCGCGGTCTCCGCGCGTGCTCTTCTGTAGTCTTTCGGGGGCTCTGGGGAACATCATAGTAATTTGACGGCCAGCTTTGTGGGAGAAGCTGGGTCGCACTTTTAAACAGTCGAAGTGCTTTTATGTTCGAAACAACACAAAAAATGGGTAAGACACAATCTCATTCCTTGATTCTGAAGTCAACAAAGTTTGCCTTCTTCAGCTGGTTGATGCACATTATAACTGGCAGCGAGCTAATCGTGTAAGCTGGCGCTCGCTGGGTCCTCAGAGTTGCCACAAAACGGGATCATCGTTCCACGTCGGTAGCGCAGCTTGGCTTTTTTCTAGGCTCTCCCCCAGGTTTTGAATCTGTGACCAGGCTGCAGATGTATTGCCCAATCATCGCATGGTATGTGATACAGAGAGACTCAACACCCCTGGTCTTGAATTTCACAAATGCTCGGGGACCGCGTCGATCCTCGTATTTTCCCATCGTGCTCTTTGACCATGGGACCGGCTCGTATTATTCTCACGCAGCGGAGCACAGGCTGTTCGAAAGCATGAATATAATCCTTGTCTGGCGATATTATTCGGTCCACTCGCGTTGGCGATCATCAGGCTGCCACCCACTCTTCCCGACTTTAGAGTCTCCCTTTGCAGAGCCTCACCAGAGTCCTCTGTCGTTTCATCGAGTCCCACGATATCAATGGTCATGGAAGAATAGGCCCTGTCTAGTGTGGGGTTTCAAAGGACAGAAAAGGGCACCTGGTTTTCTTGTTCGGAGAGTTCAAGACATGCATCTGAAAGTGAGGTCCATTTAAACGTTCGTTATGGTGGATACAGCTAGCCCTTGGCGCCCTTCTGTTCAGGGGTATACCCAAGGTTGCCATACATTGATCACCTACCTCTACTTCAGTAGCAAAACTAGGTAATTTTCACCGTAGCATCATGCCAATGAAAGCCCAAGTGCCAGATGAAAGGACCAAAAAATAATTTTTTACGTCTCAAATCAGACAAAAGGAAAAGAAACCGACACCAGCAGATTCGAACCTGTGCTCCCGAAGGAAATGCCTGGACTAATTTCTCCAGAATTGGAAGAGGAGGCAGGGTATCGCGTTAACCACTCCACCATAATGCCTTAACGGTGACGTACGCAGTGCCTGCCCGTAGTTTGGCTGTGACTGATGAAATATGCGCTCTGTATGGGGAACATTTGTTTGCAATCCCGCCCCCCCTAAAACAAAAGGGGCGACGGTTTTTATATTCTGATATGTAGAGTACATACATATATATATATGCACATGACCCAGGGCGCAACCTCAGGTGTGCCCGGTGCTTCATCTCTCTCTCTTTCTCTCTCTTTATCTCTCTTTCTCACTCTGAGGACAGCAGATGCTGATCCCCGGTAATCCAAAGCTTCACTAAAAATTGATTGAATAGTGTGGGAGCCGTGGGCTTCCTAGTACGGACTAGCGCCCCGCACACAGCATATAGCCCCCAGTACGTCCGTAGATAGCTGCTAATACAACCACTCAGACGCCCAACAAATAGAACTGTAGTGCATGGGGTTTTTAGCCCAGTAATGAGCAAGCTCATTACATGGTTTTCCCTGTTAGATAGTATATATAGCTCTCCCACATATCCTTGCGATTAAGTGGTGTATAAAATAATAATAATAATATATGCGCATGGTCTACTCTAATAATAAAAGGTTAGGCCAAGATTCTCTCAGGAGGAGTAAGGAAAACAATCATAAGTGCTCGGATGATAGTTAAATAAGCCGTTGTTGGTACGTGTATATAAATATCGTACAAGAATCCCTCCATCAAGAGAGCCCTAAGGCATCTCTGACTGATCTCAGCGTAATGTCGGCATTTTCCCTGGCGACCTTTGCGCCATCTTCCGCAATAGTGTCAACGTAGCCCGAGGTGTTGTCTGTAAGTTCCAAATACTTTTCCCGGATCCCCTTCAAATGCACCGTGACGGCCTCGGCCACATGCTCCTTGAAAGCCCGCATGCTCAAGGACTGGTGTTCCCGCCCCAGTTCTGTAAAGGATCTGCTTCCGTCTCCTCCCTGAACATGACCGAGAATCTCAATAAGGTTGGAAACACCGGGTCTCCTGGACGGGTCGTAGCTGATTCCGGGTTCAGAGTCTGTGAGAGCAAGTTTTATCTTTTGGTGAATTTCCTCCGCCGAGTCTGTGAGGAGGATTCGAGATCGGGGGTCGGTGTGCGATTTGGACATTTTTAATGTTGGCTGTTTGAGCGACATAACGCGCTTAGCCGGGGCTGGTTTCGGGTTCTTCGTCAGCATCTGAGACGTGTACATGCGCAGAACTATGATGATCGGCATAACGCTTACATATCAGTGCAGCTGGCATGGTGAGCACCGGACCGTATATGTGATTGAAACCGTTTGCAACTTCTCGCGTAAACTCAAGATGCTGCTTTTGGTCCTCCCCTACAGGCACATCGGTTGCCCTGAATGTCAATTATCAGTGCCCATTCTAGTATATGTAGCAAACGGGCTGCTTTTTCCATACCTATGGACCAGGACATCCGCCGCCTGGAGCACAGGGTAGGAAAAGAGCCCAAGTTTTAGCCGCGACTTAGCGTCCGAATTTTCCAACGTAGATTCCGCTGGCAATTGGAGTTTACTCTGTGATGATTAGCAAAAGAGCTCTCTCTCCGTATGGCGCCGAGTTCCGCCCGCTATTAGGGAGCCGTACTCACTTTCCACTGCGTCATCCGTGATAGGTATCCCATCGAAGATATCGTGCTTAAGACCCACATCAATTCGGAATGCGCTGGAACCTAGCTGCTGTTAGCCAGCAAGTAACCATCTGATTGCATTTTCATTGCGTCCCCCCTCGGAAAACAGGCCGTACTGCAGACTGAAAAAAGACAGCTGATCGTTTCGGGTCAATCCCAACTGCTATCAATGTAGCTAGCAGCTGGCTTCGCCATCGTCGAAGAATTGTAGGGTCCTGCGGAACGGTGAGGGCATGGAGATCCACGATCGAAAATATCAATTTCGTAGAAGGCACAGCTTCGTTTTGAAGGAGAACCCATTGTCGCAGCGCACCTAGGTAGTTGCCCAAGTGAGGAACTCCGGTAGGCTGAATACCAGAGAAAATGATGCGGCCGTCAGAGGTGGGAGGATTCGGGTCGGTTGAGGTGCTTGCGCTTCGTTGACATTGCCGGGCACAGAGTGAACAGGAGGGATTCAATTGTCGGTATAATAGCCTAGTAGCAATTCGCAGGGAGTATCTCGGGTGTGCCCGCTGGAATATAGCGGACATATTTTAACTTGCGACCAATTGAAGCTTTTGGGGAGATGTTGCGGATGGTGGATTGACGGTTAAACACCCGTACGTCTACAAAATTGCCTCACGTGCCTGGGAGGCCGCCTAGGTCACTGCCGGCTCTAGTAGGCGTTTAACGCGGACAATACGATAGCCAATACCGGCGTAAACAGAGACCATTGACTTTTCTTTGGGCTATGATTTATATATACGGATTGTATTGATCACATATAGATGTTTTCGTGAAAAAAAGAATGGGGAGCTTAAATGGTATGGTCGTATTGAATTTGAAATTTGTATTGTACACACGCAAAAACGAAACAAAGAAATGGCCCGATGATATATACAAGCTCCATGTATGTAAATCCACTTGTAAAAAATCCCGATCTCACCGGCTATTGTTATTCATAAATTTCCTTCTGTCTACCAACTCAGCAACTGATTCCGCCTTCTCAAATGCCGTCTTGCTGGAGCCGAAGTTGGCAAGTTTCTCCTCAATTGCACTATCCAATTCAGCAGCCGTCTCATCCATTAATTTCCCAACACCTAAAAAGTAATTCGATTAGTACTACCCCATCGCACGCATGGATATATCGAGGAAGATCTGGGGAACCCTCATACCTATGGGACTATGGTCCCAAACATTCGCCTTCATGCCAACACCGTGGAACGCATGTTTTCGCAGAAAGGCCAGCCACGTTTGAACGACATCGGGATGGCCATCTTTAATCTGGATTAGCCGACGAAGCGTTATTCTCTCAAAGTTCTCCTGGGACTTCTTGTGAGCGAAATTGCTTTTTAGGACGGTCCAGCGCTCCGTGATCCGTGGGAGAGGGGTAGGTCCGAAAGCGGGGAGATTCAGGTAGTATGCTGCTCTGAGCGCAAAATCGGCAAAGAACTCGACATGCCGAGCGCTGTATGATCTGAGCTGGAGATCACAGACTGGGAGGCCGAATTCTGCTTTTCGTCGCAAGGGCTTCAGGTATACGGCTTGCACGCTGCGTGGTAGTCGGAATTTGCTGCCGATCTGGTCTAATCTCTCTCCCCTATAACAAGTAAGCACGAAGCCTGAAATTGGGAAAAGGTAACGACAGGGAGCCTGTACCATTCCTTCGGAGTGCTATCGAGAGGTGCTGAGCGTGTGCTGTAGGAAGGAGGATAACCATTAGCAATTGGCAATTTAATCGGAATATCATAGGACTGCACCGACATTATTTCGTTAGAGGCAGCAATACTGCTAGGATTCTGCACGTTGGTAGAACCATTATCCTGGGTCGGGGGATGTGACGTTGAAATGGGACGAAATGGACTCGATATCTGCAAGATGGGTTAGACATTTGGCCCATGATTTGGGAGGGAGACCCATGCTACACGCCTTTAGTCTCTTAGTACTTCTCCATGCAGAACGCATGGTGTTCGTGGAAAACATATTGAAGGAAGAAGGAAGTTCCCCTGATCTGATACCGACGGAGCTTGTTCCTCTTGATATCGAAAACCAGCAGCAATTATTCGTTCTGGGCGATTTCAAAAGTTCTGAATATGTGTTACATAACCAGGGTGGCAATCCACTACCCAATCACAGCTTCCATTCAGAGGTACTTCGCATTGTTAGCCATTCGCACATATCTGAAGGTACCAAATCCCCAGCACCATCTTTCTACTATGGCATGAAGCAACTGAAAGTAGACGTAGCATTCTTTAGAGAGCGTTGTCTTCCCTAGATGCAAAATGTCCAAAATGTCACATTGGCACTAATTGGGTTCAATTATTCTTTTTTTTCGGAATCTTCCGTTGAACTCACTGGGCAGGATTTGAGGCGGGCGACTCCGTCAATGGATGTGGGCAGGCAAACGAGTGCACGATGTTTATTTAAATAACCACTTCCCTAGTCCACTTGGTTTTTTAAAGCATCCGTTGTTTAGCCTCACGCCTTGGTATATTTATACATTTGACTCCATCATAGGCTCTTACACATAATCTATCCCGAAATCCAAATTGTCAGATATTCACGGTTCTTGAACAAATATATTTACATCCACGAACAATTCCCACATATTCTCCTGTCCCCTCTCCAGTCTCTTTTCATAACATCTACCATAAATATCTGCAGCAAAAAATACGAGATGGGCGAGCAATCCATCTTCCAACAAGCGCAGGAATCCTGTGCCTACCTGCGCGAGCGCCTGCCAGTCGAACTCCAAAAGCCACGATTTGCGATAATCTGCGGATCAGGCCTGGGCGGACTTGCAGCGTCGGTGAACCCAAGCCCAAAAGCAGAGTTTGAGTACGGATCAATTCCGCATTTTCCCATCTCAACAGGTAAATTTTGATGCATTTTTTTTCTTTATTTTATTAAACAAAGAATAAAAAAAAGATAAATATAATTACATCTACTATCTATCGATATATATGTTAAATGTTCACTCTGAGCAGTACCTGGCCATGTTGGCAAACTCGTCTTCGGTACCCTCGGGGCGAATATCCCTGGTGTGCTGATGGTTGGTCGATCCCAGTACGTTTCTCCCCCAAAAATTACCTACCTAACGGAAATCTGATTGTTATCTAACCTGCCTGGCTAAAAGTTACTATGAAGGTCACTCAGCGGACAGGATCACGTTTCCTGTCCGGCTATTCAAGCTACTAGGGATCGAAATGATTGTCGGTAAGATTTATTTGGCGTTATAATTATATGATTATATATATAATATTGCTATTCTCTTTATACTGGATCAAACTTAATAATACTTATATCCATATGAATTCAGTCACAAACGCGTCTGGAGGACTGAACCCTGAATATGAGGTTGGGGACATCGTTGTGCTCAATGATGTATGGCTTCGTCCTCTTCCCTGCAATAACCATACGCCAAACATGGGGAGCTGACGCTGTGATAGCACATCTTTATTGCCGGTCTTGCCGGAACGCATCCGCTCCGTGGTCGGAATGAAGAGGAATTCGGCGTCCGGTTCCCTCCTCTGTCAGATGCGTACGATATTGGGCTTCGCAGGACAATCCACCATGCTTGGGGAAAAGTGATACCCCCAGAAAATAAACGACGCCTGCATGAGGGTGTCTATGCATTTGTTGGGGGGCCAAGGTAGGACGATCGTCAATATTGTTCTATATATATGTATACTTGACTTTGACACGAGTAAGATGCTGACCAGTATAACAAGCTATGAGACCAGAGCTGAGTGCCGGCTATTACGCCAGCTAGGTGCAGACCTCGTTGGGATGTCAACGGTACCTGAAATCATAGTGGCAAGACACTGTGGGATCAAGGTACTCGCACTGAGCTTGGTGACGAATAAAGCGGTCTTGGCTCCGGTCCCACGTGGAGATGACAGGCTTCTGCAAACTTCGACGGTGGAAGAGCTAAACGCCATCGTCGAGGAGGGCAAGGCGACGCATGAAGAAGTTCTTGAGGCGGGCCAGCTTGCAGCCGTAGATATGCAGGTAAGTGGTAGCATCCCTTTGCTTGTTCTACGTGGTGTAACTGATATGGCTCGCTGTGGTAGAAATTGGTACAGCAAACGCTGGTGGATACTTTTGCGGTCGCTGACAACTAATTGGATGGTTTTTCATTTATCGATCCGGTTTTTTGGAGTTGGATGCCGAACGGAGTTAGGGATTTGATAGCTCCTTGGGCTACCTGGGTAGATTCCATATAAATTTGGAAGTAGAATCATGAAGAGCACTTCAACCAAACTTTCTTCCCCCAGAACGTTTTGCTTTGACAGCTTTGTAGTGGGCCGTCTTGCCGCTCGTTTTGGCGGACTGGATTTCTTCATACTTTCGGCGGAAGCGGCCTGTCTCCTGCTCGGTAGCCATAGCTTCTTCCACGAAGGTCCGTTTGCGTAGTTTCTTGGGGATCCGAGAGCTGAAGAACTCAGTGGGGCCCTCGATTATGGTACCGACTTGGGAGTATTCGGGCGCCTTCGCTTTGCTATTGTCTTTCTTATAGTGTCGGCGGGGGTCGAGCACCGGTCTCATTCGGAGAAGCTGGAGATCCCTCTTCAGTTCTGGGGTGAGGTTTGTCTTAGGTAAATCGAACCAGTCGGATCCTGCTGTTGGTTTCTCCATTGGCTAATAATAAGGGTCAGTACATTATTTCTCCAAATCCAACAAAAAAAAACCTTACAAAAAAAGAGAAGTGCAGGAATGAGAGAGTGCAAGGTGTTCAGAGTAACTATGAATAAAAAGGACTTTCACGGAAGCAGCGTAGCCCAAGACGGACTAGTATAACTGCATCAAGCGCTAGAAGCGGTAAAATATCTTCATCATAACACCATGTTGACAAAAAGAGCAAAGCGGAAGGGTGGGGTTAAGAGAATTGAAAATTAGGTAGCTAACCTTTTTGCTTTTGGAATCAGAACCTTGGGGAATTGAACGGATGGCTTCTGAAAGTTTTTTCTGCTCAGCAGTCACGGCCCGAGACTGGTCAAAGGCCGCAACTTCGTTCTGTTCACGAATATAGGGCTGAACGGTTTGAGTGGAATCAAGCTTGGGGAGGCTATTCAAATACTAATTAGCATATTCGGAGGGAAGTTTGCAGACAGCGAAATAAATATACTGAAGAACGAGAACCATACCGTAAGGAGTTAGATGAGGCCACTGCATCAACTGAAGCAAGCGGAATGGAATCTCCTTGGGAATCAGAACGAAGCCGTGTTTCTGCTTCCAGGAGAAGGGACTGGATCTGTTCGTCTGACAAAATTTCGTCCTCGAGCGAGGTGGTATTGGGAGTTTGCACAGACATGGTGATGGCAAGATTGGGAAAGCTCGTGCGGAGAGTTATTATTTTATCATTGGTTCATGGTGAACACAGCAATGTGTAATGCGATGAGGTTGTTGAAAAAAAAAAAAAAAAGTGTGTACCTCAGCTTTTCTTTCAGGGGTTTTTTTTTTCGGGAGAATGAAACGAGTTCCGCAGTTGTGGGAGAAAGCCTTTATAGCGTTGAAAATTTCTTGGCGCGTTTTTTCCCAACCATCAAGCAAACTCCTGTTACTCCTCCATTTCAACAATCCTGATAATGTTCATAAAATGATATCCTTGAACGCCAACAGCTGCTATGGGAGCAGCTGCTGACTGACAAATGATCAGAGAAACCCAGCACAGTGCGATCTTTTGTCCATCATACTCCACTTGCTCATTCCCGACTTCTTGCTAAGTTCTTCCCGTCGAATGCTAACGAGGGAGCCTACGCAGACCTATCGCAGTTCGTAACTGCCAATGATATGAGGATTTATCCTGAATGCTGAAATTGCCATTATGGGGGTACTGGCACATTTTTTGGATCTAGCTTTGCTGCAAAATTGATATTAAGAGAATATTTCCAACGCGGACTTATCCTATATCTACCTGGAGTATGAGGGGGAATAAAAATATTCTACAACGTCATTTGCACCGACCATGCATCCCTATGTTGGCGACATCAATACTGTCCAAGTACAGTTACATCACAGATCAAAAGGAAGTCGTATCAGAAACGGAGAGCGTTTCGCCATAATTCTGCGCTGGTTTGGACGCAGTTGGAAATCAACGCAGGCGAGGTGGAAGTCGATTTTTCAGCTTGCATTATTTCATGCACGCGTGGGATGGATGCTCCTGTTCTGTCTGTATGGAGCGTGTGGTTTTGCTTCCAGGTGGATTTAGGATAATTTATCACCGAAGATTATCAGTTTTCTTATGGTTAATGACTGGAATCCATTCCGTTTACTAAATCATAGATTACCATAGATTTATTTGTCATACCATGTTATAATTTCTAATTATTCCTACTAACTAACTGGTCTGATATTTGTAGAGAATAAAAAGGCACCTGCATTGATTGTATGCCTTTCCATTTTTTGTTGTATATTTTACCTACTTCCTCGTTTTATTCAGCACCAAAATGATATCCCACTCGTTATATCATTTTACCTGTGTTTAACTCCATCCCACCGCTTTGATGGCCCGGTTTCTAGACTCTAGCCTGACATTCGAGGCGGCGGAGGTGGTGTGGCAGCCCAACCAACCATCTTCCGTGTTTCAAGGTTTGGTGTCAGAACATTACCCAGCGCACCCGTGCATCTTCATTCGGTGGAGCTGCCAGTTCGCAGGTCGAACGTTTCGATTCCTTGAAGGCTCTGCTATTCATGCATAAACAACAGGCATGCAAACGACAGCATTTGAGATTCCCCATTTCGTAGCTTGCATATGGTTAATATTTGCATATCGAGTATTATCGACAAGGCAAAACCAATAACGATTAAAACTGTTTGTAGCTGAACTTGGAGTCTGTCTGTGATTTTCTTAGCTAGCTAGACAACAGGCGCGATATGACTTGTCTTGGACACCCAATCTGCAATTTCAACCTGAAGAAATCCCAGCCTGAGAAATAGGGTTGCGAACAGAGCTGGCGCCCTGGTGTCAGTGATAGTCAGTGCTGCCCAATTGGTGGCTTGAAACATCTTAGTTTTTAGGCATAGTTACGAGAGAGAGAGAGAGAGAGACGAAAATGTTCAGCTGTAATAAATAATAAACATTAATACTAAGAGTAAAAGGAGCGGAATAGATTCGATAAATAGAATACTCGAGAGAACAGCGGTTAGAGAAAAAAAAGAAAGCAAAAACTGATATTTATCATTTCCAAACAAAAGTTAGCTATTTAGTTAGTTCCATCACCGCCATCTCCTCGCAGTCGCGTTTCACAATCACATTCAATTCAACATTCTTCTGGTTCATCCCCCAGACTTCTACACCATCATTCCCTTCTCGTCTCGTCTCTTCTCTTAATATTAGCTCTGTCCTTCGGCTATGCTCTTATTCCCATCCCAGTAAACTTTCGCATTCCCACCTCCCTGTCTCCTGCCTCCTGCATTTCACGTATCCTCTCCATCCAAGCATCCAAGTAGCGCTGGAGCCGACAGCTTTAAACACCGCCCTGAACACGATCCTCCGGCTTTCCAAAGCTCTTATTCTGCCTCCTATACCCGCCCATTTTTCAGTAGATCTTCCTAGATGGAGCAAACACAATCAGGCAGAGGCCAGCATGGTCGCCCAGAGCCGGATTATGACATCAGGAACGGGGGTCATTACGGTTCGTGCGCCGTTTTATCCCACCTGCATACATTTTGTTCAAACTTCGTTGAGAAAGGAACCGGGGAGGTCGCTTTTCCATTGTGAGATTTTGTTTGATATTTTCGAAACAAAATTAAAACTAGAGAAAAGGATTGGTCTTATATATTTCTATCTATTCTTATTACGGTAGCTAACAGCTGTGTAACATCTCTGCAGGGGCCAGCGCTGCGGTATGTTTATATTTCTTCCTCGCGAATACAAATTGAAAAAGGCCAACCAACAGCTCCCTTGTTTTCATCCATCCCTCCCTAATACCCCGCTTGGGGGCGCTTAGAACATCTACTGACCTTGTGCGTTTCCAAACAATTAGCTCTCCGCCCAAGGATATGCGCCGGTAGCCGAACTATACACAGGATCATGGGCAAACGTGAGTGGGATCCCGATGTGTTTCAGACCATCCCTCGCGTTGCCTACCAAACCAGCTTTCATTTAGCTAACTCGAATTGTTAACTCCCCCTTCCCCCCTTTCAGGTCAGCCAAGGTCTCCAGGGAAATTCGCGCGATATCCTCACTACATATTGGCAGCATACGATCAACCATCTCGAGTCCGACAACCATGACTACAAAATCCACCAATTGCCCTTGGCACGGATAAAGAAAGTAATGAAAGCAGACCCAGAGGTGAAGATGATCTCAGCCGAGGCTCCAATCCTATTCGCCAAGGGCTGCGACATCTTCATAACGGAACTGACCATGCGGGCCTGGATACATGCCGAGGACAACAAACGACGAACCCTCCAACGATCAGACATAGCCGCCGCCCTCTCCAAGTCAGACATGTTCGATTTCCTGATCGACATCGTCCCGCGCGAGGAGGCTACACCCCACGCCAAGCGGTCTGCTCAGGCTGGCGCTCCCACAGCAGCCGCCGCCGCTCCCCCGCCCAACGCGCCCGGGCAACTTCCACCACAATCTCAGCCCGGCGTCCAGCACCCGCAACACCATCTGGGCCCGCCGGACTATGGCTCCCTTGGCCAGCATCCCATGGGCCAGGAGCAGGATTACCGCCAGCAGCAGATGTATGGCGGAGCGGTTCAATCGGACCCGGGATATGGCCAGCCGCAGCCGCAGATGTTTGAGAACATGTATGCACCGTACCCGCATATGCCTCCGCAACAGGTCAGTACTCTTTTGCTTTTCCCGCTCCCCTTTTTCATTTCTGGGTTTCTTCTGTGTTTCTTGATATGTGACGAGCAATGTGCTAATATACATATAGTGAGAGTCCAATAAATGGTACGAGTTCGATAATAATATAGAAAAGCCAGCTGGAAATTAATCAAAAAATTTGAAAAAAAAGGGAAAAATCTAATTAAAAAAACAGGAACTCCCAGCCACCATTTTTTATTATTAAAAGAAATCAAAAATACCCAGATCATTCCAAATGTGTGACAAATGACATTGGGGATCAGGAGTTTTTCTTTTACCTCGTTTTTTATTTTTATTTTTTTAAATATATTTTTTTACTGAAGCACGGGTAGGGAAGGGAAGGGAAGGGAGGGAAGCAAAGGATATAATGGAGTTGGTTTCTGTTGTCTTTATATATGGCACTGTTTTCTTTTGTTTAATTGATTGGATTATCCGTCTGCCTTATTGCTGTATCGCTTTTCGAGGTTATATCATTGTTCTCCTCTTGTGTGTTAGGAACTTCTAATATTCGCATCGGGGGAGAGAGAGAAAGAGAGAGGGAGAGAGAGGAGAGGGTGTGTGTGTGTGTGTTTGTGTTTCTTGAATAATTGAAAGCGGCGTTAAAGCTTGTAAACCTCCATCCAGTGTTAGTTGGTCTTGCTTCTGTTCATCTAAGAAACAAATGATAAATGTGAAAAATGTAGTCAGGCGACCGGGAAGCGCGTTTTTAATTAGGCTTGTTGATATTTCCCCCCTTCCCCCCTTCCCCCCTTTTTTTTTGTGATTTGTCAATGTTGTTGTGGTATTCTAGTATCACCGATTGACACATCCGCCATGGTGAGCATTCAATCTACTATCAACCACTACTTCATCCCAAATCTTGTCGAAAGCGCACTGAATTTATCCTGCTTCTGCGGGCTTTGTACTGTTGCAACAAGCCTATACGACACTCATTGTTAGTTTTTCCAAATTACCCCCCGTCTGGCGTGTGTGTGTGTGTGTGTCTGTGTCTGAGATATAAAGAGAGAGGTAGAGAGAACATCATAACATACTTCTCCAATAAAATCGGCCCATTCATCGCATCGACGCGTCCGTACTTCTTATTCCTCGTCGATATGTCGTAGAACTCATCGGTGTTTTCCGATTGCAGCAGCTGGACGGTCTGCTGGAGCTCGTCGAGGTTCTCGCGTAGGATGGGCACGCCGAGGCTGTCGACGAACTGGGTTAAGTAGTCGACGTCCCGTGCGAGGGCGGCGACGCCGTTGGGGTTTATTTTTTTCACGTCAGGTGAGAGGGGAAGGGCCTACGAGGAATTATTTTTGGTTAGGGGATTTGCTTTTTTTTGCATGGCATTAATAATATCCGGTGGGGGGGGGGTGAAGGTGGATAATAATATTTAGACCTACCAACACCATATTCGCTGCATGACTCAACGCATCGAAATAAATCAACTCCTTAATCTCTGTCGGTAAACCCAACAACGTCGAATTCATAATATTCGACAAAAACCTCGTTAGCGTCTGCATGTAATTACTAGGTTCCCGCTGCGGCGCGGGCGAGGTCCAGTCATACTCCGCCGTCTCGATCAAGTCGTCGATTTTCGAATTGACAACTTCGAAGATCCGCTTTTCTGCCGCTTTCTTGTTGCTGCGGAATTTATCTGTTGCGTGTAAAGTTATGGCGGAACCCGCGGAGCTGGAGTTGGGGGACCGTGCCGCTGCGAGGAGGAGTTCTAGTTCCTGGCAGGCTACCTCGAAGTGCTCAAGGTTTATGAGGATTTGGACGATTTGACCTAGATATTGTGAGCCGAGGCGCTCGACGAGGGTTTCGCAGACTTTGTCGGAGAGCAGGGAGTCGAGGGACTTTTGTAGATGGGTTAGTAAAACCACATGTATAAGCAACAGTGGGGAGTTTGAAAGATATATATATATATGTATACCTCTTTTAGAGTCTCGTCGATCATGCTCGGGTGTTGGAAATCGTCGTTGGAGAAGAAATAGAATTGGTTTAGGAAGTTTCGGATATCGATACAACATAGCGGATACATCTGGGAGAAGGGCAAAACACATGGGAATCTAGGAACAAGTTGTTAATTTAGTGGCCACTGGAAATAAAACCATAGATATATGGGCGGAACGGCAGGCGGGTCTTACGTTTGCTCCTCGCGCGGTTTCTCGGGTGTATACCAGCTAACATTGAGGACTTTGTCGTACTCTTCAATGTTCTGAATTGGCATTGGCATGTAATCGTCGGTTGAAACAATCTGGGACCGATGGTTAGCATTATTTTTGACATTTACGGAACAGGGAGAGATTTTTTTTTAAAAAAAAAGAAAAACCCTTACTTCCTGGAAATCATCACTGAATCTCCTTTTGAGAAGTTCAGCATATTTCCCAAACAGAGTAATGAGGAAGTTATCGAATACTCCGACGGGGAAACCCCAGGTCTGTCGACAGCCAGGCGTCTGTCAGAAATTTCCCTTCATAGAGGATATCTTATCCATGTGTATGAAAGGGATACGGGAAAGCTCACATCCATAGCTTGCATGAGCAAGACGACCAAATTCTTAATTTTCAAGATATTTTCAGCATTATCGACTGTGTTGAGTGCCTTTGAAATCAGAGTAACGGCGCCCTGACACATTGAATCCCAAAGCTCATCCACCTAAAGGTAAAATACTTATTAGCAGGTTCTCTAAATGTCACCTTTGCGGGAGAAAAGAAAAATAAAATAAAATTCCAACTTACATCAACAGATGACCTAAGATTGGGTATTTTCTTCATAGTCGACCGCTCAACAATCGCAAACCCGGCAATCTCCTCGAGAAGCGTATGCAAACTCGCACCATCTTCATCGACAAGTGAAATCGACGCGGGGAGAAGCAGTTCCTTCTGCCTCCTCCTCGTCGTCGCATACTCAACCCGAAACTTATCCATCTGCCCCAGCGACTGATGAATATGCAAACACTCAAACAGCGGCGTGAAATCCACCTGCAAATCATCATTCTGCAACAGATCAAACTCCTCATGCTCATCCGAGACAAGCTCAATGGCCGAATTCAGCCGAAACTGGCGAAAATACGGATTGATCTCTGCCCGCTCCTTCTGCCTCGTTTTGCGCAGGTCGGTATGGTACAAGGCAATCTCCCCGAGATACTGCGACATTTCCCGAATGCGGTACAGCCATGTGTTTAAATCGGCCATGACGGCCTCTGCGATCGCCTTTTGCGTGGCGGGCACGGAGCGCTGGATCATCTCTGCAATTTTATATTGCGTGACCCCCCTCAGGTGGACATTCTGCAGCTCATCAAGAGCGCGTAGGGCGGCATAGTGACTCTTCTTCGCCAGCAGATCGTTGACCTGATTCGCCAGGCGCAACACCTCCAGACAGTCCTGTAGCGCGCGTGAGGTCTCATCGATATTCTGTCTATGGCTGCGAGATTCCACGAGCGCCTTCTTCTGCTCCGCCAGCCGCTCCGTGCTTGCCTGTATGGATTGGTTGAGGTCCAAGATTTCCGAGGTCAAGTTGACGGTACCCTCGCGGACGCGGAGGAGTTGGTTTACGGAGGCGACGAAGTCCTGGTGGTTGGAGTTGCAGTTTTTCTCGATATCTGATTCGCGGTCGCTGGCGAATTTGGAGAGGGATTGGAGGAGTTGGGAGGTTCTGTTTCCGTGGCTGTATTCGCGGATTGAGGGGATGAGTTGGTCGAGGTAGTCGGTGTCTGAGGGGGAGATGACGATCTATGTATGCAAGGGGATTTTAAAAATGTTAACATTTTTTTTACCAATGTTTGTTTCTACTTGGCGTGATATATACATGTATATATACGTACCTGGTTGAGAATATAGGAGGGGTCTCTATGTGAAGGGACTGCGGACGGCATGGCTGCAGAGGAGGGCACAACGGAGGGCGGAGAGCGGAGGTTTTGGTATCAAAAAGGGGTTATAACGATATTGAAGTAGGATGTCATTTAAATCATAATATAAGAACAAACAAATAACTGTCAAAGGTCAACAAAAGGGGTATTTGAATTAGAGATGGTATAATCTTATAAGAAATACATTGGAGTTTCATGGTCTGATACAGTATGCATGATCGAGTGTTGGCTATCTGATCTAATCTGCCCTTCTTTGTGGTGATGTGATGTCGATGCAGATGCTGGGCGGTGAAAGTTGCACGGCAGAAAACCAGAGCTATTTCTATTAATGTGTCAAGACTTGTTATCCCTTTTTTATTCGTTTACCCACCTGAAGCATGAATATATATATATACCGAGGAGTTTATATACCAATCTCTGGCTTCTGTTCTATTCCTTCTTATTTTACTTGATAGCTAGGTGAACAAGTTTTCTACTGTTAGCTATTGCCAATGGCCAAAGATATGATGATGATACCTTGATAATGAAGGTATGGATGGTATCCATCCATACCAGATCTCCTATGCCAGACTTTTTAATACGCACCTGGTCTTTAGTACTTCATACTTTTTTTTTTTTAAACGCCTAGCTAGGTTCTGCCCGTGCGAATGCCCTTGGAATTACTGGAATGAAATGCGCTTATGATGTTGTCTCTGCTCTGCTAGCATCAAGCTAGCTCTCCTCTTTCTCTCAGATTTCTTCCATCTCCACGTGTATATGGATATCTCTCCCCGTCCTGTTCTATATAATGTGAAAAGGAAGAATATGAACTGTGTGAACTTATTCTTCGGCTATATCTGAAGAATTCCAGTCTTGATAGACATGAGAATACCTCTACCTTCTAGCTGAGTGTTGAATATAAATATATTAAAATACAGAAGGGGCAGTTTTGTTCCATCTCTTTTCAACTGGTGTATATATATATATATATATATATATCTCTCTCTCTCTCTCTGTATATATACTAAGCTATATTCACTGAACTCACTCTTTTTCACTGTATATTCTCGCTCTCTCTCTCTCTCAGTCAGTCTCAACCCCGCTTTGTCTCTTCCTCCCTTTTCCTCCTTTTTCCTCTTTTGTCCCTCTCCCATATTCCCGTCTGCCTTTCTTCTTAGCTTCTTCTTCCACAGCTTGTGCTGCCTTGTCATCACAAATTCTCCTGTGTTTGTAGTCGCCTGATCTCACAGCTCCCACAGCTCCCACAGCTCCCACAGCTCTTCTTTGTCTTTGCCTTCTTTTTCCTCTTCCCCACATCACCGACAACCATTCACTGTTCCCATCCCAACCCAGCCCCCCTTTTGTGCCTGTCTCTGCTTTTCCCTCTCTCTCCCTCTCTCTCTCTCTCTCTCTCTCTCTATATCCCTCTCCCCAGCCCTTGACTCTTGACTCTTCTCTCTTCCTCTCTTCTTCCTGATCCACTGCTCATTTCTATCCTATCCAGTCGTCCATATATAGCTTAGTCGATATATATCATAGATATATATCTTTTCCATTTACTCGCTTTTTATCGTCGTATATCTTTCCAACCATCTCTTCCCACCCCCCCTTTCAACAATTCAACAATACGAAAGAACAACAAAAACTCCAGTGCTCGTTCCTCCAGTATTTCATTCTCTCTCTAACTCTCCCTCGCTCGTTCGTTCGTTTGCCCATTTTCAGGTGCGTCTTCCCACCCAATCTCCAGTCTCCTTTTTTTCACCGTAGCAACCACACCCTCCTCTTCTGACTTTATTTCTCCTCCAAGACATAAACTTCAGCACTTCCAGCACTTCAAGAAAGCAAAGAAGCAAACAAGTTTGATATCCTCAACACAATCATCTTTCATCCCCTCCCTTCCCCCCCGCCTTGTTGATCAATCTCTGCCAGTAAAAATAAATAAATAATGAGAGGCAACGGATCTTCTGCTGTTGCAAGCAGCCCTCATTCCTCAGATGAGGCTGCCTCTCGCAACGGCTCTCCTGAGACAAAGCTTACGGCCTTCTCCCCTGAAGACCTCCGTCTCAAATCCCGCTTCGAGTCCAAAAGGGCTTTTTGTGGCCCTCCTGACGATAATCACCATTCTTTCTATTCCATGTAAGCCAGTTCAATCATCCTTTTCCACTCTCTTCCTTCCATGTGACAATGCAAAAATTCTAAACCCAGCCCTACCTAGCAATAATGGACTGGGGCATCATCAGGGTCAAGATCCCTTCTTGTCCACCCCTTGTTCCGCTGGTCGCGTCCAGCTTTCCCCAACTGCCTCCAGCTTCACCCCGTCAGGGTTCAGCATTAATCCCTTTGGATTTTCTCCCCACCCAACCTTCCCTGGGGATCATCAGCAACAGCCCTTGCCTAACATGGGCTATCTCGCTGCCACTTCAGAGCCTGATGCGTCTCATGATACCAGCGATGTCTTTGGGACGCGCTCAAATCAACGCCTCTCGGGCTTTGGCCCCATCGGGAAAGCAAAGCTGGTGAAAAGCCCGCTTCCCATGATGTTTGCGTATCTAGGGAAGTTTGATGGTGAAAATCGTAACCGAGCTTTTGTTATCGAGGGTGTCCCAGCGAATCTCCCTTATCTCACTCTTGCAGAGGTTTTCAACGTAAGTTACCCCCAGGTTTTTTTGCGAGCCAAGGGCATATAGGTACTAACATCAATCTCCCCCCCCCCCCTGGCGCGGGACAGCGTCGCGAATTCGGGACTCTCAAGGGCCCTGTGTTTACTGAGCTCCACTCAACTGGGAGCATCTACGTGGGCTTCACTGATATTCGTGATGCCAAAAACGCCTCTGAAAAAGTTGCGCGTCTTCACCCGGAATGGCACATCCGCTTCTTGACTGCGAAGGAGTATGCTCAGAAATTCGACCCAGTCAACTTTGATCTAGTCTCCGATTTTGAAGGTCAAGTTTTTGCCTCTGTTTTCTATGATAGTACCAACCCAGCGTTGGATGCACGTGTTGTGTCGCACTCGTTCAAGGATCTCTTGGAGACTTTTGGGGACATTAAAGCGTTCCATGGCTTGCCAAGTAACCAAGGGAACGTTGATGAGTTCCTTATCGAGTTCTTCGATACTCGTGCCGCTGATAATGTCGTTTCCACCCTAAACGGCACATCAGTAGACGTAAGTATTTTGTTTCCACAACAGAGTACAACATCGTTCGCTAAAATGTCGCCTTAGGAATGCGTTCTGGAGCTCAAACTCCACAAACCAGATATGGCAGAGCCACAGACTCCTCGCCATGGGTCCTTTGAATCCAAAGATTTCTTCCCTTCCTCTGACGTGTCCCATAGGAGACTTTATAGTCGTCGATCCATGACTCAAATGTCTCCCAGTCCGTACCATGAGCTTAGCCCAACTGGCCGTTCTATCGTTCCAATTGATAACCGTATAGCAAGCACGGGTTGGATGCCAAAGGGTGACGATAGCTTTGGTCTCCGTCCTCGCCATGAGCTTAGTCGGCAAAATGATCCCCGCTCTAACAACCAGAACTTCGTCGATATCGAACGCATCCGCTGCGGCGTTGATGTTCGCACTACGGTTGGTTTTCTCATATCTCTCCCCTTTCGGTCATTACTGACTTTTACCGCCAGATTATGCTTCGCAACATTCCAAACAAGATTGACCAAGTATATATAGTCTTCTTTAATGCAGTTTGTGGTAGAGGCTGGCGTGTATTAACATATCCTCCTAGGCGATGCTTAAAGAAATCGTCGACGAAACCAGCCACGGTAAATACGATTTCATGTATTTGCGTATCGGTATGTTTGTCTCCTTTTCTGATTCTGGTTGTATTGCTCGTGAGCGCTAATAATTGTCTCTTTTTATCCAGATTTCGCAAATAACTGCAAGTCAGTTACAAATCTGTCACATACCTGCCTCCCCCATGATTTATGTTTTTTCTACTTCTAACGCACATTTCGTATACAGTGTCGGTTACGCGTTTATTAATTTCGAGGACGTGAGTATCTAGACCACTAACACGTTTGAGTTGAGGACACTGCTAATGTTTATAATTTTAGCCAATCGATATCATCGGCGTAGGCTCTGTCTTTCTTTCCAACCATTCACACTTATACTTACTTACTCTCCCTCTTGTCTAGTTTGCCAAAGCTCGAGCGGGCCATACATGGTATGTTGTAATCCGTGGCTTGGAAGCTGCGAAGCAGTCAATGATGCTAACCAATTAAAAAAAAGGAACTGCTTCAATAGCGATAAAGTTGCGGAGATATCCTATGCCAGTAAGTTTATACCTTTTCTTCCTTTGTGATATTTTCATTTTCATTTGATTCCACCGATAAGTTCCGCGCGTGCTGACGTTTTCACCATCTAGCCATCCAAGGCAAGGACTGCCTGGTCCAGAAATTCCGTAACAGCTCCGTGATGCTTGAGCATCCTTCCTTCCGCCCAAAGGTACGTGTGCTTCTCTTTCTTCTTCTTCTTCTTCTTCTTCTTCTTCTTCCTCCTCCTCCTCCTCCTCCTCCTCTTCTTCTTCTTCTTGAAACCTCTTCTATTTAACTAGAAGTAGGCGTACATCCTAACGCTCATTAGATTTTCCACACGGGCACCGGACCACTGGCTGGCACCGAGGACCGTTTCCCGGGCCCAGACAACCCGTCAAAAATGCGCCGCAGCGTCGAAAACGCAGAGCACGTTGGTACGCCTCATTTCACCACCTCAAAGCATATCACTTCCCCCTTTCCCCTGAAAGAAATAAATACCGCAATAAAAGCCTACCCTGTATACTAACAACAACAAACTCTAGGCCTCTTCGCCCCCCGCGTCGGCCAGCAATATCGCGACGAGCAACGTCGTCGCCGCTCCCAATTCGACCGTGGCACCACTGCCGCTGAGCGTGAGGGGTATTATGTCCGGTCTTCTTCCTCCTTCACGCCTAGACGTGGTACGTTGAACGGAAACGGAAACGGAAATATGAGTGGCGGTGTGATGCTGCCCATGATGATGTCTCCGTGTTATGAGGGCCCTGTCTCTGGCCGTGGCGGTGGTGATGCTGGGGCTCGGTCATCTTGAGAAATAGAAGATGAAAAGAAATGCGTCTCTTTGTGTGTTTGTTGTTGTTGTTGTTGCTGTTGTTGTGTGAGTGCATGAGTGGTGGTGTTTAGGGAAACGAGACGTTCTGTTTTCGTTTCGAAACTTCTTTTCACTTTCGATATTTTTGTCCTTCACTGGATGCCCTAATATGCCCCCCACCAACGACATCGAAGACCTTTTTACCTATGGCACCAGTAGTGTGTGTATAACCAGTGTTCTTCATTCTTCCGCTTTTTGTGTCATGTTCATATCCACCCTCGGTTCCAATTCGCATTCGCATTCGCATTCCTCTGTTTGCTTACCGAACGAACAGCCTGCGGAGATTCTCAGAACACGAAAGGGAGAGAAAAGAAAAGAGAGAGAGAGAGAGAGAGACCAAGGGATGTAAAAGACTACCTTACCAATTGACATTTGGGGAAAAAGGGAGAGACAGCTCCCATTTTATCCATCTTGCCTGCCTACCCCATAATTCGGCTTGGGTAAACCGCATCAATCCACAGACAACTTGTTTGGTTCGGTTGACCCTTTTATTTTATTCTTTTTTTAGAAAAAAAAAAAAGGAAAAGGAGGAGCTCAGGCGTCTGTTGTTGTTTGGGGCTGTTGGTGCTGGAACGGAGTTGGGTTGGGTTGATTTAAATATGCTTTTGCTTTGTTTTTTCTAACCCCCCCTCCTTTTTGCTCGTTTTCGTGCTCATGCTGGTATGTTCTCCGTGATGTGTTATTATTTCTCTCCCTTTCTTCTCCGGGCTTGTGTTTTAAGATGACACGTTTCTCGATGGGGTAACAACTAATGCATTTGTATGTGGAGATGAGACAGACAGAAGAGGTCGAATTTTCTTTTCTTTTCGTTTTTCCTTTTTTTTTTTTTTTGTGATTTTGATCTTGATCTTTTTTTTCTTTTACAACTTTCCGCCCTTTCTTAGGTCATGTACTCTTAATCTCCATGTATGTACTTTAACCACACACAGACCACAGACACGGGTGGTCTTATCTGAGACCTACTTTTTTCCCCGTGGAAGAATTATCTTGATAGCTAGCACTACTATATTGTAAGATGCTTTCGTGCGAGTGAATATTTGAATCAATGAGCAGACTTGTGAATTGATAATATATGTGGAGTATGCGAAGTCACTTTTTTTTTGGAGAAAGCAATTGTTAATTCTGCTGCCTATTGATAAGAGTAAGAGATACTTTCTCTTCTGCTCATTGTGAGCCGTTAATTGTAGTTTTATCTTTCCAAGTTGATATTCCATTCCCTTGGCTCAGACTGGCTAAGCTTCCATCGTATTTCGTTGTCTGTGTTTGGTTGGCGGACCAATTGGGGCGGGAAAATTCCGCCTAATTAAACGCAATCCCTCTTGTTTTATTTCAAATTAACCTTGGAAACCCACCGCGCTTAAAAAAAGCTTAGCTGCAACCTCGACTATACAAATGTTTTACACTCCGAGGCAGGCCAGAGTATATCAAAAAATAATCAACCCCCACACATGCACCACACCATCCTATCCCCTTCAAGGATGAAGAAAATCGGAAGAACAAACCCCACCTAAGAGAAAATACATGTAACATCCTCCAAAAGATTCAAGTACCTACTGTACAGTAAATAACAGTTTTCCAAAACCAATGGCCCCGCAACAAAACCGACAAAAAGGGAAGGGCAGAAAAGCCCTCCCCAACTCCCCGGCTCTCAAATCCATCCACACAACCATCCACCTCATCTACCACCGTAACAAGAATCAGCACGGTGGCGCGAAATGGTGGAAATGGCTGACGATGTTGAAGCGGTCGATTGGGGAGTTGGTGAGGGCTGTTCGGAGGTGGGAGCAGGAGCGGGAGTGGGATGGTGGTTATGATGAGGAGGATGGTGATGGTAGTCTTCGGGCAAAAGTGCTCGAGAGGATGCGGTATATGCACGTCTGGATTGTTCCGAGGTGTTATGTGTAAGTTCGATGTTATTTTGTTCCCTTTCAGTCTAACAGTCTGCTTGGTTCGTTGTCTGTTTCATCAGGCCTGTGTCTTTTTCTTTCTTTTTTAGTTTTTCGTAGTATTTTGTGGAGATGGATGGTGTTACTATTTATGCAGGATTTCCTTCTTCAACAAATTTTTTTTTTTTTTTTTTTTTTTCCATATTTTTTATATTTTAATCTGGTCCTTTTAAATGTCTGTTTTGGTGTTTCCCAGCTATTCAGCGGCATTTACAAAGAATTTTTTAAAAACTTTATTTTGAGAGATAACTTACACCTAAATCCCGCACCTGGGACTGTTTCGAAACAAAATGCTAACCCCTACCGCAGCGCGTTCTCCACCGTCGTAGCAGACACACAGTTCTCCGCTCTGGGCGTCGTACTTCTCGCAGTCCTGGCACAGGCCGCACAGGTCGTCGCCCACGCTGAGGAATTCTATCCTCTACCCGAAAAGGAACCCGATACCAGCACCGGCACCGGCAATGTACTGCTTGCTACTACTGCTGCATCCATCAATCACGACGAGAACATTGATGTCGATGTTGGAGAGGTGGTGAAGAGATCGCTTTACGTCCGCAGCCCGGCGGCTGATACTACTTCTGTTGGAGCGAAAGAGACGAAGGAACCCGATGGACAGAAAGTGAAGGGTAAGGGGAAGAGCCCTCTCATTTTGGATACTACTAAAGAAGGACAGAAGGTGGGGATGGTGGAGACATCTAAGCGTGAGAGTTCATTGGCGCGGTTGGATGAGGAGGCAGCCCGGCAAAAGAAGAAGAAAGTAAAGATGAAGCGGAGGAAGAAGGAGAAGAAAGGGGATGCGATTGATGATATTTTTGGGGAGTTGTAGGGCGATTGTACTACTTTTTGCTTTGCTATGGATGGGCATCAACCAAATATGGCGTTTCTGGTTTATTTTTATTTATATATTGTTCTTAATCTGTATTATACTAGTAAGATATTTTGTATTGTCCAACAAAAACTATCTCATCTATCCCTCTACATACATGTACTCTACATATACAGATAATATAGCCTAACAAATCGAAACCAATGCAACCTCTCCAAGGAGAACGTTGACAACCAGATGCTGTACTAAACTCCAAGACATGCTATACAGAAACTTGGGGGAGAAAACTGTCCATATGAAAAGATGAGTCCGCAGCACGGTACAGGCCACCATCACCGCCAGCAGGCTCGTCGTGACAAAGAAGGTCAACAATGCCAAATGGTTACGACGGCGAAGTCCGCCAACCGAAGTCCGCCCGTCGCTAATGAACAGCGAATTTGTCGAGAAAACCCACCAAATCGGACCAGCCCAGTTGCCTATAAATGTCAAGGCGCCGACGAGAAGGACGTTGTAGTCGCTGATGCCATTGTAAGCATTTGAGAGGTCGACGGAGGCGATTGAGTTGGAACCGCCCATGGCGAAAAATGCAGCGTATTGTAGGATCAGTGATGTGATGGTTATTTCATTGCCGGATAGCTTCATGGACGAGAGTGCCCAATGCTGAAGGCGAAATATGAGGTATAGTGGGATGTTGGTTGATCTTGATTGGGTCACGAGAAAAAGGCTCACGATGTCGTGAAGGTCTGCTGAGAATCTCGCGCTGGTAAGATTGTTATTTAGCTTTGGCAGGTGGGGGTTGCGCTCGTTGTGGATTTTGAGGAGTGCTTTGAGAGCTCTTTTCCGCTGGATCTCGGTATATATGACATAACTTAATGCTATAACAATGCCAGCGAACACCGCCCTGACTTGGGTAACAAGGGAAACGCCAGCGACGCTTTCTATCAGGCGGCTGAATATCAAGGTATCCTGAAGGAGTTCTGGGGAGTCGGCTGAAGTGAAGGTAAGCTTAAACAAGAATGCAAAGCTAGTTAAGATAGGGAAGAAGAGCCGAGAAAATGAGGCGGCTCCGGCCGAAGTTGTGCGTCGCACCATTCTTTGGCAGATATTGGTGTATGTTAGGAGAATCAATACCCAAAGGATATTTGTGTGGTTCGCGAAAAAGGTCCTCGCTATATCCGGTTCAGCTGTAAATTTTTGACCCGTTTGATTCCAGCGTCGCATAATTCTAGATGAAACTGCGAAGATCAAAGAACCCCAAATGTGCACCGACTTTGATGGCGTCCGACCACCACCATCGCTGTTATCTCCCCAACTTTGAACGCGAGGCCTTACATAGAGATAGAATGTCCAGCCGCTGAGAATCCAGTACCAGAATTGTTGCTCTTCTTCCACATAGCTGCTTCCGAACATCATGATGCCGTAGGCTATGCCAAAAAAGAGGCCAAAAATTTCAGCCCCCGTCACGACATGAAGAGACGCAATACCGGACAGTACAACTACCAGGGTAGCAAGAAAGATTCCAATGTAGAGCCTCTCCATATTGTAATTACTTGCAGTACCGCTCATCACATATTGGGCAGATCGGGAAAATGCAAGAAGAGCATTCTCTGCTTCCTTGAGATGATCGTTATGATCTTGAGCTGCACTAGCCAATCGCCATGCATGTTGCCACTCGCATTCAAGTGAACCAAGTTCTGTGTTTGGTGCAGGTATGCATGCATCAGGCTTGGAAGCATCGTTGAATTCATAGGCCGGGAATGTCGTCCTCACGACATTACGAATTTGCCTAGCGTTCTCCAAAAGAATACTAAGTCTTTGAAAACCTGGATCGAGTTCAGTACGCATTCATTCTATGGTTACCACAAAATCTTCTGGCTTACCATTTTCCCACATAGGTAGAAATTGTGGTATAAAAACACCGAGGCTGTTGAGGGGGATAGGAAATCCGAGCAATCCCGCTAGAGTAGGAGTGATGTCGGACTGTTCCACCGACTGATAGTACTTGAAGTCCCCTGAAGGCGGTTCGAGGGAGGCTCCTTGATTCTGTATTTGTCGAATTTTTGGTGATATGAACACGAGAGCTGGCGAAGTCTCCCCTGGAGAAGCGCCGCCATGGTTTCCAGCATCATTCATACCATGGTCACCGCATAATACTAGGAGAGTGGATGAAAGATGCTCCTGGCTCTCGATAGCGTTATATATTTCCCTAACAACTAAGTCCATTTCCTTCTGTTTGGGGATCATATAGGCGCTGGATGTTTATTAGAGGTTGATATACAAAAGGCGAAATAGATCAGGGTCTTTACCTGTTCGGACCTGATTTATGGCCAATGTGGTCCAAACCAAGGTAATGCATAATCATTGCAGACCAGTCGTCCATCAGAAGTTCCTCGGGTACATGGCGGGTGACATTAGTATCCACTTCAACAAAATCCTAACCCAGATCTCAGTTTTAACCTTAAACACGACACATTCGCAAAAATCACTGGATTACACTGACCGACACAAAAAAGCTTGTTGTACCATCATGCCTATCAAAAAACCCAGGAAACAGTTTCAGCCATGTATCATCACCATACATGACTAGACGTCCGTTTGGTCGAGCTCTTAGCTGAGCCAGCCACGTATCCTGATAGACGAGAGTTGAAGACGTATCAGATTCTGCAAGATTGAGAATCACATCTAGAAACGACGGCACCGAGCCTGTTGTGATAGCCTTCACCCGCGGCATTGTGACCGTTGGCGCGCCTGCATGGGCAGTAAAGGGCAGTGCAGCTCCAGACTGGATTAACCTATGGGATAGTCAGGGCAACGTGTACATATATGTTTCATTTGATGATATTATGTCACTGACCCTTGAGTAAACGTAAATCCTGACCGCTTTGAATATACGAAATCACTGTGTGTGTGATTTGGCAATGAGAAAGTCTGTCTACCAAGCAGAAAGAGTGGAGAGCTCAATTTACCTCCTCAATGCATCAACCACCATGAATATGACTCTGTCGAATGGCGCTGATGATCGATTATCATTATTTTCTTCACTAAATGTCGCGAGGCCCGGAATAAAAGGCTTATAAGGGAAGAAACCGCTGGCGAACAGCAGAATAGCCACAGGGAACAGCAAGTTGGCAAGGTATAGGGGCCATTTTGGCGCCATGATGTCCAAGAAACGAAGGAATGGTTTACTCCAAGAATAAAATTTAAAGAATGACTGATGAAAAGTTCGCCTTCAAGCACCTCTGGCTCTCCATTGCCCGGCCTGCTTGCTGTTTTCTAGTTCCCGGTGCCTGATATGTAGAGTGTGAGAAGAAAGGCGTGGATGTTGGTTGGGACGGGCTGCCGCCGAGAAGCAACGCCAGCCAAGACCATGATTGTTAGGCTTGAGAAGTAATACGCAATATCGTCAGAAATTAAGAATATTAAATGTAGCCAATATATACAAATCGAATCTCTACACGTCTGTCTTTTATAAGATGGTCCTTCCTTTTTTCTTTTTTTTCTTTCTCTCTTTTTCTTTCGTCTTTTCTTCTTTCTTTTTTTCTTTGAATTTGCTAGTTAGAAGTTTTAACTCACTCGTATCGCTCTCTTTAAGCCAGGTTCGAAAATCAACTTCCACTGCCCCAACACGATCTAACGGTTCTAATATAATTTGATGGTAATGTAACATCTAAAACACCAGCCGGGTAATTCACAAACGCCAAAGAACATGTCATATTCAACAGATCACTCCTAGCGCGCCAAATCCAAACCAAGACCATGACTTTTAGATAGAGAATCGGGTATCATGAGAGGGAACATAACAAACTCGGCGGTCAACTGAACCAATTTCCCTCACTTCCTTTTGTTGACTCTCTTGGCTTTCTGAGGGTGCGCAGCAAATGTGATCGAGGGCCGGGTCTTCCGTCGAACCCTCTTTTGGATTCGTCCCGTATTTTCAGCGGGTGGCTTCGTTGCGCCAGGCTGTTCATCAATGTCCATTTCTGTGAAATTGAACGTCAGCATCCGTGCTAGAAAATAAATGGGAGGGCTTGGGGGAGGGGCGATTGCAATGTGGTTTGTTGTAGGTAATATAGATATCGAACGCACCTTTTCCAGCTTCAATTTCTCCCGTTTTGCTCACATCGAGTTTATCTAGAACGTATATGTTAGCGTATTGGAGAAAGGAAGCTTTAAGTATACGATGAAAGCTAGACAGGCTCGCGCTCCATACCTGCATCATCCATATTCACTTCTTTTGGTTTGGCCACCAACTCTTGAAGTTTTGCTGAGAGCCTTTCAGTCCTCCTATCAACAACTGGGCCAAACACTTCGGCACGCAGCTTAGCCTTATTGCGCTTTATAACGCTGGAGCGGAGACCTTTAGCCATTTCGGAGGTTCTTTCTATCAAGTTGAAGTCAAGGTGCGAGGTGAACTGGTAGATACACTGATGGCGTAAACAAGTCGGAGGTGGTGACTGAGGATCAAGAGGACCTCGTTGAATTTTTGTTTCAATAGGAGCAAACTGCAGTTATTGAAGAAATTAGAAGCTGGACTCGTCTTCTTCTTCTTCTTCTTCTTCCTCTTCTTCGTCTTCTTGACCTTGGTGGAAGAAAAAGGAACGAAAATTCTCCAAGCGCGGCGGGCGGCCCTGGCATGTGCTTATGTCAGCAGCCCGCAGAGTGAGGTCACTGCAGCTTTCGGAGCTTTTTTTCGTCCCAGCCGGCGACGACGACGACAAACACGAAGAGATTTTGGGATGCGGCGGCCAGATTCACAGATTCACTCCCTACACACTCTCTTTTGCTGCCCTCCAGTTATAAATCTACTTGCAAATGTATTCTCTCCCTATCACGCTTAAAAAGCTCGCCACCTTATACTTCGCTTCCTCTTCGTCATAGTCGCTGGGAGTCGACGATTCTGGAAAATGGCGTCGACTGGGCAGGATACGGCAGATTTGCAACGAGTCATTGCTTTGGTGAAATCGCTACTCAACGCCCAACTAAAGGACATACTTCGAAGTGAGAACCTAGCGGTTTCGGGCGTTAAGGCGGTTCTACAAGACCGAATAATCGATCGTTAGTCTCTATCCATCCCCCTTGCCTTTTTCCAAAGGAATTGAGCAGTGCTGACATTGGATGGCCCAACAGGACTTGAACGACTCTTCCGAGCGGGACAAATCGACAGATATAATCAGCTAAAACGATTCATCTACGTCACAGCTCAACTTCAAGTGCCATCCACTCCAACACATTCTTCCCCTGCCTCCCAACAACCTCAATCTGCACCATCGACATATGCGCAGCAACCAGTGTCCTCTTTTTCCCTTCCAATGACTCCGAGTCATTCATTTTCGACCGGTATGTCTGTCATTGTTTATTTATATCTGCCCTAAAGCTGACTCCGTTTCTAGGTCGGCTTAGTTTTAAACAGAGCCCTTTCTATTCTATCTTAGAGCCCTTGACCCCTGTGGTAGAATGCAAAGGTGAGCTCCTGATGCCTCCAGAATGCTGCGCAAGCCGGCAAATGACTAAATTCTCTGCAGTCAGGGAAAACACGCGTGACAGCGTGAATCTGAAAGTTGCCCTCACAGCGACTAATGCATTCCGGTTGCAAAATGACCCATCCCTGCGAGTCATGGTTTATTGTGCGGCGGATAGCGGCCTAACTCAGTATACCAAATGTGACATCACGTTCCCTCACCAAGTCGAACTCAAAGTAAACCTAGACGACGTTAAGGCAAACTTGCGAGGGTTGAAGAACAAGCCTGGTTCAACGCGACCTGCAGACATTACTAGTTTCATCCGGAAGAAGAGTGGCTATGTTAACCACGTTGTTATGACATATGCACTTACGCAGAAGGTAGGCCAGAACCAATCTACTATCTCGGTCTGGCTTACCCGAGCATACTAAGGGTTACCTTGGCTCATTGTACTGACTAGATATGTATAGAAACACTTCGTGGTTATAAACCTCGTTCAAAAACACTCGGTGGAGGAGTTGGTAAACCAACTACAAACTCGCAAAACAATATCCGCTGAGCAAGTCATACGTGAAAGTAAGAAGTTCTCGAATCATGAGCATCTATATAAATGCTCAATGATGTCTAACGAAAACTATTAGTGAAAAACAAAGCCGAAGATGCCGACATCGTTGCGACATCTGCTGTAATGTCATTAAAATGTCCATTATCAACTCTTCGAATAACGGTCCCTTGCAGGTCGATGATTTGTTTACATAACCAGTGTTTCGATGCGACATCGTTTCTACAATTGCAAGAGCAGGCTCCAACGTGGACTTGCCCAGTATGCAACAAAGCGACAAACTTCGAAGCACTACAAATCGACCAGTAAGCCTTTGGAAAATTCTCAAACATTACCCATTCACTTCTTTAACTAACATGGCTAGGTACGTCGATAATATATTAACATCGACACCCTCGAGTCTTGATCAAGTTATAGTCGAGCCAGACGGGAAGTGGCATATAACAAAAGATGATGACAATCCAATACCAGGGGGAAACCCATCGCCTCCCACCGATGACGGGGATGATGATTTGGTAGAGATCCAAGATTCACGAGTGGTCACCCTAAAACAAGAGCCATCTACCACACCAATGGGCCTCCATAGCACCCCGCTAGCCCAGTCACGGGAAATTTCGTCTATTCAATCTGCCTCGCGACCAACGCCAAGTAATAAACGTCCAGCTAGCCAGGTCATTGACTTGACCATAAGCGATGATGAAGATGAAGAACCTCCCCGTCCCGCAAAGCGCCCACACATACAACCCAATCCTAGTCAATATTCAAGAAATCGATATTCAGATTTTGCCTCACGAGCCAGCGTGAGTAATGCGAGTTTTGGCATTTCCAGTCAGAGTGGATCCAACTCTCCAGCCCCGAATTCGTTTTATTACGACGCTTGAAGAATCCTTTTTCACCAGGTCGTCTGGTATTAAAACGAGCTCAATTGTTTTGTAACGGGTGTTCACCTGGTTTTTTCTCTACTTTTGCTGCCTAGCGAGGATTTCTGTTTCATTTGCATCTTATTGTGTTCTCTGTTATTTATATGCAAGATTCGGCGCAAGTAATCGTTTTTCTACGGGAGGGTTTTCAACATCTTCTTTACTATCCAACACACAAGCGCACAACATGTGAATTTGCATGAATTCCATATAGGGAACCTTACAGGGCTGAGAAGCAAGGCGTTCGGGAGTTCCATTTTCAATTGCTACATTATTTTCTTCTTTCTTATCTTACTAACTGCCTAGATAGTTAGAAATGGTTGAGACGTGGATGATTGTTCAAACCTCATTACATTTATCGTAGTTTCTGCTCGATATATCCTTTTTGTTCTTCGCAGTAAATTGCCTTCTCTCGTGGTTTGCTCATTTTTCAAGGCGAGGTACTTGGAGATAAACTCCATAAAACCAAACCGAGTCGAGAGCTGCAGAGTCTACGTTTCGCATACTTTGATCAACCTGAGGGGAGTACTTCACCGATTGATTGAATCGCTACAATAATATAAAGTTGTTAATCTTTCATTGTTTTTTTCAGAGATAAGGATAATCTGAAGACCTCGGGAAACGCAACTAATTTCCGGATTAGGTAATTAACTACCTCCTCCGTCTATCCTCCGCAAACCCTACCTTTCTCTCCGCAATCCTACAACGACACTCCTCCCCACGCTTTTATTACTCCTTGAAGCCGCGCAGACATCACAGAAATACACTCCTAGATATTTCTCAAATATCTTACAGTTCAAATACCGACCTATTTTCACAAGAGAGGCCCACCAATCACCAATCACCACCCACTTCCTCTTCCTTCTCCCTTTCGCGGCGAATCAACTCCCGCTCTGAGCAGCTTACTATACCCCCTCCCCCGTCTTCCGTCCTCCCCAATTCCCCCGTAATCCTCTCCACGAACAAAAAAATTAACCTTCCCCCTCCCTCAGTCAGATGTCCTTCGACACTCCCCTCCCACCTTTCAACGCGTCGGACCCGCACGCCCGGTTCCTCAGCGCCTCATGTCTAGATCTCCTCCTCATAGAGCTGGTGCCAATGGCCGAACGACTAGCGGAAGAGCTATCCGGCGTGGATGGAAAATTGGACGAAGAAGAGCATCGTGAAGCTACATTTTATAGATTGGAGACGTTGGGATTTCGGGTTGGGCAGGGCTTAGCTGAGAGGTGAGAATGATATATATAACATATCTATATACCTATATGGATGGCTCTTCCGCCACGTCTCTGGATTATGTTTGGAATTGGGGAATTGGTGATGAGAGACGGATGTATGACACCATTTATATCAACATCTAATCTATCCAATTGTTTTCTTATTATATCCGTACTGGTGATATCTATTTCGCGCATTTTCGTTTGGCACTTTGGGCGCAACACGGTTCCACATCCTAGTGTGCCATCAGACTATATATCTGCTATCTTGGAGCAACATTTGAGCTAACTGATGTGCCATATGGTTGGGATGAGACAGGTTTTCCCGAGATAGACCCCGGTTCACAGATAACCTCGACGTGATAAAATTCCTTTGCAAAGATTTCTGGACGATTTTATTCCGGAAACAGATTGATAATCTTAAAACGAACCATAGGGTACGAAAGCAACATCAGGGAGGGTTTGATTCCGCTGATACATTCTTCCCTCCCCTGCGCTGTTCTATCCAAAGCGCATCGAATGACTCGGGACATATTACTTATTCTCCCAATATTTTTTTTTATTACAGGGTGTATACGTCCTAACCGACAACGCCTTCCGCCCCTTTACACGAATGAGCATGTCAAATCGGAACGAAGCCATTGCAAAAGCACAATCAGTAAGTTTCCCAAAAAAGAAAAAGGCAAAAAGAGTGATAAAAATTGAAATAGCCTATTCTCCTTCTCTCCCATTTTACTCCCGCGATGTCTCTCATTTCCAACTAACTCCCAATCCCCTTCCACTCGAGTTTAGTACCTTTGGTTCCCCTGCGGCATAATCCGCGGCGGCCTCGCGAGCATGGGCATAAACGCCACCGTGCAAGCTGAGTCGTCAGACCTTCCCGGCGCAACGTTTCAGATCAAGACGATAACGATAGCGCAACCGCCATCACAGCAGCAGCAGCAATTACAGCAACTACAGCAACTACAGCAGCCCAAGTCATGAACAGAGAGATACCCCCCAACCCAATATCCAAACGTGCTGTTTGCACGGGTTATTGCTTATTGTTTTATTGCTTTCTTTTTGGGAGTTAATAAGAGATATATTTACGAAACCAGTTTTTAATGAAATGAAATTTATTATCGATACCTTAAATAACGTTCTGTTTTCTCTCTCACTCACACTCTCTCCATTTTACTTTCTTTCGTTCCTTCTCCTTGAATAAATAATGGTATTCAATAGGGGGAACATGAGTGTAAGAAAAGAATATGAAATATGAAATATGTTCGTATAAAACACATATCATTCTATTTTGCATTGTATTTTTATTTTCATCTTTATCTCTTTGTGGGGCAAAAATCAACCCCCTCTTTACCGCTCAAAAGGGGTTCTCGCTAGTGTTTTTTGTGCGTTCCATATGCGTCGTCCCATCATGCCCTATGTTGGTATTTGTGTCTTTGTGGATAAGTATGTGATGGTCCTAAAGCCTATTCCGCCGGGAAACGAGGGAGGGGGAGAAAGAAAACCATCAATTAGCCAATATGTCTCTTCCTTGCAATTTGCGTTTTGTGTTTTTCCTCCCCTTTTGTTCTCCGGTATGGGCCATTTCGAGGGTAAAAGGAAGCAAGAATGGTTCACTTTAGGGGGGAAAAAAACGCTCATGGATGTCTCGTGTTGAAAAAGTTGAAAGAAATGTATATTTCAGGCTTTAATGATGATGCTGGTGATCGCGCATAGGGGAAAAGGGAAAAAAAGGCGGATAGGGTTTGGGTTGGGAGTTTACTTTGGGGGTGGGTTCTGGACAAAGTCGATGCCCTTCTCGATGTTGCCCTTGAGGCCCTTGGTACAGGCGTCGAGCAGCTTCTTCTCCTGCTCTGTGATACCGCCAAGGATGTTCTGGGCCTTTTCTGCGCCAGATGTCTGTTTTCATATTGCGATGTTATCAGTCTGTGCAATGGCTTAATATATATCGGACTGGGTTACTTACGCCGAGTTCTACGGGGATGGAGAAGAAGTCCAAGCCGACTTGGCTCTTGATGGCATCGCCTCCCTCGACGCCGGGGAGGTAGACGTAGGTTGGCTCGACGATGCCCTTCTCACCCTTGGAGGCTTTGATGATGCTTTCGGCAAAGCTAGGGTTTATCAGTCGATGTATGCTCTATCGAAAGAAAGTAATGCGACTAGCTTACCGGAATCCAGCATAAGCCATGGATAAGGTGGCGGAACCGGCTCCATCCTTGGCCTTGACGACCTCGTCACCTCCGAACTGGACGCCTGTTTATTTCATCAGAAACCGGTAGATGTTTGGTTGTACCTCAATCACACAAAATTTCCACTTACGGTTTACGAGGGCATCATATTTATCAGCAGGAATATTGACAGCAGGCTTAGCCTGGCTGAAAAGGGGCACAATGGTCTCGCCGGAGTGACCGCCAATGACGGGGATGGTAGTCTTGGAGGGATCTTTCTGGCCAGTGTACTCCTGGGTGAAAGTTTCGGCGCGAACGACATCGAGGGTGGTAACGCCAAAGAGGCGTTTTGGGTCAAAAACGCCAGCAGCCTTGAGAACCTCAGCGGCTATGGGGACAGTGGAGTTGACGGGGTTGGAGATGATCAGGACGAAGGCCTTGGGACTGTGTTCTGCGATGCCCTTGACGAGAGTCTGGACGATGCCGGCATTGACTTTGAATAGGTCGTCACGGGTCATACCGGGCTTGCCTGTTGGGACGGAAAACGGTTAATTCGGCAAGGGAATAGTTTACGAGATATATATTTGGGGGATGCATACGAGGAATTCCAGCGGGGATGACAATGACATCAGCGCCAGTGACGGCCTCCTTGAGACCGTCATCCTTGGGCAGATATCCCTTGATGGTCTGTACAACATTGTTAACATTAACAATTCTAAAACTGTTACTGTAAGGGTGCATATACATACAGCAATGGAGGAGATGTGGGAAAGGTCCGCGGCAACACCTGGGGTATTGACAACATCGTAAAGAGCAAGCTCATCAACGAGAGGGCTCGCTTTGAGGAGGAGGGAGAGTGGCTAGAGATATTTTGAGAGCAGAGTTAGAATTCTCCTCATATACCGGATTGAGCGCGAATTAAAGGGTTTTATATATTGAGAGTTCTGGTTGTATAGCAGTCGATATAAGAGTCACATACCTGGCCAATGCCACCAGAAGCACCGAGAACAACTGGCAATTAGTTAGAAGAGCCATTTCTTCAAATAGTATGATAGCTGCTTTGGTGCATAACTAACCTGCTTTGACCATGATGGCTAATTTGGCGGGATGTGTGGGAGTGGGGTAGTTGATATAGTGGATAGCAGGGGATTGAGGGGTATACGGAATCTAGCTGGAATTGATGAGTATTGACCAGATTACAGGATGGGGGTTAGTTAAAGACAGATAACTTACAAAGGATTGAGTTTTTTGAGGTAGAAGATGGAGTGGAAGAAGAGAAAAAGAAGAAGCAGCTGAGAAGAAGAAGTTGAGGATTCAAAATCAGAACAGGGCGAGGGGTGTGTCACATGTCGACGAGGAGGGGCTGTTTATGAGGTGTATGTATTGGTATTACATGATATATATTACACTTCATGAACCAGCAATTGCCTTATTACTGCCGTCCAGGGGCCTTTTTTCCTTTGTCTTTGTCAATTGCTCTATGTGGACCGGATACCTAGGAATCCATTTGAATACATGGCAATTTTTGTTTTATAAGAACCTTGTGGGACGATATATAGATACATCTCCGGCTTAAATTCTCGAAATGTCTGATCAGTACATTACATTCATTGGTTATCAGATTGGCCCTCGGAATGTTGTGGAGTAGTTATTATACCCCTATCCCTTTATATTGCCCTTAGAATATTCTTGACCCAACAGCATATTCAACACCTGGGCATGGCTTGCGGGTATTTTCGTGGAAGAGCTAGTCCCCCCGATATCGCTGACAACATTTTCCACCAATAGCATGTAATACGTTTATTAAATACCCCTTTCTGCTATCAGGGGAAAGGGGAGAAGGGGGGGAGTTTACGAATAGCGAAGACAGACCTTGACAGAATGTGAAATCGTCATATGCATTTGAATACATGGAAAATGACCACTGACCAATGAATACAAATCGAAAACTGAAAATGAATTTGAAGGCTTTGGATTTGTTTTTTTTTTAAATTAGAAAAGGTGTCTTAACAAATCTTTTCTATTTAATTCGTTTTGGAAAAAAGTCTGGGCCTCCCAGATAGCCCTCTACCAATCCCCAATTCGATATGGTGAGAGCTTTCTTTCTATTTTTCCCTTGCTTCCGCAGTTTCCAAATCAAAATCGACATTTCTCAGTCAAATTCAAATTCAAAAACAAAAACTCCCACCCCATTTCCCATTTCCCATCAACCGAAACCTAACAACCCTTCCCCCCTTAAGACGACTCCTCAGCCGCTTTCCGGGCTTTGACACCTCTAGGCTTCTTCACAGGAGCCTCCTTCTTTGGCCGTTGCGACTTTCTGATGGCGCTGGCACGGCCGACGGCCTCTGCACGGAGATCCGGGCGGTATCCGCTCTTAGCAGTGGCGTTGGCGACGCCCTTGTAGATCCTGTATTTCAAATCCATATCAGCGTCCTTCTCAAAATACATATATCCATTCTTTAAATTCTCAACAGTTTTGGTATCTATTTCTCCGGAATAATCACGATTCAAGCTTACTTTCGGCTGGTAGCGGTGGAGCTGTAGGTGTTGGTGACGGTGCTGGAGGCGGGCTTCTGGCTCATGGCGGGCTTCTTGGTGGTGACGGCGACGTTTCCATCCTCAGTGGCGTGGATTCCAATGGCCTATTTTTTTAATCACAGAAAAATCGATCAATTCAATGCCCTTGCACGGGTCGTAGTAGCGCTCAATTGTCTATCTCTTTCATTATTTTTCCAGGATATTCGTACCTTGGCGTTCGCGAATCCGGAGTACTACATAAATAAAAAGTCCCACCATCAGTTTCTTTCTTCAAATATATATTTCTATATAGAGAGAGGGGGAGTGAGAGGAAAAACGGGTGCGAACCTTTCGCGAGTGCTTGTTGACCAAGTTAAGAGGATCGCGGGAGAATTGGGCGCCGGCACGCTTCACCATGAATGAGTTCTGGGTGCCTATTAAATTTAAATATCAGTCCAACATCCCTATATCACTATATATACCAACGTACGGGCAATCTCCCAGACGAGATCGTCTGACACATTAGGTCTGCCTGCGTACGACATGGTGCGGTTGGAGGAGTCGAGTCGAGAGGGATAATGAGAATTAAGGACTTGGAGAATAATATCTATCTCGTCTTCTTCGCTTTCAAACTCCTTTCTTTCTGTTAGATATCTTCATGCAAGTTGTGTGTATTATTTCGCAAGTCTTGGCGGCCAAGCCAGCCTCTTGCCGCTTTGGGCTCGCTAACATATCCTGTTTGGGGATAGCGTTCCTTTATTCCCGGAATTACTTCGGCCCGACAAATATAGTATCACGTGATTTATATACAGCCACGCTGAGTCAGCAACCCATTCATCATCGCCTTGGTTTATTGATTCTACATATACAGGATGCAACGGACAACAAGAAAAGACACCATGTTCTCCATCTGATATCCTACAGCCTGAATAAAGGGGCACAGCAGAGCAAATAAACCTTGAGCCTTTTGCTGCCAGAAACCCAGTCCCGATAACCTGCTTCGTCTGGGCCGGACATGCGAATAGTCGTACTGCATCAGGTTTTCTGAAAAAGCCCATTATTTGAGCTTCAATGATTTGGTAGTTTTTATACACTTAAACATCATAACCCTTCACATTCTCTAATATTTCCTTTCCGTTATTGTTATTATTGTTATTATTATTTTATTATTTTAATTTTTTGTAATCTCAATTTCCTATCATTATTATCATACTCCAACTTCAACGCGGTGCATTGACGTACACAAAACCTGCATCCCCTCTTACCCACCGTTTTATATCCGCCATATCCCGCCATCCCCATACGGATTGACGGAATACAAAACAATGTCCTACCTCCTCTACTCTCTCACATTCCTAGTCCTTGTCACGGGTACAGGTACGCCCATCCCCCCCCACTCGCCCTTTTATCCTACACCTCTTAACACATCTAAAATTACAGCCCTCTATCTAACCCGCACCCGCTGGCTCCCCCTCCTCCCCTTACCCGACTACCTCTACTCCCGCCTCCCCAACACGTTCACCGGCGACATCGAAGCCGGTCTCTCCTCAGCAGACTTCGATCTCTCCAACAACGTAGCTACAGGTGACGGGCGTGCGGGGCTCGATCGCGTCGCCAAGCGCGAGGTGCTGAAGATCATGAAGCGGCGACGGGTGGATTTTAATGAAGCAAGGAGGATTTATATGGAGCAGCGGTTTGCGAAGAATGATATTGGGCCTGATGGGAGACCGAGGGATCCAAAGTTTGTTTCATTTTCGTAGGGAGGGGCTCTTCCCCCCCCCTTTTTTTTTCGTTAGGGATATAGGCAATGGGATTCAATGCAATGGGATGGGATGGTATGGTATGGTGGGAGGTTAATCGAGTTTTTCCTTTTTTTCTTTCTTTCTCTTCTTTTCATATATTCATCCGATGACTTGATTTGACTTGACTTGCGTTCTCAGCGTTCTGGCAACATCACCCCCCCCCCCCCGGGTCTCCTTTTTCCTATATCTGTCTACAACATATATCTTCTGACCCATCAGAGACCACACCATCATTTCATTATCCCCTTTTCCTGAAAAACATCATTTCTCCGAACCTTTTTGTCTCTTCGCTGTCTTTTTGTCATCGAAGCGAGTTACTAATGTTATGTATCCCCTGTCTAGCTTTCTTCCAGCTATATATATTTTCCTAACCCCACATTTTCCCTTTTCATTTCCTCCTATTAAACAGCTATATGTATAAAGCTCGTGTTTTTTCTCAATCAATCAGTCATTGGGAGGGGGTATTGTCCCGCTTGCTATGTATGCATCGATATCAAATTTCGAAATTTTCCTTCTCCCCTCCTTGCGTTCTTGATATTATTTGGTTTGGGCTTCCTGCTCCCTGCTGCTCCAATGCCCTTTCAATTCTCCAAAATGTTCATAAAATAAAGGCGGCGGAATGGCTTCTTTCCTTTTTCTTGCCCAACACAACGGACATCTCGTGACATATAATTTGTCCCAGTAGAGTGTGCAACCCAAGTCGCCATTCAAGCACAGTGCAGAGTTCTCCGGAGTCCTATAAACCGTAGCCGTAACCGTAATGTAACATGCGTAACTGAACCCAGGGATCACCATAAAATCACCGTCCCCTCCCATACCCCGGTTGCTGAAACCCAGGCGGAAGCTGAGGCGGCGCACCACCTGGTGGACCCGCTGCAGACGGGGGCGGGCCAAAGCCGGCTGGTGGCGGCTGCTGACCGAAGCGGGATGGGGGGACGAAACCCTGCGGCGGTGGTCCGCCGTAACCAGCTTGGGATGGAGGGGGCCGTGCCGGGAGGCCTGGGGGCGGGGCGGAAAGGGGTGGTGGAGGGTGATGTGCATGGGGTGGTGGTGGTCGATGGTGTTGGTGTTGGTGTGGATGTTGTTGGTGCGGGTGCTGGTGCTGGTGTTGGGCTGGTGGCATGTGCTGGTTATGGTGGTAGCCACCGGCGCCGTTGACGATGGGGATTCCCCGCCCGCCGCCAAAGTCTGGCGGACCACTAGCAGCGGCGGCAGCGGGGTTCATTCCTCGGGCAGTTGAAACTGTGGCAGGGCCCTCGCCGTCAGTCATTGGAGACTGGGGCACTTGATGCGCATGCGCACCTGCTCCACCACCGACGAGTTGCGGGGGCAGGGGTTGTGTTTGGGGTTGGACATTGTGTTTTCTCGCTTGGGCGGCGAGCATGCGTTCGGCCTGGTCGCCATGTCGTTCCCCCTTGCCGTCCTTTTTGTAGGCGTATTGGACGGAGACTTCTTTATTCATGAGGTATTGGCCGTTCATGTTTGCGATGGCGTCGTCGGAGGCTTCAAAGTTGGAGAAAGAGACGAAGCCGTAGCCCTTGGAGAGGTTTGCGTCATCTCGTGCGATCTAATATATTCCGGTTAGTTTATCAACAAAAGCGCGGAGGCGGGTACGTAATATACGTAACGTACCTTTGGAGCAGATATAAGACTCCCAAACCGACTAAACGTATCATACAGCACCTGCTCTGTAACCATGGGATCAAGATTGCCCACGAACAGCTCTGCGCCAACCTCGACCGTCTTCTGCTTATCCGCAGACGCCTTATTTACGCGGATCGGTTTCCCGTAGAGGCGGACCTGGTTCATGATTCGAGCAGCATATTCCGCATCTTCCTCGCTGATGAATTCGACGAACCCGTAGCCCTGGTGGGTCTGCGTGACGCGATCTTTGGGGAGATGGACGTTAACGATGCGGCCGGCTTGGAGCATCAGCTCCCAGACCAGACTGTCTGTGACGCGCTCGTCTAGGTTTCCGATGTACACGGTCGCCTCTTTGTCTTGCTCCCTGTAAAGGTAATGTCAGCTCTTCCCTCCTGTGGCTGTTGGATGGGATGGGTATACCTACCAATGCCGGACTCCAGCCATGGTCGAGAGATGCGACCTGTGAGGTCTGTAATTGCTCTTTTTTTTTGTAAAGAAAGAGACGCAGGTATACCTGTAGATGTGTTGACTGTAAATAGTTGGTTGTGTAAAGAAGAATATCAATATAAATATATGAGAGTTTTGGCGGTGACTGAGAGAAATTGCCCGATTTATTTAGTCTGAGCTCCCTTTGTCGGCGAAAACCTTGTCCGCTCCAGCTTCAAACTTCTTAAACCCGACAAACTCGACGACAAGAACTACAAAATAACCACAAGTTACAACAAACAAACGACCAAACTACCTCTGTGTCATACACAATTCCACAACTTCCTACAAAATGGTCCAGTTCTCCGAAGAGACCAAGGTAAAACACTTACCACACTCGCCGCCCCACGCATTCGCAAAAGGTCCTCCCGCTAACCTGGCATCTCTTATAATAGGAACGTATTTCCAAGGTCATTGGCGTCTCCAGAGTCGCTATTCATTAGTGAGTTGGTTTCAGCAGGAGGGAGACTGCGTAAAACTAATTACTGATCCAATTCTTTGTTTACTTGTTGCAGTGGATATCTGCCTTTCATCATCTACCTTGGTAAACATCTTCCGGCTCTTCATCTCGTCTCTGGACAGTTGGCTAACATTAAATATCAGGATACACATACAGCGAGCCGCGGCCGCAGCTCTTCAAGTACATACACTCCGAATTTACCTTCACTACACGTAAATAGACTAACATCCTCGATACAGGCTCTTTTCTCCCCTCGCATAAATTCATCCAACTCGATTTATGAGAACGACAAGGACCCCGGGTTAGATTGAGGAGAGGGAACACTGCCCTTGAACGTAGCGTATGAAACATAATGGTCAATCTTTTATCAGCGGGACGAGAGGAAGGAGGGCTTTTGCTTCGTCTGAAATGGCATACGCACTGTGGAATGCAGGGCGAGGCTTGCCCGGTTGAGAGTGCTGGGCACTAAATACTTCCTCGATTCTCTTTCTAGCTATAATCTGGAGTTGGAAGCATTTTGTATATTAGACCTCTTCCTTTTGTTATGTTACTTTATTCTTTATGGGAATGCCGAAGGTATCAACGGATCAAAAGGGATCTCCGCAGATCAGCTTTAAGCCAGCAATCACATTCTCTTTTTTCCCTTTCTCTTATGGAAAGCAGAGAAGGTATTTCCTCAAAAGTTCGTATGTAGAGCTACTCCATTTCTACTACTTTGCAAATGAGTCCGTCTTATCATCTTTCAATCCTGGTTGGTTTCATAAAGCAACGAAGTCGGCATATATCGCGTTCTGCTCCCCAGCATCGAAAATGACATCAAAATTACTGGGGAAAAAGTCAGGTAACCTCAAACCACACCGAAACTCATCCTCTGACAGCCACCAAAATCACTACCACCGCCTCAACGTTCAGAACAAATAGAAAGGCCGCTTCGTCTCTCTCCTCAGAGCCGAAGTGTCCTTTAGGGACTTTCTTAAAAAAAAGAGTCCATGAATGATAACCATGGCTTGTCGCCATCCGTTGTCGAGACCCTAGCTGGCTTCACCGCCGGTATTTCGTCGACCCTTGCCGTCCACCCACTCGATGTGATCAAGACAAGACTCCAAGGTACAGCATATTGTGCCTTTATTACTTATGATTACTCTCTGCCGGTAAAACATAATATTTACTGACTCGATTCCGGGTTGCAGTGGACCGCTTCTCCTCCTCGCGCATCGGCAGCTCACTCCGCATCGCCCGCGGCATTGCTCGCAATGAAGGTGGCATCATCGCTGGCTTCTACCGCGGACTCACACCAAATCTGGTGGGAAATTCAGTAAGCTGGGGTTTGTATTTTCTGTGGTATGGCAATATCAAAAACACACTACATGTCTTCCACGGGTCAAGGAAAGAACAGTTGGGGTCGTTGGATTACTTCGTCGCATCTGGGGTTGCAGGTATGTTACATACAAAATTCACGAATTGAGACCCTTTCTAAACCAAATATACATGTATGGATGATAACTAATATCGTTCCTTACAGGTGTACTAACAACCTTCCTCACCAACCCCATCTGGGTAATAAAAACTCGTATGCTCTCCACCGGCTCGCACGTCCCGGGTGCCTATCCCTCACTCGCCGCGGGTGTGCGCGCGATCTACCGCTCGGAAGGCATCACGGGCTTCTACCGTGGCATGGTCCCCGCTCTATTCGGTGTGAGCCACGGCGCACTCCAGTTCATGGCCTACGAGAAGCTTAAACAATACCGGGCGGGTACCACCACCGAACAGCTGGAACTTGCAACATCGTCGTCATCTGCTCTTGGTGTCCCAGGAAACGGAAGCGTAAACGGAAGCGCAAGAATCAAAGACCCCAAACTCAGCAACATGGACTACCTTGTCCTCTCCGGCACATCCAAGGTATTCGCCGGCTGCGTGACGTATCCGTACCAGGTGCTGAAAGCGCGCCTGCAGACGTATGATGCGGCTGGGACGTATCGGGGCGTGATGGATGCAATGAGTCAGATATGGCGTAAAGAAGGCGTGGTAGGGTTTTATAAGGGATTGGGACCGAATTTGGTGCGCGTGTTGCCGAGTACGTGGGTGACCTTTTTAGTTTATGAGAATGTTAGGATTTATTTGTCGATGGGGCCGATAGAGGGTTAGAGAGGGTCTACCAGGTTTATTTTTGTTTTCATGTATACATATAATTATGGGTTGGTATGAGTTTGTATATATTCAGGGAGACATGGTACACGACCTAAGGCGTTTGTTTTGTGACGGGTTCGCTCGTTTTGGGGAGAGATGTCTATTTACATTTGTATTTTAGGGTTTCGACGTGGAAAAATAATTCAACGTTATTGTAATGCTGTTTGAGAGTGCTTTCCCCCCGATTTATTCAATCACCAGCTTTGTGATGTCCTCCCATTTAACCTCGTTTCTTTCCAGCAGACTATTCGGCTATTCTAGAAACTAGATATAAAAAGGGGTTCACATATGCCAAATACAAAAGCAAATATATATAATGTATAATAATAAACTTCATATCCTTATCCTAACATAACAAAAAAAATATAAGTCCCGAACAAAATGGTAAAATACCTGGTCCCCCCCAACACCTTGCTATATTATTACCCATATCCATACAACAACCCCTTAACTGCCTAGATATATGTTTATCTTCTGCTTTCTTTCCGTTTATCGTTTCTCCCTGCATCTGTTTCAATATGCGCCGCCGTCCCGGCGCCCACCAACCCCTTTCCAAATACCTTGAAGCAAATGCATATTGAGGTATGTGTGCAGACTTAACACCACAGGCGCACAACAAAAGTTTCCCGAAAAAGCCCCAGCCCAGACGCTATGCACAATCCAACCTTCAATGGTTTTGATGATGATCATGGCCGTAATGAACATTTTTTTCTGTCTCATCTTTCTTTCCCACTTTTTTTTTCTTTTGTCGCTGTAAAAATGGCAGGGATGATGTGTCTTTCTTTTATAAAAAAAGGAATAAAAAATATAAAAAAATAAAAAAAAAAGACAAAAGAGGTATAGAGGAACAACTAGAAGACTCGATTTTTTTTTTTTAAAAAAAGCACAAAAAATAATTGAAGTCCGAGTCCGAATCCAAAACACGCCCACGCAAGAGAGGTATATAGAGCTGAAGAGTAAGGAATCGCAAACCAAAAATAAATGGAAAAGGAGAAAAGAACAGGTATTAATATATAAAAACGGAAAACAATCCAATCATTAAGTAAGCTGGTAAAGTCCTGAACAATTCATCCCAGATGAGGGCAGGAAAGGTGTCCCAAAATGGGAAGAAAAGGACGGCGAGGGTGCGCACCGCGTACTAGTTCAATAGCTTATCTAATCTATGATAAACTTGCCGTTCGTGGTGGAGGGAGGGTGGATTAGTTTCACGGAATAAACCGGTATTCAATTAATCGCGTTGGTAGCAAGGCGCAGCGTTCATTCTAAACCGCAGCTGAAAGGGCTGTATGTTTGAAGCCCGCTTCCCAGTAATGGCCAGCTCTCGCTCTTAAAATTTCGCGGAAATGATACCCTCGCACAGGACGGAACGTTATAGTTTGCTCTTAGTGATGACCGTTTCTATGATGGTAAAGCTGCTCGCGGTAATCCGGCTCGTCGCTGCTTGAAGTCATCACCACCGATGCGCGATCATAACTTCGACTGCGGCCCTTGGCATCATCCTCGCTGTCCGAGGGGCTCCCATCATAGGCACTAGTTGAGCGCTTGGCAGTTGATACACGACGGTCCTTGCCACGGCCCTTGATGCCTTTGTTGCTATTCCGATAAAGGGTGGAGAAGTAATTCCACAACTCCTTGTCTTGTGGGGACATACGCTCGCTGTCGTTGATGGATGCGAATCGTAGGGTTAAGTTTCGGAGGGTTTGGGCGTGGAATTTGTTTTGGTGAGACTTCATTTTTTGTGCGAATGTTAGCGTTTTGTTTTAAGAACAAAATGGGTCAGTTTGGCTTTGGGTTGAGCCGGTAATACTGACTTTGAGGTTTCCCAATTGCGTAAATTGCTTCCCGCAGTCGTCTAGTCGACACGTAAACGGTTTTGCCTGTTCATGTGTGATTTTGTGGGCGCGAACGTTCCCTCGTTGCGCAAATTTCTTATGGCATATCTCGCACGAGTATGGTTTCTCGCCTGTATGTCTTCGCTCATGAGTCTGCAAGATACGGTTGTAAGTATATGACACATAGGTCCAAGCAGAGGGGTGTGTATCTCTTTTCAAAACTCACCTTGAGATTCCCTAGCTGAGAAAACCGCTGACCACATGAGGGCTCTTTGCATGTCTACACATATCCATAATGAGCCTCAATTTCCCTATGTCATTAAAAAAACAACGAATTACTGACGATCGACTTACAAATGGCTTGTCACCAGTATGTGCCCGCATATGGATATCTAGATGCGTTTTCTGGAAAAAGCTCTTCCTGCACTGGGGTAGGTTGCATTCATATTTCCTTTTAGGTTTTTGGTTGGAGGATGGAATGCGATCTTGAGGAGAGCTAGGAAAAATCCCCTGGTTTCCGGGCATGTGGTTGGCGTAGGCTGGGTGAATCCAATTGGTGACGCCATTATTGAACTTTTGTTGCAAAGGAGGGAGTTGGTGTTCCACCTGGGGCGATGATGTTTGCGGTTTGGCTTGTATGGCTTTCATTAGGGTGTCCACCTCTGTCCCAAACTCCACCTCGGGCTTGGGTGCAGGCTTCGAATCCTCATGCTGTGTAATACTTCGCATTGGTGCAGGGTTCACACGCTGCGGGGGGGGAGGGGGAGGGGGAATAGGGTCTTCTTTCGGGGGCGAAGGTCTGATTAAACGAGGGTTTGGATTTTTAACATGGCGGACATCTGAGAGCTGCTGCACCGGGTTCGTCTCGGTGGCCAGCCGAGGATGATGCGAATTAACCTGGGGGCTCGGATTCGAGTTGAAATAACCCTGGTAGGAGGCATGGTGAGGATTGTTATTCAATATGTGGCCGAAGCCACTGAAGGACGGCGGTTGCAGAGGTGTTGAATATGGTATTGGTGGGTTCGAGAAATACGCGATATTCTGGTCATGATGATGGTGGTGATGATGTTGATGAGGAGCCATCATGCGGCGATGGGCAACAGCGTTCATGTCATGGTTTGTGACAGTATACGTAACCGGGACCGCCGTCTCCATCTCGAATTTCAGCGGACGGGCACGGCAAGCGCGTGGTCCGACCGTGTCTGTCGACGATAGTCAACGAAGGCGTCGGAGGATAGGTTTCCAGTTCCTGAAACCAGCGGAGAATAATAGTAGTCGACGCACGTCAGTTGAAATAAAGATAGTGTAACTTGATTTTCTTTTTCTACTATTTTGTTCTTTTCTTTTCTTTTCTTTTTTAGAACAAGCCTCTTTGCTTTTTTCTTTTCTTCTGATGCTTTTCTTTTGCTGTCACAAGATGCCCTTGTTCCTGGCAACTACCTCTGCCGATGACGATTGGTGTTTGAAGGTTCTCCGCAAAATAAGAGCTGCTATGCCGACCTGAGAAGCAGTGAACTACTGCGAATAGAAGTGTGTCTTTGGTAGATGGAAGACGGTAATGGAATCGCAGCAATCCCAATTGGCTGCTAGCACTTGCCAGGGATGGCTCGCGGTTGGGAAAAGTGGACGGGGCAGTGGTAAATATGGGGAGACCCTGTCTGGGTAGTTATACCAAAAAGACGAAGTATGTTTTCGAGGGGATCAACAATCGAACGGGTTCCAAGAGTTGCGCAGGCAAACACATAAAGTTGAAGGAAATCAGAGGTAAGATATACAACGATTCTGAAGATCGGCAGCACCCAAAAGCGGAGTATGGTATTGGGGGTCAGGAAAGATACGCCAGGGGAGTGAGAGTTCAGACCACAGTTTGTTTCCCGACTAGGGTTCCAGGGGGGATGAAGGCTATTGGGGGTAAAAATACCATTAAGCAAAAACCGGATAGTTGGCGGGGGCAAATAGGAAAGCGAAAAAAGGAGGCCAAGAGGCACGATTGCAGGAAAAGTTTGTGCTATTTTGTTACCTGCGAAAATAAACAAATTAATGGTGCACTTTCGAGATTCTCTTCTGTCGCATTAGCCGTTGCAGGAGTAGATTTCAAAGGACGATCCCGAATAATGGTGTTAAGAAGGGGAAAAGCGTGGGAGGAAAGTCGAGCAAGCTTTGATCTTGGGATGAGTACGAGCTAATAACTCGGATATCCCTGACAGAAAATGGTGGGTGGGATACTGGCTGGGGGTTGCAGCTCCCAAGGCCCTGAGATGGTTCAGGGCTTGAAATTTAGCAGACACTAAAAAATTCCACACCAGTTAGCTTAGTGTCGGTTTTGGGGGACGGCCGTAAAAGCAAGGCCCGGATTGTGAGCAGAAAAGGCCCAATGGCGACCATCAGCGGATGCCTCAGCGGAGCAGGGTGGATCCAGAAGAATGCCAGGAACCCAGACAAAAATAATGGCCAGCAAGCAAGCAGTTGGGGAGTACCTATCTGGACCATAATTGCGACAACTAATAATAATGGTTAATGCTACTATAATATCATGATTATCATTATTACCCTTATCATACAATCATAATGCGGACAATATAATGATAATGGTAAGGGCAACAATACATTTTGTTTCTTCCCTGACTCTATCCATAATAAAGGAAGAGATTCTAGCCACCTGGGAATTCTTGTTTTGTACCGTCTTTTGTTCGAAAGCGGCCTGTCACTTTTGGACTTTCATCGACTTGAAGATACCGATCCAGAACGGCCATCGGCTGAGTATCGACTCGACGCAGAGTACGGACTATCAGGATTTGCATTTTGCCAAGGCGTAGGTATTATTGGGTTCAACCAACCTAGCCTTGAGGAAAAAAGGTTTGTTGTTGATTCGTCACTTTGTTTCGCTCTTGGTCACTTGCTGTGATGGCTGGATCCAGCGTATGAACAATGGGCAGTGGACGGGAGGGACAACGATGGGCTGGCTCTGTACTGCGCCTGCACACACCCACAGTGTTGGAGCAAGGCCCACTCGTTAGTGATGCTTATAATTTCTCGATCTTTCCGCAGCATGCCTGACCACTTGGGCGACTGATCTGTCCAGAGCAGCATGAACCCGGCAGCACGAGGCGGCGCACCAATCGCGGAAGATCAGAGAGATTCCGTCTTGGGTGTGAGATAGTGTGGCCAAGCTTGAAGTGTGACTTCTAGGTTGCTAGGCGCTGCAGAGACACCATCACCATCACTGGGAGGAACCAGGCGCCAGCTGGGGCGGGGCTGTTGCCCATGGACCAATCTGATACGGTGGCACCCTGGCCAATGCAGGGATATGGGCTGGTGCGAGACTACGCGCATCGGGTGTCTGGAAACCTCAAACACGTCTACTGGCTTGATCCCAAAGCTGGTCAAATCAAGAAGCCCATCGTGATCTTGCGACCTGGTTCTTCGGAGTTGTTGGGGATCATAATTGCCATAAACTTCCAAGGTTCAGATACTCCGTAGCGCAGGCTCCTCCCTACAGCGACTTTTTAGGAGCCAGGAGAGTCAGGATTCAGCCTTCAGGGGGAGGTTCCTGGATGTGCACAACAGCAGGGAGGGTCACAGGTGGCTTGCCCACTAACCTCTCACTGGCCGTGAAATATTCTAAATACAGTCAGCTAGCCAACCAGGAGAACAAAGGAGGTTTGAGCCATCATTAACATGTTCCATCCGAGTTCGGCTGAGAGTTGGTTCAAAACCAAAACCCAACATGATACAATAACTACCCGATTTAATGTTCGCTGCTGATAGTCAGATTCAAATATTCATCGTAAAAGGACCCAAGCTGACAGGCAAACTGACACACCCACTACGGAGTACCGCACCGCTGGTTGTTTATGCATGTCGTTAGAACCCAGTCGTCTTTTCTTGTGGTGTTTTTTGCAGTCAAATCATGCTTGATTAAATAAACAGGATAACATTCGGTTACGCAGCTCCACCCAGCAAGCTTCCGGAACAGCCAGGCCAGGCCCAATTCCAAAGCCTCAATCAAACCTTTCCAGTTGCAAAAATGGGTCGGCCCGTTCCCTCCTCCCAGAGGACTGTGCGGAGCAATTTATCGCCTATGAGCCCACGACCCTGTGGTGAAGCGTAATGTTGTTGTCGTTGTTCAGTGTTGGATCACCACAACCGCACCCGATACATATTACTTCACTCCCGGGCCGAATTCCTGGTTTCTACGGCTCAAGGTGTTTTTCTATCACTAACCCGGTTCGCCTAATGCCATTCTGTCATTGCTAGAGTACTTTTGGCTTTCACTTTAGTCAATGTTGACAGGCTCTCAAGGTGGCCAAATGATCGGATATCAAGATGTCTGTCTGAACTAACAAGCCCTAAATATGTACAGTACATGTACCTACCCATCACCAGTGCCATTCTTACTTTGAAGAGACCCCGTGGCCCTCAGAGGCCGCTGACTGTCTGTCATGGCCTTTAAATTAAACTGTTTATCGGCTTATTTGACGAAAGGAGTGTATACGTCATTCATTCTCTCTGCGCTGCTCTTTGGCGTCAAACTCTCAACAAAAAACCCACAAGCATAAACCATTGCCCACCCCAAAAAAAAGCAAAAATGCATACATCACTAGAGGGGCCTGTTTCCCACACTATTCACAGGCCCGCGTGACTGATCTCCAAGGCTAGTGATCGGGTTAGTCGATTCCCCATCCATGGATTTTTGGCTCAGGCGCGAAGCATTCAGCACTGAATCAACAAGAAGCAGAAGAAAAAGCAAATATCCATTCCCCTTTCAAGAGGAGAAGGGAAAGGGAAGTGGAAAGCGGATGAAGGAACAGGGAAAAACACCAGCCTGCTGTTCGGTTGGGAAAACGTACTTGCGACGAAAATGGAGATAAAGTTACAAGATCGAATCGTCAATGCATGCAAGCATTGGCACATTTTAGGAGCACAGTGACCAACTGGCTGGGCCTCCGCCTCTTCTTTCTTTTTTTCCCTTTTTTCTTTTTTCACACCTCTGCGCTTTTTGCTTTTTCTTTCCGTTTCTGCATGCATATCCATGGATTCGTTTTCCAAAACTGCACAGCTCAGAGGACTGCTGAGAATTTCATGGTATATCTTTAAGAAGAGTGAACTACGATCTTGAGTAGGAAAATCAGGGCCATAGCTACTTCTATCAAATCTGGATATGACAGATAATAACATAAACAAGAAACAAAAAAACAATCGGACCTAACGAATTCTTGGAGACTGATACGTCCTAGGCTCCAAGCCCCTCTCCTTTTCTTTTTCCCAATTTTGTGTGTTTGCTTCTTTTAAGGCTAGCCTCATTTCTTTTTTCGTCTGTTTCGACGCAGTGGCGCGCGCCACACGGCATAGCAAAAAAAAGGAGCCCCTCATGAACTGATTTTTCATAATGACGAGGCATTGGAATGAGCAAAGGAGGGCCGACATGGCCTACCAGTGCAGCGTTTTTTCAAATCGGCTTTCTTACTACTGTGGAGCTGGGTGTCAAGGGGTGTTTCATGTGGCTCTTTGCGCAAATGCGCCTTAGTTAAGCATCACTTTCTGTCGAAAGCATGCGCCCTCTTCACCCTACCCCCCAACCCCCCACCCAAAACCTTCGTAAACCTAGCATTTTCAAAGGCTGTTAAACGCTAGGGACGAAAATCGCACCCTTCCGACTCCGTTTCGCAGCGGAGGACGAGGTTTGTGTTTTCGTGGAGGGTCGCTCCCTTGTCACCTTTAGGGAGGAGGAGTGAACCAAGAGACGATCCAAGCTAGTAACTTTTGGGGTGGATCGTTACCTATTTTTCAGAGTCTGGGGGTCTGCACGTTCTTGTTGATTGATCGGGAATTAGTGAGTTTCGTTCATCCGGTACGGAAAAAGCAACCCGGATGTAAGAAACAAGCACATTATTGTCCGGCTTTAATTCGAGGATTAAGACCCTCTTATCCAATTGGCGGAATGGCGACCTCTAGGAAGTTTTGATTCAGATCCCCCGGCTTTCCAAGCTGTGAGAAACAGCCTAGTGCGCTAGCATCAGCATGTCAGACAAGCACCAAGCATCACGAACGGACCCAAGCTGGCTTGCTCCCTTCAGAAAATAGAAAAAGAAAAAGAAAAAGAAAACATAATCTTGCTCCAAGCCTGTGGAAGAAAAGAAGAAAAATGGGGGTCTTGGAGATGTCCGGCGCATGATTTTACCCTCTTCTTCCCGCCGTTTCCTGACAATCATAAACATTTTCTTGGGCGCGGGAGATTTACCTGAAAAGCTGAGCCAATCCTACCGCGGTCGCCGCCAAATCCCAGGGCCAGAACCATCTCTTTTGGGTTTAGTGTGGATTCGATTACCCTTGATTCCAACAAGTTCAAACGGATGCCGCAGATCGGACACTTAACGAGCGATATCCCGTATTGAAAACACGGTTAACTCACCAGGATCAGGATCCCAAAAAGTCCGCCGGATCACCGATTTCGCAAACAAAATAATACCCCCGAACACGAGTGGGCAGATATCCACTTTGTAAAAAACACCCCGACGCCACGGCGCCGTCGTTCTCTTTTGCCTTGGTTAACGAACCACGCGTCTTGCACCCCAAAATGGGCAGCAAAAGAATGCCCAGGTGACGATGGGTATCGTTTCGTTTCTCGCCAATAGAGCTGCTGGAAGATGTCGCTGTGCTTCCCCGCTGCCTTGGGATCCGGGGATATTGAAATTTCCAGGTCGTGAAACGCGGTGTGCCCCCTGTAAAATATCACTCCATCTGGAGCTGCTTGCACAACGCTTGTGAGATAAAAGATATACCCCGAGGCTGTGCAATGGTTTTCGGAAGGCAATCAATCGAGATTCCAGTTTCCATACACCTATTGTGTCTCTCACCCTGGGAATAGAAAACATGTGGACATCCTTCAGTCGCTGGTCACATTGAACCCAATTACGATGATAATATTGGGCACCTCTACTCTGTACAAAATACCATTCGCTGGCTGCAGAGAAAATTTCTGCGAGACAACGAGCGGGCTTTATCTGCTGGACCCTGGAAACCGGGGAAGTGGGAAATGCAGCCTGGATATCAATAGCTGCAATATTTTCTGCGGCAAAAAAAAAAGGCTGTAAGTGAGAAACCAGTAGACGACGTGTTTCGCCCACCGCTTGGCTATCAATCGCAAGCTGCAGATGTATGTGTGTTCATAGATATGCGTAGGTAGGAGGGAAGTCAAAATATCGAGGCATGGAAAGTATCCGTAAGAGCCCAGATGAACATTAATGGCCTGCACATATTATTTAACCGTGCTGATTTTGATGATACGACGCTGAGATTGATAACTTTTTCTGCCACCCGATTTAGGGTTAGGGCTAAATACATTTTTTTACTACGAGGATATCAAAAACCCTGCTGCTCTATAGCCTTTCCCAAGAACATATACACATCGCACAATACTGTAACTAACCTCCATATATATCCCCCCGAAAGATGTTACATTCAAACTCCGCTGAAACGCTCAAAGTGTGGCTAGCATCACATCTCTTATTCGTGAGTGTCTTCTTGGTTCGATCAGGTCTGGCCATTTGATATTCGAGATAAAGCCGTATACATCTTCAATTAAGAATATAGATGGGGGATGATGGAGAGAAGAGGGCATAATATAGTTTATTTAAGCAACGTTTTTCCTTTTTTTCGCCTTTTCTTTTTCCTTTTGTTAGGTTTGTTTTCTTTTGTTTATTTTTTTATTGTGGTAACTTTATTTCAACAACAAAAGGGCAGACCTGAGGTGCAAAAGAGGCCGGTTTTGGAGACCCTTTCGGCCATCACCAAAGCTTCTCTACACTCCACTAATACGCCAATAACAGTTTCCACAGTCGAGCCCCCCCACCATGTCATCGATCCTATTTCTCCTTGTTTTGCGTTAGTGCCATGTGGGCGGAGCCATCATACTTTACGCATTTCCACTGGAAAGCGCATCCCATATGCCTGGGTCATGGCCATGATCTATACTGGCCTATACACCACGTCCGCCCACCCAGCCCTATGTGTTCATTTGTTTCTCCCTCCTGTTTATATGCCCTCTCTAAGCCAGGCGGCCGCCTGGTAACCCCATCAGCCTTAGAATAGTTGTGCGAGAGATATCCCGAACCTAGGAAGTGCCCATAGCTGGTTCGCCGGTCGCTGTGGGCACTTCATGAATACCAATCATAAAGTAAATCTGTGGCACAAGTAGGAGTTGGCATTTTTTGGCCATGACTCCTCATAGTGTACACGGCGCCGTTGGAATAATAGCAAGCCCTATGGCTCACGGGAGAAATCGGCCAAACTCAGAACCTAGAAAGGGCGCGGGGCTTGATGTCAAGATAACAGCGGGATTAATCGACAAACGGCGGCCATTCTTTCCTCCACATTCTCCTCTCTTCTTCATTCAGTGCAAATTCCCACATGATGAAACTCCTCCGCTTCGCCCAAGGCAGCTTCGCTTCATCACACTGATCCGGCCGCAGGATCCCTTGTTCAGGGAAGAGATCTTCAAGCGATTCACGAATCGATTGCATTGCTTGCATCCCAAGTAGATAACCGTTCACATCCCTTTCAAACTCCTCCTTCTCTGTGTCGGAGAAGAGAAAGGAACATTTACATCCACCAACGACGGGGAGTTCCGACCATTCGCTTTCCAGCTCAGCAACCCGGCCTAGATAGGCTGCTTCCCCATCTACCGAAAGATTCCGCCCAAGAAGCAGCAGGTCAAAACTTGCTGTTCTTTTTTATATTCCAGGACATTGTATAGGCGATAGTTACTTTTATGAATAAGTGTCCTGTAAAGGGTGCCAAGGACTTGCTTAGCGTATAAGGCATTCACTTCATTTTGAGCGTTGCTGCTAAATGCATTGGAGTTGTCTGGAAGTCGAGGCCGCTCCAATCCATGGAGCTAAGATCCACCATGATCCAGGAAATATGGCTGGCGTGCGTGATAGAATAGAGGAGCAATCTCAGTAGATTGTCAGCCCATAATTCCCATTATCGTCATTGATGCGTCAGGGTTCACACAAATATTTTCAGCGTGGAGATCGCTGTGCCATAGACAAGCAGATACAATGGATTGGTCAGCGGGACAAGTGTATTGTATCCGATAGCTTTCGATAGTTTTGAGCTTTTCCTTCCTCGTAGGCTGATGAGTCCTAGGAGCATATAGACCAAGTTGAGATTTGGCAGTTGGGCAATATTATTCACACATGACATTTTCCCGATCGCATATGCCAGCCAGCTATTCCTCCAATGTTGGCCCAGCAAGCGCTTTCGCCTATAGCCAATATATGTCACGAGAAGTAGAGCCACTTACATGGACTGCTGTCGAACTCAACTGTTACTCTTCCACCATCAAGCCATTCCCGTCCTGTTGAGGGCCCAACAGCGAACTTCTTGTCTGAAAATCCGTCGTGGAGAGGTGCGTGGCTGACCCCAATTAGATCTTCGACAGAGTAAAGACTAAAGACTACCAAAATGAGTAAGGGTAGTTTCCATCCAAGCTTCCTGGTACTATGCGATATCCTTGGTTAAAGAGAATCGGTCATCGAGTCTCATGGACGAACCAGACTGAATCTAGCGGCACGCGAGAGACTTTCTCCATGATGATGTATTCGGCACCCACATTGTTTTATTCTGCGAGTTCCACGTGTGCACTTTTGGCACGGGAATCTTGCAACCTTTCGCATCTGGGATAGAGCTAGCATCATTAGGATTGCCTATAAAAGTTTCTAGGTTGAATGAAGGAGAGACGAGGGACGCATTCTATTGTGGCAACCTCGCTAGCGGCGGTGAAATGAGGACGGCCAGCATCAGGGTTAGAAAGCTTCACGACAACTTGGGCGCCGTTGTCCATTGTGAGCCCGGAAACCTTGTTATACATTCCGTCGGGGTATTTTTCAAACTTTGATACACACCAACGGCTGTTGCCTCTGCGGGGGCAGGCTCATTGACATTGAAGCTGATAGACCGCCCTACCATTCCAGGCACTTCATCACGGACAAACTGGCCTCGCGTGTAGCGGAAGAAGTTAGAGCCTTGAGAAATTCCTACCTCGCATAAAATTTAGTAAGTCCATACACCGTAGATGTCGTTAAGGGGGAAGGATATAAACCTACCTGCCCACCGCGATATCGTTCTGAATGGGATGGTTCTGACTCATTTGATATGGGCTGGGATGGACGAGAATTCCAACCCAAGCTTTGTCGGGAGGAGACGGGATCGAGACCAGATAATCATAACCACAAACGGTGGCTAGGGAAGACAGGGGCCAAAAGTTCAGGCGAGAAGCACGTAAAGATGCATGCCTCCTGGACTTGCGATCCCCTGATGTTGCTATATTAATCACGTGATATCGCCTCTCTCTGCAGAGACATTGTTGATGGCACTATCCTTGCATCAAAACGCTGTCGAAATTTCCATTTCTACACTAACTGGGTAACTACAGCACATAAAGCCCCTGATCCTGGCTCTCGCGGCGTGCCGCCGTGTTCTTTTGGAGGAATGCCTGTACATGCATGCTGCCCCCGAGGAGAGAAGTTTTGTCTGTAGCTCTTGCTATCAGCTTTCGGTGCAGAAGAATGCCACTCGCACTGCGTAAAGTAGGTGCCCTTCGAGTTTTATGTACGGTACAAGATCTCTTTGGCAGAGCTAACCTAGGTATCCGTCCATAACTAGTTAGGTAGCTGAATATAAATCAAAATCATTGGGCCAAAAGGAACATCGTTCAAGGATTTTGTGGCCCCAAGATCTTCTGACAGTAATCGGTTGAACCATCCAAGGAATCTGTGAGGAGCTCACTTCAGCTTCGCCTGCTACCTGTCATTTTAACAGATGAGTCTGAGTGAGCTCCGCTGATCTGGCATCATCAAAGCGGTGATAACGGCAGTCGAATTCCTAAACAAGGGTCTAGCCACCAAAAAAAAAAAAAAAAAAAGTCGAAATTTCTTCTCAACATCGGAGACGTATTATTTCAGATCGCGCCCCTACGCCGGGGCATATCAACTTGCATCTTAAGGGAAAAAAGCACCCGGCCCATAGGTGTTCGATCATTGGATCCTTGTTGGACACTTTGACATCAGTCGACATACCATATTGTCCCAAAACCCATCGTTGGCTTATACGGAGTTTAAATTCCGGAGCCCGATCCTCCATAGGACATCGGGGCCCAGGTCCATCCGCTCCTCGGGATCGATGCGCTGTGTAGGTATAGTTCATGAATAAAAATGCAACGAATAAAAAATGGCTACGACGTGAATTAACTACCTGGGTACTTGGAAGGGGGCGCAGACAGATCCTCCTCATCTGGCTCCATCAAGCTCCCCCGAAAAGCACTCGACCTTAATTCCTCGAGCGATGTGGTCTTTGTATTTTGGCGGGATGTTCTTCAAACCTGAACACATGAGCCTAAGTTCAAAATATGAATATGAACATTAATCTAACAAAACTCCCATCTACGCGTAAAAATGCAACGAGATGACGAAATTATATGTATGATAAAGGTGTACATAGACATATAGAGACAAAATAAACTACAGATGTAGTAAGAAAGAAAAGGTAGTAATACTAATAAATAATAATCATAGTTGAGGGGAAGGAGAAAAAGGAAGAATACTCATTATGGGAAATTTTTTTCCCTACAGAAAATATAACATAATAAGTTAGATAAACTACCCCAAACCAACTTTAACTTTCAATTTGACAGGAATAAAATAAAACAAAATAAAATAAAAACACTTTCTCTCTTTTTCATATAATTTACCGGATTCCCAACTTTCTTCAAAAATTAAAAGAAAACGAAACCGCGGAGACGAGGTGCAAAGTGAAAAATATAGGGGGGGTTTAAAAAAAAATTGACGGTGATAAAGAAAAAGAACTTACAAGAAAATCAGAAGAAAAAGAACTTACAAGAAAATCAGAAGAGAAAAAACACCATAATAATAGCAACACTACGTAAACCATAAACACATAACAAAAGAGAATTGAAAATCAGAAAAGAAACGGGCAAAAAAGACAAAATAAGTAAAAACCCTAAGAATGTAAACAACCCAGATAAACCTTTCTTATCACCATTTCCCATTTCCCATTTCCCATTTCCCATTTTTCATTTTTCATTTTTCATTTTTTCATTTTTTTCTCTTTCATATTCCCCATCTTTCTCTCTACATACACTCTCTTCTCTTCTACCCATTACCCATTTTTTCCCCACAAGCCTCCCAGATTGAGAGATGAAATAGAATAGATAGAAGTAGATGAACAAGATAAGGGTAAATAGATAAGATGATTATCAAAAAGAAAAGGTGGGGTAGATTGATAAGGTCAGCAAGGCATATCCCACCAATATCCACAGAGAGGAGTGTAATAAAGCGCCTCCTTTCCCCTATCCCTCCCTTTTTTCCACCGCACGAATCTGTTCGTTATACCTTGTTTGTTTATTTTGCCTGTTGTGTTATTTTGTGCTTCGCATCACTGAGAGAGAGAGTGTATGTGTATATCATGTGTTGCATTATATATTGAGTGGCTGGATGGATGGTTTGTATTGGTGGGCAGTGGGGTCATCGTCTGAGGCGTGCGTGCGAGATAAAAGTTTTATGACCTTCGATCCCAGTTGGTATAGCTATTAACGTACGAGGGGTTTTATCAAGTTAGTATATTAACCTAGTATAACTAGTTAATATGCGAGGGTGACAAAAAGCAAATGGGGGAGAGGGAGGCAAAATATGTGGTGGTGTATGTAGATCTGCGGTTACTTGGTTGGTGGTTGGTTGAACCGAAACCTGAAAACCGAAAACATAATAGTAAATAAACATAAATAATACTGACCTCCAGATTCTAGCGCGCATGTCTCCGCTTCCAGTAGCAAATAGGTTCCCAGTTGGACTGGGTGCGACGGAGATGACTATTATTACCAGAAGGAGGGGACCGTTAGTGGTTTCTTTCCTCATGATGTACAACGAGACGAACAAAACAATCAAAGACTAACCCGAATTCTTATGACCCTGCAACATCATTTGTGCGTTTCCGGTAGCTGGATCCCAGAATTGCACGCCGCGATCCTTGGAACCACTCATCACCCAGCGTCCATCGGGCGTCAAGCAGACACTCAAAACGAAGTCCTGCAAAAAAGAAAAGAAAAAAAAAGACACGTTAGTATATTACAAACCATTGAGTACAAAATTTGGCAAAAAATACTATCATCAAAACTTACCTTGTGACCCTCAAAAGTCCGAACACACTTCCCACCTTTTGGACCCGCCCCGGGTACCATACCCCTCGGCGGCGTCAACTCCCACATTTTGATAGTCTTATCCAAACTCCCCGAGACGAGATCTCTGCCATTTGGCGCAAAGGCAACGGAGTAAACGCTATCCATGTGTCCGTCTGGGTTCTCAAGGCGCTCCACAAGATATCCAGTCGTGGTATCCCAGACCCGAACGCTCTTATCGAGAGATCCGGCAGCAACGAAACGCCCGTCGGGTGAGATGGCGACGGTGGTAACGCCATCTTCAATGCTGAGGATGAGTTCCTGTTTGCCGTCGACGATATCCCAGAGGCGAACGGTTTTGTCGCCGGAGCCGGATGCGATGTAGCGACCATTGCGGGCGAAGTCGAGAGAGTAGATATCTTGCTCGTGACCAGAAAAGATGTGTTTGATGGTCCGGGTAGCAATATCCCATACCTATAGTATAAACCATTTTAGTTAAACTGTTACAAGAGGGAACGGGAATTGATACGATGGGAAAAGGAGATGTCCGTACTCTGATTTGTTTATCCTCGGCACCAGTAGCCAGGTATCTTCCATCAGGGCTAAAGCAGACGCTGCGAATATAGAGGTCTCCTTCTTTATCCAGCACACTATCATCCTGCAGAGCAGTAACAAGCTGTCCGGTCGCAACGTCAAAGATCTGCGCAGAGCGGTTGCAGCCAGTAGCAACATATTTGCCATCATTGCTAAATCTGACACAACAAACAACGCTGTCGTGAACGAGGTGATGGACAAGGTCGACATCCAGAACGCGTGGCACCTCAGGGTTGAAAACGGCGTACCAATCCGAACCTTCTCGTTTTTGGCTTGGGGGGAGCTTGTCAGGATCCAGGTCTGCAAGTGTGTTTCCAACGCGATAGCTTAGTTGCTGGCCTGGGGGCGTGGGACGGGGGATCTGAGGTGACGCGCGTGGATCAGGGTAGGCAACCTGGTGATTTTGCTGGGGGGTCGCGGGGCCGGGAGGTGCACGATTGGCTCTGCCTTTTCCGGGGCCCGGTGAAGAAGTCGGGGGAGGTGGAGGTCCATAGCCTGTATGAGGGTCATTAGAAACACTTTTTTCTTCTGCGATTTTTCCTCTTCTATGGTGTAGCAGCGGGGGATCGGACTTTGGGACATACCATTGACCGCTGAGGCGGGCTGATATCCTCCAAACGCACCTTGCTGTGGTTGAGGGGGTCCTTGTGCACCGGACCCAGGTTGTTGAAGAGCGTGCTGGGGTGGTTGTTGTTGGTCCTGTGGAGGAGGAGGGGGTGCAAGAGCGGGAGCTCCTCCACCTGGGTTAGTCATGATACCACCAAAAAGGTTTGCAGGGCCATGGCCAAGAGCAGGGGGCGGAGCTTGGGAAGGCCCAGCGTGTGTGGGCGGGCCTCCGACGTGAGACTGAGGTAGATGGACGCCGCGAGATTCAAGTTCCAATCGCAAAGTGCGTATTTCAGCCTCGTATCTGCTGCGAAGTAAGCACAGGAATGAAAACAATAACCAATTGGTTGATTTCTTTACAGGAGAATATTAAAAAGGAAGAGAGAGAAAGCACCTACTCTTGCTTCATTTTTATCTGTGCCTGTTCCAACTGGTAAACTTTTTGTCTGATCATCTCCATCTCTTGGAGCTGACCAGTCACTGCCAATGGGATGTTCGTCAGCTAAAGATATCACGCACTGCGAAAGGATAATTAATTGCGCTGGAGAAGAGAGGAAAAGCGCATGGCATGTCCATTTTCATGACGACATTTCCATCGATAAAAGGTATACTTTGAGAATTAAGAGGAAGATAGAATAAACGCACATTGATGCTCGAACTCCCCAGTACTCCGCGATTGGTTCTCATATTCCTGTCGTAGCTGGTCCAACAACTCTGTTAAACGCGAGCTAGGAGCGGCAACCATGCCACGGTGTGGGTTATACATGGTTTCCTCTTGTCCTTTTTTTCTTTTTCTTTTTGGGGAGGTGGACAGCGCGCAAGCCTTGAAGGGGCGTGGCTGGCCTTAAAGTTATTTATTCAGGTCTTCCCCCCTTCTACTTTTGAAATTGGTCTGGACGGGAGGGTTTGTATTTGGAGGTGTGCGATGACGCCGTTTGGGTTGGAACGGATAAGGGATACTTGGGGTAAAGGGACGAGGGGACGGGGGGATAGGAAGTGAGTGGACGAGCTGTTTGGTAGTAGGTCTGGCAGTGTCAGTGCACCTATTTTGTAACTGTATAACCAGATAGCAACGATAGAGGAGTCTGTTGATGGTGATGGTGGTGATGATGATGCAGTCAGTGAAGGGAGAGGTGAGGTTGGTTTTGGCGTGGTTGGGAAGAGAGAGCGAGAAGAGCCGCTAGTTTACCAAACGGGGATGAGGCTGAAATTTGACGCAGTAGCAAAAGTGGGACTGATATCAGCCACAAAAAAAAAAGGGACAGCCAGGACAAGGGGAACAACAACGATGACAACAACAACAACAGAGAGAGGAGGGGGGGAGGCTGGAGAATAATATTAGACTGACCAAGTCAACGGATACAAATGGAAAAAATGGTAGAGTGGAGAAACGCAGATGGAGATGTGAGTGACAAGTGGCAAGTGGCAAGTGAAGACAGTGGATGCTATATATTTGATGATTGGTTGAGATCTAGCGGGGAGGAGGATATAGGAGGAAAAGAAGAAGAAGTGAGAGAAGCAAAAAGAGGAGAAATAGAGGAAGAGGAGCAGGAGGGAGAGGCGAAGAAGCAGAAGAAGCAGAAGAAAAAGAAAAGGAGGATCAGCGGCAGACCGTCTGTGTCCTTGTCCGTGCTTCGTGCTTGGGATGGGAACTGGAACTGGAACTGGAACCGGGACTGGGATGGCGCGATCTGACAGAAGTTCGGGACCCTTGGGAACAGATTGAGGAGGATTCCAGGGCAGAGAACAAACCGTATAACTGGCCTAGAGACGGCGCGATGGTACAGTACAACGCCGCCGAGAGGTTACCTAGGTACACACAACACGCACTAAAAGCGGGAATTCCTTGGGCTCTCCTTGGGCTGTCCTTGGGTTGGGTGTGCTTTGGGCAAAAGTTTGGGTAAATCTGGGTAATAAGTTTGCAAGCGAAAGCTAGAATTAAAAGGAAAAAAAAGAAAGAAAGAAAAAGAAAGAACCCGAAGCTTGCCAGGGTTGGAAGCTTTTTCCTCTTTTTTTATTCTTTTTACTTTTTTCATATCTGCCCCTTTTATTATTACATGCATCATTATTATTATTATTATTATTGTCGTATCTACGTTTCCTGCTTCGATATACTCCGTATATTGAATAAGGTTCCGTGACGGTGTGTTTAAAGGTCAAATGTTGAAAATTTCTACTCATCTGCAATAATTTATACCTCCGATTCCACGTTTCTGATGGAATCTCTTTACTGGACTGGAACCTTTCCCATACCCATACCCTGTTGAGAGCATTATGATAGCATATATATGAGATACCCGTTTTTTAGGACCTAGGTAGTTCAGTAGATATCTCTTGACTACGCTGTCCAGGGATCGAAATAAAGTTTTATCCTGCTGGGCGTGGGCGATGGCTGTGAACAAAGAGTTTCTTTCCTCTCTGCTAGCTATACTTGAGCGTGGGAGTGAGAGGGAGGGATAAAAATAGTGCACCTCTTCCATAGAGGATCAGATCAGAATAGACACTTGTACCTACAGTAGATGTATATCATACTAAACATCCTCCGCGAAAAAAAAATGTTTCAGCTAATCTTCTCATATAAATGCTGTCCGTTTCTGAAACAGTAACTTGGACTGCTTCCTTCTATCAACCTAGCCGGGGTCATCATTGTATTATTTCCCCCTGTGCTCCATGCAAAAGCTTTAACTACTGTAGGTACTTCCGTCTCTCTGCTCAGTTGTTGAAACAATAAAGCATACATATACCATGCATAATAGTATATATATGCATAAATTAACAAAGCATAATGGAATAAATATGCAGCATCTGCAGTAATGCTATGTACTGATCCATCATCCAATGGGGGGAGAGGGGAGGGAAGGAAAAGTGTCCACCAACTCACCACCACTGTGCATGTACTGTACATACCTATGGGTATCCATGCTGTACCCTGTTGTTGTCTGCCATTCTCCCCTACACAGTAATAAATGTGCAATAAAGTTGTGACTGATATTCTTCGACCTGGCACCCCCTGTCGCCAAGCTTACCAGCGCTTCCAAATCTGCAAACAAACAAAACACCCCTGGCCTGGCCATCCATTCCGCATGATATATGTGGGGAGTATTATTGGGGGGGCTTTTCGTGTCTGGATGGGGGGTTAGCGGATCCCCCTTGCATTTCCTTTTCGTTCTTTTCTTTTTCTTCTCTTCTCTTCTCTTTCTTCTGGCGTGGCTCTCGGCTTTTCCGGGTGGTTGGGTGGGTATCTGCAGTTTAGCGGGTTGTGGATAAGATATGATAAAGGGCGATAATCCCTCAAATTGATATTTCCATAACTACCCAGGTTATCCCTTTGGGGTATGATGTGTTGGAAAATATGTTCAGGCTGGTAGATACTCAGGCCAGACAGTCTATATTTATACCTGTTGAAAGAATGATGTAGATAAGATCTACGGAGTAGACGATACATGTATCTAATGTCCAGTACCCTTAGATAGGTATGTTCTGAGTTCAACAGCAGAGCAGGCCTTTGAGAATGAATAATTATTAAATAAATGGATACCGTATCTTCGGTTGATTCGGATCGCGGGTTCAGCATTAAAATAATGGCTCCATATAACAAAAATATGCCACCTTTATTTTCCCCTTCTCTCCTCTCCTCATGTCTAGCCTAGAAGCAAGTGTTCGATCGCTACTGTACTAAAAATGCTTATCCGAAAGATTGATAAGATGGGGCAACCCACCCCCCTCGCTTATCTAATCTCCCCCTTTTTCGGCAGTTCCAACCTCCGTCTCGCATGACAAGAAATTTCTCCTAAAAAAAAAGTCACTTAAAGATCAAAACATCTTCAACCTTCATCTCCATCTCCAACTACTCCTTCAACACTCCTGTCCACCATCTCTCCCCCGTCACCTTTATTCACTCCTTTCCTTCTCGCAGCTATCAATTGCTGCATCCTGTTGTCCTGCCATTCTTTTATCCTTCACCTTCCAACTGCAGGAGCTGCGAAGCTCTGGTATCAATCCGCCACCCCTGGCCCTAGCACGGGACCCTTTTATAGGCATCAGGGTCCCCCCTAATACATACGACCAATTGATTGAGCCTCACGGATACTTATATCCTTTATACAAACGAGATTCCAATCTCCAATTAATACCAACCATGGATATCGTTCTCGAAGTCCTCGACACCTTCCTTTTTGATTTTTTATACGCTACTTTTGCGCCAGCCAAGGATGCTGCTGCTATCTCAGCAAGCTTCAGCAAAGGCCTCCTCAATGCAACTAATAATGCCTTTGTGGGCCCTGGAGAATACGTATACCAACCGGCATCCACTTATTTCAACCTGCAGCCGTCAAAATACGCGTACACAACCTCGCTTCCGAGAGATAATGTCTGGAGACAGCTGTTAACCCTGTATCTCATCACCTGGTATGTATAATTTCTCCTCCCCAAAATAAAATGGGCTTTTGCCTTGCTTTGTTTCTGTTTCCATGACTAATTAATGAAAACAGGATCTTTGGGCTCCTCGTTTACTTCGTCTTCGCCTCGCTATCCTACGTCTTTGTTTTCGACAAATCAACCTTCAACCACCCGAAATACCTCAAAAACCAAATCCGCATGGAAATCAAGCAAGCCTCCGTCTCCCTCCCAATTATGGCCATTTTTACCGCGCCCGTCTTCCTCCTCGAAGTCCGCGGCTACGCAAAGATGTACGACAACTTCGCAGACGCCCCCTTCCCTTTCTACAACTACCTCCAATTCCCCTTCTTTATCATCTTCACCGACTTTCTCATCTACTGGATCCACCGCGGCCTCCACCATCCCCTCGTCTACAAACATCTGCACAAGCCTCACCACAAATGGATCATGCCAACCCCATACGCATCGCACGCCTTCCACCCCGTCGACGGCTACGCCCAAGGCGTCCCCTATCACCTTTTCCCTTTCCTCTTCCCCCTGCAAAAATTTGCCTACGTCTTCTTCTTCGTCTTCATCAACATCTGGACAGTCCTCATCCACGACGGCGAGTACGTGGCCAATTCACCCATCATCAATGGCGCTGCCTGCCACACTATGCACCACCTGTATTTCAACTTCAACTACGGCCAGTTCACGACCGTTTGGGATCGCCTGGGTGGGAGTTATCGGAAACCTAATATTGAGCTTTTCCATAAGGAGACGAAGATGGCGAAGGACGAGTGGGCGCGGCAGGTCAAGGAGATGGAGTCGCGCGTTAAGGCAGTTGAGGGTGGCGATGATCGGACGTATGTTACGGATGTGGATGTGAAGGAATCGAAGAAGACGCTGTAAGAAGCTCGTAAGAAGCTCGTAAGAAACTCTTAAGATGCTCAAGGCATAGGACACACGAGACCACAACAACAGCAGCAACAACCACGACCATACCATACCTATTTACGGCGCGTGAAACCACGGTTTTTTTAATTTCTTTTAATTTCCTGACTCTTTACTTTTCCCTTTTTTTACGTTTTCCTCCACGACGACTATTTTAATACATATTAAGGAGTATGGGAAGAAGATAGATTCCAAATACCATACCCTTTGTTTTCTTTTGTTCTTTCTTCCATTCTTTGTCTGCCTCTTCCGGGTGTATTTTTTTTGTGGCGCGAGGGGAAAACGCCGCAAAGAACAACAAAACATACATACACCCATCCATCCATCCATCACTGTATATATCATATCATACCATCCGAATCAATCTACCTACATTCCCAGGACAACAAATGCACCAGTGCGTTATTCGAGCTAAGCGGGATTATGGTTGGGGTGTCCCTGTCTTGCCCTGTCAAGTTTTGTACCATCCCGTCCCGGCCCGCTCCCGACTGAACGAAAAGCACTCCTATGCCATCATCATTATTTTATTTTATCTTATATATCTTACGCTTAGGAGCAAGCTGGGCCATTGGCATAGGGCGTTTTGATAACCCGATGACGCCGGCTTTCTGGGAAAATGATTATTCCCATTAAAGGGTCTGTGGGCGACAACCCCACGAACCCTGAACCCTGAACTCCAACCCTTTCACACTTTCTTTTAATACTTGTATAGTTCTAGATTGTTGAAAAGGGGGGGAGGTGGGGAAGCAAGGGGCAGGGGGATTTTTGCTTGTTTGTTATCTCTAATTTTTTTACTATTACCTACTATTAATGACCTAGTGTTTTGTTTTGGCTTTTCTGTGTGTTTGGTTTCCCCTACTTGTGCTGTTGAATTGATATACTGGAAAAAGATCCTGGTATTGAAACTGAAAACACAAGATATCCTGCGCTCGCAATATAATATATTATTGTTTTGTGTCCTTCTGATATGATTTGTATGAGATTTAATTTATTTAGTCACTAAAAAAAACCCAAAAAATGAAATAATGAAAACAAAAAAAAGGCAATGACGTTTGATTTTGCTATATGTTTTCCCCCTCCTTTCTGAAAATACCATGCCGATGGTTTTTGGGGAAGGGAAGGGAAGGAAGTAAACAGAGAAAAAGCTAGAAAAGGTTTAATGAGTTTGGTTGAGAGAGATGGCAAACTCAACATCAAAAGAAAATAACTGTCAATCGGTGTTAGAAATCAAGCATATGACAGAAACTGACCACATCCTACAATACAATACGAACGAGATAAAGCAGCTACGAAATCTGAAGGAAAATGTCTTTAACCCCCCCTCCCCCCCCACCGCCCATTTACAATAAAATCCAAAAAAAAAAAAAAAAATCCTCCTTCCATCTTCACCTCAACCCAATGACTCATATATCAGCCATATCAACATTATCCGCGGCACTTTCTGCCACCGGCTCCGCCCCGGCCTCGACCTGCTGCTGCACCGGTGGCATCGTCCCAACAGGAACAGCCTTGGCCATCGCCTCCGTAACAAACGCCTCCTCAACCGCCCTCAACCTCTTAAAAACCCTCAACCACCTCCTCCCCCACTCCCTAATAATCCCCTTCTCTTCCTCCCCTTCCCCTTCACCAACATCCTCCATCTCACTCCCACTGCCATTCGACCCGTTAATAACCCCCCCAAGCGCCCCCTCAATAACCTCAAACATAACCCGCACATCCCCCCTCTCCCTCCTCAGCGTCTCATCAATAACCGACAACTGCGGTTCAACAATACCCTCCTGCACCCTCGCCGCGACAATCTGCCGAATCCGATTCGTCACCTTCCCCATCGTCGCCGCAACCATCTCATACACGTGCGCCTTCGCCAGCGCCGCCCCGCCATCAATGTGATCAACAAGCGCCCACTCGATAACCGACAGCGGCGTCAGGATCGTATAGTTGAGCAGTTTATCGATGATGTTCACCCCGATGCCCGGCTGGTCGGCCCAGTAGGCGAGGACAGAGGTGATGATTTGGCGCCGGGCGGCGGGGGATTGGGGACCAATGGAGAGGAGGCGTTCCTTGCTGCGCTCGATGCAGGAGAGGACGTGCGAGAGGGATTTGGAGCCGACGTAGCAGATTGAGGTGACGAAGGCGTCTGTGGAGGGGATTAGGGGGTCCGTTGTATCTGGTTGGCTGGCAGCGGCATGTTGGATGGCGAGGATGTGGGGTTCGATTTCTGCGTCCGGGGCTTTTTTGCGGATTAGGTGCATGATTTCTTGCCCTTCCGTGGCGTAGGGGGTTGCTATGATGTTGTTTCTTAGAAAATGGTTTTTATTGGGGTTTCGGGTGGGAGAAACTTACTTTCAACCGCGTATTTGAAATCTGGCGTGTCCTTCTCTTTGCCTTCAGATATTAATGCTTGGTATGGTTCTGGCAGGGTGCCCTTGATGCGCTGCGCAAAGCTTAGACGGATCTCCTTATCCAATGCGCCGCAGATGAATGCCTTCTTGGGATGAACGGCTGGTAATTCAACGTCGTCGACCCTGTGGAGAATATCAGCCAGCTATAGACGAATCGGGAAAATGGATTTCTCAAAAAGTTCATGTCCTCGCAAAGCGCAAAGAAAGAGAAGGAAAACTTACCACTCCGTCCACTTCCATGTAAATCCAAAGTTACTCAAGTGATGCGCAAACCAATCCAAAAACCGATACGAAAGCGCAAGATCCATCCTTTCCACATTCTTATACAAGAAACGAATCGCCCTTCCCAAACTCGGCGCGATGGCCGCAGGCGCAATCTTGCAGGCCTCTGTGAGCACAGAGTGGTAGTAAACAAGTTTATGTTCCGCCGTGGGGAGCTGGAAGAGCAGCGAAAACACCGCATCAACAGCAACATCTTCAGGCTTCCAGGTTGAGCGGTCGCCGGCACCCGCCGCGACGGCATCCCGGATTTTGTCGAAGGGCGTGGCGCGCTTGATGAAGGTTTTGGGTGCGAAATAGCAATCAACGTCAATGAGGAATTTGGCGGTGGCAATGCGGTTGAAGTCTAGCATGTCGATTGTGTCGGCCAGGGAGTCGCGGAGTAAAGAGGAGGCCACGTTTGTGGTGGGCGGGACGGTTTCCAGATCCTGGTCGAAGTAGACGGAGAAGTAGACATCTGGGAAAATGGCCTTGGGTCCATTGGGGACTGGGTTGGGCACATCGATTGTGGGGAATTCGTGTTTGGTTGCAGTCTTGAAGGGATCTTCCTTTTCCTTTGTTTCTTTCTCTTCCTTTGTTTCGTCTTCTTCTGCTTCTTCTCCTTCGCCTGCTATTGGTTTGGTGGTTGGAATCAACCCGGTCCAGGGACGCGGTATACACGCAAGTTCCCAGCCCTGCTTTGCTTCATCTTGTAGCTGTTTCTGAAGGAGGCCAATGACGCTCATCCTATTCTCCTCCTTCACCTCATCCGACGGGAAGGGGTCGACCAGCGCCTCCAAAGTATGTGGCGTCGAGGCGATGATGTCCGTTTTCTCCAGGAGAGCAGAAGCCTGCGCCTCAAAGCCAGAAGCAGACGACGACATGATGTAGGGGATTGTGAAGAGAATGATCTTCACAAGTTCCAAACCCAAGGACTATAAAACAGACAAATCAGTATGGATAACAACAGAACTCAGAGCAACAAGCAGACCCTGTCAACCAAAAAAAAAAAAAAAAAAAAAGACATCCACATACGTCCTCAGAAGAAGCCGTCTGCAAATCGACAGCACGCGAAAACAGCTCCTCCAGCAACGGAAACATGCCCTCGCCTTCAAAGAGTCCCTGGAGGCAAGCCAAAAACCGCAGCACGAGCTTGACATCGCGCCAGTTGCCAGCCTTAATATGCGACTGGGCAATTTCCCCAGCCTTCTTCAACACCTCCGCCGCCAACGCGGGCTTCATCGTGTTAGCCGAGAGCACCGTAGCGGCGACGAAGGGGATTTTGAGCGGTTGCTCGCCGACGCTGTAACGAAAGATCGCATTAGTATCATCAGTTCACAAGTTTTTTTTCTTTCTTTTTTCTAGACTTGGTACTGGAATGGAAAAGCTTCTCAAAGATCAAAACGTACATCTGCAAAACCAAGCGCACAAACGTATTCTTAACCTCCTCATCCTCATCCTCGTAATGTTCCGACACGGTTTTCGCAATCTGTACCACGTCGTCTTCAACCCTCCTTACCGCCTACAGTAACAAACAAAAAACAACCAGTTAGCCATATATCCCGTCCCTAAAACATCATCTAAGGACGGATAAAAACAACCCCTCGAATCCACTTACCGATTCCGCAATCGTCGCCAATTGCTTCCGCACCGTCACCGCAAGGGGCTCCTCGTATTTCCTTCGCTGTTGTCTGCGATCGTAATCATCGTCATCTAAATAAAGTTTCAATTCAATTCAACTCGCGCGTCAGCACATATGTAAATTCCCAACGGTAGCCAATCTAACCCGGGTCCAAACAGGAGGGTAATAGCATGGATCTAGTACAAGAACAAGAAAGAGAACGCATACCTCGATACCGCCTCTTCCTCTGGTTATACCCGCCTCGCGGCCCTCCGCCGCCACCGCCGCGAGTTTCATGATCCACCATCTTGTGTTTATCTTCGTTTCTAGCCTTTGTCTTCGGTCTTTTATTGCCCTTATATCACACACACGCAACACACGCAACACACGCCCTCTCTCTGGTTGTTTTGTCTCTGGCCTATTTGTAGTTGTAAGGAAGATGTCGGGAATTCGAAGCTTTCGCAATATCCGAAGCTCGCTCAATCAATCCGCCAATCAACCAACCAATCAATCGATCGGCACCGTCTATAGTATGGCGCGAATACGTGAACAAAAAATCGACAACGGACTAAGCTAGGCAGAGGCAGGTATTTGTCTTCGTAGGAATCTTAAGGGGGATACGGAGCAAACCGTACTCTGTATGCGAAAGATTGAAAATGGAGAGCGGAGAGATTCAATCAGCACCAGCCCTTTTCACCGTTCCGTTTTTCTACCTCTTCGTATACAGGAAAGGAAAGAAAAGATGGCGGACGCAATGCGCAAGGTGGTTTCAAAGAAATTGAATGCTACGTTTACGTTTCCAGAAGCTCATCCCCCGTCAAACAAAAAACAAAGTCCCAGAACGGATCGGGGGAACGGGTTTATCCGCGCCGGGAGCTTACCTTCAACCTATTTTATATAACTAGGGGCGGGAGTCTGAGATATACTATTTATTATATATTCCTCTTGACAATGATGGAATTTATTATTTTCATTTTTGTTGCATCTTTGCAAGGGATTTTTAAAGAAATATCTTCTACCGGCCTGTCCAGCCCCCATCCACGCTGCAAACGCCATATAAAGGGGTTTAAAGCAAAGTTTTTAAAAATATAGATAAATAAATCATAAAGCACTCGGGAGATCTCATAAACTGCAAAAGAGACAAATTAAAAGAAACAAGGCTCAAAGCTGGCCTGCTTCTTAGTGGGGAGAGGGAAAAGAGAGAGAGAGAAGGGAGCGGGTTGATCAATATTAATATCATATAATGATGAGAATATTGATATCCATTTTTTCCAGAATTTGAGATAAATGTGATGAAGTGACAAATGGCAAGTCAAGGAAAAAATGAGTACAGGAGCTAAGAAATTAAAACCCATTTGAAACTAACACAGTTAAAGAGTATTGAAAAAGAAAGAAAATTCTTGAATAATAATAAAAAGATGTAGAAGTAGAAAGAAGAAGTAAAAATAACAAAAAAAGAAGAAAATAGAGAGCAAAACAGGAACGGCATAGGTTTTTATAAAATAGGGGTAAGGTTAGTTAGGTAGGTTTCTCTCTCTCTGTTTGTCTCTTGGACTCTCTTGCTTCTTTCTTTCTTTTTCTCGCCATTAATATTCATATACTCCCCCATCCCATTTCATTCTTGCATAATACATCATGTCCACTCACCCACCTAGCTGTCTTTTCTTATCAAAAAGGAAAAGAAAAGAAAGAAGAAAAAAAGGATCAGGTAAGTGTGAATACATTATGTACCTCCTCACTTTTCTCAAGAAACCATGCCCCCCCCCCCAGCCCCTCTCACAACAACAACTCTCTCTCCACTTTGTCTAGTCTTTCCCTTCTGTATTCCATCTCTCATTCATTCCATGCAATTGCATCTGGTTTTCTCCCTCCCTCGCTTCTCATAAAAACGCTAAGCCGACTAACTGAGCACTTTCATCAAACCACAAAATGCAACAACAGTCCTGTTTCAACAGACTCCTAGCAAAGGAATAAAAATTTAAACAAAAAAAAAGAGGGTTGGTGGGGTGGTGAGTAGTTGTGATGGTAGAGAGGGGTATCAAATTGTTAATTGTAATTTTTTCTTTCTGTTTTGTGATTTTGCTTTCTTTTCTTCTCTCTCTCTTTCATTTTTCTTCCCCACCTAGAAATCTGTGTGATATCACACATTCCCGATAACCACCAAGTATTTCACACCTATGCACACACTCTCTGCACCACCTTTATTCTCCAGGTCATTGATTCATTGCCACATGAGTCTGTCATGAAAACATGGATGGTACTGGTGCTTTTTCTTTCTTCTTCCTCCTTCCACCTCAAGGTGCCGAATCCTCCCAGGGGAGGGCTATTCGACTTGGGTCTAGCAGATTCAAGGAAACTTCGGTTTGGTTGGATGTGGTAAACTGGAAAAGGCAGAGGACGGGAAAAAAAAGAGAAAAAGAGAAAAGAAAAAGAAGACGACCGCCCCATGCATGCATTTGGATCTCCTGTGAGGCAAAGTGAAAACTTGAAAGGACCGCGCACCGCGTTAACGATAGCGCTCTTTGAACAGGCGTGTTATTTCGTGACACATTAACTCATCTCGACTCAATCAAGGTGAGCTAGCATTTCATCTTTCGTAAGCGGCGTGAAATTATCGAGGTCGATACCACGAGCGAGGAGATCAGCCCGTGCATGAGCAGGAATTAGCCTATTGTTCATGGTTGGCATGATCGAAAGCTCTATAATCGTTGTTAGCAATGGGATAGACATTTATCATGTATATATATACAGGTATTTCCTTACCATGACGAGAGAAATCGAACAGGTTGGGAAGTTGTCTTGGGGGGTTATTGGGGTGACGAGAATCCGGCAGACGGGTATTGGGATCCCGAAGCTCGTCGAAGAAAGGATGGCACATAGCCTCGACGGCTGAAAGGCGTTGAGTAGGGGTATACTCGAGGAGCGCTGTGATGAGATCTATCGCTTCAGGAGGCGCTTTGCGGAAGACCTTTTTTCAATTTGTCGCGTGTCAGTGTTTCAGTCCGTTTCAAATATAGACATATCTACCCATTAGTAAAAATTGAATTTCTCACCTTGTTGAAGGGATGTGGCTTGATCTGCGGGAACTTGTGTTCCATGTAATTCGGATTCATTGTCCGAATTTGATCACGGGTGGGGGTCCCAAGCACCTTGATGATCTCCACCAATTGGTCAATGCCCGATTCGCCAGGGAAGAGGGGTTGGCCTAGCATCAATTCCGCCATAACACATCCAGTCGACCACACGTCTGTAAAACTTTGTCAGAGACATCATGGTACACGTAATTTGTCCGAAACGAGGAAAATGAAAAACCCCCAACGAGGGACACAGTTGTTGCATGCAGGCTTACCAATTTTTGTGGTGTAGTTGGTTGCACCGAAGATGAGTTCCGGTGAACGATAATAACGAGAGCATATGTATGACACGTTGGGTTCGTTCTCGACAAGGATCTTGGCGCTGCCAAAATCGCACAGTTTCAGAATTCCCGTGCTGGGGTCCAGTAGGAGATTTTGCGGTTTGATGTCACGATGACAGATTCCCTGGGAATGTATGTACGCGAGAGAGCGGAAGAGTTGGTAGATGTAAAGTTTTACTTCGAGCATAGGCATGGTAGTCTTAATCTTGTTGAAATAACGGGATGCACGGTAGACAGTCTCGGGGACGAATTCAAGTACTAGGTTGAGGTAGACCTCGTCCTTCTAGATCATGGGAAGAGAGAGAGAGGGGGGGTTAACTCGTCAGACGGGATACCCCTTTTAAAACATTATATTATGTAGCAACGCACCGGAAGTAGGAGAGGGAAAGGAGAGAGGAAGGAAGGGGGGGGAGGGGAGGGGAGGGGAGGGGAGGGGAGGGGAAAGGGGGTTTGGAAAAGCTTACCCTTTCTCCGTTGGAGTAGTAAAAAGCCTTGAGCTCGACGATATTTGGATGCCGTACGATGCGCATGATCTGCAGCTCGCGATTCTATAGAAAGAAAATAAAAAGAAAAAGGGAAGAGTATTTTAGTGCGGTTCATAAGAACATTGTTAACAGTTGTTGTTAGTACTAACCTTGAAGCGCTTGTCCTGCAGCACTCTTTTGATAGCTGCATCCTCACCAGAGGGAGCAATCTTAGTTTGAAAAACAACGCCAAAGGAACCATTTCCCACAATCTTGCACTGAGTATACTGCATATCTCTTGTCTCCCCTGTCAACCCATCCTGCACCTTTTCTCGGATTACTTCTGTTGGGCAAAAGTCAGCATACATTCAACAATTCAACAGTGGGGAAATGCATATATATATAAAATGTATAAATAAACATACCCCCCATTCGTAAACTCGAGAATACCCCTGGACGATTCTGTGACATAACTCGGTCTGGGAGCCCCAGTGCCCGAGAGGAATATAAGGGGAGAGGGGTTGGAGGTCTTTTATTTTATTTATCTTCTCCGTGTTCCCACAGTGTTGTTCGTTGAATTTGGGTTGGGTTTTTCCAGGGCTATCGGGAGTATGGGGGGCTGCAGTTGAGCAGAGAGTGACGGAAAGCGGTAGAGAGGGGATGCGTGTGGAGACCCGTGTTGGGCAGAATGAAGCTAGGACTTGTTGCTTAAGGAGGGAAACCTACGACTTGTGGAATGGATGCAAGTCGCGGAGGGGAGGAGGGGTGAAGAAGAGGCGAAGACGGTCAGATAGAGGGTGTGATGAGGGAAATGGGTGGAATGATTGTGAATGTTTGTAAATGTTTGTGTGTGAGAATGTTTGTGTGTGTGAATGTTTTTTTGTGGGCGTGTGTGTGTGTGTGTGTTTTGATGAAGACAGACACAAAAGGGCAAGCTTTGTAGATGGAGCAAGAATGGAAAATGAAGAAAGAAAACCAACAGGCACTGTGGTTACAGAGGAGGAAGAGGTGTGAGTGTGAAAACCAGTAATGCAGTCTGTAGGGTTATGCGTAGGGTAATGCGTAGGGTAATGCGTAGGTTAGGCGGAGTGGGTAGAGATGTACGGGTGGGAGGAGAGGGAAGACGAGGAGGAGTGGTAGTGGTAGCAGTTGCAGTAGTAAGTAGGAGACGGGGATGTTATGGGAGATGGTGATGGTGGTGGTAGTGGAGTGGAGGAGGAGGAGGAGGAGGAGGAGGAGATGTCGGAGGTTGTTGGAGAGGTTGTTGGATAGAGGTTTAGAGGTGACGTTGACGGAGGGACGATGGCGGAGACACGGGACCAGGCAGTCAGTGGTGAATCGTGGGCGAGAAGGAAGAGTAGGAAAAGAAAAGAAGTTAGGAGTGGAAATGGAAGTGGAAGTTGGGTGAGGGTGAGGGTGAGGGCTGGCAGGACTAACAAAGGGACTGGACTGACTGCAGCAGGGACAGGACAAGAGGGAAGGGAATGGCAAATGGGCAATAGAAGAAGGGACTAAGCAGGAGGATGGGGAGAACAGAAACAGCTCGGGTCAGAATGCTTGCTGCTGCGGCTGCGGCTGCGGCTGCTTCTGCTTCTTCTAGATACTAGCTTCTATTCTGCTTCTCTTTCTCTCTATATCTCTATCTCTCTGTCTTCTGTTCTGTCTGCCTTTGCCTGCTGTGTCTGGCTGTGTCTTGTGTCTGTGTCTGTGTCCGTGGGACTTGGGACTTGGGACTTTGGGACTTCGGGACTGGGGACTTTTGGGACTGGGGGGGCAGGTTTCTTGGGATGTGGCAGTTGGGCATTCCCTCTCCGTGGCTGTTGGTGGTTTGGGTTCTGACCTCGTACCAGTACTGAAATTATCATCCCCTCTCTCTGTATTGAATGTTTCTCGATATATGACGTATTGTAAAGTGTTAATTTGTAAACTGATTTTCTGGTTCTAAGCTACGATTACCGCTTGACTTTCAAAATTCCCTTTAAGCTCTGCCTATCAAGCGCGCAATCCCTTTTTTATTATTTTATTTATTTTTATTCTATTGTTTTTTCTTTCTTTCCATAATCAACATCAAAAATATTCTCAAAAATAATTTGAACAGAGGCGACCTCCAACTTCCACTTCCAATATTCTGTTTCCTCTAAACTATCCGTCCCTCCGCCTCCACCCACGTAACGGCTAATTACAGCTAGCCCACCTAGCTCACCTAGCTCAACCTCTTCCCCCCCTCCAAACCCCGCTTGGAAAGGTTCATTCATAATAAAAAGATACACCAATGTCACGCGGATACCTTGTCACTCCCCCCCCTCTGTGGCAGTTAGCCCTTGTCCCGAAGTGGCAGTTACAGCTTTTTTATTAATATCCAACGCTATGGTTAGGTACTCTAACTACTAAATGGCGGCTGGCTGGCTGGTCGATGGTCAGGTGAGGAGTGCACGTGAACCCTAATCTGAGGACCTCGAACCCTGGGTCCAGGGAATAATAAATAATAATAAGAATAAGAAGGGGGGAGTTTCGGCGTAATGTCCATTGAGTTTTGATATTATTCCTTAGCACTTACCAAGGGTTTGGGTTTTGTTTATATTTATGTCGATAGTTGATATAATATAAGGGAAGAAAGAATAATAAAACGAAACCCCCCCCCCCCCCCCTCTCTTCCTACTCTTCCAATTCCTTATTTTATACCATCGCAAGCGTGAGGTTTTGTATGATAGTTAGAGGGGAGGGGAGGAGACACGATCGGGAATATTGAAATTTCATTTATATGTGTGTGTTGTGTGTGCGTGTGTCTGTAGTCCTCTTCTAAAAGTTACTTACTTTAGTTTACCCCTCCTTGCTCCTCCTGTGCCCTGGTTCCCGCAAACCTGTCAATTCCCAGGAATTAACAAACAACCCACGAGGTCACTGTGCTGCAGCTGCTCTTGAACAAGAAAAATATTGGGGAAAGCGAGAGAAGGGGGGCAAAGCTAAATATGCGAGGGGCAGAATGGGGATATACATATTTCTATATTTATAGATACCTTAGCTACGTCTCTGCCTAGGAAGATGTTGGTAAGGAGCTAGCTCGTCGTAATATCTATGGACCAGGTATGTTCATGCATACCTAGGTAATTACCAAACAAATTACAAAATGAAGTTCAAGTTATTTCAATTCAAATTTTCCCTCAGTAGATATTGACAAGCAAGAACAGGCAACAGACTGACAACAGACAGACAGCTTTCGGAATAATTCAAATATAACTTTTGCCCCCTTCTTTCTCATTAGCAAGACCGTAACTATAAGGTCTCCTAGTAACCTACATATATACTTAAGGTATGGATACACAAAAAGGATGAGCCATTTGATCTTTTGTTGTTAGTTAACCGCTTTACCCTTCACGTAAACTTTCCTTACCATTCTAACTGACATCCATAGTGTTTTTGCTTCCGTTTCTTTCTTTCTTTTTCACATCGAGGCGGGCGTGTTGACGAAACTGTGTTGGGTGAGGTTGGGTTGGATTGGGTTGGATCGGATTGGCTGATGGATGACTTCATACCTGGCCCCTGCGGCCGACCGCTTATCATTTGACTAAACTGTTTTTACCCTCCAATAATCCCCATTGAGGGGAGAAGAAAGGGAAAAAGAATATTAATTATCCCAAAGCTGCTACATAGGATGGATAGGTTCTTCCAATCGAACCACAAGAAAAAAAAGAAAAAAAGAAGCAGAAACTGCCCCAGCTCAGCCCAGCCAAACCAAACCAATTGATAGGACAGGACAGGAACGGGGAGAAAACGGAAAAAGAAAAAAAAAGAGGAAAGAAAAGACAAGAAGGAAACAGGAAACAGGAAACAGGAAACGGGACGAACACATGTTCGTCCCCCTGAGCCTGGGCCACTGAGCGCGCGCAGAGACTGGGCGCCGCAAGGCTGTCTTTCCTTTCTTTTTCGTCTTTCTTATATTTGCTTCTTCCATTCCTCCATCATCGGGTTCCAGACGTCCAGGCCTGCCCTTTAACTACACTCATGGACACATGCGAGCGAACGCAACTCAACGCAACGCCTTTTTTTTTCGTGTCTGACAGTATAGGGCGTGGCTGAAGGGGGGAGAGAGGGTGAGGAGGAGTGGCGCGAGGAACCAATCAATCAATAGTTAACGAGGCAAACCAACCAGTAGAATAAATGGAATGGAGATGTTGAGACATTGAGAGGCCAGGTGCCGGTTTTTTCTTTTTCTTTCTTTTTTGATTGGTCTGAGACATAAATGGAGGATGAAGCCAATTAGGGGATTGAGGTCAAGATGTATACGAAGTAAGTACCTAGGCATTTCTTGACCCAGTAGGTACGGAGTGGATTATTATTGGGAAAGATGGGGTGTTTAGGTAAAAATCTATAGAGTAGGGTATGTGTTTTAGCCGTGGGGCGTTTTGACTGGTTTAAACAGAAATCTCGAGGGGAAAATAGATTGATATGTTGGTACCTGAGCGAGCAATCAACTTAACGGGTGATTTGTTTGGATTGATACCAATGTACGGAAAGATTATTTATTTTTGCACCCCAGCTGAAAAAGGAACAGCCTTAAATTCCCCTCCCCTTTAGCAAGCGGATTTTTTGTTTCTCAATTGTTTTTGACTGCCAGCTAAGAATTCTGGGAGCTGATAAACTCGAAATTCAGGAACCAGAAGTAGGTAGTTTTAACTACCTGACATAGATAGCTACCTGCCCAGCTATGACAATCAGCACCCAATCAATCCTCCGTCTCTTTCTTCTCTGATAAGCCCTGTTCCGTTACTCGGGCCCTCGCCCTTTTTTTTCATTATGATTATCATTTCATTATGTCCCGCCCGTCAAATTGAAAACCCCCATCCAACCTCGGGCTTGGCAGGTTCGAAGACTACCATCCGGGCCGAATTGGGCGTAACAAATAATGCGCTGCGTTTCTCAAAATAAAAAAATAAAAAAATTGCAGTACCATCCAATAAATGCACACATGGGGTAGCGCATCGAGGAGAAAGAAAGTAAAAGGGAACCAGCCCAGCAACGTTTGGTAGTTTTGTCATGTATTATTACAATTGTCCAACATGTGTAGCTGTAGCCGTAGCTGTAGTTTTTATATAGGTGGAGAGAGCTGGAGCTCTACAGAATAGACGTAGCTGTATATACGTCTGCACTCCGTAAGTAACCTTAGCGATCGAAATCCAACCCTGCTAGCTAAGTCAACTAGCCTCACCCTCCTCCCCCCCTTTGCCCTGCCCTGCCCTTGTCCCACCCATTCGTCGTTGCGCGTCTTCGCCGTCAGGTACCGAGACGAGGGGACACCAACTGACAGGTGGTAGTTAAAACCTTAGCTAGCTACCTAGCTCTCGTAGGACTGAGGAGAAGGGAAATGTAGGGCAGTAATCGGTGTGGTCCCGTTTTGGCGTACCCAACCCCGAAAAATTGAAATCATTTATTTATTTATCCTGCCGTTGAAAATGGAATAATGGGATGGGATGGGATGGGATGGGAGTTTGAGACTTGAAGACGGGATGGAGACACGGCCCATATTGCAATTGCAATTTTCTCAAAGCTTTTTGATTTAAAAAACTGTAATTAGTTTTTGTGTTGTACTGTACAACTTTGAATAATACATATATATTACCTACGTATTGTATATGACGGAATACCACGTGATGGAGATCTTGGGTTAAAACAGACAAGCTGTAACTTATCTAAATTCCACGCGCCCGCTGAGAAATTATGGTATCAAAAAGAGGGGAGTTTCCTTCTCGTTCCACAACTTGCTTGGAAAATGCAGCTGTCCCATTGGATTATATTAATTGCCTTCAAAGAAGGAATCATAACTGGAAAAAGGTCGGTTCTTATATTAACCTCATGAACACCAACCGGTCAACGTTCTCCGTTGCTGTCAAAATTTGAAGTAGAAAAAATAGCTCTACCAAGAGATACTTCTCTTTTTAACCTTGCCTACCCATCCACCACGGATTCCTCGATGAGTTGATGCATAATACTAATTAATCTCTTAATAATAACTACCTAGCTAGGTACATGTATATGTACTGTACTTCATGATTCAGGCGCGCAGCACGCATGGCCAATATATCACCCAGTCTTTTTTAATATACCAAATCTCTCAAAAGTCCAACACGCAACCCCCTGGCATCCTCTGCAATTGAATTCTGTCTGTCAAGGTCTCAGGGGCAAAAAAAGCAGAACGAGATCATCACCTTCATCATCGCCTCCCGTCAGCAAACAGTTGCAAAAGCTAGCTAGCTGCTGCATGAGTTCTGCCACCATCTAAACCCCACCAACAAATAATAGCGCAGCTGGGCAAAGGGCCGATATGGGAGAAATGGATACCTGGTCCTGGCATGACCTCACTCGCCTCCTCCCCGTTCCATCGAGGTACCGTGCGTTTGAGCAGCATTGGGGCCCGGCCACCACTAACTAGTAATGGACTAAAATAAAATAAAAACAACAGCCTTGTCGTTTAGCTATTATTTGTCAACTTATTGCCCGCTGAAACTAGCTTTATTTTCCTTAACGAACCCTGGGCGAATATTTTGTCCACATGGCTATGGTACAGTACAAAGCTACAGAGTTTCCAATCCTACCTTGATCGATCAGTGCATCGCAAAAACCAATCCATTTCAATCCAATTCAATTCAAGTTCTTTTCAGAAAATACCAAAAATTCTCAGGGTTTTGATATCCCCATTTCCCCTCGTCATCCCGTCCCCCTTGCGCCGCGAATCTCATCTCATCAATTCAAGATCCAATTCAGTCCAGTTCGGCGCAAATGCAGAAAAAAGGTTTTTCCAATTCTGGATGTTCCCCACTAGGTAACTTTGTTTTTGTTTTTCTTTCACATCAGCAGATCAGTGAGATCATCCCCAATTAGTTTTAGCTGAGGGGGCCCCTGCTGGCTCAGGTGACGGACGGATTGACTGACTGGTCGGGGCGACTGAGATGACGGGCATATTATTCGTTTTTCCTCCATTGCTATACGCTGCGTATGGGATGGACTGTCTGAGTTAGTGAGTTAGCTCGTTGGTAGCTTTCTTTTCCTGTGCTGTTGTTGGTCTGCTGAGTTTGCTCGAGTCCGCTGAGTTTGATGCAGGGAGGAGAAACTGTTCCTGTAACTGCGCAGGGTGTGTACCTATCCTATCACAAGTCATTTTTTTTCCCTGAGGAGTACGTCCGTAGTAGTGGCGCTGGCTGTTTTGTTCAGTTTCCTTGAACTTTTTTGAGGTCAGAGAGTGTGTTGAAAAAAATGAAAATAAAAATTCGGGATGGCAGTTATGATGCGATGGCGCAGCAAAACCACCACACTGAAGTCTGCACCGCACCCCGCAGCTTCTTCCCTTTGCCTTGCTTGCAACCCGACCAGCGATCTCAAAAAAAAAACAAAAAAGGCTCGAAAGCTATGAACCCCTGCTCATCATCCAATATTATAATGTATCATCAACATCAAAAAGATCATCGTCATCATCATCATCGTCAATTCTTTTTTTTTCTTTTTCTCGCCCATTTTCCATATTAATATTTCCCATCCCTCTCTGTGTGAATGTCTGTGCGGGATACTAAGTAACTAACTAACAGGCCGTAAAACTTGAACTAGCTCGCTGTATTATTTATTATTATATGGGGAAGTATAATGAAACCCCATGTATTTTTATTTTATTTCCCACAGGAATGGAAATTAATGCCTGCTGCTGATATCAAAACACGCTGGTAGACATCTATTTATCTACATGGTAAGTGCCGTACAAATAAAATCAAGGCGCATGGCAGGATGGCCTTACATCCATACATCACCAGCCTCGACCAGCCTCGTTTCCTTGAAGCTGCAGATAAGTAAAAATACAAAAATAAAAATAAAATTGTCCCCGAGTCCAGTGGCGGCCAGCTTAGATCGAATTCCCCCCCTTCATTTTGTTACCACCATTCTTCCCGTTCAGATCGCTTGAGCCACCTCCCAGCTCTTGTCACTGTCAAACTATTTTTATTTTTATTTATTATTTTTTTACTACTCCGTACCTCCATCCTAAACTTACCTGTCTAGCTGCAGCAGTTAGTTCCATAAAACCAGCGCTGCACCAATGCATGAAATCCTTGCCCTTGTTATGACTTTGTATTCTTCCGCTTCCTTCCTACAACACTTAACCCAGATGTTCCCCTCTCTCCCCTCTCTGTAGCGAAGCATTGGGCTTGGTGCTTGCATCGTTCCACAGAAGCTTTTGCTGGTCCGGGAGTTTGTCGTTTCTTCTAAGGAGGACGCAGAACTTCTCAGCAAAGAGGAAAGGTTTGCTTGTTGTTTGCATCTATTATTATTAAGGCTCCGCAGAGCTGTTTCTAGTCATTTCCAAACTTTCCTAGTGACGGCCGGTTGGAGAGGAGAATGATGAGTGAGGAGGGAAGCGCATTTAATGCCCTTTTTTTCCTCTCTCTCTTCTTTTGTGGTTGTGTTGCTATTTGAACTCTTGCTGATGGGAGATGGATGGATCAACAACCCTTGAACCCGAACTAACAGCTGCTGTCTTGCTTTTAGTTCAGCAGGGGTAAGTTTTAGGCGGAATGTCAATGCGTCTGGCGCGGTAATTTTTATTTTTATTATTTTTGGGTTTTTTCTCCCGCTCCCACTGTTTTTCCCTGCTTTTTCAATTTCAATACAGGCCTGTTTTTTGGGTTAAAGGATTAATTAATTTGTGCTGTTGTTTCGGTTTTTGAATCCTTTGCGTATGACCAATCGGTAGTTACAGCACAATAAATTGTGTCAAATATCACATCATCATACCAGGTACAGGAACTGCCCTGTCGTCATTGTGGCTCCGACGGTAGAACTTGCGATCTCCCTTGATCCAATATTCATTTAACGATCCAATGTCTGGTTAACCTAGGTTCCAACATCCCACGATGTATTCTTGCATGCAACAATGAAATATTTATGCACTGTCCATCAGGACCAACCAGACATTTTTCTCTTATGGTTTTTTTTTTTTTTTTTTGTTTTTTTTTAAAAAAATCCTTTTTTGCCTGAACAACTTCACTCATCTTATCTTAAACTGGTGGCGAGTCAATTACCCACCGCATCCAGATATAAAAACGGTTTATCTTGAGGTTGTGATGGGCCTTTTTTTGTTTTTTTAAATGTTTTTAAACCCTTTTTATCCTGGCGCGCTGGGTGGAGCAATATGAAGATATATCATGAATTATGACATCAACCGATGCAAGTGATAGGACCCATACAAATATGTGCATTGAGGTGGGTGGTTAATGCAATGCTGATGAAGGAAATTATTCCACAACTCAGAGCGTGTGGGAAGTTTGAGTGGTGAGCAGTATATTGCGGACCTCACCAACTGTACTGTACTGAGTACCATCATGCGCTTTTGGAGAGTCGATTAAGAGAGTAGCATAAAATGAAAAGGTATGTTTATCTAGGCAGTTACACGGAAATTCAGGATTTATAGGCTGATGATTGCCGAAGTAGATGAGACGAGGGTGGGATATATAGATAGATAGAGCAATTACGCCGATTTTATGAGGTAGGCATTTTGAAGAAGGTTTTATCAGTCAGTTTGACGGAAGATTGGAAATAAAAAAGGGTGAAATGCCCATCGTATGAGCAGAACAAAATACAAACCCCTGGCTGCTGTCAACCAGGTTTTCCAGGACGAAAGTGGAATAGACAAATGCAACACCACCAGATGACTAACTACCCTGTATGTCGAATAATACAGATGGGCAAACTGAGGAATTGGAAATACAAGCTGAAGCAACCTCTTATTGCTGAATACTCGTGTATACGGACACGTTCTATACGCGATGCAGTTCGCCTTTCACCATTACCCCTTTCCCCTATCCCATTGGCAGTTGCAGCTACATACATAACTGCCTCATTCTTATCATGCTGTACTGCCACTCAGGCAGAGGTACACAGCATAGACACAGACAGGCAGACAGACAGACAGATGGATGGATGGATGGGATTCCGCGATCCCGCCAAAGAGCTGTTCATCCGCTCAATCATCATTTCCCATCATCGTCATCATCATAAAACTTCTCCCTTCTGCATAAATCTCGCTGCAGTCATAGGCCAGATTTTAATTCTAACGTCTACTTACTGCAAGCAACATTCAGATAAACGGGCCAGAATCCCCTCTTTCTCTCTCTAGCCTGTTGGGACATATCAGTGGGGGGTTCACCTGGAAACCAGCTGAATGTGATGCCTTTCCTTTTTTGCTTTATTTTTACTTTTTTTAAGAGAGGAGGTCTATAATATAATATAATCCCCCCCCCTTCTCTCTCATATCCCCTCACCTTTACACGTGTGTCCGTACCCCTGCCCGTGTTCTCGAGCCGCGTACGGAATGGAAATCGCTAGAAAAGAAAAGAATAAAAGCCTTCCAGGGGCTTGTTTCCAATTTTGCCTGTGCTTTTTTTTTTTTTTTTATATTTTTTTTATATTTTTATTAATTTTTTTACTTCTGTCCTCTTCTTTTGCTTTCCTTTCCTTTCCTTTCCCATCAACCCAGATCGAGCCCATGCAAAATGCATGCGTGTCGAGCCCCAATTGAAATCCTACCCAAGTTCACGGACCCCCTGGATACCTCTGGAGCCGGAGTGATGATGATGGTGATGCGAGGCTGTGTGCTTAATATGTATAGGGATGGGAATGGATTGGGGGAGGTGGTCTGGTAAATCTGCCTAGCTGACGAAAGCTCAGAGTTACATATCTAGCTTATGAACAAGGGAAACATAGTAGGTGGCATTCGAGAGCAGCTAAATTTTTTGGGGGGTTTTTTTCTGGGTTTTTTCTGGGTTTCATGGGCATGCGAACGACGTGGCTCTTATGTCATGGCGTACAGACAAAATGAACAAGTATTTCACGGGTGACAGCAGATTTTACACGTTGAAAATAAATTGGGAAATAACTAGATGCCCTGTCGGGAAGTTTAATATATCTCAGCCATGTAGACGGGGTTAGAGATGTGATGCGCAGTTCAATTGCCTGATAATCGAGGGGCATTTCAGAGAGAGCGAGGAAGAATAATAATAGAGCGGAGGAGAGAAATAGATGCTGCTTAAAAAATGAGATACCAGCACTGAGATTTGTTTTCTCCGGTGTCTTTTTCTGATTTACTTGCATGTTCTAGGCTTTGAGTTTATGCATGTTTCATGAGAAACGGATATTGTCCCCCGCAGATGTTGAATTTGTGTTTCTTAAGCTGTGTGCTATCTTATATAGGTGAGGTGTGGTTGAATAGAGATAAAAGAGCAAACTTACGGGCACAGTCACCTACCTACATATCAATAGGAAGGCTTTGATTGTGAGATAAACAGGTAGATGGATTTGTCACAATAATCATCATTATTGGTTTCTCTGGTTCATTGCTCTGCTCCGATTGAGGGTAGGGGGGAAGTAATATTTTACATAACACACACGGTTCTTTCTCTCCTCCCTTTCTTTCCTCCTCTTCGCCTCCTCTATGTAAAACGATAAACTAAAACAAAGAAGAAAAGGAAATAAAAAGCAAATGTGTTTTGTTGCGCGCCCTTTAACAACGGAAAATTTCCCACATCAAATGTTAGTAGGAGAGAGGGGTCGTCCCAACTGGATCTCATAAAAAAGGCCAACCTGACTGGTTTGTTTATATATGGCATGCATCAACATCTGGGGAACATGGAGAATTGAAACATGAAACGTGAAGAATGGAACATACGAAGTGGAAAATGGAAAAATGGAGAATGGAGAAAGATTTGATATTATAAGACGAAGAATGATGATGGAAATCCAAACAATTCAGAGTAGAATAAACACAAGTCAAAATACGAGATGAAAACAAAACTAAAAAAATGGAAAGAAGACGGAGAAGTGCGGAAAAAAGGGGGACATGTCTATACAAATCGCAACGAACCGAATGGAAATAGAAGTGGTAATGGATTATATCTGTTATTTTGTTTCCCTTAGTCTCCGATCCCCAGTCCGGGGCCCTAGCATAGCTTTTGCTTGCTAGACCCTCCTGGAAATAGGAAATTCAAGTCATCTTGGATATACACAAAAAGAAGAAGAGGAAAAGGGAAAAAGGAACAAGGAAACCGCACAACGATGATTTCTTTAAACAATGGTCTTGAGAATCAGACGCTGGAGGACGAAGAAGTTTAGTTCTACGCCAGTCACCCGCATGCTGCAAACGGGTTTGGGGGAGGTAAATGTATGTACATTTAGCTGTGGACGTGAGTGTGGATGCTGTGTGCGGGGAAGAAGAGCGAAGATAAGATGGAGCTATTAAAACATGGGGTTGGAAAGGCAAGGTTGGTGAGATGTGAGCGGGTTCGGCATGTAAGACTGATGATGGGTGTTGTCGGTAATGAGTTTGTAGAGGAAGGTTATAATGAGGATTGTTTTCTTGTCTTGTCTTGTCTTGTTTCTGCCTTTTGCTTCTCATGCAGTTGCATGATATTCATAGTTTATATTTATTGTCTAGAATGGCGGGGAGGGGACATTGGGCATCTCGCCAGATTCTTGTTGCTCCATCAACTCTTCCGAGGCCATTTCGAAGGAGACGGCGAGGCCGATCTTGGCTTGTTGCTGTTGATTTTGGAAACATTTTGGTTAGCAGGGAATTGTGTTTTTTATTTTTTTTAATTTTTTTAATTTTTACGTAAAAGATAAAAATACATACCTTGACTTGGTCAATCTCTCCAGCAAAAGTAAGGGAGATGGGCATGGCGACACGCTTCTCCAAGAGACAGCTCAGCTTACCAGCACTATCGATCTGTGCTCGGAAGGTCGATGCTCTGAATTCGTATTTGGCTCCGACGGTTGTCGTTCCCTCTTTGCGGATGTCACCCACGATTCCCAAGGGGCCGGGGGAGAACTGGAGATTCATATCGACACCGGCCTCGACCTTATCAGACAGCTTCTTCCAGTATGAGGCATTGATGGCGCCCTGAGCTTGAAGCTGGGCGCTGGCAATCCAATCATCTCCTTTGTATTTTGCACAATAGGACAGGGCGGTTTCGGGCGGGACGCTGAGACCCTGTCGCTGCCACATGGCTTCAAGACCCAGGGCGAGGTTCGGGGTGACGGATTGGAGATAGCTTCCGACGAATATGCCGGTGATGCCGCCTTCTAGGAAGGATGGGTTGAAGGCCTTGACAGAGGCGGAGAAATCTGCGCCGGTGTAGTCGTTATCGATTTGAATCAAGCCCTGCGCGCTGCCCGGCATTATCTGCGTGTTTGTCTTTGTAACCCACGCGGAGTTCCATCTGTAATTGGCCACGGCCGCAAGGGCTCCATCACTGCCGAGGTTTCCTTGTAGGAAGACCTTTTCATTGTTAGAAATTAAATCCGATATTCTGAACACTAAATGCTTAAATCCTAGGGAGATGTGACACATACCCTAGGGGATCCGAACATAGAAGAAAAGGCATATGGAGGCAGAGTTCCTTGCTGCGAACCCATTGTGAAGGCATGGGAGACGCGGAAGAGAGGAGACATGCCAAAGACTTTTGTCAGATCCGCGCGGAGGCCTGTGAACATAAAGTTGGACAGGAGGACATCCTTCTGAACTTCTCTGGCGACATTCTCTACGGTGCCTGGATTGGACAAGCCCAGGGCTTCTCTCCGGGCGGAGAATGAACTATATGCATCTTTGAGGGTGGCGGCCACAGCATTGTCTGAGAGGAAAGAGAGTGCGTCGGACATATTGGCGGGAAGGACACGGAGGGTTTTTAAAGAGGGAATTCGAGGGCCGCCTCTACAGTAGACAGGAGGGGATGAGGTAGAATGGAAAATATAAAGGGTGCAGGGTGCGAGGGTGTGAGTAGTAAAGGCAGCCCGGGAGCGATGAAGCTATTCACGTATAAAGAATACACGGAGGTTTGTTGATATCGTGAACTTGTTGAGCTTCTCTAACTTCTTCTACAGGAAATTATATAGCGAAGTTGGAAGATTGAACATTTTGATACGCTAGTGCGCCTTGGGACTAGCGCCTTTCCTCGGCACACCTCAGGCTTGGCATTACTCGTTCCTAACTGGGAAATAAATGACATCCATCTCGGTTTCATATACAGATATGTGCAGACAAGAACATTTATATAAGATGTATCTGTGTCCGCTGAAGATGTCACCATCGTTGCTTGTTGCCTTTGTCTGTGGATAAGAAACTGTCCTGCCGCTGTTATTAAGCTCTCGACCCGCTCGGATTCCCGCTTGGCTATCTATGTACCCTCACCAGGCTTGTGCTGTAAATCCTTCCAAACTACATAAATTGTGCTATCTATATCTATCTATCTATATATATACATTTACTCCTCAAAGCATATCTTATCTGATATTAGTTATCAAGATCATTGTCTGTCTGTGGTAATCAGCACGAAATAGCTATTTGAAGCATGGATACTCTCCTGTAAGAAGCCCCTCTCCCCCACCATTAATTCCTGTTAACCACATACTCCGCGGCTAGCTCTATAATTTTAACCCCCTAACCCGTTAATTAGAACTGCAGACGTCGTTGCAAGCTCCCCCCGCTTCCGAAGAAAGTCCAGCACCTTCGTCGACGCCATCCATGACCTGCCAGAGAAGGGCGAGCTTGCCCCCGCCCAGCTCTACAGCACCGAGTCTGGACGCCTCTTCCACTCTGGGCGTATAGTAATCATCACCGTGGGCTTGCCGGCTAGGGGCAAAACGTTCGTCACTGACTTAACCCCTCTTTTTATTGGGACGAGAGTGCTGACTGACCTCCCGTCTGGCTACAGACACATATCTGTTGCCCTTGCGCGGTACCTTAGATGGTTCGTATTTAGTTACCTCCTTTAGTCCCTCGACTTAGCTTCAGGGAGGGTTGACATAGCAGATATATATGTAGGCTCGGTGTGAAGACGCGAATATTCCATCTAGGAGACTATCGACGTGCGACTGTCGGGCCTGGTCAGGATGTTCCGGATGATTACTTTTTTGTCAATGGTGGGTAGGCTCGGAGATGGTATCAGGGATAAGATTTCACCTATATTCTATGAGCCGTATACCTGATTCCGTTCAGCCCGTTATATTTAATGAATACACGTTCTGACCGATGTATACATGTACAGCTTCCGCCTCGTCCGTCCTCCTCAGGCAAAAAATCGTCAAAAAGTGCAGAGAGGACATATACCATTTCCTAAACCACGAGAACGGCCAAATTGCCATATACGATGCCGTGAACCCTATTGCCGCGGGTCGTCGGTCTCTAGCCAAAGAATTTGCCAAACATGACATTGACGTAAGACCCCTGAAGTAACAATATTGAAGGAATATGCACTTGACAACAATAACTTATAAACCCCAGACGCTATTTATCGAGTCATTATGCGACGACGAGAGGATAATCGAGGAAAACGTGCTGAGTGTTAAAATTTCATCTCCTGACGTATGTTGATGCTGTAAACTCCCCTGCTGTTCAAAACTGGATGCTGAGCTCTTTTTTGACGATAGTACGTCGGCTGGGACCCGAAGGATGCTGTGAAAGATTACCTGGCACGAATATCGGCACGGATACCGCAGTTTCAGACTATGAATGAATCAGAGCTGAACTATATCAAGGTTGGTAGTTATGCAAGCATCCCATTCCAGTTTCTCTTTTGCGACTCCATGTTTATATATTTTAACACGCGAGATAGATGATCAACGCCGGTGAGCGCATAATGATAAATAACCGCTCATTCGGCTACCTGCACCACCGCATCGTCTTCTATCTTCTCAATTTGCATATCAAATCACGGTATACATATTTCGTGCGGGTAGGCTTTTATACCTTTTTATTTCCCTTCTGTTATATATTTTGACTGACAGGGAAAATTATCCAGGCCGGAACTTCTACAGACCCAGACTCCTACAAAACCGACGCCTCCCTTTCTGATCAAGGCCTTGACTACGCGCGCAAAATGACCGAGCGACTCCTCCAACACCGAGAATCGGAGAGGCAGGCGCTAGTCGTCGACCAAGGCGGTGATGATGCCGACGCGGACTTAAAGCCGCTTACCGTATGGACATCCACTCGGCGCCGAACGGTGGAGACTGCGCAATTCCTACTGGAACGGGGCTACAAAGTACGGCATCGCTCGCAGATGAGCCAGTTGAACCCGGGGGTTTGTGAGAGGATGTCTGAGAGGAGGATTCGGAGAGAGTATCCTGATGAAGTTGCTAAGCATGAGTTGGATCCGTATCATCATCGGTATCCTCGGGCTGAGTCGTACCATGACCTCGCTGTGCGTCTCGAGCCGATTATCCTTGAACTTGAACGGGAGCGGAATGACCTGCTTATTATTGCGCATGAGAGTGTCCTGCGTGTGTTGTATGGGTATCTGATGGCGTGTAATGCTGCGGATATTCCGTTCTTGTCATTTCCGCGTGATGAAATAATTGAGGTATGTATATATTGAGTTTTTTAACTTTCCAAATCTGCTATATGCACATACATCCCGCTTCCGCTACATTAAATTGATGATGCTAATGCAAGGGGGGGGAAAAGATCATCCCAGCAAGCTACAACAACAAAGCGAAACGAATACACATCCCCGATCTACCACCGGAGATCATCCCCGCGTCACCGGAGGATATCAAGATTCCTGTTCCGCCGTCTGGGGTTGTCTCGCCAATGCCCGGTGGGTTGGATGGAAACGAGAACGGGAAGAGAAATGGCGATGGCGACGGTGGGGGTGATGGTGGGGGTATTGGGGCTGCGGGCCTGGGCATCCCGCGCGGAGCCACGCCATCTAGTGGATTGAGAACGCTGAGAGATGGTGAGAAGATTTTGCAACATCATGCGGAGGATGTTGTTTAGGGTTTATTGGAATGACTAGCTTTCTTTGTTCTGTTTTTTGTCAATGATGACGAAGCCATGGAGCCATGTATCCGCCAACCCCCCTTTTTCTATGACCGGTTTCCCGAGCTTCTTCCATGTTTGATGACGTTTGACGTTTGATGTTTTATGTCTGACACCTTTCTCCTTCTTTGCATGGTTTCGAGCGAGGTTTCCCTTTTCGCTGTTTAATTCGGTTGGTTTAATTTTTAATAGAAAAACATATAAAGAGGAAAAGATGGAGAAAATGCTCTCCTGGTATAAATTCATTCCCTTCATTTACTTCCTTTAACAAGATTGAAGGATTCCAATTTTGTCCTCCGAATCGTTACCCACCATGCAACGTAGAGACGAATAATATATTATCCCCCTGCTGAATCTGATATTTTTCCTCGCCCTCTAATTCCCAGTCGGCGTCGTTTATTAAGACAAGGATTCCGGGCCGTCTAATTCGATTTTGATAGGGATTTATCCCACCATTTGTTAGTAAGATGGCAATGCCAATACCGATACCGATGTTCACGCTTGGTGACCGTATCGGAGGAAGAGAAAAGAGGGAGGGCGGAAAGAGGAAATGGTTGTCTTACACAGCCCCGTCAACCACAAATAATTCCCGCCGCTGATCCTTCATGACATGTTGTATGAGGTAGTGGACGAGGGAGGCTATGGAAGTCGGCTCAGACTCGCCGGCTGAGGCGGACGGGTATGTGGCGGGAATGGAGAGAGTGTGTTTTCGTGTGTTGGAGAAGAGGGATTCGAGACCGCCGCTGTTTAAGATGGGGATGGATATGTTAGCTTGCGCGCGGAATGGGGGTAGAAGAGGGGGAAACGAAGGGTGGAGAAGGGGGCGGAGAAGGGGGATTAACTTACGTGAATTCTACGGTGATGGTGATAGTGAGGGGTTGGGGTTGGGAGGCGGGAGAGGGTGAGGGCGAGGGGTTTGTTATTGAGCCCATAGTTATTTGCAGGGGATATCTACGTAAAGATGTGCGTGATTGTAAGGGGATGTGATGAGGGTGGAATTGGTTGCTATTAGCTATTGATGTTGACCGATATTGATAAAAGAAGATGTTGCGGGGGAAAATATATTTTCTTATCGATAAGAGGCTTGGGATGAAATTTCCGCTTGCCAACCTGCGACATTCAAATCATCCCGTTTAAACTACTAGGATCACATACATACCTACATACACCTATGGAAATATAAATCACCGCCCTTTGCTAGACAACAAGCCAGCAGCCAGTGCCATGGCGCCGCCCTCCATCCTCACCGCCCACGCCGAATATATCTCCGTTGGCGGAAATCGACATCCCGCCGCTGCAGACTGGGACGAGCACTCGGGCATCCTCGCTTTCGGCGCTGATAACAATGTCGCCCTCTGGGATCCTACTGTATGCCCTTGCTACTACTTATTAAACTGAGTGAATCGCAATAAATGTAAATATATACACTGACGGTTTGCTTTTTAATGCGTGAACAGGACAAAAATAAAACTGGAGTATATACTTTATTAACTGGCCATACAGACGAAGTCAACGCAGTGAAATTTTACACACTCCCCTTCTCATATGCTGGCTCCCGCCATTTTCTCCTCACCGGCTCCGCAGATCGGACGATACGGGTCTGGCGGTGGCAGGACAACAAGCCCCATTCTGCCCCATCTATTACGACCTCTATTGCACGACCGACATTCACCCATGTCGCGACCCTCCACGGCCACGAAAGCTCCATAAACTGTATAGCCGTTGCGCGGGGCTCTGAGCTGTTTGTATCCGGTGCTGCAGATGGGACGGTGAGGGTGTGGAGGCTTAGAGAGATAGAGGGGGAGAATGGGGCGGCTACTACGATAGATTGCCAATCGGTGCAGATGATTACGTTGAAACCGAGGTTTTTCGCGTTGGCACTTGCATTGAGGATGCTTTGCAGAAAGAGGGAGAGGGACAAGGATATTGGATCTGCTCCACCTATGGTTCTGGCTGTGGGCGGGACCAGGACTACGATACAGATATATGTGATGCAGGAAGGGGAAGGGACAGCACAGCCAGAGAAGCGGCAGTTTGAACTTAAAGCTAGTCTTACGGGCCATGAAGCGTGGGTGAGGTCTCTTGCTTTTACGGATATGAATGTTGAGCAGAGTCAGTCGCAATCGCAATCGCAATTACAGGATTTTTTCCTGGCGTCTGCCAGTCAGGATAAATATATTCGTCTCTGGCGCGTTCATGCAGGCGATGATGTTGCTCCTGTCCGGAAGAACGTTGATGAGGACGGGGTGATATTGGGGGGAAATCTCGAGCAGACCCTTTCTAACAAAGCGCATGAGTTTGAGGCGGGCGGGTCGAAGTACTCGGTTACCTTTGAAGCTCTCCTGTTCGGCCACGAGGACTGGATATACACCGTCGCGTGGAACTCGGACCCTAAAAACCCAAAGCTCCTCTCCGCTTCCGCAGATAACTCGCTGGTTATCTGGGAATCAGACCCGGTCTCTGGTGTCTGGTATTCCGCCGCCCGCATGGGGGAGATTAGCGCTCAGAAGGGATCTACGACCGCCACAGGCAGCATTGGCGGGTTCTGGATCGGCCTCTGGTCGCCCCGTGGTGATACAGTGGTCAGCCTGGGCCGCACAGGTTCCTGGCGGTTGTGGAAATATGAAGGCGAGATGGACCTGTGGGTGCAGGATATCGCTGTCACGGGTCATGTGAAGGCGGTTAATGGGATTGAATGGGAGCCTACGAGTGGGGGTTATTTGCTGTCAACTAGTTCAGATCAGACTACGAGACTCCATGCGAGGTGGGAACGTGACGATGACGGTGATAGCGGGAACCCTTTCTCGTGGCATGAATTTTCCCGCCCGCAGATACACGGTTATGATCTCAACTGCATAGCTTCGTTGGGACCATGGCGCTTCGTATCCGGCGCCGATGAAAAGCTCCTCCGTGTCTTCAACCAGACAAAAGCAATCGCTAACCTCCTCGAGAATCTAACCGGCTTCACCGGCGGAGCCAAGCCAGCCGACATGCCTGAGGCCGCCAACATCCCCGTCCTCGGCCTCTCCAACAAAGCCGCCGACGACGACGTAGATCTCGCTGACGAAGGGGAGGGAGACGATTCCCAATCTACACCCGCCGCAACTGCACCACTAACCCCACAAGCTTCCGCCCTCCACCTCGCCCACCCACCCCTCGAAGATCATCTCTCGAAGTACACCCTCTGGCCTGAGCATGAGAAGCTCTACGGCCACGGTTACGAAATCTCCGCCCTCGCCACTAGCCATGATGCCACGCTCATTGCCACAGCCTGCAAGGCAAGCTCCCTGGACCACGCCGTTATTCGTTTGTATGACGCGGCGGCGGCAACGTGGCATGAGATCAAGCCACCATTGGCGGCGCATTCGTTGACCATTACTTGTTTGCGGTTTTCGGCAGATGATGGGTTTTTGGTTAGTGTGGGGAGGGATAGGCAGTGGGCGATTTGGAGGCGGGATGATAAGGGGGTTTGGGATGCGGATGGGGATGGGGACGGGAAGAGAGGGGTTTTCAAGTTGTTATGTGCGAATTCGCGGGGTCATGCGAGGATGATTTTGAGTGCGAGTTGGGCGCCGATTCTGGGGAGCAGTAGGCCTAGGGTGTTTGCGACGGCTGGACGGGATAAGACTGTGAAGCTGTGGGTGCAAGAACAGGATCAAGACCAGCAAGAGTCGTTTACGTGTAAAGCTACCGTTTCATTTTCACATCCCGTGACGGCCATTGATTTCCTACCTGTGGTTGTCGGCGGGGATCGAGTGTATCTGGCTGTTGGTTTGGATACAGGGCGGATTAGTATACATGCATTTGCGATTGAGGGGCTACGAGAAGTTGAGGAGGCGATGGCGTTGTCGGAGCTGGAATGCCCGTCGAAGGCTGTTACACAGTTGGCGTGGAGGCCGGTCGACGGGGAAGGAAACCAAGTGGATGGGGGGTATGAACTTGCAGTTGCGAGTGAGGATAGCTCTGTGAGGGTATTTAGGATTGGGAAATTGTCTTTTTAGCCAGAGACAATATGTTCGGTAATATGAATGAATGTATTTGTCATATGTGCAAGGAAAACTACACGATATAGACATGCAGAATAGAAATATTTCCCGTTTCTCTTTTCGGCGTTGAGGCCTGCCTCCTTTTTTTCAGCTCTAGAAAAAGGTAACCCCTCTCGGTTTATCAAGTATCCTCAATCCCAAATATATCATCACATCGTGAACTAAAGGTTGTTTAACTCGCTCCGCAAGACATTCCTTAAAACGAACAACACATGACGCACCACATGATACGTAGCTAAGGAAAAAAGGGCCCGTGTACACTACCAATACACTCTATGCCGCCCCTTTCACGATTCGGCGGGAATCTGCTTTCCCTCTCCCGGCTGGCCCGGCCGCGGACCTCTCTCCCTCAAGTCCCTCTTCAACCACTCCAACACCACCTCCCCCAGCCGACTATTCTCCGATTCCGAAGTCTGCCTCCCCATCTCAAACTTCTCAATGGCTCCCCAATCCCTCACCCGTCCCAAATGCATATGTACCAAATGCGTCGGCCACTTGGCAAGATTATCCAAAATATGTGTCGCATACACAATCGTACATTCCCTCTCTTCCGTCTCCCGCTTCAGAAACCCCAGAAACTCACTGCGGCTCAACAGATCCAGATCCACCGTGATCTCATCGAGTAAGAGAAGGGTCCAGGGCCGTAACAGGCCCATGGCAAGTTGCACACGGCGTCGTTCCCCGTCTGAGACGGCGTGCATGTGCCAGTTTAGGTCTATGTCGAGGATTCGTACGAGTTGGTCGCGGCGGGCTGGATAGGCGTCGCCACCGACAGAGGCCAGGAGGGTGGGTACGTCGATGTCTGTGCGGACTATGGGGTTCAGGACCCATTCGACGCCTAGATAGGTTACGCCTTCGAGGCCTGTGGTGAAAGGGTCCACCCCTCCAATTTGGACAGTGCCATGAGGTGCGAGGCGTTTGCCGGAGAGGAGACGGAGGAGAGTGGTTTTGCCAGCGCCATTGGCTGGTTTTGATTTTCCGCCAGGGGGGGGGGGGGGGTTTGTTAGTAATTGAAGCTCTAGGGCTAGTTTCTTATGTTTATGGTATGTGGATAGGGGCGTTGGTGCGCGGGTGGAATGGGGGGCCGGGGGGGGGGCGGGGGTGTGTGGAATTGGAATGGTATACATAGCAGAATGGGTTATTTACCGCCAATTAGTAAGGTTCGACTGCCCTTGGGGAGGTCGAGAGAGACATCAGTCAGACCAGCAGTGCCATCCGCGAATTTGTAGTTGAGGCCGCGGACCTGGATTGATGTATTGGGGCTGGATAGGCTCATTTGGGGCGGGAGAGAGGGAGTGGCCCTTTGCGGGGTGATTTATTTTCAATGGGCAGAGGAGTGTAGAGAGGCTAATTAAGTTACCATTCGGATTGGTACTTTCTACAAGTATATTGAGACGAATTGGTGCTTTTCTAAGAGAATGATATCAGATATCCTATAGTTCGGGGTGAAGGCGGAACGAAGGATCAAAGGGCGTGGAGTAGTGACGTATTTATAGGGTATGGCCGTGTATTGAGCATATTGAGAGGGGCGAGAGATCTGTATACATATCATTCTATTCTTCGAAAATACAATATGAAAACATCTGTGTTGCGCTGAATTATCTCTTCATGATCGCTCAATCTAGAATATTTAATTTATATATTTTCAAAAAGATAAGTAATGAATAATGAAGCTATTCCAAGTTGATAACTTAAGTGGTTCTGATTGTATTTTAAATACGGTTCAATACACAAGTCAAAATACACATCGTCAAGATTTTTTTCACCTCAGTCGCTTTTAATAGCCTGAAAACTGGAATATCTCCTGATAAGTATCTACAGCTAGAACATGAAGAGCCTTAAATCCTGATGCTCAGGCTCGTCCGACCACTGGGCATGTCTTCTAAAGTCCCAGCAGAACCCCTCATCGCCGTCATCGGCGCCACGGGGACTGGCAAATCTCAGGTATGACCGACCCAAAGCCAAGCTGGCGTGTGCTCCGTATACTTGCGCCGAGTTTTATGCATGAAATATGCCTATCCATATATCATTTTTTTCACAAATGATTTTATTTTGAATGATCAATAACTAATTCCGTCTCGCAGCTCGCCGTCGACCTCGCCACTCGCTTCAATGGTGAAATCATCAATGGTGATGCTATGCAGATGTACAGGGGTCTGCCTATCATCACCAACCAGATCCCCACTGAGGAAAGGCAAGGCATCCCGCATCATCTTCTCGGATGTATAGGCTTCGACCAGGAGCCATGGTGCATTAGCCATTTTAAACGAGAGTGTCTACGCACCATCAAGGAGATCAGGGCGAGGGGCAAACTGCCTGTTCTTGTTGGTGGTACGCATTATTACACGCAGGCTGTTCTATTTAAGGAAGCTATTTTGGAGAGGGATGGGGAGAATGATGAAGAAGGTGGTGTTGGTGAAAAGGAGCGGATGGTGATTGGTGGTGATGTAGAATCAACCAGGGCTGCTATTCCGCGATCTGAAGATCTTCACATCCTACATGCGTCTCCAGAAGTGATATTGGCGAAACTACGAGAAGTGGATCCGGTTATGGCGAGTCGCTGGCATCCTAATGATACGCGCAGAATACACCGCTCGCTGGAGATCTATCTGCAGACTGGCAGGCCCGCATCGGAGATTTACCAGGAACAGCAAAGATTCAAAGACGCTGCCAGTACATCTCACAACCGTTCCCTGCAGGACCTATCAAATGGAGAAAATTATACTGCAGCGGATCTATCACCAGGCAGCGCGGGAGCCGGCCATCTGCGCTTTCCAACACTCCTATTTTGGGTCCATACTAGAGACGAAGAACTAACTCGCAGGCTCTCCCAGCGCGTCGATAACATGGCTGAGCAGGGCCTCGTCGCCGAGGCTGAGTCACTATTTAATTACCTCAACGAGAAGAAGGCGCAGGGAGTCGATATTGATCGCACGCGCGGGGTCTGGGTGTCTATAGGCTTCAAGGAGCTGGAGCCTTATATCCGGACACTTTCGTCTTCCACCTCCACTTCCACCCCTGACGGCATTGGTTCGGGAGATGGCGATAGTGCCAAAATTAACACAGGCGCCATTACTCCCAATCCCGAACAAATCGCTCGCTTAAAACAGTCCTGTCTCAACTCCATAAAGTCAGCTACACGACAATATTACCGCCAGCAGGTGCGGTGGATCAGAGGCCGGTTATGGAATGCCTTGACAGACACACATGCTACACGGCAGTTATATGTACTCGACTCGACGGATGCTAATGGTAGTGCCTGGGACAGCGCCGTGCGCAAGCCTGCTGAACGTGTCGTGGAGGCGTTTTTATCCGGCGGCGCTGGGGAATGTCCGGATCCCCGCGAGCTTTCGGAGACTGCGAGGGAGGTTTTTGAGACGCAGTTGAAGAGTCCGGTAGCGGCTGGGGTGGCAGAGGGGGACGAAGTGACCCGGCAGAGGACTGAGTATAGGTGTTCGACGTGTGGTGTTTGTGGAATCACGGTACAGTCGGATGAGCAGTGGGCGGTGCATGTTAGGGGAAGGAGACATAAGAGGGCCGTTAAGAGTGCGGAGAAGAGGAGGGCGAGGGATGAGTACCTTGAGGCGAAACGGGAGAAGGGCGATATGAAGAAAGGGTTTGTGGATGTTGATGGAGTGGGTCAGAGCCAGGGCGAGTGCGAAGACGAGGGTGTCGGTGTGGACAGATGATTTTTTATTATGTTTTGGATGGATTGAGTTTTATTTTATTCTAATGCATACAAGGTGTTGGATGGGCGTATTTATTTCTATTGAGATACCCACAAAAATGAGATTGGTCTGAGTTAAGGATTGTAATAAGTGGGGATACTGTAGCGGGTTGCATATAAAATAGCTAGAATAGAATAGAAAAATATTCGAATGCGAGGACGCAATATTAAATATGCTTTATCTCAATGTAACTATTAGGTATAGGTAAATTTAGTAATTATCTGGGTTAACTATTCTGGTGCATAGAATTGACAGGCTCTAGAAACTTGTCCAAGGCGAAATGTAATATCCAACGCTCTGGGCCCTATATATATCCCCTTATGTTGACGGCAATGTTGACGAATAGAGGGGAAAAAAAAGGAAGGCTGATATAATATCGCTATCACCCCCAGGTAATTCGATGCCCTCCTGTATTTCCGTCGTTGTCGGGACGCAGGGTGACAAGGACCTCCAATGGAAGAGGGGATTGAAGCTCTATGGAGGAAGTATTCTTATACCTGTTTCAATCCCGAAATTTCACGCCCCAATTATGCAGACACATAGAGGACATGATAACCAGGGTTAGTCCAGACGATGATGAGTCTTGGACACCCCGTCCACGCCCCGTTCGCGGAGGTTCCCGGCGAGCAAAGATAGAACAAGGGGTCATAGGTTTTAATCTGACTTATAACCTTCGCCTTCGGAATTTCTCACTGCTGCTGAGAGATGTAAAGTGGATAATCGGTCAAATATATGGCGTTTTGTAAGTATGCGTCCGTTGACGCAAAGCGGGTGGTGTTTCTCAGGTTTCATTTCGTAGATCGCCAGTCAATAAAGGCCTGAGAAAGGATTCCCCCATGTCCCGAATCCTCCAGCTTGAAAACCTCAATGACAGGAGATTTCTCCTGCTTGCGGATCCTCCATAATCCATCCTCCTTGATGACGATCTTGAGCCCTTTATTTCAAAAATAGTTAGTACGTATAATAAGTTATCGAAAATAAGAGAAAAAAACAAGTTTTACTAGTGGAGGTGGACTCTCACATTCCAAAAGCTTCGCCGTGAAATTGATACAAATATTCCCATCCCAGGTGCCTTTGCCCTTTCTAGCAACTAGGCCTGGTATATCATGGGTGACCATCTCTTCCAGTCGGCGGAGGATACCATGTTCGTCGCGGAAACCAACGATAATTTTAGGCACGCCGAGAAGAAACGATTGGGCCCAGAATTTAAGCAGCTTTCGCTCGTATTTGAACATATCTCTGTCGTTGCGGATTTCGGCGGAGGTTTTTAACTCGACCCAATTGATAGGGTCCTCTTTTCTGTCAGGTTTACTATCCCACACTAGCAATTTTGATTGTGCAGTTTTTCTCGGTCAGTATATTATGGAATTATCTTCCTTTTATTTCAGTTTGGTATGAGTCTTACCCGCATCCACTTCACCTCCAATAACGATCTTGCAGCCCCCTATCCCCGTCCGAACGACGGAGCAGTACTGCGCTTTATTGTTAACGACTTGGTCCTCGCGACCCTCAATCTTTTCGCGAGATGTGGCGTCCCAGGGCTCATCTATTAGTGATAGAGTTTCAAATTTATAACCTGGAAAGAAACCGCAAGAGGTTGGTCAATCAAGGCGTCATTCAGTTTCGCACGCGATTAAAATCAAAGGTGTATTAGGGGAATGCGCACCCCAAAACGCCATCATATCTTGCGAAGGAGCACCGGGAGGCATCCTTTGGTTCCGCTGTGACTGTTTCTGGGCAAGTTTATATGAGTTGTTTTCCTCGATGAAGCTGTCGCATTTCAGGAGCCCTAGTATCAGAAAATTCGCCCTGAAACAAGTACTAAGAGTGTTAATTGAACACTCACATTGAGCCCTATGAAATTATAATCAGTTTATTGATATCTCTCCATTTCAAACTGAAAAAAAGGAGGGGTCAGAAGAGTAAAAACTCGCCTGATAACATGTGGCATTCATCTCAAACCTATTGGACACGACCACTTCAGTCATAAAATTCAATCCTCTAACCCTCGATTGTTTCTTTCAAAGTAGACATGTATCATGCACGGAGAATCAAATACCCATTCATATTATCAAACGGCGCTGTCATTATCTTCGCTGAAACCATCAGTCCACCTTGTTCCTCACCCCTTGGGAATGTGTAACAGAAACATCACCCAGATCATAAATACTCCCTCCAAGATACGCGCGAAAAAGGTAAACCATAAACCAATAAGAGGAAAAATTTAGAAGAGAACCGCAAAGGAGAGTATATAAAAACACACCTTCGTCATCATCCCCCTCCAGGTAACGATATCCGCCTCGCATTTCGCACCCGTCTTCTTCTCTAGGTCAATTATCGTATCCAGAAGGGCATCCAGGTGCTCATCTCCCGTGTCGTCGAGCTGCTCAAACGTGTCGAAGCCCTTGTTTAGATCCGCTGGTAGTCGCGGAGGGTAATAGTAGCGCAAGGAGGACTCGTCGAGGTGGAAGTTATGCTCGTCGTCGTAGGAGAAGTAGGCGATTTCCTGGGGGATGCGTGTTAGATTGAACAAATTGATTGATTTGATGTATGGAGGACGGTCTCAGATAACTTGCCTTTGGTCTGCGAATAGCTGCATTGGAGCCGACGAAGCGGGAGACGGGCTGGATATCGAAGGTTTGGGAGTTCATTGGGGGCGGTTGTAAATACTGTACACGGAGGTGTGAATTGTGGAAGTGGAATTGGAAATGGTTTATTTATATCAAGGGCATATCTATAGAGAAATAGCTGTAGATCCTATCGGTTGGGACTGTGAGCTATGTAATGCGAATAAATATTTGTTTTGTGGTGAGATATCGTTGGTTTTCTTTTTTCCTTGTTCTGTTTCCTGGCTGAGCTTGTGAAGAAGATCTTCCCATCATCCACCTTCAACCTCATTCTGTTCATATATAGATATATTTATCTCCCAATATCCACCCAACACCCGACACAGTCCATCTTTCTCTGATGATGGCTGCTCTCCTATAACGCTGTTCTCATTCCACTCGCCCATAGGTGCTTACCTTACAAACATCATAACATAGCAACAACTCTATCTCTCAATCCCCTCCACAAACCCACCACCAAACAAGCACCCCCCAACCCCGAACTAAACGACCATGACCTCCAGAATCGAAAAAACTATAGCCCGCCAGCAAGAAAAGTATATGCACTTCTTTTTACCCTCGATTTTTCCCTTCGAATCTACATATCTACAAAACCAAAATCTAACCATTTTCCATTCCTAGAATCGCTGCGGGTGCCTACTACGAATCCCACCAACAACTCCGCGTCATCGCTGCCCGTTACCTTAAACAGCTCAACTACGATGCCGCCGCCGATATCCTAGCAGGAGGCGCAAAGGCTCTTCTGAAAGCACCGGGCGCATCCGCGTCCGGGGGTGATTTGGCGATTATGTTGATTCTTGATGTGTATAACAAGGCTGAGTGGGGGGTTGGCGGGGATGAGGTTGGGAAGGCTAGGAAGAGTATGTTCTTTTCTTCTCTCTGCCTATATGTTTATATATGAGATTTTTGTTGACGGATTCAATTTCTATGATAGAGCGGCTGATTGATTTGCTGCGCGAGTTCCCACCCGAGGAGCCTACGAGGAAGAGATATATAAATGAGTTGGTTACGTGGAGTGCGCGGTTTGGAGAGTTGGAGAGGGGTGATCCGGAGATACATCATGAGATTGGGGTGTTATTTGCGCGGGGTGAGTATAAACCATTTTACCCACTCCCTTCTTTTTTTCCTGCCTGCTTTATAATATGCTCTGCGAAAACATTTATTCTTCTTTCCAAGCTCTCGGACTGGGTTCTCTTATGATGGTTTATATATTTAGCTTGCTGACCCCTTGTCATCCCCTGCAGAAAACCAACCCTACGACGCAGAACGACACCTAGCCATTGGCACCGTCGACTCCGCAGAAACCCTCGCCCGCCTCGAGTACGACTGGTACACGCACGACGAACCCCACACCGCTGGCATTTACGCCTCCCGCGCCGTATTCCCTTACCTTCTCACCGGCAACCTGCGCAACGCCAACAAAGCCTTCCTGATCTTCACCAGCCGCCTCTCTTCCTCAGAATCCAGCCAAGCCCTAAGTGTCCAACAAGTTAGCAGCCAGAGCGCAGACGTGCATGTCTACCCTTCGCTGCCTCTTTTGAATTTCACAAGCCTTCTGCTGTTGGCTATCCAGCGCGGCACGGCGGATTTATTCAGGCAGTTGACGAGGCAGTATGCGGCGCATATACGGGTGGTGGACGGGTGGGAGAGGGCGTTGGCGCATATTGGCGAGTTGTATTTTGGGATTAAGATTCCGAAACAGTCTAATCCGCTTATGGATATGATGGGGATGATGTTTGGAGGCGGGGGTGCTGGTCCTGGCGCTGGTGCAAAACCAGCCCGACAGCAGAAGAGCGGAGGGAGAGTGGAAGCGCCACCGCCGTCGATGGATCTTGATTAAGAGGATTGTAAAGCGTTTGTTCGTGCAGAATTTATGATATAAAGTTACCACGGGGAGAAGTGGCCGCGCACAGTTAGCGAGTTATGTAATGAATGACCTAGACATGAATTTCATCCTCGACTTCGTACATCCAGGTGTCCTCGTCTAGCGAGGCGACTTTGTTCCGTAGACTCTGCTGGATAAGGAGGAATATTTCTGTAGTATAACCCCCGTTAGCATTCATCCGGGAGGCATAATCTTGGTGTGTTGGTCGTCTATAAGAACATATGTAATAGGCATGAGATCAAAAAACTTACCAGGCGGCTCACTGTGTAGCTGTCTACTGCGATTCCGACACATCATCTCCACAATACTCGCCTCAATTTCTGTTTAGCACATTGAAACCATTAGTCGGAGAAAATTCAACATAACTAAAATCAATGTAAGGCAAAGCAAGAGGAAGAAACATACTATCTTTCTCCCTCCCCCCGATATCCCCCGATACTCCCACGCCTCCCGTTCCCATCCCAACACCGCCTCCACCTCCACCACCCCCGCCTGTCCCCTCCCCAATCTCAACATCCATCCCGCCTCCCCCCTCCTCACATTCATCTTCCCACATGCCCACCGGCAGCACCGGCACGTCGACTTTATACCCGCCATTCTTATCGCGGGCTACGATCTCGCCGCTATCTAGCGAGGAGGACGAGGAGGAATGAGGTAGTTGTTGCGCATGGGTATTCCCATGTCCATACCCATTGCCGTGGCCGTGGCCGTGACCATTACCGTGTGGGGCGGAGAGGGAGATTGTAGGGGAGGGATTGAGGTCGGTCGTAGCACTTGCGGCGGGTGCTGTGTGGTTGGTGTTCGTGTTTGTACTGGCATTGGTACTGGTATTGGCGTTGACGTTGGTACTGGAGGGATGCACAGTTGATGCGGAGCTATGTGTCGCGGTGGAGGTGGAAGAGGCCGGGCGGCGGCTTAGGTGGTGATGGTGGTGGAAGAGGTTGCGGCGGACGGAGGGCATTGTTGTGGGTGCCGTGTTGCTTCTACTACTGGTAGAGGTGTGATTGTTGGAACGTATAGGGTGCGCGGGAATTCCAACTGTACCTGCAGCTGTAGCTGCAGAGGATGTTGAGACGGAGCGGCGTGAAGTTGTTGTTGCTGCTGCTACAGCGGGGTTCGTGGCGCTGGATGTGGATGTGGATGCGGAAGGGATGCGGGATTGATGGGGATGGCGGGTGTGGTGGCGGGAGGCCATTATTATTTATTTGTGTTGTTTTACAACGAATATGTATGTAGTGAATAGGTTATGCTCGTGATGGACGATGTTCATTTTGTGATGCATTGTTAGTTAATGATTTAATTAGGTATTTAGGGCTTGGGTTTGATATCTGGCGGACGTCATATTGGGCTGGCTGTGGGGAGAAGTGGAAGAGCAGCAGCGGATTAGAAGATTAAGTAGGGAATGGCAGTTTGTATGCAACAGCCTAATTATAATAGAGAATGGGAGAAGAGGAATGGGAGTTGTACATGTAGAGATATATGTAGATAAGTTATTAGAAGAGGTTGAGAGATTGTAATGTCTTGGTGGAGTAGAAGCTTTCGAATATTTACACCAGGGAGCCGCAACCACGGACAAACCACCACCAAGGCTTACTACAACTAACGTGATCTATTCCTAACTCACTGTTTTTCTAACCCACTGTCTACAATAAGAAGTTGTTAGTTTTGTTAATCCTCTTCGTCTCGTTTCCGCTTGGGAAATTTGATCGCCTATACTTTCGTTTCGTCCCGTCCATGGTGGTTAGAGGTTCAGATCGAGAGGATCTGCCCAAATCCCTTGAAGAGTTCCCCAAGAAAAATCGATGGTATACACGTTGTGATCCACGGGGACACGTAGGCGATTGGGCTTATGGAGTTCACATGTAAATCGTTGTCTATCCAACAGGGCCAGACTGCATATTTTTGGACTACTGGCAAATGGAGGCCTTTTGATTTCGTCCTCAGCGCTTTTGGTTTCCGCAGGGTCCGGAGGCACACTTAATGGACAGACTACACTGCCGTGGTAGACTCTGTCGATCTTCATCCCGTCCTCAGCCTCCAGAGCATCTCTCAACTTGTTGCAAAAGGCGTCATCGGGGTAAGAGGCGAGTGTTCTGACTGCCCCAACAAGGTTGGGTGGGGTTGTCCTGCTCCATCTGTTCCATTGTCACTGCATGGTACGTGAAAGGGTTAACCGACAAACGAACAACTCGTTCAAATGGGTCGCCGTTGACGATGATAGCGTCCGTTGTCACGACCTTGAATAATCCGCCCCGCTGCCGAGTGTACAGTTGCATTACTCGAAAAGGTCTTTTGTCAAATGCACTGGGTCATCGATTCCCTCCAAGCCACCCAGTATGATTGGGGGTAGGTTCCGGGGGCAAAGAATTAACGCAAATCCACCATTATCCGACATTGGTATGACCTGGGATATGGCGTAACCAGGGGAGGTGAGGGGTTGCAGCTTTTGGCCGTTAGAGCCGTTAAACAGTACGAGTTGAGCCCAGCCTGCCCATGATAAGCTGCGGGCAATAATTTCATCGTTCCCATTGTGTATCAGCTTGAAGTTGAGTAATCGCCTTGTTCAAATGTCGAGCGATGCGCACCAGCATCATCGTTCATGGAGTTGCCGTTAATTTCCCCGTCATAAAGGTGCTGTTTCGTCTTGAAATTGAAAGTCATGAATGAGTCTGTGTCCTTCGTCATCGTCGTAGTAGAGTCGTTCTCTTCCCATTAAACGGGTGTTATTTACAGGCTGGTTGCCGATTAGCCTATATGTAACCAGATTATGTTCTTGTTCCCAGATCACGGCCTGCTCCGGGAGATACAGGATGATGTCACTAGTATTAAACAAATTTAGTGTTTTTTCTTCTCTTCTTTCCATGGATGGGAGCAAGCAGTTGCAAGCGTTTGTGCACAAACATGTAAGTTATGGGAATAAAATTTTTCGATGGTAAGAAACAAATAGCCGTCACGGTTCAAGAGTATGGTCCAAACCCTGCAGTTATGGCCAGTTTCTGAAGGGCATTTGGAATTCCTGTGTCTGATTTACCATTCCCGAGTCTTCGTTTGGGAGAAACCTCCAGAATAAGCCGCGGCCGAAGGCATGCCCATGCCATACGGCATAGTTTCCCTCTATGCCAAATTTGACTGCATCGGTACATTTCCGAATAAAAGTCGGCTCACCAGAGCTGAGGGTAACATCCAATCTTGCTGTATATAAAGTTGATTATCTCTTTTGACGTATATCTTGGAGCGCAATTTAGATCGAATCAAACCAGTAGTTCGCAAGTTTAAAAAGATAATTCTTTGCAAGGAAAGATTTCGATGAGGAGTGGTTTTGCCCGTACCCATTTCTTTAAACTGCTTGATGGCAGACATGTTACCATCATCGTCAGCGGCAGCGGTAGGAACAGCATCTGCGTCGGTGCCCATATCAACACCAACTGCTCCTACTTGAATGAGCTGTGGCCAGTGACGGCGGAGGCCAAATGGAATAATCTACATGTGGAGCTGCTGACTCCACAGTTTGTTCACAAATGTGCATCACACAATCTCACTGGGTGAGAGGCTGTTGAAGAGGGTATTCATGCAATCGATATTGATCTCCTTGGGTGGGTTGTGGCCAGGGCTGCTTGTAATAGTTGTCATGGCTGCTGGCTAGCTCGCTGTTGATGAGTTTGCGGATTTTGTGAGCAGATGGTGTGAGTGATTTTCCTTTTCCGTTTTCAAATGTGAAGATGAGGTTGTCCATTTGGCAATAGTGGTTCAGTTTATGTTTATGAGTGTCTGTAGCCGTGGATGTTAGGCCATGTAATGTGCCGTCGATGGAGTAAATAAAGTGATATTTTAGTGGGCATCGTAAACTTGCAGGCCACCTTTAGTTACATATTTTGGGGAGAGTTGACTCAGTTGCTTTTTCGAAAATAGATGAAAGTAGCTGGTTGCGGGGGCTTGATTTTGCAGCATGATGCCTCTATAGCGAGTCCTATCTGATCTGCACAACGTTGCTTTCTAAAAGCATCCCTTTTTTGTTTATATTTCTTCATCCCATAGGCCTTATCACAGGCGGATGCCTGTCCAATCCCTGGGTCGCGGAAAATGTCTTCTAGAATATCTTGACTTCGCCCATGCGAGAACTTTTGAAGAAAAGAAGCTTTGCCCTTCACGCGACACTGTGGCTGCCCATGCGTTGTCCTAGCCCGGATGCAACTTGGAAGAGATGGGTGGACTGGGCGAGTATGCATCGCTGTACTTTATTCCCATATATATTATATTTACCTAATACAGCCAGATTTGAAGGGCAATTTGCAGTCAACGCACATGTTAGGAGTATCTGAGGGGTATCCCAATTTTTCATACTCTGTACGCTGCGCAAATACAGAGGGGCTTCGAGAACAATGCGGCAGGCCAATGAGAGTGTTGCAATAACCGGGTCAGCTTTTTTGTGCTGGACGTTGTTAGGTGAGATGGATTGAATAACTATGATGGAGTGGTTACGGAGTACTTGAGTTGTAATCGTAGTGGATGTAGTGGATGTTTGTGGAGGTTTCTGCCAGGAGTGGGGATGGTGCAAGAATGGGGTGGGCACGAAATCTCAACGCCAACTTCAACTCAACAACCCAAAATGTGACATAAAACTTCTCAGACCCACGGTTCAACTTAACAAGGAATGAGAACAAAAGTTGCCCAGCCAAAATAATGCTCCCTGGACCATACGATATATTTATGCCCAGAGTGGTCAGATTTTTCTCATTGATTTACCGAGCTACATTTGCCTGCACATCACGGCGACCTAGGTAGTCGCCGTATATTTCCATATCCCCAGCTACCTCTCGCCGTCCTGTGATGCAAGAGCGGAGATCAACTTCATCCTCCTCAACTGCAACAAGAAAAAGAGGCATCGTCTTCCATATCTTGTCAGGGGCAAACTGCAGCTTTTCCAGAATGCTAATATTCACTACCTATGTCCCCTAAGCTGTATCTACCAGGCAGATGTTCTTTTCTTGTGTCTCAGCTCAGCTACCCCTGAGTCCTGGATTGGTTCTGACTGCGGGGAAATTCGGAGTTCTCCTGTCTTGACTACAGATTAGTTGCTCCTAGCTGGGGGCTTGCTTCGATCCAGGCTTTGTTAAACCCTGTATTATGATGCTGAATTGTGCCTTGTGGACTACTGGATCTGATGCACACTGCTTGCTAAGCTAAATCAGCCGAGAATCAGCGGTTCGGGAATGCGAAGAATGATCGGGAATCGTGAGCGGCATTTCGCCCCGTACTCCGTGTCGTTGCTGTCCAAGATCGGATTGTTCAACCGATCTCTTCGTTTATTTATTTATTTACTTTTAGTTTGCGACGGACTCCTAGGCAGCATTCTTCTTAGCAGCGAATATAAAAATAGAGAGGTATCAATGGCTCGATATTGCTACTCTCCCATCCATATGGCAGACGCTCTTTGTGTTGCCAACTCGAGTTCCTGATATTTATTATTTGCATGCTGGAGACGCAAACAAATTGACCATATATCTATCCACCACGTTGGGCAGACTTCTATTGTGGTGTATTTTACCCCAGACTTCGGCGGATGAGCCCTCGGTGCAACGGACGGGGCCCGACCATGGGGCTCTGTGACTTAGTAGGAACTTAGTGCTCGCTTAGCGGACAGCCTGTCAGTTTCTTGTTAACCGGCTAGGTCTAATTTAGCTAAGGGGCTACTCAAGCTCTCGAACCGGCCAGGGCTTAATATTTCCAAGGTTGTATTGTAGCAGTACATGTCATGTATCGTCTGAGGCTGAGGTTGAACCATACGGGATTCCGGGAATACGCCGAGTAAAAACGTAATTGGGAGCCGCTGATAGGCGGAAACAGTCCTATCAGGAGAAAATAGTTACACATGACACCGAGATTAATACATATTAGATACACAACTGTAATCACGATACGGTGCCAGCAATCAGGGTCCCATACTAACTATTTAACCAGCCTAAAGCTCCGAGCTGCGACTACCAGCGACACGGACGACACACACCCACCACTCCTCTCCGGCTAATAACTTTGACTGCGAGAGAAAGCTGGGGAAACCTGCAGCTGGGATCAGGCCATCACTAATTCAGTCTAACGAACTTCCGGTTCTTTTTGTCATTTCTTCTCCGGCTTCTCGTTCTCCCTCCACTTTCTTCTTCTTCTTCCCCCGTGGTCAAAATCCTTATCTCCCCATCTTTCATCCAATGCACGTATGCCAATCAAAGTGGGAGATCGAAACTCCCCTGTTGAATGGGAATCAATAGCGTAGACCATTATCCCTTGTTATACTCCGACTCTTTCTTCCGATCGCAATGTCTCAAGTGGACGCTGTTCTGGCATCATGCTCGATTCTGCCCGAGAAACCACGCGCAGAGAAAGCTCATATCTGCTCGTATCCAGGCTGTAGCAAGAGCTTCACGCGCGCAGAGCATCTTCGAAGGCATGCACTGAACCACAAGAACGAAGACAATACTTGCGAGAGGTGTGGTGTCCATTTCAATAGACCTGATTTACTAGGTATTGCACCCTGCTTTTGCTTACCTTTTGCTGCTTCTATTTCTGTTTGATTTTTTGTAGTTACTTTTTGCTCAGTTGTGTCTGGTTGGCTTTTGCTGACCATTACCCCCCAAATCCAAACAGGAAGACATATGGTACGCCATGCAAAGAGAGACGAGGAGGCGGGTGGTCCTGGTCTGGGTGTGCTTGAAACTCGCAAGAGAACCCGCCGTGGGCCTGACGGGAGAATCATTACAAGGCCGACCAAAAAGCAAGCTCGTGCAGCCATGGTAGCCCGGTCCATGGCATCAGCAACCTCATCCAATCCGGTCAATGAGGGTGAAAATTCGTCGTCGTCTTCTATCCGGAGCTTTAACGACAATAGTGTCAGCTCCCATGGCAGCCACAATCAAGATGGCAGTTCAACTCTAACCACGCCGCCTTCTACGAGTGACCTGAACTATCATGGCCATGACCATGGTGCTGGCTCTGGAGTTCCGATCTCACCGCCTATATCTGCGCATCCCTCCTGCTCGAGTGTCAATTTGGAGACTGGTCCGACGGAGAATTGCCAGCCGATTGACCATTCTGATCCTCTCATAGCGCCTATGGTGCCTGGGGGTCCTTATGAGCCATTTGTGGAGCCTATCCCTGGACAGTTCGATGCTGCGGATGGCTCATGGCGGAACCAGGATTCAGTACCTGGTCTAGACTATGAGGATTTCTTTGACTTAGATACCGGTATGTATCTGCCTTTCGTACGAAGAAGGTGGTGATATATTACTACCTGCTTGGGTTGGATGGCTGTGTTTGAACTGCGGTTACCGTGATTGTGGAAATCTAATACTGTGGCTTTTTTTGAATTATAGCAACCTCATTCAACATGCCCTTTGCCGCTACACATAATTACAATTGGCTCTTCGATGTGCCGTCTCTGGATGACGCGTTCAACCATAATGACATTTCGCTGGCTATGGACATGGTCAACTTTGCTGAACCGGTCCCTGACATGTGGTCACAGCCTCAACAGCGCCATAATGAATTCCTCAGCCAACCTCTCTCTTCATCAGAATCAACAAGGGAGCTAGATTACCGAGATCATTCGCAGCATAACCAGGCAGCACATGATAACTCCATCAATACCCCCCCAGATCCCTCGGCTCAGGCTTCCAGAGATACTCCTACCAGTGTAGACCCTCCTGTTAATTCTAGCCAGCTCTCTCCTCTACCCGCCCAGAGCTCTACGACGACTCCCAATGCTTCCAACCAGATTCCCGTGTCTACGTTTTCCGACATGGACTGGATGGGCCAAAGCCCTCCTACGGAAGTTGTAGCGAAACAGCTACCTCAAATAAGCGAAGCTGTGAGAGCGAGATTACTACGGCTTATTTCCCAATTACAACCCATGACTGTAGAAGGAAACCGAATTGAGCTCTCATCCCCTCTTCTCTCCATTAGCGCGCTGCAAACGTACTGTGACCTCTTCTTCACGAAATTTAATATTTCCTATCCACTAATCCATCAACCAACATTTGATCCAGACCGAGTTGACACATTGCTGCTTGCTGCCATAATATCAATGGGGGCCACTTACAGCAACAGAGATGCACACCAACTGGCCGTCGGAATGCATGATTCCTTGCGGAATCAACTCTTCTCCCATGAATCGTTCTCATCACAGCCCGACCTTTGGGTCCTCCAGGCGATGATATTGATCGATTGCTTTGGGAAACAGCGAGCTGGCCAGAAACAACGTGATATGTCGCAGCTATTCCACTGTGTCCTGATCAAACTCATACGGCGGAGCAGTTGTCCTATCATTCGGACATCTCCCGTAGTTCAACGGCCGGACAATCTCGATTTAGCCTGGAGGCAGGCAATGAACCTTGAGCAGAGGAAGCGGCTCGCCATGCTTTGCTTCATGTGGGATACCCAGCATGCAGTCCTCTTCTCCCAATCCCTTTGCATGTCAGCATTCGAAATCCGGGCTTCTTTACCATGCGATGAGGCTACATGGGAGGCAAATTCTGCAGAAGCATGGTTCGAGCACGCACGCGCAGAGAAGTCACACAGTGCGTTCCTATCCACCCTTAAAGCATATATAACACCCACCACCACCCCCCGTCCACGGCGCCTCAACGCCCTGTCAAGAATATTCCTACTGCACGGCTTGATGTCCATATCATCCGACCTCAAACGTCGAGACCAAACGACCCTACGCTCAGAAACACCGAACTTAGTCGGCGCCTGGAAAACCCGCGTCAGCCGCTCGTACGACCTGTGGAAAAACGACTTCGATGCAGACTGCATGAACATGAAACTAAACCAGATGTCCGACCCGCGTAAATTCATCGGCCTCAAAACAGCGACCCACGTCATGTATCACGCCGCGCACATCACGCTGAATGTCGAAGTGCTCGATCTGCAGATATACGCTGGCGCACCACATATTCTGGGCCGGGTGGTGACGGCTGATGATTTTGAGCGCTCGCAACGGGTCGTCACGCGTTGGTTAAACGAGGACCCGCGCTCCGCAGCCAAGGCGACGAGGCATGCTTCGTATATTCTGCAGGATGCCATTATGAACTTGAATGACTGGGACGAGACGGACGTCTTTCATTATCCGTGGTGCTTGTATTTGGCGACATTGACATGCTGGGTATTTCATCTGCCGACTTCATCCTCCACCTCATCCTCAACATTGGACAGACGGACCAATAATAGCGAGCAACAGAATCAACAATCCCAAAACTCCCTGTTACTCACCTCTAATTCTACTTCCCTAACGGCCCGCAACGAAATGACCACCCTGGTCATCGGCATGACGACCTGCAACACGCTCGAGGATATCTCCTCACTGGCGGGTAAGTTTGATACGGCGGGATTAACATCCATCATGAGCCAGCAACTGGCTAGTGTGCGCTGGGCTGTGGTACATGATGCGATGAAGGTTTTGGTGAACCTATCGAGTAGGTAGGGTAAATGAAGGGGGCTTGTCTTCGTTTTTTTCTTCCCTTCTTCCGGTATTGGTTTTTTTTAAAAATTTTTTAATGAAAGTGGGATTGATGAGGGATGACGGATTTTCCTTCGTTTTCCTAATTTTTTTTAATTCATGGAAATATCCCTCGTTTTCGGGTCATTTTTCGGGTTTTTTTTCTTCGGGGAGGGTGGTGTATTTACGTTTTTCACTGTTTCTATGTCCTAGCTTCTGGGCGGAATAAGCTTGCAACGACGCAATTATGTATGCATGAGTACTTACTTCAGGAATGGCGTTTTCGCTTGTTTTTCGGGGGCTTTATCGATGAATGGATGGCTATATATCCTAGCATTCGGTTTTCGGGTTAAGATTGAGCTCTGTATACCGAAAATGTCTGGTTGTATGAATCATATATTATTTTTACTTGACTCCTGGATGCTTATCATATATAGTGTGCCTTCTATCAATGCAGTTCACGTGGAAGGTGGTAAATGATATTAAAACCAAGTAGATAAGGGCCTTTTCAAGAGGATTGGGTGCCAAGATATCAGAGATAGAGACGGAGACGTCTGTTGTGTTTTGGAGGTCTGAGTAGGGAAATTTCCGCTCTGGTAGGTATGCTGTCAAGTAGCTGAGAAAGGAAGCTGACCATTTTTGATAATCCCAATCAAATTCAACTGTATCGCGGGTAATTAATCTATGGAAATCTATTCATTTACGCAGATCTAGGCAAGTATAGGTTCTGTATATGTCTATAAACAAACAATATATATCATTGACCATCATTTCCAACCAAGCCCCCTCCACATTACAAGGACGGATAATCAGTATACCCCTTCTCTGGAGGAGTCGCCCCATAAAAGGTATCCCGATCATACTTATTAAGCACCAAACCCTCCCTCAATTTCCTCACAAAGTCCGGATTAGCCAAAAACCACCGCCCAAACACAACCGCATCTGCCCCACCTCCCTTAACCTTCGCAACGCAATTTTCGCGATTAAAATTGCCCGCCGCCAGGAGCGCCACGCCTCCTTTCTTCAAGGGCCCGCGGAAGTGATCGAGCGAGTTATCTTTCGATTTCTCCTCTGCCTTCTTCTCCCCATTCTGCACACCATTCATTACTGTCGATGACGACGCTTTAGTGGCAGCAGCTAACGCGGCCAACTTCGCCTTTTCATCCAACACCTCGTCGAACCGCGGCTCAATCATGTGCACGTACGCAGGCCTGTGCTCCTGGGGCAGCGCGGCGATTTGCTCACTTAGATATACCCAGTGCGAGTTGGGGTCCGAGTCGCGGGTGTCCTGGAAGTAATTGTAGGGTGAGAGGCGGATACCGACGCGCTCGGCGCCGATGGCGGCTGTTACGGATCTAATAACTTCGAGCGGGAAGCGGGCACGGTTGGCAATGCTGCCGCCGTAGTTGTCCGTGCGGATGTTGACGTTGTCGTGGAGGAATTGGTCGAGGAGGTAGCCGTTTGCACCTGGGATGATTGGGTTAGGAAGGGAATTGAATGAAAGGTGCGTTTTTTTGTGTGTGTGTGTTCAGTGTCTATTAAACTAACCGTGAATCTCCACGCCGTCAAACCCTGCTTCCAGCGCCCTTTTGGCCGCGGCAGCATATTCTTCCAAGAGCTCCTGGATCTCCTCGACCGTCAGGGGCTTGGGGGGCGCGTCCGCATATTTCGAGCCGTCTAGCGCGTTGCCCGAGATGGGGATGTTGGAGGAGCTGACGGGGGATCTTCCGTCGAGGAGTGAGGGTGCGGTTGCCCGCCCGACGTGCCAGAGTTGGCAGTAGATGAAGCCGCCTTTGGCGTGCACGGCGTCTGTGACTCTCTTCCAACCGGTGATTTGCGATGGGGTGAATATGCCGGGGACGCCAGGGTAGCCAGCGGCCTTTTTAGTTTTCGAGTCGGGTCAGTAATCGATACAGGGATGGGCATGCATCGTTCTTATTCTCTCCTGGTTCAACACTTACATATCGGCTGATTGGTGTAGCTTCCGTTAGGAGGAAGCCACCCTTGGTGGCTCTCTGTGAGTAATATTGCACATTCAGATCATTAGGAACATAGACACCCTCGGACTCCTTGGTCGCCCGCATGCGCGTGAGCGGTGCGAGGACCACTCGATGCTCTAATTGAAGCGCTCCGAGCTGGAGAGGCTTGAACAAAGCAGTGTCTGCTAGAGGTGCGAATGAGGCCATTGTAAAAGAATATGAATTGGAGTAATAAAAAGAGAGGTAGAAAGAGCAAGAGCGCGGAATAACTTCTTCTTTTCTAGCTCTTCGTCCGAGATCCTTAATGAGAAATCGGAGGGAGGAAGAAAAAAAAAGTAGTTAGGAATTCGAGGTTGAGCGGAAAGGAGAAGAACGGAATGAATTCAGGCCTACTAAGTTTTAATACCTTTTGTCCATTATTTTATTTTTTTTGATATTTTATGAATCTTGTCCTGTTCAGACCCATACGCACACCATTCCTGACAATTCTCAAGTTTCAAGAATAAACTCTCTTAAGCCGCTTGCTTCATGAGCAAGGTGGGAGGACCCATTATGCCCCTCTCATGCCCATATAGCGATCTCCAACAGACACTCTGTCGCCCTGCGGATTCGCCATCATGATTCTCCACAACGCTCAAAGAGCGGGCTTCAAACTGCGTGAAGGATGGCGGCCATTGCCACAGCTCCATTTATACGAAGTAGAGAGCTCAACCGTGGGCATAGATGCCCCACCCGGGAGGAACAAACGCGGCAGTGGTGGTCAGGAACGGGGCTAGCAGGTGATTCAAAGTTTGTCACCAAGTACCTTAAGCGGAGCAACACCTCAGAGTGGGATAAGCGTTTTGTCAAGAATAGTTAGTTCCCAGTGGGCGGTTTTATGCCGCAAGAGGTATTGAAATCGAGAGTCTGGAAGTGGAAACGGATATACCGTTGGATTGGTACTATGAGGTTGAAGGTTGGAGGGTGCAGTGGACGAAGATGCCCTAAGCCCTAGCCCCAAACCCCAAGTTGATGCTTAGTTGGGACAAAGACAATGACAAAACAACCCCCCCACCTTTGGACCAGAATAACCCCATACACACCATACATACCATGCATCCATACCATATCGATACACATACTGGTATATTACATGGATACGGTAACTCCGTATGGTTACCCAAATACCCCACGTTCGGCTAACCGGTGCCATTCGGGGCAAGGCGAAGTCAAGAGTTGGCAAAGGTGACTCTGTGGGGACCCGGGGATACCTTGGATCCAGGCAGATTAGGCATGTTATCTCGAGTACCATTCAGGTACTCGGGCAATACCCCCAACCAGCGGGTGCTTGCCACCACCGTTTCCCCCTTTTTATCTCTCACTGTGTTGGGTTTTTTTTAAACGGGGTCATTGATTGAAAGAAAGCTTCTGATAGCCTAAAAATATATCTTTGTTGGAAGATTTTTTACCATGAAATCATGTCATCAAAATATTGAATAACTCAGCCAAAATAACCTGAAAATTCTAGAAATTTTAATACTAAATACTATGATCTTTTGCTCTACATTTCTTCATATTTCTGAAGTTCTCTATCATAATGTTTAAGTTTAATAATGGGGATTCTGTGCAAAATGGGTTAAAAACAGTGGTCTGTGTTAGAATGGTGGCAAATACCCACTAAGGCAGTTTAGTGGGGGCGTTGCGCAAAATACCGGCCATCGATTAGATATGGCAGTAGATTTCTACATATGATCAATCATACTCGTTAAGATCCAGATCCAGATAGTATAGGTAAAATTACGTATTTTTAATATGACGGTTAGGATTCGACAAAGGCCTAGCTAGTTAGGTAAATTATTAATGGAGTTACTACTGTATAAGCATTGACTCGGCGAAAGGAGGGGTTAATCGCGAACTTGCTATCCGGTATACCATGTCTTACCAACTATTTTAACCACTTCTCTCTTTTTATATCATGGCACAGAGGCACTTAAAAATTCCTCATTCTCTCTTTGCTTGAGTTGTTGCCTGTTTTCTCTGTAGTTTCTTCCATTCAGCATGGTTCTGCCAGCTCCAAATTTAGAGATGCTTTCCGTCGATGCCGACGAGGCACTCCAAGCCCTTATAAAATCCACATATACCACCCCGACCTTGCGGTTCTACCTCAACGGGGACAAGGTTGAGTTGAATAACCCAAACCCGCACTGGACTTTATTGGACTTTATCAGGTCACGGCGTGGTTTGAAGGGAACCAAGCTGGGATGTGGCGAAGGAGGATGTGGCGCCTGTACAGTGGTGCTGCAAGTCAGAGATGCGAAGAATTCGAAGAGAATTAAACATTTGTCCATAAATGCTTGTCTCTTTCCGTTGGTGGGAGGTGAGTTCGTCCTTCACTCCGTAAACTGCCGTAGCTTTGGGCTGGCTAACTAGTTTTCTTTTGTAGTTGTCGGGAAACATGTCATTACTGTGGAAGGCCTTGGGAGTGTTGATAAGCCTCACCCGTTACAGGAGCGGATGGGTAAGCTTCATGGGTCACAGTAAGTCTTATCTTGCTCTTTGATGAAAGGAATAGGAATTGTGGAGTATTTTGAGGCTAACGATGCTTTTTTACAGATGTGGATTTTGTACGCCTGGCATAGTCATGTCTTTATATTCCATTATCAGGAATGCGTATGACCCCGAAACCGGCAAATTTTCTCTGTCTGAAAATGACATCGAAATGAAAGGCCACCTGGATGGGAACTTGTGTCGTTGCACGGGATACAAGCCGATTCTCCAAGCTGCTAGGACCTTTATCGTTGAAGATCTGAAGGGACAGCTGGCCGAAGACAAGAGCTCTGTTTCAGTAGATATAGACAAGGATAGCGAAACTGAGGAAGCGACTTATCTACAAGGTCAGTTTTCTAAAGCTGCGAAATCGTCAAGTGGCTCATGCGGCAGACCCGGCGGATGTTGCCGTGATGAGCCAAGTAAGAGTACCCCTTCAGTAGACTCGTCGACATCACTTGGTTCTACTTCGGTAGACGATAAGAGCTCTGAGACCAGTCTTTCTGAAGAAATCACGTTTCCGGCACCGAAAAACGCTCCGCAGGCTGAGCTTACCGAGTATTGCCCTTCATCTGAGTTAATATACCCTCCTGCACTATCGAAGTTTGTCAACTATCCCTTATGCTATGGGGACGAGAAGAAAATATGGCTCCGTCCGACGAATTTGCAGCAACTAGTTGACATCATGGCTGCATTTCCATCCGCAACTATTGTCAGCGGTGCGAGTGAAATCCAAGTTGAGATCCGTTTTAAAGGCTCGGAGTTCGCGGTTTCAGTCTTTGTATCGGACATTGAAGAACTAAACACAATATCTGTTCCTAACGATCTATCTAAAATGGACGAACTTGTGATTGGTGGGAATGCGCCTTTGACCGATATTGAGAATGTTTGCTCTGACTTATCCTCGAAGCTTGGCCAAAGAGGGTCTGTTTTCGGGGCGATGGAGAAGGTTCTCAGATACTTTGCGGGGCGCCAGATTCGAAATGTGGCATCGTTAGCCGGAAATATTGCCACGGCTTCCCCCATATCAGACATGAATCCAGTGCTTTTGGCTATTAATGCAACTGTAGTTGCTAGGACTGCGGAGAAGGAGCATTCAATTCCAATGGTCACGATGTTCTGCGGATACCGGAAAACAGCACTACCTCAAGGCGGCATCATTACTAAAATTTGCATCCCTATACCCCCTGCAGATGTACGCGAGGTCACTAGATCATACAAACAAGCCAAGCGAAAGGATGATGATATTGCTATTGTCACAGCAGGTTTCCGGGTTCGATTTGATGAAGAAGATACTGTTAAGGATGTCTCATTAGCCTATGGTGGAATGGCACCAATGACTGTTTTGGCGGGTCAAACCATTAAATATTTGATCGGAAAGAAATGGTCCGCGTCTGAAACTCTCGAAGGAGCACTTCAAACCTTGATCGAGGATTTCCCGCTTCCCTATGACGTCCCCGGTGGTATGGCTGTCTACCGTAGGACCCTAGCTTTGTCTCTTTTCTTCCGGTTCTGGCACGAAGTTATTGCAGATTTCAAGCTAGGAGAGGTGGACGAGAGTCTTGTTGAGGAAATACACCGAAATGTCTCCACCGGGACACGAGATAACCATAACCCGAATGAACAACGAGTCGTTGGCAAGCAAATCCCTCATCTTTCTGGGTTGAAACATGCTACAGGGGAGGCAGAGTATGTCGATGACATGCCCTATCAAGACAATGAGCTTTACGGAGCACTGGTACTTTCGCAAAGAGCGCACGCAAAGATAGTGTCAGTGGACTGGGCTCCAGCTCTTGCTCCGGGTTTAGCTGTTGGCTATGTGGACAAACATAGTATTGACCCCGAAATGAATATGTGGGGATCAATTGTTAAAGATGAACCCTTTTTCGCGCTCGACGAGGTGCACTCCCATGGTCAGCCAATTGGAATGGTCTACGCTGAGACCGCCCTTAAAGCACAAGCTGCAGCACGAGCTGTGAGAGTCGTTTATGAGGATTTGCCAGCTATCTTGACTATCGACGAAGCTATCGAAGCCAAGAGCTTCTTCAAACATGGAAAGGAGCTTCGGAAGGGCACTCCTCCTGAGAAAATGGCGGAGGTATTTGCCAAGTGTGACAGAGTTTTCGAGGGAACGATTAGATGTGGTGGCCAAGAGCACTTTTACCTGGAGACGAATGCTGCCATGGTTATCCCTCATTCTGAGGATGGTACAATGGATGTTTGGTCCTCGACTCAAAATACGTGAGTGCTGCTTCTTTGACCTACATGATGTCTTCAAACTACTAACATTGTCGCAGGATGGAGACTCAGGAATTTGTCAGTCGTGTGACTGGAGTCCCCAGCAATCGAATCAACGCAAGAGTAAAGCGGATGGGAGGCGCTTTCGGCGGCAAAGAGTCTCGAAGCGTTCAGCTAGCTGCTATTCTTGCAATAGCTGCAAAGAAAGAACGACGGCCGATGAGAGCCATGTTGAACCGCGACGAAGACATGATGACAAGTGGACAACGAAATCCCATTATGTGCCGCTGGAAGATTGGTGTCATGAACGATGGAAAGCTTGTGGCCCTTGACGCGGACTGTTACGCCAACGCTGGCTTTTCCCTGGATATGAGCGGAGCCGTCATGGATCGCTGCTGTACACATCTTGACAACTGCTATTATTTCCCCAATGCGCATATTCGTGGGTGGGTATGCAAAACAAACACAGTTACAAATACTGCGTTTAGAGGCTTTGGCGGACCACAGGCCATGTTTATCGCTGAAAGCTTCATGTATGCCATTGCAGAGGGGCTGAACATGCCAGTTGACGAGCTCCGCTGGAAGAATTTGTACGAACAGGGGCAACGGACTCCATTTCACCAATTGATCGACGAAGACTGGCATGTTCCTATGCTGCTCGAGCAAGTCCGAAAGGAAACGAAGTACGATGAGCGGAAGGCCAAAATCGCCAAATTCAATGCCCAAAACAAGTGGAAGAAGCGCGGTATTTGCCTGGTGCCGACAAAATTCGGTCTCTCATTTGCAACAGCACTCCATCTCAATCAGGCCGGTGCATCTGTGAAACTCTACGCAGATGGCTCTATCCTACTCAGTCATGGCGGAACAGAAATGGGTCAGGGTCTGTACACGAAGATGTGTCAGGTCGCCGCTGAGGAGTTGAACGCTCCCTTGGACTCTATTTACACACAAGACACGGCAACATACCAAATCGCTAACGCTTCGCCCACGGCTGCTTCGTCTGGTAGTGACCTTAATGGTATGGCAGTCAAGAACGCGTGTGATCAGCTCAACGAGCGTCTCAAGCCGTACCGGGAAAAGTTTGGCAAGGATGCTCCGCTCTCGCAAATTGCGCATGCTGCGTATAGAGATCGGGTTAATCTCGTTGCGACAGGGTTCTGGAAGATGCCCAAGATCGGCCATTTATGGGGTGATTATAATCCGGAAACCGTCAAGCCGATGTATTACTATTTCACTCAGGTATGCCTTACCCAATTCACTCCCCCCCTGATAGAAATGGTAGATAGATGACTTACTGAATTTGCTACTAGGGCGTTGCCTGCACCGAGGTTGAACTCGACGTCCTCACGGGGGACCACACAGTTCTCCGCACCGACATAAAAATGGACGTGGGCCGTTCCATCAATCCAGCCATTGATTACGGTCAAGTAGAGGGAGCGTTCGTTCAAGGACAAGGACTCTTTAGCATCGAAGAGTCTCTCTGGGACAGCAAAAACGGCCACCTCGCCACACGTGGCCCTGGTACATACAAGATTCCTGGGTTCAGCGACATCCCACAGGAGTTCAATGTTAGTTTCCTGCAGGGGGTGTCGTGGAAACACCTCCGGTCTATCCAGAGCAGTAAGGGTGTTGGTGAGCCACCGCTATTTTTGGGCGCCACGGTCCTATTCGCACTGAGAGATGCGCTGCTTAGTGCTCGGGAGAATAATGGAGTAACGGAAAACTTGGTACTGGATAGTCCGGCGACGGCGGAGAGGTTGAGATTGGCAGTTGGGGACCGGCTGGTGAAGATGGGTAATGTTGTGAAGGGGGAGGGACAGAAGCCGTTTTTTGTTGCTATTTCTTAGGATATGCGGTGATATGGCTATATACCTCTATTTGGTCGTTTTATATTTATGACGGAATTTAGTTTTGTTTAATTATTTGGTTATGGCGAGTGTTTTCAGTGCAGGAAAGGGTTGACAAGGATATACCAAATTGAGATACCTTTGCATCTGTATTGTTAAAATGCTACATATAATTTATTAACAGAATGATACACTTGACAGCATAGTCTTCAGCTCACCCTTACCTGGGTAGAATGGTAACTATCACGTTCCAATTCCTCGACAAAACAAATAACTACCCATAACGATGAATCATAGAAATTAATAAATGACACTTTAAGCTAATATAGCCTCGGCACTAGCAACATCAACAAGTGAAAGTAAGGGGGTGAAAAAATGGAGATATCGTATATACGAATAGATGTATATTCGGGTCAATCCAGCTTCTGGTCGACTGGATTGTCGGTGAAATAGCTCAAGAGAGCCAAATCAAGACACCCGTTCCTAAGCCCATTGGAGGTGCCCGTGCCGCACGTATCGCACATGCTAAGCAAGGCCCTCCTCTCCGTCGGATCACGGCATTCTTCCCACGCTCCGAACACCAAGCCCTCACCAAAACTTCAGCTTCCCGGCCACTGCCAGCATTAATGATTGTGAAATCATCGCTGATATCGGAACGGTCAGAAGTCGATCCAATCCTCAAGCCAGGGATCAGCGAGCGCCTCTTTGACGGACCACCTATCAGAGTCCAAATATCTATCTCCGTTTCTTTCGGCAACTCTCTCTTATGGAGCTCATGCGACGCCTTCTGTCCAGGGTGACATGGCGGCAGGGTTACGAAAATCGGGTTGTAATTCAGGTCATATTTAACTGTCTTCTGGCGCGAACCGTCTTTGGCATCGATCACAATGCTTGCTCGATATTGCGTCTCCTTCTCAAGCTGGGTCTCGTTTAGCTCTTCCGAGTGGCCATCTACGGGAACGGCCTTGAGTTGGATAGCGTTTATGGAACAGACGACACCGGTTGCTCGTGCGAGCGGCTGTGGGATTACCCACTTCTTGGGGTCTGCCATGTTCTCCAGAGATTCTATCTTTTCTATAGCCTCCCCACTTTTCAAACAGGCCTCTAAGAACAGTTGATGGGCAGCCTCAGGATCAAAGTGAGGAATTCTGGAAAGATCTTTTACAGGAGCGACTTCATCTGCTTGAAGATGAATATGATGTGGGTTCTTGTTGAAATCTTTTGTTGCGTGTGAGGGCGGTTCAACAAATTCCACAGGGGGACAGGGTCCGATCCATCCGCAGAGTGAGGTAATGCCTGGAAGGCAACCAAGAACCCTACCAAACACAGTTCGCACCCTCCAATACGTCTGGCTTGGTAGTGAAAGACCGCATTCGTAGTAAGGCGCGGGTTCGGAGAGTGGAACCGATGACGAGGACCAAATTAGACAGGACATAATTGTGAGGGCAGTCCATTTTCCGAGTAAAACACAGCCGTAAAACCAGTCGAATAGGAGTATAGGGCTTGAGCCAGACTTGCGAAAGTTCTCCGCTGCTTAATCCTCAACTTCCTTGATATACGGCCACTTCATTCGCAAATGAAAGAAGTCCCTGGATCTGCTGCTCAAGAGCGGAGCTGCTAAAAGTCACCTGCTTCCTGGACAAATCCCAGTCCTCGTCAAGAAATGCTTTCTGAAGAGCGTGCCTCCTGATGAGCATAGGCTCCGCCTGGATTCTCTGCATATCTGCCTTGATTTTCACCTCAGCATTGGCAAGATTTTCTGTCATCGATGCGGGGACTGTATCACCCGAGAGCTCGATTGCTATGAGGTACGAATTATATGCTTTTTTTGCTTTATTCAACCTCAACTCTGAATCCACTCGTCGGACCCATGCCTTGATGTTTTTCGGGTCAAGTAAGGTTGCAGAAGTTGCATCCCGAGCCGCTTCATCGTATTTATCCATATGATAATTTGCAGCCGCCCTGTCCAAGTGGAACGCCGCATTTGAGGGGTCAATATCGATGGCCTGTGTATAAAGGTCAACTGCCTCCTGAAATTCGTCTTTCCTAAATGCCGCATTTCCCTGAGTTTTGAAGGTCTCAGCTGGTCGTATTTCATCTGGATTTCCCACTTTCTGGAATTGAGCAGGTGCGTCCTGTAGGGAAATTCTGGCATTTGAAAATACAGGCCTTGAACAATTAGTGACGCTAGAATCTTGGGCGTTATATCAGGCAGAGATACATTTGGATGAAACTCGAGGCGAAGTGCCAATTCCCTGGACAGAATAATTTGCCGAAGGAATGCGTGCAATGACTGTCCAACCCATGCCGTTACGAGACCTGAACTTGACATAAAATCACGGAAGTTTGTATCCATGTCGAGTAAGGCACATAATTGTTGGATTTGTGACGCTGGGTCTGATACCCTGTGGAAAGGATCTAAGCTAAATTTGCGCCACTATAAATGTTAGGCGCAGAACGGCAGGCACAAATGTGGGGGAGATTTAGCGTCTTATTTGCAAAAAGGAAATCATACCAAGCGTCACCAAAAAGTTCGCGAATATCAAGTTCATCTTCCTGTCTGTTCAAACCAAAAGGCCTATCAAAATTTTGAAGCTCCTCAAATCGCCGAAGAAACTTAGTCATTGAGACCTCTGGCATTTTTGGTAGAAATGCGCTTTTGTGGGAGTATTTCGGGCCTGAGTGTTCGTTTGCGTACTTCCATGTCTCTAGCCCAAAACCCTCAATAGTTATGGTTCTAGCGTTGACGTTCTCATATCTTGGCTCGCTTTCAATATCAAACAATACCCCCTCTTCGCTTGTATGGCGGTAGAGTGGGAGGAATGGCGGTCTTTTCATGAATTGTGCTCGATGGTAAAGATCTGGAGCAGCAGATGCATCAGTGTCGTCCACATGAGCAATCACTTTGAAAGGAGAACTCACTGAACGAAGAATGTGTTGGTTGCAAGAACCCCTTTTCTGTTTCTAATACACGCAAGCAGTTTTCACGCGGTTGGCAGAGTTCTTCCCAATAGGAATCTGCAGTAACGTGCAAAGAAGGGAGTGTGTTTTGATTCATGGTTATGGCCAGCCTACCCTCCCCCTTTTCTCCTACGCGCCACACCGCTGCGGAAAATTTGATCGCAATCCGCAGCTGCGCTGTGGCAGCATTCCACTCCGCTTTGGTGACAACTCGGCCAGAATTTAATGGGATGAAAGCATGCTTTATGCCAGCGATGGCCGGGAAATGATAATCGCCAGATGTCCCAATAAATTCTTTGCAAAGGGACTCCACTTCCGCAATGGTATCCCGATAAGCCTCTGCTAGGAAGGAACCTTGATGCAATAGTTGTTCGAGCAAACCGCCGTTTGCACCATCGCCATCGTAGCGTATCACGCTAAGCACAGTTTCTTGAATGTCTCGTTTCAACTCAGGAAATGAGGCCACCAAGGATTCAACAGCTTTCCCAAACGCGGATACGAACAAGCCAAATTCCGTCTTGTCGTGAATGGACCACGTTATCTCACTGTTCATTTCCACACTGCACCAATTGTTTATGGATTTACGCAAGGTATTGTAACATTGCTGGAACTCTGATGCCATATCCGGCAGGCTGCCGCCGTGACACTCCCACCAATGTTTCCGCCGCGCGTAAGGTCGGATCTAGTAGCACTAATAGTCATCCCATGGATTTCCTTTGTCGATTTGAAGCGGTCAAATATCTTCTTAACGACAAGCATATGGCGAAGCACGCTGTCACCAATGGGTTCTCGATTCAGCCGGGTTGCCGAGCTATGCAGTGTCTCGCCATTCTCAACCAAATTTAGTCCAATTACTTTACCCCAAGCAAACAGCATAAATTTCGCCATTTCCAACTTCGAGGCTAGGAGAAGCTGGACAATATCTTCGTCATTCGCCCTCAAGTCAAAAATGCCGGATAAGTTGATGAAAACGCTCCATGAGGCAGAAATTGAAACAAGAGGCTCGCGGCCCTCGGGTTGGATTGGTGTCGGTGTCATTGCTGTATGGCCTTATGCCACAATATGATGCTAAGGAAAGAATTTGCGCGAAAACACAGGAAGAACAAATAGCGGGATCATAGCAGCGACCCATTTTTATATGTAAGAATACATTTTTGAAGTCGACTAGAAAACTCTTCTTGAAATAAGTTGGCGGCAGTGAGAGGTTGCTGGGCAATTCTCCAACCAGATCTCACTGCCACTGCCATGCCCTATAGGGTCTTGGCTTGCTGGGCAGATAGCTATCTTCAGATCCACTGGATTGAAACCCAATGGACGTCTGCTTGTCTTGCGGATTCAGTATCCACTCTGTATCAGACACTTTCATGCGGGGCGTTCGAGTTGATATTTCCATCTTTCAGAATGACGTCGGCTTGTCCAAATGCCCTTGGGCGACTGTGGGCTCCTCAATTTCGCTGCTATGACAGGTCGCAAGGTAGATTCCGAAGACCTGAATATATCGGCAAATTTCCACGCATTCAGAGTTGCTGTGCGTGTAAATATGTGTCCATGATTACACTGTGACACGATTGGTAGACGGTTGCGTCGGCTGAAGAATGATTTTCGCTTCGGCATATCACGTAGTTAACCAACATTTATGAAACGTCAGGTTGTGATCAAATTTGGGAAAAGCCTGTGAGGTTCCTTCAACTCAAATCCATTGAACACAATATTGAACGTAAAGCCATGATATCGAATAAGTCATTGATGAACGTCTCATGTTTTCTACCAAGCACTTAAATACTCATCGACTCACTTGGATGGGCAGGGCGAAGATGGATGTGCCGAAATCACGTGAAATAACTTTCGCATCCTGCCCCACCTCCTTTAACAAACCAGAGCTGTTCATTTGGATAGAATGTTATACATAAAGTATTCGGACAAAGGCTGATTCAAAGTGACATACCTAAAGCGATAACGTGATGTCTTCGGTAGCTGCCGTTTCTGCATCGTCGATACCATTCGAAGTTTCTAGCGTGGAAGAGCACACACGCAGTGATGTAAAGAGTGAGTCGATCCCCATCCCTGATGGCGTTTTGTCGAACAACGACCCCCTCTCATCTAGAATGAGTATGAATAGATCACATTTCAATAGCAGACAACCTGTGTTTTCTATGTCGTCATCTGGATTTTGAACACGTTGGCTTCCACCTTTCTTCGGAGTATTCAGGTAACAACTATTCTTTTCGGAGGGAATTACCTACCTTACTGAATAACTCCAGCAAATGTGCTTTCTGCAAGAAGCTTGCCGATATCATCGATGACTGGCTTGCTAAAAATCCAGGCAGTCAGGCAAATTTATTTGATGTTTCGAGGTGCCACATAGATGTGAGCCTCGAGACGGATTGGCATGCTGTGGCTCAAAGGGGTGATGAAGAAGAAATATGCTCCCCAGCCCATTTGAAGGCTTATTCTGATCGGATTAGGGTTAACTGTTCTATCCCAAGGCTTGGAGGTAACCGCGAAAGTGGCCAGTCGCAATTCGTAACATTCTTTTTTCAAAGATTCGAAGAACCGTCAGCTTCGGTACTTCAGGATTCTCGCTTGAACCACATCAATTGCTTCCCGGCTGTTAGTAAGAATAGGCCTTACAGTGGACGTAAAAGGCCTATAGCGGCGGATCTAGCTCTCTTCAAATGTTGGAAACAGCTATGCCAAGAGACACACGGGGAAAAGTGCTCTCAAATATTCAGGGGAATTCAGAAAATCAGACCTCGAGTCATCGATGTTGACCAGAGATGTTTAGCTTTTGCTCATGAAGATGACGAGTGGGTCTGTTTGAGTTATGTCTGGGGAAAAGCACAGACCCTTCAACTCGTGAAGGGCAATCTCCAAAGTTTCTCAATGCCAGGGTCCCTTGGACCAGACATTCTTCCTAACATAGTAGAAGACGCTTTGCAAGTCACAAAGGGGCTTGGGGAACGGTACCTCTGGATCGATTGCCTCTGCATAATACAGGACGACGCACAAGATAAGGCTGAGTTCATCTCGAAAATGGATTCGATATATACTTTAGCGACTGTTGTCATAATCGCATCCACCTGTGTTGATGCAAACTCAAGTCTTCCTGGAGTCAGACCTGGTTCTCGAATTCAGGAGCAAGAACCATTCCAGATTCGAGATGTTACTTTGGTACGCTCACTTGACCCCGCTCTCGGCGTGAAGGTTGATCTTCGCACGGGACGTGCCCAGGGATATTTGGGGGAGACAGTCTGGGACACACGGGCTTGGACCTTACAAGAGAGGTTTCTCGCAGCTAGATCCCTTGTCTTCACAGCAGAGCAAGTGTTCTGGGAATGTGAAGAGGCATTCCGGTGTGAAGATAGCTTTCGCGAGCTCCCCAACCTCTCGCCAGATCCTCACAGGACCAGCCTTTGTGGAGGCGAACTGAACCTCTCGTGGAATTCTGACGTCCCGACATTTGATCATTTCTATCGGATCCTTCTGGAGGAATACTCGGGTCGTGCGCTGACATTCGACCACGATGGATTAAATGCATTTCGTGGTATCATACGGGCGTTCGAGAGGTCCATGGGAGAGGGGTTCTTCTGGGGTATGCCAACTGCGTTTCTGGAATCTGCCCTAGCTTGGGGTCATCGAAGCCATAAGTTAATACGGAGGCGGGGTGTTCAGACATTAGGGCTTTCCACGGGGGATAATAATCAGTTTCCCAGCTGGTCATGGGTCGGTTGGACTAGCGATGGACAGGCGAAACTCGCCAATCAAAATCTGACCACAGAAAGTCTAGGCATCAGGTTCTACCGTGTTGCTGAAGATGGGAAATCAATGGTGGAACTGAAGCAGGTTACCAAAATCAACGACGAGGTTGATTTGCTTGTTGACGGCTCCAAACTTCCTGATCGTACATCCAGACTTTACGAAGTCTCAATTGACGACCTACCAACAGACGCCTCAGCCAGCTTACAATCAGTTCTCTGCTTCTGGTCTGCATATGCACACCTTGACATAACAAGCTGGTCTGCCGGTGACGACTCTACTCCTAACAATCAGGAGATCGCCCTCTCCCAAGGGCCTGGTAGTACAATCCAAGTTGCCTGGTCCCACATGGCGCCTTCATTAAAACAGGGCGACAAAGTTGAAGTCATCGCTGTAGCCCAAAACAGAGGCAGCTGGGACTCCGGCCACATTGCCAATGGAGCTATAGGAGTCATGGTAATCTCTTGGGATGCCAGTGGCACCGCCGCGATCCGTGAAGGGTTTGCCTGGATGGCTATTCGGGAGTGGACTGCGTTGAGAGATCGTAGATGGAAGCTAATTATCTTGGGGTAATAAATACTATAACAGTGAAGGTCGTATCCCTGCCACACATTTGGGTGGGAATCGACTGAGACGGAGCGCGTAGTTGAACGCTCGTTTACTAAGTTGAATGTGGGGCTTCAAGTAAGATTTAGGCGATCAGCCAGACAATAGAATTATGAGGTACCTCCTGAAGGAACATGACCATTTTGCGTTTCTTTCCTGCTATTTCGGTATCTGCTCCTTAAAAGCGAAATTGAAGCCCCTTCATCCGACCGGTCATTTACTTTCAGAGACCAATACTAGTACTAGTATGCACTGATATTCTAACAGTTGATTTACTTCACACAAGAAATTTCTGTAGTGGACCTGTTTCAAAGTATTTTATACAGTACAACTAACGCTAAAAACTATTTCTAATTGATAAAAATTGTTTGAAATGGAATTATACTGCCGAGACCTGATTCTTAGCTATTACTAATAGTTGAACCTAGTAATAGACTAGAGTGTCAGTTGTGACTTGTGTGTATGAGTTGTGTTACTAATAGTTAAGTATTATTCACTTTTATTAACTAATTCACAACCAGTCTACAACCATTCTATTACTGTTTTGAAAACATCTCTTGAGGCTACTATGTACAGTAGTAGTACTTAGGAGGACGTGACCGTTAAATCATATCCCTCTAAAACAGGAATATGAGCCGTAAAGAGTGAGAAAGTTGCATCAATAAAAGGTACTTGAACGACAATATTGGTTGTAGATTTTCTCCTCCCCCAGCACACTCAAAATCGTACGGGGTTTGTAGATCCAGAACATGTCTCAACAATGCAAACAGGCAAAATTTCTTCGGATAGGTCAAGGTTGGCGTTTGGCGCTACAGGCGGCTAGCTGTGCCATTGGCTCAAAAGCCGAATAAGCTTATTTGCCAAGGTATGGCTTTGGGGTTTCTCAACTGGAGCCACCGTTGTTTACTAGTACACAATAGTATCTGCAAAGGAAGCAATCTTGATATATCTTTCTGTTTTCCGATTTCTGGGCAGTCAGAGGAAATCATGTTGGCAAAAAATCTGGGTTTCTAGGTACATGTACTGTACATACAAAGAATGAAAGATAAGTTAATGTTTGAAAAGAGGGGCAAGCTGTATATGGACCGTAACTTGAGAAAGATCAATCTATGAGAGAGAGCAACAACTTCATCTCCCGCATCCAATCAACGGATTTGTAGAACCACCCTGCTAACCAAACCCTTCACCCCTTCAAAAACCCCCCATAATACCCATCCAACCACTCTCCCGCCCTCCTCCCAGCATCTTCCCCGGCTCCTCCAACACTTCCCCACCTCCCGATGCTCCCCACATACCCATCCGGCCGAACATTGACAATCGCAACCTCATCCCCAGCAACATCACCCAGCCACTTCTCAGTGCATCCGCCACCAGGCATCACATCATCAAGATAAAAAGTCCACCGACTAGCCTGTAACAATGCGGGTAAAGCCGTGATTTCCGCATCGCATTTCGCCGTCCGCGTCACAAGGGCGTATGTGAATAGTTTTGACACGGCTGTGTATCTATCTAGCTGGTCGTAGTCGTCCAGCGGTGCGACGGGGGGTGGATTCATCGTATAGGATTTGTTAGCACGCATGGTGGCGCGCGTGAGGAAGGAGGTTGGTGATTGTACATAGTCGCACAGGCTTTTCAGGAACAATGCGGCGGCCTGGAGGTTCGGGACGAACATGTAGATACGGAACTGGCTGAGGAGGGGGATATCGAGCTGGATGTCGACGGGGTTTGCGTCGATGTAGCGGGAGACTCGGGCGGGGGTCAGGAGACCACCAGGCTTCAAGAGGTTCACAGATGAGGCTGGTGGCAGCGGTGCCGAGCCCACCTGGTTGAGGATGTTGGGCGAGTACTCTGCGCCGACTCCGGAGATGAAACGGATGTTCTCGTCGAAGTTGCGCCCAAGCGCCTCGTCGCTTTCACTGAATGCCTTGACGTGCTCGCAGTCGAAGTCAATGAGGTCTTGCGCGATTTTCTTTCGTTCCTCCTCGTACGTGGCGAGAAGGGAGCGGGGAGCTAGATCTCGTGTGACGAGGTTTAGCTTCCAGGCCAGGTTGAAGCTGTCGTGCATGCTGGTGTTTGCTCCTTGGGCGGCAAGGGCAGAATGACAGTGGCCAGCCTTTGCGAATTCGTTAGCATGCGCACGACAACGAGATAAAAAAAAGTAAAAAATTTATGTCTTACATCTCCGGCGATGAAAAGCTGTAGTTCTGCGTCTGCGAAATGATTGGCAACTCTCTGGCTGACGACGTAATTACCAAACCATTCTGTTTGCTTGAAGTTAGCATTGATGCCATTAAGGTGGAAAATGGGGATCCAACCAATGCTCTTCCATTCCAAGGTATACGGTGCCATCGCTTCTCTGGCTTTGCTGATGACATATTCCGGAGTAGCAAGCGATTTATCCATACGATCACCCTCCTTGGAGCTCAGTTCCACATAAAGGCGGGTCATATTGCGCTCTCTTGGGATCCAAAGAATTGAGCCCGCATGATGTGTCCGGACAGCAACTTTGCTCCATAGGTCTGGGAAATCGGTCTCGATAACACCTAAATGCTCCATGTTGGTTAGAAAATAGAGCAATAAACGCGGATATCGAACACATAACTTACCATCTAATACTCCCCACGACGCATTGGTCATTTCACCAATCAACTTGGCTTCAGGTATGAAAGGTCTGACTTTCGAGCGTGCTCCATCACATCCTATGAGAAAATCTGCTTTCATTATCTGAGGTGCCTTTGTCGCGGGGTCTTCATAGACGACATTGATTTTCCCGTCAGCAGCTGATCTTGAACATTCGATGAATGGACTACTGCGTGAAACAGAAACATTTCGCTCTTCCATGTCTTTGATTAAAATATCTTCTATCATTCCCTGATGCGCGAGCAGGATATATGGATCTGATGCCCCAACATGGTTTGGATAATGAATCTGGCGACCTTTCCGCCGGAGAGGCTTGTCCGCTGTACGCTCCTGGTGCCAGATGTTAAAAAATTTTCCGCACAGTTACAGTTGTCCGTAGCTTACCCAGAAAGATATGTCGTAAACTTTGACGCCTTTTCTCAGAAGTTCGTCCGCAAGTCTGAGCTGTTTGAAAGTCTCGATGGTCTTTGGTTGCATTCCATCGGCCTTTCCGGTCGATGTTTTGTCTGGTCTGTCATCCAATATGGTAGTTTTAATTCCGTATCGGACGAGGTTTGATCTTTTTTTGCACTTGTCAGAATCAACAAAATAAATGAGAACTCTAGCGCAATGGAAATCAAAAAAGAATAGAGGGCTTTAGAAAGATAATTACTACATACGCGAGCATTAATCCTGATGGGCCTGCACCTACAACAGCTACCGTTGTGGCCAGCGGCGGGGTTTGTAGCCCGTCATGGTCCATGAATCCTTCACTGTTGGATCCCATCTTGAGTTTTTTCGGGGGAGTTTGTGAATGCGCTCTTTTCATGATACAACAATGCAAGCTATTCCTCGGAATATATTAAAAAGGAGGCGATCAGATCACATGGGACACTTCCTGCAAATTTGTTACCAACGCGACTAGCAGGGGTTGTTGCTATATCCTACTCTAGCTGCTGCTCACTTTTGGTTTTGGGCGCTAGAGCTTTGATCTGACTATCGAAGCGTAAAAATAGTCATAAATGGCGCCACTGTCAATTGGCATTGCCCGAGAAACGGAGCAGAAGAGCGTACCTGTTGTTCAACACTGTGGCCCCTACTGTTCCGTTTACCCACTGATGATGCTTGTAGCGGAGCAAGAAGCTGTTGTGGGTGCCTGGGCCAGATGCATTAGTGGGGCAGAACGCTCGTTCATAGCAGTGGAGGTTAGCGCTACGTACTGTACCTTGAAGGTCGAGGTTTGGTTAAACACTTTTGGCAAACCAGATCCACGCCGAATGTTAAGCTCCAACGCTAGAACTGGCAACCTGGAACATCACACACACACCCCCCCCCCCATTTTTGGTTTAAACAACCATTCGTACGGTCACAGATGTGGTGATACAGAAAATATTTCGTTACATAACGTTACCTAACGAACGGTAACAATGATCCTCTCAGGGTTGTGAGATCGGCCAGTTCGCTATTTTCGGCTGCTATTTTCAGCATCTTGAAGCCGAATCGCTGTCTGTCGTGGCCTGTTTGGTTGCATCGGCCGTTTTCCGATGACGCTCTTCAAAATCGCAACCTCGAAAACTACTGCATATTGATAGTAAAAGCTTGCAGATCGCAATGGTTTGAGAAGGTCGGGAGACATTTAGTTTTACTCGTCGCATATTTACAAATTATAAAGCTAATAATTATCATCAGATCAAACACAATGAGGACGCCGAAGCCATGGCAAGAAATCGTTGCCAAAAAGAGATCTCTCAGGGACGAGGCATTGGGGCCTTATCTCATCGATGATATTCATCTCAGGCCCGAGAGAGTGGCAAATGTTGCGGATAGATCCCGCATCGAACCCCAAACTGCTCAGACTATCACCGAAATCAACAGCATTGAGCAATTGCATGAACGCCTCAGCCGAGGAGAATTCACTGCTGAGGATGTCACGCTCGCGTACATCAAGAGGTTGGCAGCTCCAAGAAATTTTTTCCCCAGATCTCATTTCTGACCTAAAATCATAGAGCAACGGTAGCACACCAACTGGTTAGTTCTTGTGATGATATCAATAGCACATTTCAAACACTCAATTGCCCTCGCTGATAAAATTCTCCAACGAGCGGGGTAAACTATATGTGTGTAGACCAATGCTCTCACTGAAGTAGTATTCGAGGAAGCGCTCGAGCAAGCCCAAGAGCTTGACAAATCGTTCAAAGAAACGGGCAAGGTCAAGGGCCCGCTTCACGGCATTCCCGTCACATTAAAGGACCAATTTAACATCAAAGGCGTCGATACAACACTGGGATATGTTGGACGCTCCTTCTCGCCAGCGGTGGAAGATGCCGTTCTAGTCCAGATTTTGAAGAGCCTGGGAGCTGTCGTCATTGCGAAGACGAACTTACCCCAGAGTATTATGGTACGTATATAGATAAATACCAATCGTTCTCGAATCGGATTCCCCCTCTTACAGACAGTTCTAGTGGTGCGAAACCGAAAACCCCCTTTTCGGTTTGACTGTGAATCCACGGAACTCGAAATTTACTCCAGGAGGCTCGTCGGGCGGAGAGAGTGTCTTGCTCGCCCTCCATGCCTCGATTTTGGGATTTGGTACAGATATTGGCGGCAGTATTCGAATCCCTCAAAACATGGTAGGCTTATATGGGCTGAAACCAAGTGTAAGATTTATCCCTCCATAATCACTACATACCCACGGTCTACATCCAGTATCCTAACAACTCGCGAATTAGAGCGGCCGTTTACCTTCCTACGGCGCTCCCGTCTCGACAGAGGGTCAAGAACACGTCCCATCCTCCATAGGCCCCATGACCCGCGACCTTTCCTCCATGATATACATCACCCAACAACTCGCCAACTCGCACCCCTGGAACCTCGACCCACGCTGTGCACCCCTCCCCTGGCGTCACGATATCTTCACAGAGATCCAGTCCCGCCCTCTCGTAATCGGCCTGATCATGGACGACGGCGTAGTAAAGGTCCACCCACCAATTGAGCGCGCTTTGCACGAACTATCCGTCAAGCTCCAAGCCGCGGGCCACGAAGTTATCCCCTGGAACACAGACGGCCACCAAGAATGTATTGATATCATGGATACTTTCTACACCGTCGACGGCGGCGAGGATATCCGCCACGACGTCATGGCCGCGGGCGAACCGTTTCTCCCACACGTCGAGCGCCTCGTTAACAAGGGCCAACCAATCTCCGTCTACGAATACTGGCAGTTGAACAAGCGCAAGTTCGCGGCGCAGAAGCGGTATCTAGATAAGTGGAACCGGACCCGCGCGCCCTTGTCAAATCGGATAGTGGATATCCTTCTTGCACCAACGATGCCACATGTTTCCGTCCCGCATCGGTGCTGTCGCTGGGTCGGGTATACGAAGGTGTGGAATTTTTTGGATTATTCGGCGCTTACTTTGCCTGTTGGCGAAGTATGTAAAGAAAAGGATGTGCTTCCTGAAACACCGTATAAGCCGCGGAATGAGCTTGATGAGTGGAATTGGGGGTTGTATGATGTAGACACGATGGCTGGACATCCAGTTAATCTGCAGATTGTGGGGAAGAAATTGGAGGAGGAGAAGGTGTTGGGCGCTGCCGTGGTTATAGAAAAGGTTATGCGTGGATTATAGAGTTGATATTTAGAATTAAGCTGTTCCTAAGTGAGGTGCAATTTGGAGATATAATAATCTTATACCGTGTTGCAGCTCGAAATGCTTCATAGAGTGGAACATTTAAATCATATAAAAATCAAGGCTGAACAATATTCAGTGTCCGTAGTCAATATCATAACTTCCACCCACTCTATGTACAGTACAATACATGTCAACAATTGATTCCCCCTCACTACCACTTCGTGACCCCTCCATCCACACAGATATCTTGTCCAGTCATATACGAACTAGCATCACTTGCCAAAAACACGCAGGCGCCTCTAATGTCATCAGGCTCCGCCAACCGGCGGTTCATGATATCGGACTTCCACTTTTCAATCAGGTGAGGGAACTATCATGAACAGGTTAGATAGAGCATCGGTGGGGATAGATAGGGAAATTACTTACTGCAGCCGTCATCTCAGTCCGAACGTATCCAGGAGATACGGAGTTAACTCTGATGCCCTGTTTTAAGCATGCAAAGTCAGTTATCATTTGCAAAATTGAAAATAAATCAAAACCAGAAAATAACATACGTAGGGCACCAACTCCTTCGCAATTGCCGGACACATGGCCTTAACAGCCCCCTTACTACCACAATACGCCGAGCTATTCTGATCTTTAATAGCCATATAGCTCGCAATGCTCGCAACCAGCACGATGCTACCACATTTGGTCCCGTTGGCAATCATCTGCTTTGCGGCCAACTGCGCCGTGAAAAAAAGGCCCATGACATTTGTCTCCAGTAGCTCCTTGTGTGCCTCGTAGGTGTATTCTAAGAAAGGGAGATGTCGGTTTATGCCGGCGCAGGGCACGCAAATGTCTAGTTTGTTGCCGAATTGTTCGCTGAACTGAGCGAAGCCAAGTTCCAGGGAGGATTGGGAGCTTACGTCGACTCTTTTGAACGAGGTGATTTCTTGTTAGTTGTTGTTCTGCTTTTTATTTTCTTCACCTTTTTCGGTATTGTTAAGGGGGAATTGGTAGATTTTGAATTCGGTGTGTTGTTCCCCTTACTTGAAAAATGCAGTTTTGACACCATATTTACTGGCAATACTGCGAAATCCTTCACTGGGATCTATTACGTCGAACACAGCAACATCTGCTCCAGCTTCGGCGAGGCCTTCTGCGAAGGATAGACCGCATCCTCGTGCACCACCTGTCACCAGGGCTGTACGGCCTTTGAGGGAGAACTGGATTGGATTTTGATTAAATTAGCCCCAAGGCTTTTTCTGGCCGTGGATGAAGGGAGTGGTGTCTGGTATGGGTAGGATTGGGAACTTGGGGAGTTGCTTACTCTCGACATGATGAAGGAAAAAATAAAGCCGAGACTGCGACAGAAAAGAAATTTTGTTTTCTAATTTGATAATATTTGAATTCCTAATATCTCAATATGTAAATGGGTGTTGGGTTTTGGTTTTGTTGTACCTTGGTATAACATCCAAAAAAAATTATACAATTCAAAGGTAAGCCAGCTGCCCCTCTTCACTCAAGGTCAAACTCGCCAAAAATAATAATAATAATAAACCAAGCTTCACCACGCTTTTTTCATCAAGAAGCTTGATCCTCTTTACCCTCCCCACTACTACAGAGTAAGGACTATTGCCAATTACTATAATTCTCCACACTGTGACCGTATTTAATAACAATGTATGTGTGGATCGAGAGATATCCCAATCGGCAGGGACTATACCCCCACTTCTCGATAAGCCAGCCCTAGCCCCAAGCCCTAATTAATTATTGTCGCAGCGATAACGATAAATTTACCCCGCCCTTATCGATTGATATCTAGATGGCCCACTGAGGGGCAGAATTTACTGTTTCTTTCAAGAGTTGGAACGGAGTAATATCCCCATTGAAAGATTCCCCGATACAAGTGGCTTCTTTTGACCTTACCCTGATGCTTGCCCTAAAGCGAGTCCTGGGAGCTGAGATAATTTTTTTTACAATCGCGGAGAGTTTCTGGTGTGGATATCACCTTTGTAACTTTTACCTTCAACTATCTTCTACATACTTCCCAATCTATTAAATTTGTCTCTAGGATATTAAGTAAAACATACATTCTTTTAGCATTAGGCATATTTACATTACTTAGCATACTTCCTACGAAACACCACGATGGGCAAGAAGCGAGTTCTCGTGAGCTACGGCGTTGATATCGATGCTGTCGCCGGCTGGCTAGGATCGTACGGTGGTGAAGATAGCACAAATGATATCAGTCGAGGTAACTCAGAGATTACACTCTCAAATGACTCCCTTCCACCTGTTAGATTTTTCCGATTGTTCTAACACCTCCTCCCCAGGCCTCTGGGCGGGCACAATCGGCGTCCGCCGCCTCCTCAACCTCTTTGAAAAATACAACATCAAAGCCACTTGGTTCATCCCGGGGCACTCCCTGGAGACCTTCCCGGAGGAGTGCGCCATGGTGCGCGATGCCGGACACGAAATCGGCCTCCACGGCTACTCGCACGAGAACCCTTCCGACATGACCGTAGAACAGCAACGTGACGTCCTCGACAAGACCTACCGCCTCCTAACGGACTTCTGTGGCAAGCCTCCCCGGGGCACTGTTGCACCTTGGTGGGAGACGAGCGCAGAGGGTACGGACCTGCTGCTCAGCTATGGCATTGAGTATGACCATTCGATGGCGCATCATGATTGCCAGATGTATTGGCTGCGGACGGGGGATACGTGGACGAAAATTGATTATACGAAGGAGGCAAAGGACTGGATGAAGCCGTTGGTAAAGGGCCAGGAGACGGGTATTGTGGAGATTCCGGGGAGCTGGTATATTGATGATTTGCCGCCGATGATGTTTATTAAGAACGCGGCGAATAGTCATGGGTGGACAAATCCGAGGGATGTAGAAGATATTTGGAAGGTGAGTTTCTTCTCTGTTAAATTTTTTTTTTCTTTTCCTGGTTTAGCATCGTTTTCAGGATTGTGTTATCTAACCCCCATTGCTCTCTTTTGTTTAGGATCATTTCGACTATTTCTACCGCGAATACGATGAGTTTATATTCCCCATGACCATTCACCCAGACGTCTCTGGACGGCCCCATGTCGTCCTTATGCACGAACGGTATGTTCTCTTTTCGCTTATACATTCATCATCTCCTTTCGACCGAAAGACTGACTGCGCACACTTTTATTACAGCATCATCGAACACATTAACAAGCACGAGGGAGTGGAATGGGTGACATTCGAGCAAATGGCGGACGATTTCAAAAGTAAAAACCCAGTTCCCGCAGGGGCAAAGATGCCAGCACCGCGGGGTGAGATTCTGAAGACACCACCGTTGAATTAATTAGCTATCTACATGGTTTGAATAAGGGGGCCGGGTCATGGCTGGGAATAGCTGTCTGTGTAGTTACTGTGATAATCCTATTATTAGTTAATCAATTCCATAACGAACCGAGAGCCAGTTTCTAGAATTATTCCACTCTTGAAAATATTATTCTTATCCCATGCTTTTTCCTTTTCCAATGCTCTTCATGCATTTGCCCCGCATCATGAAGCCAAGATCCGCCAGTGACGTATTACCAGGGCCCCAAGCTCTCGTTAGCGGGGGCGTGTATTCGGGTGTAAAATACATACCCCCATTCTTGGTGTTTGTTGCAGGTGCGGTATTTACTGTTAATTACGCAATACATACGAAACACCGAAGTACCGATACTTCCGAGCCCGAGGAATACATCCCCAGCCCGCCAAACGTAGGTGGCCGATGATGTACTCCAAGCTCCACATCTTCATTTTTCTGCTCTTTTTTTTGGCATTCCATCGCCTCCACTTTGAGCAATATGCTATCACCGGCTCCAGATTCAAGGTTCCATTTTTGGGCGCAGCAACTGTCGCAGCAGCAAGGCCCACAGCTGCAGGCCATGGCCATGGATTATGACACTCGCAACAGTGGCTGCGAGCAGGATACGGATACAGCTGCTGGTAACTAATACTCAGCGTTGCCGTGAGCCGGGCGATTTAGCTAAGTTTTGTTTCAAAGTTGGGCAGCAGCTGCGGGGAACTATACAGCTTTGCACTTATTTTATACCGCATACCAAGAACAAAAACAAAAAGCGAGTGGAAAAGGCTTGCTTCAGTTGTATCGTCCTTTTAAAACTTTAGAAGCTACAGCCCGTTGGGACTTTTGATTTAAAAAAAAAAAAAGGAAAATAAATCTACTTGCTTGTTTACTAAGTCGGGAGACACTGCAGTGACTATCTTTGGGCAGTGTTTTTATTGGAAATTTCGTCGTCTCCTCAGCTTGCTAGCTATCACATCTCCAAGATCAGGATAGAAACGACGAAATATACCCTATTCGAACAAGAGCCATTAAAAATAATCTCTCCGTCGCGCCCTGGTTTCTATCTGTGTTTTCGCTCTTCCCACATACACCCATACGCAATCATGTCCCCCATACCAATCAAACAGATACAAAGCCGCGATGAATCATGTAAACTAAAGGTTTCTGACTCCCTATCAACCGTCCAAATAAACCATTAACACCATCTAACAAAAACTCCTCCAGATCGTAATCGTCGGCGCTGGCCTGGGCGGCCTCGGTGCTGCCATCGCCTGCATTCTAGCCGGCCACACTGTCACAGTTCTCGAAGCTGCCCCTCAGATCGCCGAAGTAGGCGCGGGCATCCAAGTGCTCCCCAACAGCTCCCGTGTCCTTACCACCTGGGGTTTATCGGAAAGGCTCTCTAAATATGCCACATGGCCGCGCCAATGCAACTTCCGCCGTTGGAAGGGTGAAGTTATCTCCTCAATGGACTTCCACGAGTCCCAGTCCCAATGGCCCGGGACGTGGTATGGCGATTTCCACCGCGCGTCTCTGCATGGGTCTCTCATGGAGCGGGCGGTGGAGCTAGGTGCCATTCTGCAGTGCAATTCTAAAGTTGTGGATGTGGTCGTGAGTGCGGATGGGACGACGGCGACGGCAGTTATGGAGGATGGGAGGAGGGAGGAGGGGGATTTGTTAGTGGGTGCTGATGGGGTGTTTAGTCGGTTGTCGGAGATTTTGCTGGGGAGGGAGAATCCTCCGATAAAGACAGGAGATTTGGCGTATCGGTTGTTGCTATCGACGGAGGAGATGTTGAAGGACCCCGATCTTAAGGGGTTTGTGGAGGAGCCCCAGGTCAATTATTGGTTGGGACCGGATGCGCACGCTGGTAAGTCATTTCCTTGTTATATTATTGGTTTATTGAGGCCTGCGAATGGTAACATGATACCGGTAGTGAATTATATCCTCCGAGGAGGCGAGCTGTTCAACATGGTACTCCTTGTACCAGACGATATACCCGACGACGGCGCGGCGACGGTCGCAGGTAACGTGGAAGAAATGTGTGCAGCGTTCAAAGGCTGGGACCCAAGGTACGTCAATTGTTCCGAAAAGTGTGCTCAACCCTTGTATAAACAGACGCCTAATCTAACCCCGTGAACCCCACAGAATCGAAAAACTGCTCAAGCTCTGCAAATCTGTCTACAAATGGCGCCTCTGTTACCGCCTAGGCGAACACGACTGGACCCATCCATCCGGGTCATGGACTCTACTCGGAGACGCCGTTCACGCCACTCTCCCCTATCTCGCATCAGGGTATGTTTTTGGAAACCCCCATATTCTCCACCCCCCACCCCCTCCCTCTCCCCCTTCTCTCTCATTTCGAAAACCAAAAGCAAATAAAATACTCGAAATATATTAAGACCACACACTCCAGTGCCGGCATGTCCTTCGAAGACGGCAGCGTGCTAGGTGAATGCCTCGCCCGCCTCCCCAACGCACCCAACACGGATAAAAAGTCCCCCGCCTTCCTCGCACAGAAACGCCATGCACTAGCCGTGTACGAAACGTGTCGCAAATCGCGGACACAGATGGTCGTCACGCGCGGCAACTTGCAGCAGTATCTGTATCACCTGCATGATGGGCCCGAGCAGGAGGAGCGGGATCGGAAGATGCGCAAGGTGCCGACGGAAGAAGGAGAGGCGTTGGCGTGGAGGGATCCAGGGCTTGCGCCAAAGTTGTTGGGGTACGAGTGTGAGAAGGATGTAAGTCTTTTTTTTATTTTACCTCTTCTTATTTATCTATTCTTTTTTTTATTTTTTATTTTTTTCTGGTGGGGGGGAGGCAGCGGGTTATAAGTCCCTATTCCCTTAAACACATCCGATGTCCAATTTTTACACTGAATTTGAACCATCCTGGCTAACAATCACCCACTTGGGAAATTTTTTTTTAAACAGGTCGAGAACCATTGGAACATTGTATCAGCCCCACCGCTGAGAACCAAAAGCCAGGCATCAGAGGAGTCGCGACTTTGAAAATGATAGGAAGTCGTCATTCGGAAATACGACGGGCGAAAGTTAGACTGGGGAGACAGATCGAGGAACAGAAAGGTTTGGGAGCTAATGAAAATAAAAATAATTTTCATAGATTATTCTTGGACCATATGATGATGATGATGAGGAGGGGGAGGAGAAGGAAGAATATTCTATTAATGAAACTTCTCTATTTAAGGTAACTCAGATATGTAGTGGTTTGGGTGAAAAGGGGGAACTAATTTGTTTTGCCAAATGGCTGCAGACGGTATGACAGGCAGGGTGTGTGTTGTGTGCCCAGGACAAGGCAAGCGTGCGGCTGTTAGGATTACTGTTTGCTTTTCGGTGTAATTAGAGGAGTGTGCTTTGCGGGATTCTATTTAAGAAAGGCCTTTCAAGTTGTATTTCTTTTAAAGCTTGGTTCTAAATTTTTATTACATATTGGTAGAAACATAGGAGAGAATAGGAGAGATATTAGCAGCGCTTCCGATTATAGCACAAGGGTCTATTTACATAGCCGCATGTTTCTGAGAGAGGCAGGCAAGGCAGCCCATTGTAATCGCGAATCAAAAATTCCATATCTTTCATCAAAATGTGTTCACCGTTCTTCCGGGAAGAATATATATAATAATTTTTAGCATCGTCATACACGTTTCTCACAAAAAGGAATAATGAAAAAAAAAAGGTTCCACCAGGCAAAACTTACCCACCAAAAAAATAAAATAAATAAATAAAATAAATAAATACTGAAAAAAGAAAATACAAACGAAAACAACTACCTCCAAATCACTTCTACTCATCCTCCTCACACATCCCCTTAATCTTCGCCGCCTTCACACCAACCAACCCATCAAAATACCCAAGCAACTTCTCAACAGGAACCATATCCAACCTCCCCAATTGCGGACTCGAGCTCGTCAACACCTGACCTCCAAACAACACCCGGATGAAGAACTGTCCCCCCCTCTTCCCTCCCTTCCGATAAAGCTCAAAAACAACCTCCGACCCCATTCCCGGCCAAACCATAACATCAAGCTGCAAAATAGACAACAACCTCGATACACTCCCATCATGCGCAATGTTATGCCGATAGATCCTCTTTCCATCTTTGCCTTGCATCTGATCGCGAATATGCTGCGTCAACTCCACAACCCAAACGCCTAGGCTTCCCGCACTCGCGTCCAGCGACGTCGGCGTGTCACGGTATATGTACGAGTACTCGAACTGGCCGAGGCGGAAAATAGTCTCTGCGTCTGTGCGGCTGATGCATTTGCTGCTGTCGGTGAGGGAGCAAGGGAGGGGTTTGGAGTGGCAGAGGCGGGCGGAGAGATTGTCGAAGTAAGGGTCGACGCTGTCGTGCCAGCTGGAGGCGTCGGAGGGGACGCCGGAGATGTCGTCGAGGCGCGCAAGGAGGGGTTGGGTGGCGGCGACCTTTGCGGACCAGGTGGTGTTGGGAGCGGATTTGGCAGAGGAGAAGAGGCTTTTGGAGCGGGGGCAGGAGTATTTTGGTTCGAGGGTGTCGGTGGAGGAGGACTGGGTGGTGATGGTGTTAGGTTCTCGGATTTATATATATATACAAATTGACATTGACGGGCGAGAGAAATTGGTTTTATGATTACTTACTTCAACAATCAAAGGAACAGGGCCCTTAGGGCTGTACATGCCGTCAATCAACATCCCTGCCACCTGGCTGGTGATTTCATTATTCGTTACCCGGAAAGATATTCTGTCGAGATCGAGCTTGCGGGGTAGAAAACGGAGTTTGTCGTGATATACGCGGTAGATATCACGGCCATGCTGCCACGAGTCGTCGAGGCCCTCCCTGGTGATCTGCGGGAATTTGCAAGTACCCTTGAAGCCGGGAGCCTTGAAAGGGTTCATCGGGTTCTCAAACCCAGCCCAGTAAGTCTGGGAACTACCGAGTCCTGACATTGGCTGGCCATAGTAAAATAGGCCTTGGTCGTTGCAGTACCAAGGATACGATTCCTCAGGGAAAGTATTGGAGGAATACCTATATTCGTTGGTTAATATGCATGAATTGCTTGCATGTGTTGTAGAATGAGAAGTAGATATCAACTTACGGAGTCCGCTTATGATGTCTGTGGATCTGATTGCTCAAGTATGTCAGCTAAATCTGTGTCTCATTTATTTTTTTCATTTTCATTTGTGAGAGAATTATATATCGACAAAGACATACCACTTCAACATACTGGAGCTTGTACTCCTTAGGAGGCACTTCGTACTCCGTCTTCCGGACATGGGGCATATTGCACCAATTGTAAGTTCCATAAGCCTTGTCAGGGGTCTTGGAGGTGTCGAAAATGAACCCGTAAACGCCAGTGGTATTCAAAAGGCCATCAAGATCATTGATCTCCGTAGCCTTGGGAGGATGCCATGATACATCCACTGCCCCTGAAGGCTGCGACGCCAACACAGACAATAAAGGAAGCCATAATGATAGCCGTGAAACACCCATGTCTGCGACAAGACCTACTATATCACCTGGCAGGGAGTAGATGAGGTAGACAGTAAAGATAAAAAGAATGCAGCCGGATAGTCAGCTGGAAGAGAAACTGGGAGCCATTGGCCCTTCTTATATAGCCCGGGCAGCTATGGATGATGCCAGCTCACGGCCCAAAGGGGGGGCGTTATATATATATTTTTTTTTGTTCCCCTTTCGGCAAACAACAACCCGACCGACACAAAGGTAAACCCTACCGCAAAAAAAAAAGAGAAAAAAAAAAGAGTAGGTATATGGGTATTCAGTTTCGGCGACAAGTCCTGTCCTGCTCCATAGGCATCGTTGACAAAGCTCTTTAGGACTGTTAGCAGAGAGCGGGAATGGAGCTACGACTCTACGAGAGCCGATCACTGGTCGAGCGTGGAGCAAGGCCCCTCTCCACGTGGGAAGGAGAACAGATGTCAGTCGTCGCAGTCGTCGCAGGAAGCAGCACGGAATGAGGTTGCAAGCAGCCCAGAACCCCCCCCCCCCCCCCCCCCCCGACTTCGCAGCGTCGAGGCCGAGACAAAGAGAGTCTCCGCTCTAGCCTGTGGGAGGGGACTTGAGAAGATTTGTGTTCCCTTTATTAGTAGTTATAACCATTATTTGAGGGACAAGCAAGTTGGAGTTTGCTGAGGAGCAGCCGCAGCCCACGTGGGAGCAGTTGGACCTTGAAGTAGTCAACGTTGATACTAGTAACTAGTAACTAACTATCTATCTATCTAGACTGGAAAAGAGAAAAAGAAAAAGGGCCCCATCCCACGTGGTGATGTTGTTCTAGATGGACCAACAACAATAAGACAACAACACCAACAACAACAAAATTTATCAAGTTATACAGAGGAGGAAGTTTACCTGAAACATCTGGGAACTAACTACCGATCAAAGTCAGTGGATTGAATTGAATGAGCATGTGAGCTGAAAATGACTGGTCAGTTGTTGCTGTTAGACTCACATCTGTTCAACGTTTATTATTCTATTCTATTATCAGTAAAAAACGCCACCTTTGATGCCCAGCATGATTCTCTCAAATTGAAATTCTGCACCAAATTTCCATGCTGGACATTGATTTTGGTTCATTCTTTAATTTCTATCTCAGGTCAACCCTGAGATAGCACAATGTGGTTTTCTTGTTCAAACCGTCTCACTAAACTCGGCTCTCCTCTGCTTCAATAACCAGGAGATCTGCTCTAACTGCTACTGTAACTACGGAAGAGAATCTAATATGATTACGGAGTATATTTAACTAGATTAGATGCCGGCTGATACACAGTTACAGTACTTCGTGTCATGTACTCTTGATTTTAGATCCATGTCCCTCTTTTATTTCTTTTATTATTTATTCTGTAGTTACTTATTCATGTATTTATAACTAATCGCTAGTAGTATTTATTCATTTATTCATATTTTTTGTCATTTCTCTTCGTTTGATTAATTAACTTTTTCTATATTTTCTTCTGGAACACACGTGATTTCACGACGCGTTGAGGCTAAATTGATTTTACGCCAACTCGCGTCAAAAGGAACAGGAAGAGTATTAAAAAAAATATTGCAATGCTTGAATATCATTCAAAGCTTCTAACCAACTGGTTATTTTTAACGCTTTTCTAAGCTTCATTATGGATAAACCGGAATCGTCATCAGCCCAGGCCAAAAGAGGCCTGCAGGAAAACCTCGCTGGGGCACCCGCAAACTACGAATTGCCTTGGTAAGATGGCCCTTCCATGATGACACAGAGGCTGAGAAATAGAAATTAGGACAATCTAAGGGCTAATTGCACAATATACAGGGTTGAGAAATATCGGCCTGTATTCCTAGATGACATCGTCGGAAACACAGAGACTATCGAACGGTTAAAAATTATAGCCCGCGATGGCAACATGCCCCATGTTATCATCTCCGGCATGCCAGGTATCGGGAAGACGACTTCAATTCTCTGCCTGGCGCGACAGATGCTGGGAGATGCATACAAGGAGGCTGTTTTGGAACTTAATGCTAGTGACGAGAGAGGTTGGTAGTTGCTCTTTGTTGGCTCAATTTTTACTTAAGTAGTGTGTGAGAATCATTTTCGCTCACATGTCCTCCTTTCAAGGCATCGATGTGGTTAGAAACCGAATAAAAGGCTTCGCGCAGAAGAAAGTCACACTCCCACAAGGTCGGCATAAGCTGGTGATTCTTGACGAGGCAGATAGGTTCGTAACCCCCCTAACCCCCCCCCCTCCCCTCTCTCTCTCTCTCCAAAACAACCCCCTTCCGTCCCTTCATTCCAACCCACCCCAATCTATCCATCCGCTCACGAAAATGATATCTTGTAGCATGACATCCGGCGCCCAGCAAGCCCTCCGTCGAACCATGGAGATCTATTCCACAACCACCCGCTTCGCCTTCGCCTGCAACCAATCGAACAAAATCATCGAACCACTCCAATCCCGCTGCGCGATCCTTCGCTATGCGCGCCTCACAGACGCGCAGATCCTCAAGCGACTAACACAGGTCTGCGAGGCGGAGAAAGTGAAACACTCTGAAGACGGGATTGCAGCGTTGATATTCAGTGCAGAGGGCGATATGCGACAGGCCATCAACAATCTACAGAGTACGTGGGCTGGATTCGGGTTCGTGAGCGGCGACAATGTCTTTCGTGTCGTCGATAGTCCGCATCCAGTTAAAGTGCAGGCTATGATTAAGGCGTGTTGGGAAGGGAAGATTGACGCGGCGCTGGATACGTTGAATGAACTATGGTATGATTTACTTAACCTCCCCCCTGGTACCTACCTATATATGGAATGAATTCATATATTGATACAAACTCTGCTTCTTTTTTTTGCTTCTTGGTTCCAGGGATCTCGGCTACTCCTCCCACGACATAATCAGCACAATGTTCCGGGTGACGAAAACGATACCGACGCTATCGGAACATGCCAAATTAGAATTCATCAAGGAGATCGGCTTTGCGCACATGCGGATATTGGAAGGGGTGCAAACGCTCGTGCAGCTCAGCGGGTGCGTAGCAAAGCTATGCCGGATCAACATGAAACCTGAGAGCTTCGTCCCGTCGAAGAAGTAACTTTATGGAAACACAGGCCTGGTCTGGTCCGGCCTGCCCTTTTAGCGAAAGTCACCTATTACTACTACGCGCCATTCCTTTTCGTCTAACCTACTAGCATAGAATTAAGAAAAGAAAGAAAGAAAGAAAGAAAGAAAGAAAGAAAGACAGGAATAAAGTTAGAATGGGATATTGGGGAACAGGGAACACTATTTCCCTCCGCACGACGACGGATTGAACTTATTGATGGGTATATTACCTTTTGATCATGACGTCGCTCCCCTCCCCTCTCCTCCAGGCGCTGAATCTGTTTAAAAAAAATTTAAAATTTTAAAAAAAAAACCCCTCAAATTCAGTACCTGGGGCTTGTTGTGAGACAAGAAAAACAAGAAATTAATGACATTAATGACTGATATACCTTTTATTTCTTTTCTATCCCTCCCTTTCCATAGTTCTCCCAGGCACAAAACACATCCCACATTTTACATCCAAACGTCGTCGTCCACTAAACGTTTATTTTTGAGCTGAGAGAGAGTGTTTTTTTAACCGCCTGGCAATACATTTCTCCCTGCCATGCCAACAAGACCCAGGGCATATCCTCTTCTCGTACTACGGATTAGTTACTGTGTAAATGTAAATGCAACTCAAGATCTTGGCCTACCGAACTTTCTATTTTTAGCCAGTGGTGTTTTTAAACCACTCCCCCAAAAGCCCACCACTGGGGAGAAGGGAAGTAAACTTTCGCCAACTACGGGCGTATGCTTGAACATGCTGCCAAAAAAGGTTGAACACGGCTCCAACTTTCGACCAGAGAAGCCCTTCAGCATGGTTCCAATCTTGTATCATTGTCGCACCCAATTAAAACTACTTGGGTACAATACATTAGGTAGTAAACATCATACACATTCTGAAGGAATGATATTTTCATATTTCCAAGCCCTAACCTATCCCTAACCCAGTGTTTGGCGGTGGTAGTAATATTTTTGTAGTGAGTGATATATTTATTATTTATTATTTCTATTTTATTTTTATTTCTATTTATTTTTATTATTTATTTTTTTAGATTGTGATGCTCAGAGTTGAACATGATTCCAAAAAAAAAAAAGTGGCCCATATAAATCTGGGTCATGTTGAGCTCTTTTTTTTTTTTTTTTGTTTTGCACTAGTTACATTAAACTGTAACTCTGTCAAAAAGTACATGTTCATGACGACGTGAGGATTAAAAAGGGGGCAAAAGGGAGCACAAATTGGAAGTTAGTTCCGCCCACGGCAGGTGGGTTATAGTACCTGTACTCTGTACTTCGTCTCTAGTTAGTTAGCTAGACAAAAGCATCGGGAATTTAACTGTCATACTCTCCGTATATGTCCATCATGACACATTTATACTGGATAAATTTTTTATAATCCACTTCTACTGTGTGGTGGGGGAATGATTATCCCGTAATCCGGCTTCCCTTTTTCGCAATTGTCTGCAAATTCAACACAGCAAGAAGCCGAGCGTCAGGACCAAGCAAGCTTCCCCGGGAGTTGATAAGAGGAAGAAAGAGAAAAACCCCGGATTACACATAACGGATTGAGTTACATGCGACGTAACTTACCTTCATTTACCTGTAACACTAACTTCCCAAGGTACGCAGTAGTAAATGGCGAGTGGCTGAAGGTAATCTTGAGGTATTTGGAGAAGGGAGATATAATAAGAAAAGAGGGAAAAGAGTGAAAGAAACCAACAACATTTTGCCATACAGATGGATATACTTCATACAACACTAACCTATCTCGAGGTCAAGACACTTGCATCTTCTATATTGTCATGTACTGTGCATATAGCCCCCCCCCCCCTCGCGGCCCCCCCAGTATTTACCCGTCAGCACCACTCGTCACCAGTTTGAGATTTATGATAGGGCTAGCCAGGGGTTGTGGTGTCGATGGACGATCAGCAAGGCTAAACTGGAGGCTAGCTGCAATCCTGCAAGATATCCTGGACGTGCCGAGAACTTGAGACAGGGCCAGGGCCGGCGGAAGTGGTCAAAGCAAAATGGACATTGACAGTGATGAAGCCAAGAGCTGGAGTTGGAAGAGTCTGAAGATTCGTCTCAGCGGTCTTATTTGGGGAATTTATTGACAGCTGTTATAACTATACAAATATGCTATGTGATTTGAAACTAAATAATATAAAATAAAATAAAATACTTTTTCTTTTTCTTTTTCTTCTTTTTTTTTTTTTTTTTTTCAATTTTGATATTCTGCTGTTTTATATGAAGTTTATTTTTTATTTTTTATTTACTTCTTTTTTATATATTTTTATTTATATATATATAGTATATATATATAGATATTTATTTTTTGAAGAAGTAGAAGAAGACCTTTTCATCAACAAACAAGCCGATTATAATCCAGGGGATGTTCTTCCGATATTCTGACGCTTTTAATCGCCGTGGCCTTCCCGTTCCGTGGGCCATGTTTTTTGGTTCCCGCAAAACCAGTCAAGAGATCAGGGATGGCTGTCATCCTCATGGATAAAACAATAGGTTCAGCCAGAGTGACATCCCCGGCGCATGGCGGATAGGTGTGTCCACGTCATAATCACTGCGGAGTGGCTGAGTGGGATTATCTTAGGGTGATATTCCATGTCGCCTATCTTGGCGGCTTTAGCGAACAGATGTCGGTTAAAGGTACTGTACGTGTGGTGTTAGGGGTGAACAGCGCCTGGAAGTTTTGGGCATATGCGCCCTACGCTGCGTACGTAGATTAAGGGGAGCCTGGGGTAGATGCTCGTATCTGATATTTTAAACTCGCTGTTAATCGGGGTTGATTTCTCAAGGGAATTAAGCTAAACTCGGATATGCAAGCCCCGGTTCGGAGGGGGTTTTGTTTACCATTCTTCTGCCTGTCCTCATTCCGTTTCATCTTTTTCATCTTTTTCATCTTTGTCTAATTAATCCCTTTTTCTACTTCTCTTTCTGCTGCTATTATTTGCTGGAGCAGCGAATATACTGTAAATATTGCCGAAAACTTCCACTTTCTCTTGATGGGTGTGTGATAGCCGTTATCTCTTCAATTTATTCGCTATTCTTTTTTATTGATTGTACCTGTACATATAATATACCTTCGATTGTATTGTATGGACTCTCCCGTTGACCGAATTGCTCCGCCCCCATGTCGCCTTCCGCCACCTAGTTTCCAGGCTTCATAACTATTTGCCTCGGGCTTCCAATTTTACTCCTCTTTCATCTTAATTTTCTTTTTCTTTTTGGATTTTTCCTGAAATATTTCTAGATATCACTTTTTTTTTGCTGTCCCAGGCCCCTAAATTGTTGGGGTTTTACATCGTTAACGCTTCCTTCATCCTCCGTCCACGTTGATATACAATTGAAGGAGAAAACAAAAGGCAAGGAAGAACATATAGTGAGAGACAGTAACTTTGCACCATGCGCGGTGCTGCCGCTCTCTGCACGCTGGGTACAGCGCTGCTGTCCGTTCTCCCCATCATCAATGCCATCCATCTCGTTCCCAGAGACTCGCCAAAGGTGGTTGGGTTCGACATCCAGCGGAAACACGTCGCCAACCCAATTGAAAGAGACCGTCTAAGAAAAAGAGGGGAAAAAGTCGTTTCCCAGCTACTAGAGAATGAGGTATGTACTTGACTTGACATATTTCATATATCCGAACTCAAGATGGCTCCTATATATATATATATACGTATACATATGCTAATCGAGGCGGCATATTTAAAAACAGGAAACGCTATATTTCTGCAATATAACGGTGGGCACTCCACCCCAGCCCCTACGCATGCACATCGACACAGGTAGCAGCGATCTCTGGTGTAATGTTCCAGATTCACCATTTTGCCGCCAGAAGGAAAGGCCATGCGCCCCCGCGGGAACTTACGACTCCAAGGCTTCATCAACCTATAAATTAGTCAGTTCCGATTTTAACATCTCATACGTCGATGGCTCCGGCGCAGTTGGCGATTATGTGTCAGATACCATGACGATTGGGGGTGTAACTTTGAAAGAGTTTCAGTTCGGAGTGGGATATCAGGCTTCTTCAATGGGTACGTGCTTGACCATAGAAAGCACAAAGAAACAATCTAAAAGTGCTAACCATTAAACAAGAGGGAGTCCTCGGTATCGGATACCCTGTGAATGAAGTACAAGTGGGCAGGAACGGCAAACCACCATACCCTAACCTCCCCTTTGCCCTCGCAGACGCTGGTTTCATAAACTCCGCTGCCTACAGCCTATGGCTCAACGACCTCGAAGCCAGCACCGGCATGATCCTCTTCGGTGGCGTCAACACCGAGAAATTCCACGGCACACTGCGCACCCTCCCCATACTCCACACTAGGAGCGGCATGTACGTCGAGCTCGTCATCGCCCTAACAGGCATGTCCATCGAGGCGAGGGGAAAAAGCAGAGAACTGGGCGCAGGGAGCCTCCCAACGCCCGTCCTCCTCGACTCCGGCAGCACTATCTGCTACCTCCCTGACGACATCGTCAGCAACGTCTACCGCATCATCGGCGCCACTTACGATCCACAAGTGGGAGGTGCCTTCGTCCCCTGCAGCTCCAAGTACGATAAGGTAGACATCACCTTCACCTTCTCCGGAGTCCCCATCAATGTCGCCATGGACGAGCTCGTCCTCGACCTGGGCCCGAACCCAGACGGCACCATACCGACGTTCGACAACGGCGAGCCCGCCTGCATCTTCGGCATCGCACCCGCGGGCGGACGCACCCCGATCCTCGGCGACACGTTCCTCCGCAGCGCCTACGTCGTTTACGACCTAGAAAACAACGAGATCTCCCTCGCCAAGACGAATTTCAACTCCACGCGCGACAACATTGTCGAGATCGGCAAGGGCCCAGAGGGCGTGCCTTCAGCCACGGGCGTGATTGATGCGGTTTCGACGGGGGAGTTTTCCGTGACTCGTGGAGGGCCGACGGCTTCTACGACGCCTTCGAAAGCGTTGGCAATGCCGACTGCGCGCCCGGACATGCGCTTGGGGGCATTGGCCGGGTTGGCCGGGGCGGGCGCGATGTTTGCGGTGGTGTAATGGGATTGGAGCATATTTTTGCCTTGTTCTTTTTTTAAATTTTTAAATTTTTTATTTTTTATTTTTGTATATTTTTTTTGGGTGGGTGGTTTTTTATTTTTTTTTTTGGCCGTCATCTTTAATATTCTTATATATATTTTGAACACAAACACACAGCAAATACAGTACAGTACCTTAGATATATATCTAGCATAACCTAATTCTTAGGAATTGGAAAAATGGAGTTAGAGAGAGAGCGAAAGAAACAAAAGAAAGAGAGGGTTGGGGGGTGGGGAGGGGGGTTGCAGAGTTTACCTGATATTAAAATAAGAGCCATTCTTTTAAACTTACTTCTCTTTTCTCTCTTCCTTTTTTCTTTTCCATTTTCTTTTTGTCTTGGTTTCAAGATTCTAATCAATCCTTACTACGAAACAACAGTGTTCTCGTGGAAAAGTATTGATGCTGGAGTCTCTGCCTTTTGCAGATGGGGTGAGAGACAGAAGAAGTGAGGTTAAAAAGTGGATTTTTGAGATATAAGTCCCAGATAAACTTAACTCGCGTGGCCCACACGCAGATCTAGATGGACAGAGACACGATTGAACGGGATTATGCATGCAGCTATGAAAAAACACAACGATCAAACGAACAACGATCAAACGATCAACGATCGGCATGATGAGCCGCAGCATGCAGAGTTAGAACCATGGTTTTTATTTTATTATTATTTTTTAGATATAATACCCGAGATGATCTTCTGGGCAAAACGTCTGTGCTTCGCTTGATTGCTCATTCTTTCTTTTTCTATACTGCTTTGAAAGGAAGAGTGGTTATATTAGTCCATGGGGCTGGGAGCTTGGTTGGGGTGGGCGAACGAGATACTTGTTATGGGATGTTGAGATGGGGATGTTACTCTATGGAAGGGAGGCAAGGAAGAAAAGAGAACAATAAAAGAAGAAAGTTTTCCCGTTTATCCCTTCGCTTTTGGTCGGTTTTTGGTCCTTTTCTTTTTCCCTTTCTTTTGACTCATATATATTCTGTGCTGTGGTTAGTGATGGAGCTGACTGAAAAAAAAAGGGGGATTAAAAAAGGGGGTTGCGGGAAAGACTTCTACACACATGAACCCTGCATAGCGGTGGCATTGAAGAGTTTATTTAATATGCATATTATATCCTACATACCTCAATCCTTAATAATAACATACACCATACGTCATATCTCAATTATCCATAAAATACCCCCCGCCTAAGGATAACAGCCCTAACCCCTCCGTCATCCCCATCACCCCCATCCTCACGTTCCTCATATCCCAAGTCAAAACCAACATCACCATGATCATCACACCTCCAAACATCCACCTCCAACCCCCCATAAACCCTCCTAGCCATCTCTCCAACCCTCCCCGCCTGCCCCTTATCCCCACACTCAAGAACAAGAAGGTCAGCATCCACCCGCAACAGACCCATGGAGATTATACGTGGGTAGAACATATCTTCTCGCCGCGTGGCCGCTAATATCTTGCTCATTTTTATTATACGCGGCCATCTAGACGTTGGAGTAGATGCATCAGGGACAGCAGCGCTAGGCGGGTCCGTGTCCGTATCCGTTTTCTTTTGATGGATGGCTGGAGGGGGAACGAGAGCTAATCTGGGTTCGTACTTGCGTACACTGCGGGCTGTGGTGCCGTTAGTGAATTGGGCAGGGGAAATGTAAGGTGGGTTGGAGAGGAGGATCGTTATCGTGTCTGCGTCTGTTTCCGGCTCTGGCTTTTGGGGTATCGGAAGGGTGCCAGTGCCGCTGGTATTACGATCGCAGTGTCCCGGTGACATGATGTTCTTGCTGCTGTTGGAATAATTACCACCAGCAGGAGCAGTCGCGAAACGAGGAAATATCTTCTCCATCATTTCTTCCTGTAACCCCTTCGGCATCTGCATACTATCGCCAGCCCCAAGCTCGGAAAGTACATCTCCCCTCGCAAAGTATACGTCCTCCCTAGCCCTCTCACTCAACCTTCCAATCTTGATATTATGCTCGAGATTCTCTCGTGCCATTTTCAGAGCGTGGGTACTTATATCTACCCCGCATATTTGCAGTGTTGGGAATGTAGGGGCGAGTAGTGAGTGGAGGAGGAGAGGGATGCAACCGGTGCCGGTGCAGAGATCAAGGATGCGAAGGGTCGGTAGATGTTTATATTTATGCCCGTGCTTGTCTTTATCGTTTGCGGGCGCGAATTTGGAAAGCAGCAGGTTGGCGACGCGGGTTGTGTATGATTCCGTTTCCGGTCTGTAATCTGCGAATTAGCTTATACAAAATATCCAACACAAGAATAATAATGATAATATTTTAAATAAATGAATAAATAAAAACATACCTCGGAATCAACACCCCTCTACGGCATAGAATCTCCAATTCGCCAAACGGCTGGTCACCTAGGATATACTGCAGTGGTACTCCACGTGCCCGCTGCTGCACCATCTCTCGCAGCCTCAATTTCAATCTCACATTATCACTATTATACCACGTCTGAGCCATTAGCCTGCTCCCCCTATCCTTATGGTGCCACCCTTCAACATTACGCTGCCGGCACTGCTCAGCGAGCGCGTACTCTCTCAGCCACCTCAGCTCATTCTGGGCGGAGGGCAGATCCCGACACTCGCGGAGGAGGACAGGGAGAAGAGGGTGTATTGAATATGCATGGCGGAGGAGGGAGGTGGGGAGGCGGGGCATTTATTATATATATATATATATAATATTCCCAGATAATATGTAATTGAGGAGGAGGTGTAGCTTGCGTAAGATATAAATTCTACCAGCTTATTGGGGTATGCAGCTATAGATCAAATTACCTCGGTTGTTGTGCAACCAGCGTCGGTGGTCCAATGGTTAAGATTCGACATTCCCATGATCACTGTGGAATATATCGATAGTGTCACAATTGCTGACTATGTCGAGACCCGGGTTCGATTCCCGGCCGACGCATGTTTTTTAGTTTTGTTTTTTTAGTTTCCTTGATTAATTGATATTTTATTCGAAAAGGGTAATTAATGAATGGGATTTTGAAAGATGAATGATTTTTTGAGCTTTTTGATATATAGAAAATTTATTTTTGTTGTATCGCGGGGTTGAAATGCTTCGCTGTGGGAGGAGGGAGGGCGCGGCGATTGCGAAAAACAAAACCCCGAGTTCAATTTCCCGCCATTGTAGCTTTATTATTATATATATGTTATTTTTATATTATTTAGATAAAAATTAAACGACAGCACAGTCTGGTAAAGCATAGTGTAAAACACGCGTGGAACATGTATGAATGAAACCACCATGTTGTATCCGAAAATGGGAACTAATACAGTGCATTGCATAGGGAAGATATTGACTGTCGCTCCCTTTACCACTCTGGCTGGGAGTGAAAATAAAGCAAGTGATCAAATATTCGCTGTGAATATATCTCCCCCATTGCACATAGATTGTACACATGTATAGATATATATGTATATATGTTTGTAAATTATAAACAGCTATAGTGAATATGGGCGGAAGTATATAGTCCCCCTCAAAAAAGCCATGATCATCCCGCAATCACCAGCTATTAGCACAATGCAATCAGTGTATTGTATGTCTATCCCGAACAACAAAGTCAGCGCTCTAGCAAATTCCCTATTACATCTCTCTACCAAAGAGGGGAAGAAAGAGAAAAAATATATATATAAAAAGAAAAGAAAAAAGAAAAAGGGTGAAAATTTAAAACCCTCATGACCGCCACTTCCAAAACTTCCGCCAACCCCCTTCCCCTTTAAACAAACTCTTCCCATCCCTCATCCCAATCCTCCAAAAATACACCGGAATCCCGGCCACATTAAACCCAAGTACAAGAAGCGTCTGCAACGGTTCCGCAAACACCGCCCGACTCAACAAAAACAAACTCACACAACAAAAGATAATCGGCGTCGTAATCCACGTCTTATACGGCCGTTCCAAATACGGCTCCCGGATCCGCAACACAATCAATCCCAGCACGGTTAGGAAATAAAACGTGTAACCAGCCACGCCGTAGAATGTGACTAGTGTCCCGAACTCACCGACGGAGATGTAGATGGCTGTTAATGTGAAGTTGAATATCATGGCGTAGATGGGAGTGTAGCCGATTCCGACATCATCGCCAAAGAGGCGGATGAGGGTTTTGTGGAACCAGGAGCGACGCCGTAGGCGCGACCCTGCCGTGTTCGCGGCGGAGCCAGCAATGCCGATTTTGCCGAAAATGGAGGGTAGGTATCCCTCGCGCCCGGCGGCGTACACGAGTCTGCCAGAGGTAAAAGCGGTGGCATTTAGGGCGCCAAAGCAGCTGGCGGAGACGACTAGTGCGAGCACTAGGGCGCCGACGGGGCCGAAGACTTTCCCACCAAACTGGACGGCGACGGTGTTGGTCGCGTTGATGGTTGAGGGGGGAAGGACGAAGAAGTAGGCGATATTAGCGAGCATGTAGCTCAGGATGACGGCGGGCATGGCGGTGTGGATTACTCGGGGGAGATCGCGGCTGGGGTTCTTGAATTCTCCCGTCACGTAATTTGTCTGGTGTCGTGAGTTAGTTTATTGGAAGAAACAATCGAAAAATGGGGAAAAATTAGCAGAAGAAAAGAAATAGACATACGTTATCCCAACCGTCAAACGCCCACAAGCCCGCATATAGAGCTACCGCCCAGCTAGAGACGTCGGTGCTGGTACCCTCGAACCAGCTCGTAGTCCTCCATTTCCTGTCTGGCTCGCCCTTATATGACAGTCCCGTAGCCGCAACGACGATCCCAATGATTGTGACCCCGAGGAGGGCCAAAAATTTGAAAAACATAAACATGTCTCCAATGCGAGTACCCAGGCGCGTAGATATGCAGTTCAGACCCGTTACAACCATAAGACCTAGAAGGGCGACCCCTTTATTAACCCAAGGGTTAATCGTCTCGACATCTGCTCCGACGATTGCCCGCACAGCATATTCGCCAAATATAATAGAAATGATGGCCGCAGAGCCTGGTTTCAGCACGAACACTGCAGACCAGGTAAATAAGAACCCCATCAACTCCCCGAAAATCTTGGCCAAATATACCTGCGCCCCACCATTCAATGGTATCGCACCCCCTAGTTCCGCATAACTCGCTCCACCGGTCCAGGCGAGCACGCCTGCAACAGCCCATACAATCAGCGAGGCACCAGGCGATCCCGCGTTCGAATTGACCTGCCCGGGCGACGAGAAGATGCCTGAGCCAATAACCAATCCGATAATCAACGACAGTCCATTCAGATATGTCAGAGTCTTGTGTCTTTCCAGCGAGCCGTCGATGACGGCATTGTGGCGGTCTAGCGAGAGAACTGAAGGGGCACCCAGCGGGGCGTACCCGCCCACGGTCTGCGAGAGCGGAAAGAGATTACTGCCAAAATCGAAGGCGGAGGAGACGGAGTAGGAGCGTGTGTGTCTTGAGCGCGTGGCGTCGTAGAGGGTGTCGGAGAAGGGGTCTTGGTTCTCGAGAGAGGCTTTGCGGGAGGAGGAGATCCCAGAGGGGGAAGAAGAGCGGGAGTTAGAGCGGGAGCGGGAGCCATCTTCTTCGTCGCCGGTGTGGGGGCCGGAGGAGGAGGCGAGGGAGGCTAGCTCAAGAGAATCTCTGGACAGGTCGCCGGCGGGCCGTCTGGATTCTCTGAAGGCTACGGTCATGCTTTGGTGGAGGGTGGAGGGTGGAGGGTGGAGGGTGGTGTCGTGGTTATATTGGAGAATTTTAGACTGGCGCCTGGATGGTAGCTGGGGAGCTACGAGAAGGAATAGACGGTCAATGTCGCCATTCCAGGGGGCGGAGAATGGTTGTAGTTGGGGTGTTGTTTAGCGGGTTCTACATTGGGTATCAAATCATGAAGTCGTCGAACGGTGTAGTATATGTATGTTATATATATGAGGAGGAAGAGTTGTGGTTTTAAAGTTGGAGAATATTTGTATATCACAGGCGAAAAGGAGTAAATTTGGGGGGAGGAACCTGGAGATACTTCACCGCTAGTGCATTTCTGTACGGGGATCGTCGTACTACTTGGTACTGTCCAGGTCATAGCGCCAACTAAGCTTTTGCGGGAAACAAAAAAAGGAAGAAAAAAAAAAAAACATCTTCATATATATTTTCAAAAAATAATAATTAAATACCAATCGTTATTCTATTCAATTCACTCTCATTCAGTCTCTCCCTTCATACTCCCCTCCACTCTTTTATGCCAACTATATAGATGTCCCTCCTCCTCCAGCCTGTCAAACACCTCCGCCTTTCTCTCCTCCCATCTCCCGCTCCCTGCTGTCGCCGCCATGCCACTACAAATACATCACCTCCAAAGCAACGAACCTGGTTACGGGTCACAATAGTCACAGTCGTAGCCGCTGCCATTGGCGCCTACGTTCGATATGAAAAGGACTCATCCAGCGCAACTTTAAACCCGTACACTTTCACGCAATATGAGCTGGTCTCGAAAACTCCTGTCTCCTCCACCAGTAGCATATTCACCTTGCGCCCAGTTAAACCGGGGGATAACGATACCGTATATAAAGAAGCTTGGCAGAGGGGACTTTGGAGTGTGCAGTTCAAACAGCCACAGTTGCAGATTGGAAGGGATTATACGCCTTTGCCTCCGGTTTCTCAGGCTACGGTGGAGGGCAACCTGGAGGAAGAAGATGGAGGGGGAGAGACAGGTGACGGCGCCTTACGGTTTTTGATCCGGAAAGATCCCTATGGAGAAGTATCTGGATATCTACACAACCTGCCACCAGGTGCAAAACTTGATATTCGTGGCCCTCGTTTGGATTATATATTGCCAGCTGATGCGGAGGAGATCCTGTTTATCGCGGGTGGGACAGGGATTGCGCCGGGTCTACAGGCTGCGCATACATTGTTCAGAAAAAATAAGAGAGAGGACTCGCCGACGAAAACAAGAATGCATATATTGTGGGCTAATCGGCGGAGGGAAGATTGTCTGGGCGGTGTCAGTGACACTTTCTCCCCGTCGACCAGTAGTTCGATGTCATGGTGGAAGCGGCTTTTTAGCACCGATAAAGACTCATCTGTAAAAGAGCACACTCCACAGAACGCCATTGGGAAGAGCCTTACGGTCCGATATCTTGAAGAGCTGAAGGCTCAATATCCCGACATGCTGACAGTTGATTACTTTGTGGATGAAGAAGGCGCTCTGATTGGAAAGGATTCCATTTTGAATTTTACGAAGCCGGAAGGAGAAAATGGTACACGGAAGAGGAGGAGTGGTCCTGTTGGGAAGAAGTTGATACTTATATCTGGGCCTGACGGGTTTATAAGTTTCCTGGCTGGGCCTAAAATATGGAGTGGAGGGAAAGAAATCCAAGGCCCGCTCCAGGGCCTTATACGACATCTAAACTTGAACGATTGGTCTGTCTGGAAGCTGTAAGAGAAATGGAAGGTCAACGTCTGAAATTTTTCTTCGAACATATTTTTCCACTTCTTTTATTTTTTTATTTTTTTATTTTTTATTTTTTGTATCTTGATGTTTTGCATAGCTTTGGAGTGTGGTTGAATCTTTCTCCAGTACACGGTATTAAGGTACCCTTTCTTCTTTTTTTTTTTCTGTTCATCTTCCCCAAATTCTAAAACAAGGTTGCTTTCATGTTGAAACATAATCATCGCATCCGAAAAGGAAAAAGGGGCAAGGGGGAGTGTGATACATCAGGAAATGCCACAATCACCTTACTCCCGCCCATTCGCATAATCCTCCAAATAGGCCACCAGCTTCTCCACATTCTCCACCGGAACGGCATTGTAATTGCTAATCCGTATACCGCCCACGCTGCGGTGCCCCTTCAAACCCTGAAGAAGCCTCTTCTCTGCCCCAGCCAAGAAAGCCTTCTCCTTTTCTGCATCCCCACCATAGACACGGAAGCAAAGGTTCATCCTACTCCGCACGCTCTTATGCGGCACAATGCCATATACCTGCGGGTATTTATCCAAGACGCCATAAAGCAACGTCGCCTTGTGGTTTGCAACCTCTTCCTGCCCGCTGACCTTTTTATCTCCGTATGTCTGCACCAGCTTGGCAATGACCTCGCCGGCGATCCAGAGGTTGAAGATGGGTAAGGTGTTGTAGAGCGAGTTATTCTTGGCGATGGTGGCGTAGTCGAACATGATGGGGCCGGGTATGCCGCCGATTTCTAGTTTGCGGAGAAGGTCTGGAGACGGCGTTGCGGTTTGGGGTGGGAGAAGGGATTTGCGGATTATGACCAGGGTGATGCCAGCGACGCCGACGTTCTTTTGGGCTCCGGCCTGTTGATAGATCAGTAAAAGATACAGAAAAAGTAATAGAAGCCATTGTAGTCCCGTCTCAATACTTACAAAAATAACCGCAAATTTCCGCACATCAATCTTCCTGCTCAAAAAGTTCGAACTCATATCTGCCACAACCAGCCTCTCATCCTCCTCCTCTACACCCCCTTCCCGTGCCTCCAAACATCCCGGAAACCCCTGAAACTCCACCCCATCCACCGTCTCATTATCACAATAATACACAAAGGCCGGCGCACCCCCTTTCCCGCCCTCCCGCCTTGTCTTCGTAAGCCTCCATTCCTTTTCATCCGGAATAGTCCCAAACCTGCCCCCATTCCCCTCCCGCGCATCAACCGCAACATTCACAAACCGCTCCCCACACAACCTCTTCGCCTCCTGCATAGCCTTCAGCGACCACGAGCCCGTAACCAAGTAATCCATCTTCAGCTCCTCCCGCACCATCCTCTTCAACTCCTGCTCCACCTCCACCTCCACCTCATCACCCTTCTTCCCATCTTTCTGAGCTTTAGCTACAACAGCCCGTCTCCGCCGCTCAACCCACACCCCGACCAAGTTATACACAACGGCACTAAACTCCCCACTACCTCCTCCCTGCATGAAAAGAATCTCATATTCATCTGCGGGGATATCCAAGAGCGTTATCAGGTTTGCTTTGGCGTCGGCGAGGATTTTGTTAGCGGTGGGCGAGCGGTGGGAGATCTCTGCTAGGCCCAGGCCGCAGTCGTCGTAGTTTATTAGTGCTGATGCGGCGGATTCGATGACGGGGGTTGGGAGCGGGGCGGGGCCGGCGCCGAAGTAGGAGATGGAGGGGCGGTCGGGCATTGTTTTTTTTTTCTTTTTTTTTTTTCTTCCCCTTTCTTTATAGGTTTAGTAATTTCTAATTTAGGTGTCTCAGGTTCTGATTGCTGGACGGAAGACTCTAGGTGGCGGTTGGACTATATATACGAATAGTCAGGGTTGATGGGCGGAGTGGCAGATGTAGAAGTAGAATTTGAATGTGATGGATGGCGGGGTAGAATTTCCTGTCCGTATATTTTTTCTAAGGTACTCAATTCGCAAGTGGGCTGGAGTTTGATCCTTTTTTGCTCAGAAGGACGTATGTAAAACATGGAATACAGATGAGATATACTCCGTATATATATATATAAGACTAGTATTTTGAAGACAGCTCTGAGTCATAGAATGAAATTTATTTACTCTTTATGAGAGATGGTTGTGATAACTTTTTGAGGAATGGCTCAGAATATAGGGATGTTTGCATACCTAGTATTAGTTATGGAATTCATAAATCTATACATTTCATTTCCGCGGCCAATTGGAATTTTAGATAGTGAGCTGCATGCGTTTATCCAACATTTCTGTAGTAATGCGAATGAACAATAAAAATAAATTTCTGAGAGCTCTGAGTCGTCGTCGTCGTCGTCGTAGTCGTAGTCTTAGTTAGTCCCTGCGCAGTGGGGGTGGAGAAAGTCTGAGACCTTGTTGCCGATCACGTCATTCAAGTAAACATAGGGTTGGAACTGGGAAATAAGAGCAATTGATATCTCTGAATCTTTATTAAATTGTATAGTTAGACAAGAGAATAAATCGATAGATAAATAGAGATATATATTTGTTCTTAATCATTTTAATTATTATTATTATTATTATTATTATTATTATTTTAAATTTTCATAGTAGTTAAATTAGTAACACAACCTCACGACGGATATGACTAATGGTGGAATAATCGCAACGGATCAACTATTATGCGGGCGGAATCACATGATCTCCGCTTTTTCTGAAACAAACAACCATATCTTGGCGCTACTTGGCATGTTTGTCCGTCCTCCCCTATTTTCATCTACTGCGGCAAAAAACATATCCAAAATATTTCCTGCCGACGATGAAGAGGGTGAGGAGGAATGAATCATACAAACATGTGCAATTCTGCCAACTGGGTCACCATCTCTCCCTCCAAATGCATGACCCATGGCAGTTCATGGCCATCGGCTCCTTCAAGCTAAAGGAGGCAGCCGAGAAAAACGATGGGAATAATCCAAAATCAACGGAAGGCGCCAAATTCTACATCGCTGCCGCGTCTATTCCAAAAAAATTAAAAAAAAAATTAAAATAAAATAAAATAAAATGAGGAGATCCGTGGCTGGCAAGTCCTGGCGGAAGCTGGAGCACAGCCGCTTCCAACCAGCTGCGGACCCTCTATCAGCTTAGGCTTTGGTCTCCTGTAGCCAGGCGAAATTGGCATGAACGCCACTAACCGTGACTTCAAAGGGTCGCATGCGGAGCCCCGATGCAAAGGCATACCCTGCCAGCCCCGAAGTCATCACCACCAACATTCTGGGGCGGCAAATTTAGCGGTCCGGGCCCCGGTGTGAGAAGCCGGAGAGTTGACCTGGCATTATTCGCCGCGAGGGTGACGGTATGAAGGAAGAGGAGGGAAATGCTTCCGGCGGGAAGAAGCCATCGCGAAAAACCCAGATTATCAATGAAGATATTCCCAGCCAGAGCTCTTTTTCTTGCGGTAACGAGCGCTGAAAAGCATGTATAGTACATTTTACCTTGGAGTATGTTGGTTACATTGAGATACCCTATACTTTAATAGGTCTGGTAGTGTTTGCGGGAATGAGGATTAACTTGCTGGGGAAAACCAAAGGTTTGCATGTCCATCACACTCCCATTGTTAGCTATTTTTCCAGATCTTAATTTCCAGATCTGTGTTAAGCATATGCTAAAAATTGAAACCAGGTGAGGGCCAGTCAGGTACCTAAAACAGCAAAAACAGGTATGCACGCTACGCAGTGGAACTACCAGCTACCAGTCCAATATATGAGTCCATCAGAATTGCCCGTTTAGCATCCGCAACAAAGCTCCTAACGCAAACCGGCCTTAAGTTCTATACCCCTAGTTGGCTCCGCGGACAGCTCTGTTTATCCTTCGTGGTAAATTTAGCGTCCCATTCCTCATTTCCCTTTCCTCCTCAGTATGAAAAAGGAGGTGCCGGAACGCATAGTCCATTGGTTCACTGAATTGAATTCAGTCCTACAGATCCGCTGGAGAAACGTAGAAGGCTTGGCAGCCCTTGCCATACAATTCAAGGAGGAGATGGCTGGCAGGGTTAGTCTCAATCCCACACCATATTTTAGCGTATTGTATTAGCCTTTGTTGTTGAAAGGACGTTGGAGGCCGAGAAAACCGATCCGAGTGAGAGGCAGCGGAACAAAACAAGCGAAATGCACCATCCACGTGAGGATGAGACCGTAGGTGATTAAAATAAAAGCATATAATCAGTTGATGTTTTGGAGAGAGGTGGAGACGTACAGTAGATTTTGCAGCCTTTGGAATAGGTAAGGATTGATACTTGGTTGGTCAGCTACTTTACTTAAGTTTAAGTTTGCCTAACTATCGTTAGTTAAGTGAACTAAATTTCGAAGTTGTTGTGCCCCTGAAAATTCGCTTTCCTGGTTGAAGCACTGCAACCACACGATTTTCGCGGTACACAACTAACTAGGAGATTGCCAGCCGAACAAACACCTCTTTTCACTTCCTTTGGATCCTACTGGTGGTTTATTACATTGGCTGCACTGCATATTGATATTGCTTATGGAGTTTCCACCAGAACATATTCCGGATGAACTACTGGACGAAATGCCTAGGCATCCGGAATCTCGGAAATCAACTTGAATTTTTCAGCCCGAAGTTATGTACAGAGTTATCTATATTTCCGTCTGACTTGATTCATCCCAGCTCATCTAATCATAAACTACCGAATCGACAATAGCGAGAGGCGGGGGAATAATGAAAAATACATATATGAAGCACAACCGGGAACCCCGAAATGGAAATTCAATCAAGATCAAAATCCCTTGAATTTCCGTTTAAAACGCCATAGGAATAACACCGCATTGAAACATTAAACGGAAAACAGAAGAAAAGCAGAACCGTTCCAGCACTTTCCTTCTTTCCCCCCCCTTTTTTTTTTCACTTTTGCTCAAACTGGACCCAAGGCTAGTGCCCTATATTCGGAGACGCTGACACAGACGGAGGATACGGCCCGGCCTCCAGCTCGACAAACGCGCCCGTCCCCACGCCGCTCAACTCATGCGGTGCGTTTTCTGGAATACCTCCCGGCTTAGGCGAGTCCATCATGCCGTCAATATTCCCACCCCCTTGCCTATCCCAGCCCATTGGCGGCGGAGAGGAAGAGGGAGTAAACCCGGCACTTAAATGTCTGCTATAGTGCGTATTATTATCCGCGCTGATATAACTCATATGACCCGCCTGCGACCCAACGGCTGTTCCACCCATCTCGCTCGGCGGCGCACCGCCAGTGTCGCTCTTCACGCCGGATGACCAGCCTCCCAACCCACCGCCTGACGACAGCGCCCATCGCCGTGTGCGGTCGGTATGTGCGCCATCCTCGGATTGGCGCCATTTGCGGTAGATGTCGAGGCGCCCCAGGAGGAAGAAAAGGGCGCCGAGGATGGCGATGCCGATTAAGGAGCCGACGACGATACCGGCAATGGCACCACCGCTCAGGGAGCGGTGCCCGGACGGAGCTGGGGGTGCGGTTGGGGAAGCGCCTGGTGGCCCTCCTTCTCGTCCTTCGGCTGGTGGGTGCTCCCCCGGTTCCAGTTGGAAGGGCGACAGCTTGGCTTTATTATGTTGCTTCTCCCAGGTCATGGTTTCATTCTGTCGGAGAGAAGGCGATTCAAATGAGCCTGTTTGTTAACTAAATGTGCCAGGGAATTGAAGACCTTTTTTTTGCATAGCGAGACCAAAGGGCTTACATACCGGGTTGATCGCGCCGACCATTCCGTTTTTCGTGCATGAACCGATCCCGGAACAGTAGAAGAAAGTTGGCTGGGAGAGATAATGTTAGCCTGGAATTGACTCGTTTAATTTCTTCTCTCATTTGAGTAAGGGGATTGAGGCGAGAGAACAAAGGCTGCAAGAAGGATATTTACCTCCGTAGAATCGACCGTCCAGCTCCAAAGCTTAGGCTAAAAGAAGGAAAGCCAGTTAATAATGTGGACCACAAGGAAGGAAGGAGGTGAGAAGAGAAGGAATTTAAGAAAACTGACCGTCGTATAACTGGTGAGTTCGAAATGCCCTGAAAAGAAAACATCATGGGTTGATGGCACACACGGTGCGTCGAAATCCGCCCTCACAACCGAATGGTTCGACGGATAGAATTCGAAAACAATTTCATCTCCTATATCTGCCTGAACGCTCCTGGGCTCGTATGCATGTGGACTCTGCTTTGGCGCGACTGATATAGTGTGTGTTGCTCGGCCTGACTTTGTCGATGAGGATGATGACGAAGTTGTCGTTATACTTCTCGTTCTCGTTGCGGTGGGCTCTTCCGATCCTGTCTCCCTTGATGTGTTTTCGATCGGGGGGGCCACGTGGGCGGTAGTTTCAGGTGGAGACTCGTCCATGCTGCTCTCTAATTGTTTTCCTCACTGCTTCGGTATTTGATGTATCGAATGTTGCTGCAGTGAAATAAAATCGAGATGAGTTCTCTGAATCAAAAAAATCGCAATAGAGTCAACCAGGCACAACCAGAAGTACCAGAAAGTTGGTGAGAAGAAGAAGGGTAACAATGAGGGAGAAATGAAGAAGGCTGAGATGAAAATAGTAACGGGAGGGGGGGGGGTTTGCACGGCTGGGTTTGGAGGTTGGTGTGTTGTCGAGTGTTATTGGGTGCGGTGTCAGACCTGTACCAGAACGGGCTTGATTATTCCATTATTTGGACCGGGTATCAATGCAGTGCATTTCTCGTCCCTGTCTGTCTTCGTAGCCGGATCCTTTGCTTTTCTAATCGTTATTGTCTTCTAGGCTATAATCAATAACTAAGCAGCCCGGTACCACGAGGGTATTAGAATTGTTCGCTCTCTCTATATTGCGTGGTTAGCTAGCCCTGTTACGCCGTACTCCGTATACTCCGTCTTTTTTGACCAGCTCTCCACCGCTGGCCAGCTAGCGTCGAGAGCGGGCGGTGAGAAAAACGGGTTTTTCTTTGTTCGAAGCATTGAAGAAGCCCTCCAACAACCAGTTGCGTTTGGAACGACCCTCATTGTAAACGGAAAGCTAAAGAAATCATTATTCCGTACCCTGTTCCTTTTAAAATGAAGAGGCATATGATATCTCACCCACAATTGTACTGGAAAAACAGGTGAATTAATGAAATTAAATTAATTGATTGATTCATTGATCGATCGATCGATCGGCATCAACTGCTTGAAATTCTGGACCTGTTGTTCCCCCATGTATGTGCGGCGTTTTGCATTTCTCTTTGTACACGTTTACCAACAAACATCGGTAGCTGTCACCACGCCTATTGGGGCCGACCGACAACGGCAAACGGCAAATGCAAACCTTGGAACGCATCTCATGAGCCAAAAATAAATACCCTTTCGTTTGCAAGGATTCGATGATCTCGTCGCCGCTCGGGCAGTTCTGGTAGGCTATAATTGGTCCAAGATGTGTTCCTCTGTCTGTGTTAGTTGCACACTAACAAGACCAGAGCCCAGCGGATTCATTCCTCCAAAATGAACAGAGATTAGCAATGACATAGTAATGGATCCTTCGGAATATAGGGTGATGGACGGTTGCTTACATTGTCTATCATTTATGCTCAGCCTTGTAAGCTGCGGGGGCGGTTTTGGGGGGGCCGGGCTGGAGAGAGAAATCTCCGTTTAGAAAAGAGCACAATCCAATTACTAATTTATCGGTCACTGGTACTAGTTACAGGCAGCCAGGCAGCCAGGCAGGAAGTAAATGAAAATGTAACACCAGGACGTAGCTTGTCCCTCTGTTCCCCTCGTCGTCGCGTTATTACACCTTATCCGCCGTTTCTCTAACATGTAGTCCTTTAACCCAACTTGTCCTCACATGCTGCCATCACAAGTGGTTGAAAATCTTGGCCGGTCCTCCTGAGCCAAGGATCTCTCGATTCTCAACATTCAGGGCTGCCTTTCGGTCTCGCCATAAAGTTCGCAGTCTCTGTAACAGATGAGAACAAGGAGTAAAATGTTCCATATTTGTGCCACACCTACAAGACCATTCCTGGGATGTGTGGCGCAGGTAGGGCGCCCCAATGGGAAGAGCAAAGGTTGGGGGATACGGAGTTACTTGTTGAAACACTCTGTTAACCTGAAAGGGGAGCAATAAGCGCCGGCTGGGCGATGATTGGGGGATTTACCTCCATATAGCTGAACAGTTTAGAGAGTTGGCAGACTCTAATTATATCTTTAACCCCTGCGGGTCTGAGCTGGGGTGGAATTAGTGTCATCAGGAGCAGGATAAAATAAGCGATCAATGAACAAAGAGCTGAGAAATACAGCCATCATTCGGCTATTATACCCATTAAAAGAAATTACAATTTCAAATCAGATACAGTAAAGAAACGGTTCTAAATCAAAATATCTCAAGGTTTGCTATGATCCGATTCAGTCGCTTATGTTACTTGGTAAGCGACTTCTAGCTCAGCAACTGGATATAGATGTGATAGAGCCTAACCTACACTGATCAAAAGATGGAACTATTAGCATTTTAAGGTCACATATACGCTATGCCTGGTTCCAAAGCCGCGGGATTTCTAATGAGAAAAAGGATTGGATGGGTGCCATTATCGATGAGATGCAGAACTTTGATCTGTAGAGTCAATAAAGTCCGATGCCAACTTTATCTAACTGAGACCACTTTAGGCTGTTTTCAAGTGGTTGATGATATGTCTGGGTGCATTTCTCGCAACGGTCATGGGGGTTTTGAAAAGGCTCGTGAGATATGGAAAAAACAGAAAGCTCTCTGAGAATAGAATGACTCTACCTTTACACTGTTTTATATTTGGTCTTAGCTTCACTTGGGGTTTCTACCCACCAGCCCATTGTTTATAAATATAGTGGTTTCACCATTCTCCATGCAGCTATGAAACACATCACATGCAAAAAAAAAAAAAAAAGGTCTCGCAGAGGCTTGACGGCTTTGTAGGGTTGGCACAACGTCAGCACATTTATCTCTGAATGCCCTAATCGGCTTAAAATTGATCCTTTTGACTCTGTGGTTTTCCTACACACGATGGTGTAACTACTATCTGGGCAACTCCGACGCAGATTGTCTGATAAGCAACGAATCAGCCGTATGGCTGAAGCAGCCCTCATGCTTCCATTCCATATTTTATGTTGCATTTTCATTTACCTTTCACTTGTATCCAGAATCATCAATTCGACTTCATATTTTCCCTTCTAGAATCAAACTATTCTGACACCTATCACCTTTAATTCAAATTATAAATTCAGCTGTTTACGATCCACTATGTACAGTACTACATGTACATGTATTTTCAAAGCGACTGAATCGCAGCCCTTAACAGTTCCCGAGGCTGTTGGTATGATAAACAAAACAATGACGTCTTTAACAGGCTGGTCATAGCTCGGCATGCTCCTGACCTCACCGAGCTCTCGGGGCACCAGCGCGCTGGGGACATCAGTTTAGCGCAGATTAGCGTCTTAAATTCATGGGCTGTAGAGAACTGGAGACTGGAGCTGTTAATAACAAGCAAAGCTGAAAGCGATGTTCTTGGTTCGCTGACTGGCACAAACGGCTCACAGAAGTGATGTGCATCTTTTTCGGGGCTTTCGGGAACATGCGCTCCCTCTCGTTTGTAGGTATCAAAGAGATGCACCCGCGCGGGAATGGCCTTGATCGACATCATGCTGTTGACTAAGTTAACTAGTACCGTTGAAAACGGAAAGGTTCCCAATTTGCAAAAAAGTTGATGTGGTAAACCCCACCTTGAGCAACGACATGCTTTCCTTTGGGCCAGGCCTCTATCTATCCCTGGTTACCTCCAAGTGGACTTGTAAGGTTCAGCACCCTGGTGTGCATCTCAGTCATTAAGTTATCACAGAGAATTCCTGGCTTATATTACTCTTCATAGCAGCACTCTTGTGTTTGGTGGAAACCTTTCATTATTACTCCCTGAATCTGGTCTCTTCGCTCGCTTCGCTTTGGCTTTCTTGATACTGTCACCGCTGCCCAAATCCCTAATCATAACCCCTAAGCCGCAACCGTCGCCTTGGCTATTCGACGGCTAGCAAAATGGCGAAACTAGGCAAATATATCACTCGAATCAACAACGGTCAGATCGAATACGAATGCGCCTATTGTTGCAAAACTACAACTTCGCTCACTGCCCTGCGCCAACACTGCCGCGATTCCTCTGCCCACGAATGGTGCTGGCGCTGCGGAAGGGTCTTCCCTCACGATAGCGCATTGAGTAATCATCTGAGATATTCACGTTCACACAACATCTGCAAAAGGGAATATTGTGATGAGGACTTTCCTACATACGATGAGTGGGCATCCCATAATGAGCAGCACCATGACTGGTGCCGGCCTTGCAACTGGTTTGCAGACAATCAGTACGAGATGAGAACGCATGATATCAACCAACATTTCATGTGTGAAGACTGTGATCAATATTTCGAAAATGACAATAATCGGCGAATGGCAAGTTCTCCCCTTTCGAAAACACAAACTTGCAAATGTTACCTTTCTCTTTACTTGATTTTCGTAGTCTTTATTGACCTATCATAGCATATGATCACGCACCAGGAGAGAGACCAACAATGTTTTGGATGCGACAGAATGTTTTCATCCTTTTCTTCCATGTTGATTCACCTTGAATCCGGAACCTGTTGCACAAACAGAAACGAGTTGAATAACATGGTTGCCGACTATATTGACAGCGATCAATACTGTCGAGGACTCCATCAATACTTTCCATTCTATTGCCCGGATTGTCAAAGTGAATTTCGCCATCTCTCTTCACTCTACCAGCATGCCGAGATGCGTCCGGACTGCCAATACTTAATTGAATACGGCAATTGTCTTCATACACTGAAAGATCACCTCGAATATACGTTGTAGTTTTGGAAGCTTGAGTACTGTATGGATTATTTTCAACATTTTGTGTAGGAATACGAGTTCGGTTTTGCATGTATTTGTGCATTTCAGCTTCTTTATCATATTCTTTTTGTGTTCCCTGTTCTTGAATAGCGCAGGAGCTCAAATATGTATTTGGCTCTTCAAACTTTTATGGTTATATCTTTCTTTCCGCTCTTTTCTTTCTTTCTCCTCTTGCCTCCATTGAAGCCTTCTTTGGCCTTGCGCATTTGGGTACCCAACAAAAATGGGTACCCGTCTGATTTTCTTAGTCTCAGGTGCGTGAAAAGAGAAATTATTTAGTATCTTTGAATGCACTCCTTTTTTTATTATTGTATGATAATTCTTTACAAGCATTTCTTTCAACAAATAGAAAATGGAAAGGCGCATTTATTTTTGCATTTTCTTTGTCTATGAAGGCTGCACACAATGGGCGCCCATAAATCTATGCATTCCATACATTTACTGTTGTGAAGGGATGTATTGCCCTGGTGTGGCGTGTGTTCTTGTTTTACTTGGTGGTGAATATATTCCAGGGGGTAGGTGGTCCGTGCATGCCTGATATTTCAAGGTTTCTGATATATAAAGTTTCGACATCGCTGTCGACTCTCTCTGAGAACTCCCATTATGTTTCTCCTGTACCGGAATTCAGAGAACAAAACATTACTCTCACAGTAGTGATTCAACTATGTATCAGCTGAGGAATTCAATTCTCTTGCTTTACTCATGCAGAGCGTCCAGGATATGTCATTTGTTGTCCTGCAGCCGGTTGCTCAAACCGGATGCTCCTGATTAACAATATGGCTGCTTGACACAGTTTACAAAGAGTCCAGGATCCTGTCGACTTGCTTAGGTCATTTTGATTGGTGTGAAAATAAGGATGAGAAGAGGAAGAGCATACAACCTCTCCAATGGCTGGCTTCAGAAGGTATCAGTTGTGGAGTAGTTTGTTGAAGCTACTAGACTTTGTCTTTCTACCAAGCCCGAGATAAACCTGTCTTGGGGCAGTTATTTAATACGAAGGGGCGGAATTGGGGGGCGGATCGCATTATTATTTGAGCGATAATTTGTGATCCATGTTAACTTTGGCTTAAAGTTGGCTAAGCTCGTCTTCTAAGTTCGTGCGGGTTCTCCACATCTTCGATCATCATCTACGCTTCTAGTCGCTGTTTACTCTCGCTGCTACCCGAAATTCCTAGAGCGATCAGGTATATTTCAAAATGAATGGTATTTATCCAAACTAAATAATTCCATAGAATTAAAAACCACGCAATGGTCAAACCAAAGCTTCACTGCTCGTACTCCATGCTTTTCGTGGCCTGTGCCCCAACCTATACACCGATTCGACATTGTTCACTTTTCCTTGTGTTAATTGGGCTATCTTTTCCTACTTCTTCTTGCAGATGGCGTCAAATCAGAATCCTGGCGCAAACCTTACCGATGCAATGGTGGTTATCAATGCCCCTGAAACCACCCAAACTACCTCCAAGTTAGGGTCATTGCCAATTGAACTTCAGCGCGCAATCTTGGAACATGTCAGTATTGAGTTGAACCGTGGATGATATGCGTTTCGCTAATATATACTAAAAGATTTCAAAACGGGACATTCTCGACGTCGCCCGGGTCAAAGCCATGGCTTACGCTGCTCGCCTATCTATACTATATACTTCGGTTTCGCTCCGCCTCGCGCAACATGAAGGTTTTATCGAAGACGTCCGCATAATACGTTTCTAATCCAAATCTCTTGATCCTAAATTCGAAGAGGAGAAGGGGTGGAGGCTCTCTTGGCATTGGCGAACCTCCTCACCGTTTTGACCGTTCAGGCGAATGGAGACAAGGTGGTCTGTTCACAGAATATGCCAACCGCTTCAATCAGGCGATGTGAATTTTGTTTGGCAAGATTCCCAATCTACGGACTGTCCGGTATGCCATGACCCAAAAAAGCTCTAGATTACATTTTTATTTAAGGATGAATCTAATGGATTCGCGCAGCTGGTTTCATTTATTTAAAATGGACCATGCAACTTTCGCTTCCCTTTTTGCGACGCATCTTGACACATTGATGGGCATCGAAACTGCCCTATCTGGATATTGTTTTACATGATATCGAAAAAGTCATGCAGGATTACAAGCACACCCGTGTCTTTGACTCTTATTGGCTGAAGTAGCTGACTGCGCTATGGGCATTGGATTCTCAGGGCAGCGCAACTGTTGCTTAGTAACGGTATACCCTCTTTTCCCACACACACTAGGGCGGTTTTCTTCCTCAGTTCAGCCCTCCAATGCCCCTGCGCTACCAATTCTTCTGCCTGTGATATGGTCATAGTTTCGCTTAAATGGTTTTCTTATTCGCGTCGAGAACTTCAATTGGAGACCAACTATGCATAAGCACACCTTCGTAAGCTCGTAAGCTGAGAAGAAATAATGATAGCTGTGGTTACACAACCTTTAAATAAGCATAATTAACTACTGGATCCACATCCGATATTGCTGAATCATCAAACACGTGACTAATCTCCTTAACGGCCTCAACCTCAAATCAAATTAGCAATTTTCCACATCACACAGGACATAAAGTTGTGGTCTTTATCTGCGCATGCGTAGATATTTCTCGAAACCTTCCCGCTGGGCATCCATCCCAAGCCCATCATGGACCAGGCCTTGCTATCTGACCTCTGTTAAGGGGGAACAGCCATGCAGCCCCAGTCTGAAAGCTCGTGAACGACATGGACTGATAAGGTGGCAGAGTACAGCCTCTGCTGTTGGTGAACCATCGTCGACCATTTATGCATTGTCAACAGCCCCGGGCCGAGCGGCCATTGCGATTGTTCGCATATCCGGACCAGCTTGTGTTCAGGTTTGTTCTCCCACAAAGGAACCTCCTTAATACTTTGTTCTGCTTTACTAAAGTTCGTTGCAATCGCGTACCTAGATCTATAACGCCCTCTGCCCCAAAAGTCCACTGCCAAACCCCCGAGTTGCCGCCCTTCGCACCCTTTTCGACCCTTCTGTCTCTGCCTCGGTCAACACCATCCTTGACAGAGCTGTTGTGTTGCATTTCCCAGCCCCGAAAACAGTCACTGGAGAAGACATCCTTGAATTGCATATCCACGGCGGACCCGCCATCGTAAAAGCCGTTCTCAATGCAATACCCCGATGTGCGAAAGTTGTTTCTACCGAGAAAATCGCTCTACATTCCATCAGATACGCCGAACCCGGTGAATTCACCCGTCGCGCATTCCTCAACGATCGTCTATCGTTACCCCAAATTGAAGCCCTAGGAAATACTCTCTCTGCTGAGACGGAGCAGCAGCGCCGTTTGGCGGTCCGAGGAACGAACGATTCTCTTGCATCTAGATACGAACGTTGGCGTCATCAGCTACTTTATGCCCGTGGAGAACTGGAAGCGTTGATCGACTTTTCGGAGGATCAGCATTTCGACGAGTCAGCCGAGGAGTTCGTTTCTTCTATTACAGGAGAAGTTCGTAATTTGGTTCGACAAATTAACCTACACATTGAGAACGCTTCCAAAGGTGAATTATTGCGGAATGGGATCAAAGTTGCACTTCTCGGGGCTCCCAACGCCGGTAAAAGCTCGCTTTTGAACAGAATTGTCGGGAGAGAAACGGCTATCGTCAGCAGCGAGGAAGGAACTACAAGGGACATAGTGGATGTTGGTGTCGATCTCGGCGGTTACTTCTGCAAGTTTGGGGATATGGCTGGATTGCGATCTGGCCAGATGCCCATTGGTGCAGTGGAACAAGAAGGTATTCGAAGAGCCAAGGCACGTGCGTTGGAATCGGATGTTGTTATTGTGGTTCTTTCGTTAGAAGAATGCGATAACGGGACGGGCACGAAGTTGGTCCTCGAGCCAGAGGTTGTTGATGCTGTTCGCAGCTGTATAGCGCTCGACAAGCACATGATTGTGGCAGTTAACAAGTCCGACAAATACTCACCAGCCACCAATACGGCTGAAAGACAGGAAAGGCTAGTCAATAGCTTGGCCGAGGAAATCTCTTCCGTCGTACCCTGCGTTGCCCAAGATCAGATCTTCCTAATTTCATGTACAGAGGCCGAGAACGAGCAATCCCAAATGGTCGATCCCGGCAACATTCAAACCCTACTTGGGGGACTAATTCGCACATTTAAAAGGATATCGACACCATCTGAAATGCATAATGAAAATGACCAATTTGATAAATTATACTGGGAAGACTCATTGGGAGTCACGCATCGACAAAGTTCTAATTTACAAAAATGTGTCCAGCACTTAAATGACTTTCTATCCCAAATATGCCAAACTCCTGATAATGCTGGAAACGCTAAAAAAATTGAGGTGAGCATCGACGTCGTAACGGCGGCGGAACATCTTCGGTTTGCGGCCGATTATCTGGCGAAAATTACCGGTCGTGGTGAGAGCGGGGACGTGGAGGATGTCTTGGGAGTCGTATTCGAAAAGTAATCCCTCCTAGCAATTGAACCCTCCGTTTCCCTTCGTGACGATCCCCGTGATACTAACGATATGACTGTCCACAGATTCTGCGTCGGCAAATGAGCATAGGTTTCAGTTCCGTCGAAAAAAAAAACTATGAAAAAGCAAAATAGCCTGTAATCGAAACTCCGTCGTCCCGTCATAACGCAAGTCTTAAAACATCCTGGCTTGCTGTTCTGCTGTTCTGCCTTGCGATTCTACATCCCATCCTAAATTCTTATCGCAAATTCGAAACGTATCGCTCCACCCACCACCTTCCTTTTCACCCTCCGACTATGAATCGTCGCTATCGCCATCGTTCACGTCATTGTAACCTCCCCGTCCTTGCAAATATAATGACATAGAGGTGGAGGATATGGATCGCTCGTTGGGACAGTTATAGCCGCCACGCCCCATCGATGCTTGCCTTTGGATAGGGTGGAGGCTGCGCGGAAGTTGCAACTGTATTGCGCGCGGATATTGATTTCTGATGATCTCAGAACTGCGGCTGGTTGCCTTGGGATGAGATTGAGTCTATTCGATTCGGCCGTGGATTCCTCAGGCAGCTTTAGGTTCTAGGTGTTACTTCAGTTGTAACCTCCGCGACCCATGTGGTATATTTCTTGTTGGTTGTTGTTTGAGTCTTCGTGTTGTCCTGAGAGAGCTGATAAATATATCAATCGAGGACGTTTCAAGGAGGTTAAATCGGTCAAAAAAGAATTATAAAGTAGGACGAAAAGCCTTAAAGAAAGATGTGAATTATTATGTATCTTGGTTAATGAAAGAATTCGAAAATGTAATTAAAAATGGAATATGTGTTTTATAATGTTTTATAAGAGAAGAAAGAAAACTAGGTTTCCAGGCAGAAAGGAAGAAATGATCGCGATATATATAGCCCCGTTTTCATTTACTCTAGATTCCTGCCTAGCCACATAAACGCCAGATGAGAGATACAGATTGATACACCAGGCACCTAGGTCTTCAGGTATTCATTTGCGTGTTCTGACTAATATTATTCAATAATCCCAGTTGGTAGTTCATCCGAGAGAATATAAAAATAAAATGCGTGATACAACGAAAACAGCCACAAAAACGAATCCAGAAACAACCAAACAAAAACAACGGCTCAATGAAAAATGTTTGGAAATTGAAAATAAACTGAGCTAAAAGTCTTTCCCAGAACAAACGAACAAGTCGCAAGGTCCCATCCATGCCATGCCATGCCATGCAACCCTGTTCCCTCAGCAGGTACAGCGCATACAGAGACAAATACAGAAGCGTGTATTATGCAGGCCGGGATTGACGACCAAGAAATATTCTGGTGTGCGTACAAGCCACGATTCAGATCCTCTTTTGGGGCTTATATGCTCCACTGCTCCCGTCCACTGAAAACCGCACGGTTCATTTCATGTTCATTCTGGGCGGGAGGCCCTGGTCGGGGTTGTGGGGGTCTCGACAAGGGCAAACATCGCGGGAAAACGAACGAAGCTAAGCCTTAAAGTCCGAGTCACACTTGACCATTTCGAGTTTGCTGGCACCAGGTCTATGAATGATAATAATGGGAGACGAATGATTTGAGGGCCTAGCCTTGGTGTGCCTATCCTATCCGCTTGGCCCAGGCACCAGAGTCTAAAATAAGACCATCTGTCTTGAATTGGTAATACCATCGATTGGTCGGAATAGACGTTTTTGTTTACGATTAAAAATATGAAGTTTTCCCTTTATTTGGCCATGTCAGATGGAACTTCACAATGACCAGAAGCAAGTCCAAACCCCCTTGCGCTGAGATAGAGATAAGAACAATCCGGTTTCAAAGTTTCAACAGAGACAAACGTTATATCCAATGGATGGCTCTAATATCACGTGTATCAGCCGCAAGTCACGGGCTGAGCCTAAAACTAAAAATAGAGAGCCAAGATCAGAACAACGCGCTAGCCCTAGTTTGGGTTTGCCCTAAATCATTCTTCTTTCCAACCACAACTCGTTATTCTTTGGTCGACTACAGAGTACTTCAACAACATATGAATTTGTTACCTTAGTATGTATTGAACCGTTTTATTTACTTGGATGAAATACTCAGCGGACCTTATCCCACGGCCTTACTGACACCATGTACCCGCAAGGCGTCATACCTTTCAACATTATTTACACTATGACTAACCACCCTGTTTAACGATCTCGTTTAACGAACCCGTTACACGGCGAAGACCGACGCGACCAAGGGAGGCCGGGATACCTGTTGATCGACGAGACCAACTGATAACCTATTTGGAAATAAATGCCGACTCGTAGCCCCGGTAGGAACACCTGTAGAGGCGGAGAAAAAAACCACTTCTCCTGATGAAGTCTCATAGGCGGAAACTGCGTGGAATACGAAAGCCCGGACAGGATATATTGATTCACGGGTAATAATCCCAAGAAAACAAACGGGCGCAGATTGAAACTTCACCAGTCTGCAAAAGTAGAAAAATAAAAAATAAAAAACTGCCTTGCCAAGTGCCCAACCAAGAACTGGCCACCGACCAGGTCTCGAACAAGAAATCGGCAGACCACTGGGCTGGATGCATGTCATGACACATTTTTCGGATTAAGGTACGGAGTGCCAGGAGTGGGCGGACTAAAGGTGCTAGTCCAGCCGCCAAGAGGACGAACCTCCCATTGCGGCTCATTGATTGGTTTCCGACTTCACGGGCTGAAGAGGAATGGAGCCCTCGGTGTGGCTTGGTTCTTTCACTGCTTCGTGCTCATACGCCCGATGAAGCCATTAGTGGGATTTAAATTTGAACGTCCGGTCAAAGAATCAATTACTGTTTTTGGGTCGATTATGGGGACGGGACGTTTGATGTTTTATTTTGGTTTGGCGGGCACAGAAAGTATACGCGTAACTTGTCAAGCTCGTTTGCGCTCGGTTTGAATGAAAGAAGGGAGGAAAGAGAATGAAAAATAGTAAAGTAAATTCATCCATAACGGTCCACGCGGACGTTCTAAATGAATGTGGCTTCTAGCAGGAAAGGGAGCCATTCATATAGCTAAACCACGTGCAGTGCTGTTACATAGCCGCTAATTTATACACAGTAAGAGCATCAATGAACCTGAGAACATCATATGAACAAGAAATGGACGTTTTAAAACGGTGCAAGTTTCTTTTTTTCCTTTTTGTTTTGATTTTCCCCTGGTAACAATGAACCATCAGTAACATTTTAGGGCGTGTTCGGTTGCCACGTATAAGCTCGGGTTTCCTCGTATAGTTTTCAAGTTGTATAACATATTCAACTTATCCAGTCCTTATACACGGCGTGTTCGGTTTACTGCCTGTATAAGTTTGTATAGTGAGCCACTATCCATCCTATTCAAATTTAACCTTCAACAGTGTATTTAGACTGAATATTGGGGAGATCATAATCTAAATAGGCAAGGTGATCAGTTTAATTCCTGTATATGCTATACTGAGTCCTGAGACAGTTTTATCTTGTATAAGACTGCTCAACGCTCTTCAATCTTCTCTCTAATTAAGTTAATGAAATCCACTAATGGACACCATTTCAAACTGAGAGTGGTGTTTGAATAGAAGGTTTAACGCCGGCGTACGCCACTACTCCACTATTGCTATCCTTACTATTCAGCTTATACGTGGCAACCGAACACGCGCTTAATGACCTGAAACCTCCCCACCTATCAATATGTCAAAATAGTCAATGACAACAATGAACAGTTCATCTGATCACACTCAGTGCATCTGTATTATTTCTTCTTTGTCTGTAGAGGCATATTTTGAAACACCACTGGAAATGCTAACATGTTAAGAGATAACAAATGTAGATATCTTGATTGTATCTACCGCCAACGCAATGGAATAAATAATAGTGATTGGGCTCTTCCGTTAAGCAACTAACCATGAATTGATAGCATTACTCCGAATAAAGGAAATACCTCCATACAAGACGAAAATGGGATAAACTGAACCAGTTGCATGCCGATTTACCCATCCGATCCAGTTCGTTTTCATTCAATCAATATTCGACCCGCATTTAAAGCATGTACGCTAGCCTTCCGATGATGAACTTACGGAAATGCAAAAAAAAAAAAATTGTGAGTTAACACCATGCAACCTCGTTATTCAAAGCTCTCTTCTCCTGCATTTGGCGTCCCGCCAAACGATTTTGTACGACATTCCAAAAAGAAAGAGAAGAAAAAGAACGTGTCTTCGGATGGTACAAACGCCCCTCACAGCATGTACGGCACCTTCCTGGGATCTATGTTATGCCAGGTGGAACATGCGTATGGACGTATATCTAGATACGGCGAGCTGCGCCTGGAATTCATGGCGCATCAGTGAGACAGTTTCAGATAGTTATACTGTGGTTGAGAACTGAAGATATTCCATAAAAAAACTAAAAATACAAATAATAATTGGACGAGAACTGTCTCAATTGCGAGCCCCGATTTCTGCGTGAATAGAATGAAGAAAAAGTTAAATGAAATGCACAAAGAATGCCGAAAATTCTTACTGCAAGCTCCTTTGGAAGACTCAGGTCTTGGTTCACCGGATATTATCAGAGGCAGCAAAATTTTTATCGAGATTTGCATGGCCAGATCAGGCCCCCGACACTTGGCAGGGGGAGTCACGATATACAAAACATTCATTCACATATATGCTCTTCCCCCGAATCAGCAGCATCGAGGTCGGAAAGAAGTTAAGAAGTTCCCAAAATAAAACTCGTTCTTGAGTATGTTTTCGAACTGGAGGCTACGAGCCAATGATTTCCGGGTTGGGTTCCGCATCGTGGTGCGGATGGTTTTCAACACACACTAATGATTCCGGCATCATCATTATTAGTCATTTTCTAGTTTTCCATAATAACGTTTCAGAAACAGCCAGCCATTGTGTATCTTGCTACGTCTCCACAGGCAGATAGCTGTATGAACAGCTATGGTCAGGGCTGGGCCGCCCAGAGGACCCAGTACTTACGGGGCCCGTATTTTCCTCTTCACCTCGCTAATTTCCAGGTGCCGAAAGTCAATTAGACCTAAGCGCTGGCATCACGAGAGGCTTGCATGCCAACAATGGGCACATATACAATTGTCCTCGGCCACTACATTTAGAAAAATTATCCAGTTTAGGCTAGTTGTATTGTACAGCACACACATATTCTGTGCGTGGAAAATATATTGTACTCATGTGTTAACCCGCATACCCAAGCCCGTTGTAACGAGCTCCAAAGCACAGATCGGACAAACCAGGGAATTTTAGTCAAGGGGCCTTATCTAGGACCGAAATGGGTACGACTGGCTATCTCTGTGAATAATTGGGTTAAAGCTTCTGCTATTCTTTTACTCTTTTTTCTGCATTCGATGGTGTAACTTAAGGCATAATGAGTAAATATGAATCATCCACTGGAGCATGTACGACCTTTAAAACCCGGGAGGTAGTTCATTTTCTGTAATGACATTTGTATCTGTAGTTGGTTCTCGATTGCTGATAGGGTTGCAATCACATTTAATAAGCCGCCAAATATAGTTATTCTTTTCTCAAAATATTGCCTATTATTATCATTGATTCCCACCTCCCTCGGTTCCTCTCTTACGCGCGTATAATTTCAAGAAAGCAACGAATAAACAGGGCAGACGCGAGGATTCTGCTCGTCTGAAATGCCCATTTTCAGTATCGTCTCTTGCAGGTCTGGAAGGCCGGCCCCATTATCGGCAGCCTGAACAGGATTACCGTGTGACAGACCGACAGGCAGATATGAGTAATACGATGCATGCAGTGTAAATCATGGGCCTTCGGGGATAATTATTCATAGGGCTGAGCAGTTCAAGGCACATCCGATCTGATACGGGGATGTTCTTCCTGGGCCCATGAATCAGCCACGTTGGCTATCCGAGCCTGAGTGACAATGTTAAACATCGTGGAAGTACTTCACAAGTACTCAAGTTTCGAATGATGTAGTGGCTGGGTGGCTAGGCAAGTTGAGGCTGGGCTGGCTGGACAACTAATCCTGCTCTTTTCCTTCATTCCGCATGGTTCTAGTGGATTGTCAGGGGCTGACTGAAAATAGCTCGTCAGATGATTTAGGCATACTTAGCATGAACAGGTGATGATTTAAACCCGTTTTTCGATGGGAAAATGAGTCAGATTGTTATTTGCTCTTTAATTCTATTAAGACAAATTGAATATTTGTAGAGAGAAACGAAAAGTTAATTGTAACCTCGAGCACGGGCGACTGCTATGCGGCAGATCTCGGAAGCAATATTAGCACAACCCAAGAGAGATGAAGTGGGAAGAAGTGAACAAAAAGAGTTTTAAACGAAGATTGACCCGTTCTTTGCGGGGGTCCTTGAATCTATCATAGGGTTACTTGTTTATTTTCTGTTACTTCAATCGGAGTGTTGTTTCCGAGTTAATTGGGAGACTGACTGGTTCGAGACAAGGAAAGGAAGAGCGGGTTGGAAGTTTATTTAATTGCTGAGAGGGGGGAAAAGCACAACGGAGAACTTGGCGCTAAGATAGTATCAAACCAATCCTCGACATTTGATAAAATATACGTAGAAAGAATATACACATATCAAATGAATCCGGGGGATTCTAAGAGGTTCAGTAGAAGTTAATAAGAAAGAAAAGAGAGGGGAAAATGTGTGGGGAGGACTGGAACTCCCTGTGAATGAACGCGTGTTCGAATGGGATTTGCCCCTCCCTTGTAGTCCATTCCTCCTCAATTCCAATATCAGACTAAAAATAAAGTAAAATAAATACTAGGGAGTCCTTTCAGTCAACCACACGTGAGAATAAGAGTACAATTCTGGTGTATACAGGATAAGCTGGGATGAGGGCTATTGTGTGTAATATGATGCAATGCAAAATGCGAAAATGGTGGGGAGAAAAATAAAAAATGCATAAAAAGGGGGGGGAAGGACGAAACATCCAAGAGAATTGTACATAATAATCATGATAAGTATACGCTATGTATTAAAAAGAAACCGGAAGCAACAAATTAGATAGGAGTGATAAAGAGAAAGGAAGGGCGGGAATGAATTGAAACCGAGGAGAACTGGACAGTAAAGGCAATTATGGACGGGAATACGAAACAGAATAGGAAAGGAAAAATATCAGCAAAGTCAACCCGCCATGTATAACAGTATCGAGTAATGCGGGGTGATATTAAGGAAGAACACAACCAGCAAAACAGACAGCTCGGTTCCAACTTGGTTAGTTAATTCTTCCTCATGCTAAAATATCACATCAGCGTGAAATAAAGTATTCGCTATTCTGGAAGAAAATACAACCCAAACACACTTAAAGCGAAAAAGAAAGAAACACAAATACGATATAGAAATATCTATGCAAAGCACATATAGAATGCCGCTATGAGATGGACATGAAGACATAAAATCACGAAAACAAAACAAAAACAAAAACAACGAAGATGTCGTAGTAGTCGACAGCCCCAAAAAAAAGAAAAAAAAAGAAACGGCATCCAAAGTCCATAAGGGCGCCAACAAGACCAAATTAAAAGAGATCTTTGATGTAGTGACGGTGTGCCGTGAACGGGGATGTAGCGATGGTGTTTTTATTTATTTATGGATGATCATGTTGGGTCTCCATCTTTGAGACAACGATTGATGGTGTTTCTGATGACCGCGGCGAATCATCCAGCGTAGCCGAGCTGATAGGAGAAGTAATCTGTCCGTCGATCCGTTCTTCGGCTCCCGCGGAATCAGGCTCCTTCACCGGCGACAAAGGCATACCGCTATCGCCATCTTTGCTCCCATTAGCCGGTGTCCTCCTCCTTAGCCTCCGGTTCCGTCTGGCTTCCTCAGCACTCTCTCTGCGGCGCGCGCGATCTGCACCACCCTCTTTATCGTTTCTAAGCCCCTGAAGCATGCTTGCAGCTCTGTCAGCAATGTCTTCACCCTCCGATACCTGAGTTTCTTTGGTTGGAGACGTTGGCTCATCTGGCTGACTGTGGGGATTCAATAGATCCCCGCTGTGAGCGCTGTTGGCATCATCCGCATCGCCTTCCGGATTCTTTTCGCCGGTTTCGGCAGCAAAGTCTGGGATCTTCTGGCCGGATGCAACCCTAACCTGGTGTCGCTCCTTCAACCGCGCACGACGGCGGCGATCACGCTGGTCTCGCGCCTGCGGTGCGGCGGCTCGAAGCTTCTCTAGTAGGGTGTCCATGGCTCCACTGGACGAACGCGATTGAGGGTTATCGGGATTCTCAGCACGCCCATTAATAGCCGCCGCATTGTTCCGTTTCCGAGCCAGTGACGCGTCCATTCGCCGTCGTGATTCCTCCCACGATACATTCTTTTCTTTCGAATTCTATAGAACGGCGGCATGCGAGCGTTAGATTTGTCGTTAAGGGACAAAGGTAGGGGGGAAGGCAAAAAAAAAAAAAAAAAAAAACATACCTTCCATTCTATGACAAACGCTGCGAGTTTGCCAAAGAAGTCCCTTCGAGCATTTTCATCCGAACTATCCTCGCCGTAGAAGACCATGATATCATCAAATGTCTGTGACATTTCATCAAGGTACAACTGCATCTGTTCACCTTTACGTCTGGCATCTTTCATTGACCGTTGGACAATCTGGTTGACTCGGTCTTGCGGGTGGAACTTTTTCGGGTCACTCAGACTTCCGGAATCCAAGCTGGCCTGAACATTCTTGATCGTACTGATATATGTCTGTGCTTCGGTACGGAGCTGGTCGACGTTGGATTTTTGGACAGCTACGACACCATTTATCTCCTCAACGAAGCCTTCCCACTCCGGATACTGATTTCTCACAATCCGTTCCACCAGGTCAGCGAATGTTGATTCGTTTTTATCATCCTTAACCATAGCCAAGCGGGAAAGGGAGCTAAGCTTGAATCCAACAGCTTGTTTGTTTGCGGCGTTCATGAAATTTCCAATGTCCAAAATCAGTCCAAGAACGTTCATTAACGAGACCGAATCACGGAGAGATTCGCAGACACGAACAATCTCCTGTAGCTTGTTTGATAATTCGTCATAATCTGACTCGAAGGTGCGGGTGAGCTGAAGAGCGCGCATCCTTGCTTTCCAATAATGATTAAGCTCGACGGCAGTCTGGAGATAAATTTGATCTTCACGCGTGAGTTCACTGGGGTCTTGATCTCGAGCTGAAGTTACAGCATCAGGAGCTGTCCAATCCTTGCAGTACGGTGCCATTGCCTTGGCAGTGTTTTCCGGAATGCTACAGAGTTCATCCTTCTGCAAGAATTCCATCACAACATTATTATTCAAAATATCAGGATCACAGTGGATGATTTTCCGCACGACTTCATCAGGTGAGAGCTCCGAAAATTTAGCCATTGAGATTTGGAACTTATGCATGAGCGAGCCTGGGAGGATTTGCTTCTTATCTTTCTTTTTACTCGTGCCAGTGCCTAAAATCTTCGTCTCTTTGGCTCTAAAGAGTCGTTCAACTTCGTCTAGAACACCCTTTTTGGCGAGCTCAGTGTATTTCTCCTCCTTCGCCTCATGCGTGGGAGCATGCGCCGCCCAGACTGTCACTTGAGGAGCATCAACCTTCTCCCAATGTAGAGCCTTGAGCTTCTTCTTCGGTCGAATGAACGGTAGCCCAATAGTGGCCGCAGGTGCATCTGCCGCAGGCAGGTACGTCTTTTTCCAACCTCTCATACTTGCTCCAGGAGGAGGCGGTGGAGGGCCCCCGGGACCTGCGCCTGGGGGTGGTGGCGGTGGAGGTGGTCCACTCATGCCAGGAGGAGGCGGCGGAGGAGGTGGGGGAGGGGGTGGGCCACCCATACCAGGCAGGGGAGGGGGAGGGGGAGGTGGTGCGCCAACACCTGGAGGAGGCGGCGGAGGAGGTGGAGGACCACTAGCACCAGGAGGAGGTGGAGGTGGCGGCGGAGGACCAGGAGTAGCAGCCTCTGTTTTCGGCTCCCCAGTTTCATCCTTTTCGTCATCACTATCGTCAATCTTCTGTACCCTGGACGCTATTTCACCCAACAATCCAGTTGCCTGCTCAGGGTTCATGCGAGGCCGTCTGATTTCTACTAATCGCGGCCGTTCCACAACACCATCATGGCCATCATCTTCTTCACCGACGTCCGAAAGCTTCTCGTCTTCACCGTCCTTCTTAGCGCCCTGACTTCGTTTCCGGGAAACAGCGCCAAAAGTACTATTAGTGAAACTGCGTTTCGTTTCCTCATCAAATCCACCAGCGGAGTCGATGTCACCATCCATTTGCTCGCGCAGTTCTCGCAGTCTATCCGAGGGTCCTCCTTCCTGCCAAACTCTACCTTCGAGCTTAAACTGCGTCTTGGTTCGCTCCAGTTGTCTCTCGAGACGACCCATAAGTTTTTCACGGTCAAGAATGCCGTTCATTTGAGCGGGATCGGTATCGCCAAGGCCCGCTTGTCCAGCTTTCTGAGCTTTGGAGGCAGCAACGTCCTGCGCATCGCGAAGCATAAGATACAATTCGCGTGTCTCCAATTCGTTCCGCTGCAATTCTTGGCCCCGGAGTCGCTGAATTTCGTCCAGCTCCGCCTTCAAGGCATCCTTCTGTCGTGACTGGAGATTAATGATATCGGTTTGCTCTTCAATCTGCTTCTGGAGCTTTTTAACTAGCCCGTCAGCACCAAGCTCAAGCTGCGCCTTCACCTCGTCTCTCTCGGCAATGGCGGCCTCTGCGATCTGTCGAGCTTCAAGAGACTCATCGAACGCGCGCCTTGCCTCTGCGTCCGTATGTAGTTTATCAAGCAAGCTCTGGACTGTAAAGTTTAGACTTTGCTTGAGATCTAAATCTGGAAGCCGACGATCCATAGCCACATAACTAAGCATGGCATCCACAAGCTGGAACATCCTCACCCCATCCTCCCCCGAGTTCTCTCGAATTAGTAGCATGTGCTGCATTGCAGAGAGGAAGTAATCCTGCGAACGGCCCCCTTTCATTTTAGATGTTATTGCATTCGTAATTTGGACCGGGTCGTTCATATCAGTAACCTCGCCCTCGATGCTATCCTTCATACTACTATTCTCCCGCTGCAGGAGATCTTCATAATCAATGGCTTCGTTTTCCCGGTATTGTTCAATTTGTTTATCAATAGTTTCGTACTGGAACCCTTCCATTTTTACCAGCAGTCGCTTGATCCCGCACGAGGTGAATTGCGCCCTGATATGGCAACGAAGCTGAAGGTCATGCTCTGGTGCATCGACGATCATATTGATCAAGAACATGGTAGCGACAGCATATTCCATCAACAAGTTCTCCATGCCTATGCCTCCACTTCGAAATTCTTCGCTGGCGCCGACAAGGCTCCCCATTTTCCCTCGCCCGTCGATGGTAACTTCAACAATGCGCATCCAGGCATCGAAACGACCAGTCTCTCCTTGCATGTTTTTAACAATATCCATTGCCTGCAGAACCTTCTGATGGCCCTCGCCGTCGGCCCAATGACACAGGAAAGTCAATATTTCGCTGACCATTTTGCGCGTGGTCAGACGCGGGGATATCAGCGAACTAGCGAGTGCGATAATGACTTGTTGATGCTCCAGAGCATCGTCAGCGCCATATTTATTATTCATTAACGCCTTGAGGCATTTCGCAATATCATATTCCCGATCGAGGTCCTTGTCGCCGGATACCGACGAAGCAGGAGCTGGCCCGGAGGCCTTCCGTCGATTAATCTTGAGAAGGACACTTGTCAGGGCAATCGGCCCTTGGGCTTCCACAAATGATTTTACCCAGCTGGATTATATCACAATTAGTACCTACAACTATGCGTGAGGACAAGGGGGATGTGGCAAGCTTACCTTATTGGTTGCGTCCGCAAACTAACACTTAGACTTTGAAGTTGTTTCGTGGTAATTGAATCATCCATCACCTTTTTCACGTACCACTCAGGGCTCCCTTCTTCATCTGCTCTTGTAAGCAGGCCTGCGGGGCCATCAGCCGAGCCATATGTGAGCCGGGCATTTTGTTTCCTCCTTTGTTCACCCTGCCACTGCGTCAAACGATCTTGATGCACTAGTGTCCACTTCTTAGAGGCCGGGTATGCCAACATCTGCCTCTTCGCTTGTTCTGGAAGATTCTGCCACCCTCGTTTAATCATGAGCTCGTAGAACATCTGGTCAACAACTCTATCATCTTTCGGTCGATTCATGCTCCCGTCAGCAGAAACTGTCAACGAGGATGTGGAACCGGCGGAGGAATATTGCGCTTGGGATGTGGAGGAGAATCTGGAGGCTGATGGCGCGGAAGGTAGAGCATATCGTTCATTAGACTGCGAGGTGTACGGACGAGAAGATGTGTCGTAGGAGGTTTGAGTGGAGCCTCGTGTGGCGGACGAGATAGAAGAGTAAATGCTATTTTGATCCAAGGATGTGCGGGAATTTGTCGACGAGTCGGGAGTCGAGTAGGAAGGGTAGCCGTTGCCGGGGCCGCCCCATTGTTGGTATTTAGTTCCCCTGTCCCCCGTCTGGCTTGCAGCCATCGTCGTATTGGACCCAGGCGGAGGCCTTGGGCCATTGGGATGTGACGATCCATTCGATGGTGGTTGGCCATTCCATGAGGGATAATGGTGGTAGTCATGGCCCGGTTTACTTAGATGATGGGGCGCAGGTTCTTTCCGTTGTTGCTGGTCGGTTTTGGGGAGATAGTCAACAGGAATCGGTGATTTGGGGTCTGCTGCCACGCTATCGTATGGGATAGTGGTGATGACGCCAGACGACATTCCGGGGCCATCTAAGGCCATTGGTAGCTCCACTGAGTGTACGGATTCGTGCTTGGAATGTCGGGAGGAACGTGATCCCGACGCGGAGCCGCTGGCCCCAAATACCTCCAGGCCGCCGTTGCCCTCAAACCGAGGATCTGGGGGGCGATCTTTATGTAGCTTTCTTCCAAAAAACGACTTGCCCGCCGACGACTGTCGAGACTTATCGGAAGAAATCTGAGGAGGAGCCATTTCGACAGGTAGTGTAGGATGTGGTTAGAAGGAAATCTGTGACATTAAGCGGGACCTGGCAGTTAAAGCTACTGCCAGTGAAGGTGCCCCTCTGCCGTTTCAAGAAGTAAGATCTCTATATCTATAAGTGCGTTCATGTGTATGTGTATGTCCGTTGGGGTCGGAGTTAAACGTCATCTATAACGCCCAGAACCTCAGCTCCTTGCCGCCTTTTTGCGAACTTCTCCCGTTCTTCATCCAGAATCGACAAGCACACACAGATTATTGTCACGCCAACGGGGCATGGATGACAGGGGGGTACGGTGTGGGAAACGCTAATTCGGGCTCTGATACTGTAGTGGTATCTTCATTCGTATTTGATATCGATGTTCATAAAAATCCCGCGATATGTTGTTCATTCCACTGATCGCAATGGGTGAGGGAGCGAAGGAAAGTTCTACCCAAAACAGGGAAGAGACAGGGCGTCAACAAAGCCGGATGCAGAAAACAAGAGTTAGCGCAGATGGTAGCTGTCCCAAAATGCTTCGACAACGAACAAACAGGTTCCGCTCAGTATCAGGGGGGGGGGTTTGGCTTGTGTCGACGCGCCCAGCCCAGGCCAGAAACAGTTAAAGGGGGCAGGCACGTGATGGGGCTTGCCGACCGGGTGATGAGATAATCCGGCCCCTTATCCGCTCGGCGATGACGACCAGCAGACGAGAATAAGATAAACTTATTATTGTTGAATTCCTCATTGCAGCATCAACAGGCAGAAGCCAAGGGGGAACCAGAGGCATGCGCGCGTTATCAGTTTCATATGATTGTCCCTACTCTTTGTTGTTGGCAGCCTTAAGAAGACCCTGAAATTGAAACCTATCTTACACAGCTGGCAAAATCCGCCCTGGAACTTTCCCCGTATTTGCAATTCTGCGTTAAAATCCCATTATTACGCCTGCTACTTTGCAGAGAGTTGTCTATCTATCTACCTATCCATATATCTGTTTCTACATGATTTTGCAACAATGGCGGCTTCGCTGGACATAGCGAAGGTTTGTCCCAATATTCAAATTACCAACCACAACCACAACCACAACCAAACCTAATATATCGATGTTGATCACTAACTCCGTATCTGTCGTTATGCATAGATTCTCTTGATCCCCGCCCTATTCTCCCTCGTTGTCTACCTCCTTTTCTCCTTCCTAATCATCCCCTTCATCCGACGTTACCGACAACGATACGCCCAATACCTTCCTCTGCACACAGTCTCCGCCCACGCCTCCACCCTCCGCGAACGTGCCTCTGATGCCCTGATGCAATTCCTCCTCCCTTCCTCATGGCGACAACGACAAATCTTTGGCGCACAGGATGGAGGGGGCAGTGTCTTCGATGACGAAGAGGGCGAGGACATGGTTGGGTTCGAGATGGATCCGTCGAGGCGGGAGGCACTGGAACAACGGCGGAGGAGTGGTATTAATGATATCAATAATGACGACCACGGCGCCGTGGATACGGACCGACGTCTGAGCCGGGATCTTGAAGAAGGGTTTATGGATGATAGTGATGATGAGGATGCGGGTGGGGATGATAGGCGGACTCGAATTGTTGGTAGCTGACAGAGCGAGTTATTTATTGTCCAATTATATAGAGATATTCTTTATGGTCATTTCTCTTGATATCCTTGTGGCGCCTAATTCAGGATAGGAGCAATTTGCGGTTTTTAGCTATACCAATTCTTTTTTAAAATTCCTCAACTATATCTCAGCGGTTTAACCTTTTGCATACAGTCTTCCAGCTGGCTAGGTTGGGGTTTTGTTAGGGGCATTTCCAGACGATTTTTGAATTGAAATATCCTGCGAACCTTGCTAAGCGAATCGAACATATATTATCCCTATCGCGTAGACAACTACTGATTCTATGCCTGTGCTCTAGCCATGAAGCTACATCAATATGTCCTGGTGTGTAAAATGCTTTCAATTAGCAATATCGATGTATTCCCCCGTTGCCATGCTTGAGAAACCACAATATGAATGAAGTAAATTCAATAAAGTGCAGACTCCATTTTTCCCAACCGTTATTCAGTCTTAATCCCCCAATGAACCAATGAATCCAATAATTCCAAAGCATCAAAGGAGCGGTGCCATATGCGTTTCGAGGGTTCACTAACAGCATGTGCATACTATCTCACCACTGGCATATCATTGTTACAAGAGACTGAGTGGGCAAGATACGTCAGAATTTAAACCTCTGTTTCCGAAATAACTTTTGCCCAATTTTCTAATCCGTTCATTCATTCCCATAGCGTAGCCCCAGGGAAACCGGATCCAGCCAAAAAAGAAGAAAGGAAGAAGAAAAGAAGAGAAAGAAAAAAAAGAAATGGGAGTCCCCTTACCCATGTGGACAAATGATGTACAACTGGCAGCCACTAGAAAGGATGCGTACGTTTTCAGTTTCCTGTCCGCCGTCCCCTGTACAAGGTGAACCGGCAATGGTTGTAGACATTAATACGGAAGCAACGCCACGCCGTTTTGTCTTCGTCGTCGTGACAGAATACATACATATATATATATATATTCAATATCAGAATTGCGGAGCCGAACCCCCCACCTGTAGAGAAACATTTTGAAAGTGCCATTTCCAAGTAGGGTTTGGTCGCAAAAAAAAGAAGGAGGAGAGAGGCGAAAAATGTCTTCAAAACAGCCCATGAGGGGGGTTTTTAAGTTTTCTCCGCCCCTAATTTTCGATTTTTTGTTCCCAATGTGTCGTCACAGCACCATAGTGGAGCAAACGATGCTTCCGACGACCAGACGACCATGGGGGGAAAGGAAAATCCACATTTCCGCATCGTTTCTGCATCGTGTGTGCGGGCAGACAGCATTTGGTTTGATATATTGCTGGGATATGAGGGAATTGGTGTGTATTGTTTGAAATTCAGACATGAATTTCACGATATATCCAAGATAATATCACAATTATCCTCGTGTATCGTGGTCTCTTCCTGGGAGTGAACCTTGGAATGTAGTTATGTTTACCCAAAAAGGAAAGGTTGGCACCTCCAAAAGTTCCCCTCACGAACCCCTCATTACATAATCTCTACCCCTCACAGCAAATAAAGGGCCAGAGCATCACGTGCTTTCAACCTCAACCTCATCGCCCGATATCAATCCCATTATTTGGAGTCCGTGGAGAGATAGAGTGAGACAGATACACTACGCAGTAAAGCCGACATAGTTTGCTGACGACGGGAAACGACTTGGGAGCCAAATTATCCCGTTTGGCGCTATTTCCCCCCAGGATCCCAGCAGCTGCAGGTTGCCGTGGACAGGAAAGCGGGGAAAGGGCCAGCCAACTCCAAGGACCGCAACCTTGCTAACACTACAACTGCTGTTGGGTTGATAGGGGACAATCCATGCACAACGAATGCATGGTGTTGGAACCACTAGCAGTGTCAAGCTGATTGATTGATCGATGAATTGACATGGTTCTTCCCTCGCGGCTTCTTTCAAATGGGATGCGTTGGACAACACTAGGCTCTGGCTGGTCCCCTCTTTTAACCTTTGTTTTTCCCTTACCTCGTCTCAAGTCTCTCTCAGCCCCCGCATGGAGAAGCGTATTTAAATATTATCCTCATTAATATCGACAAATCAACTGCACCCGGCTGAATGAGGGCCATGTTTCGGGGCAATGGGTCGGACAATCAAACCCAGGCCCCATGAATTGTAACCCATGAGCCCACCTATCCTCGTCTTTTGCTGAACACACTGGGTTTCACCAGTTTAGGCCAGATCCCCCCTTTCATTTTCTCCTCAGAGGTGTTCTTTAAGGTGGGGCAGCAATGGGGAACGGGAGGGGGCCCTCCTAGTATGTAATGCTTGGAGAAGCAGTTTATGTTCCCGAACGATGTGCAAAGCAAAGGGTATGTACGATCGTTGCTGAGGGACGAAAATAAAGTGGGATCAATTTCCAAATCCTGAAAATAAAAATCGCTCTATGGTGGGGACTAAAGGTGTAACTCTCCTCTCCTCTCATCCTGGATGCCATCAGACTATATAAACTAGACAACGCTCCCAGATTGCTTCGTTTCTTTGCTTTTTTGTCCTTATCGCACTTTCATACATAAATTCGCACCCAGATACCTTTACCGTAATCCCTTTGTTTTACCCCGCCTGGTAGCTCGGAGATCCCGTCACATATCCCCGTCATTGAGACTCGAATTCTCAACTTTCTTCCACCAGCAAACCGAAGTTTGAATCAAGGTATGCAGAGTTAGTCGACCTGACTAAGCACAACTCCCCCTCCTGCTACATGTTTATTTACACCTCAACTCACCAGATCTCACCATCATTGCAGCAACTCACTCGTCCCATCCAATCTCGTTGTTACTTAAAAACAATAGATAAAAGGATCACCTTGTCTTTCAATTCTGCACTGTAGCAGCCACTATGGTATTTTTCCGCTCTCTACCTCGCCATCTTTCTCGCACTGCTTCACCGTTATTTACGAGTCGTGGCGTTCCCCGCACCTCCTCTGCTGCCTTACCTTGTTACAATGCTCAGCTATACGGCCAATCGTCTCGTCTACCACCATTAACTGGAGTAAGAACACTGACAACGAGTCCTAAACTTCAGGGTAAAGTTCTATTGGTTTTGTACGATGTAAGTTGTTCCCCTGGACGTCATGTTCTAGATCCTCTAGGGACTCGAGGCCATTGTATCCGGAAAATAAATCGTGTATTTCTAATAAGATGCATGACAGGGAGGAGAACATGCAAAGGATCAGCCTGGCCTGCTCGGAACTACTGAGAATGAGCTGGGGCTGAGGAAGTGGCTGGAAGAAAAGGGCCATACCCTCGTAACCACCTCTGACAAAGAGGGCGCGAACTCGAAATTTGACCAGGAGCTCGTCGATGCTGAAGTTATCATCACTACCCCGTACGTTGTAAATGCAACACCAGCATCGAGCTCCGTATTATAGGAGGAGTGGCAGTCTGTGTGATTCATGCCTATTATATCTATCTAATCCCGTGCTGTTCTCCAGATTCCACCCCGGATACTTGACCGCAGAGCGTCTGGCCAAAGCCAAAAACCTGAAACTTGCCATCACAGCTGGTGTTGGATCCGACCACGTCGACCTAAATGCTGCCAACAAAACCAACGGCGGCATCACCGTTGCCGAAGTGACGGGCTGCAATGTCGTCTCCGTCGCCGAGCATGTCGTCATGACCATCCTCGTCCTGGTCCGCAACTTCGTCCCCTCCCACGAACAGGTCGCCAGCGGAGACTGGAATGTCGCTGCCGTGGCTAAGAACGAGTATGACCTTGAAGGTAAAGTAGTTGGCACCGTTGCTGTGGGCCGCATTGGCGAGCGTGTTCTGCGAAGACTGAAGCCGTTCGACTGCAAGGAGCTGCTGTACTATGACTACCAGCCTCTGAGGCCGGAGGTTGAGAAGGAGATCGGATGCCGTCGCGTGGACAATCTGGAGGAAATGCTCGCGCAATGCGATGTTGTCACTATCAACTGCCCACTGCACGAGAAGACTCGTGGCTTGTTTAACAAGGATCTCATCTCGAAGATGAAGAAGGGTATGGACTAAACTCCCCCTTCTTTTGAATACAAATTAAACACAACTAACACACCCACCCCCCTCTCTAGGCTCCTGGCTCGTCAACACCGCCCGCGGCGCCATCGTCGTCAAAGAAGACGTCGCGGACGCCATCAAATCCGGCCACCTCCGCGGGTACGGTGGAGACGTCTGGTTCCCTCAGCCTGCGCCCAAGGACCATCCCCTCCGCTACGTCCAGGGCCCCTGGGGCGGCGGAAACGCTATGGTGCCACACATGTCTGGCAGCTCCATCGATGCGCAAGTACGCTATGCGGAGGGCACGAAGGCGATTCTCGAGTCGTATTACTCCGGCAAGTATGATTATCGGCCTGAGGATCTGATTGTGCATAAGGGTGATTATGCGACCAAGGCTTATGGGGAGAGAAAGTAAAGTATGGCGTGAGGAGGGGGACTCTAAAATAAAAGAGTGCGTTGTTGGGTTTTGAACGGCCGTTTTCTTCCCCGTGGCCTTTTCTTTTTTTTCTAAATTAATGATATGATAAGTTATGGGGCAGTAAGATTTCATCTTAACAACTGCCACGGGCTAGTTTGTTAAAATGAAGTTTTGAGTATTACGAACGTTATGTATTTCTGTATATTTCCTTTTTAGTTAGTGATCAGGCCATTATTTCCTCCTTTTTTTAAGCAGGAAATAAGGGCACCCAACCACGAATGGAATCGAATTTTCAACCTTATGGGAACTGAACATGTTATATTTGCCTTTTGTGTTTTCACATTTTTCTACTTTTCTCCTTTCTCCTTCTCCTCGCATGATCTCTCATGTAGCTTAACTGGGTGTTTTATCATAAATATAAAACAACTGGTTAGCTCGTCAGAAATGTGATATTTTCCCTGCACCTTCGGGAGGGACATAAAAATAAAACCTGCCCAGCGTCAAAATAGGGCGACAGATGTCTCTTACCCACATCCATATCACGGACATTTCTGGCATGATTGCCTCTGCGTCCAGCCCCTGAGATAATTGAATGTTACGTTGAATTGAAAATCAGGGGTTATATGTAGGTATTATTAGTAAGAGAGTTCTAGCTGCTACCATGAGAGCAGATATCAATTTATGGAACGGGTTGTACGGGATGGAGTTGGTGAATCAATTAAAGGTTTTGCCACGAACCGTTCGGTTCTCATGGATCCGTTCCATAACCAGCAACTAGTTCCCGTCTACAGTTTCCGCAACTCCTCGTCATAGTTTCTTCTAGAGCCGTGGTTTGGGACATAAGTTAACGGTTTGAGTTGACGTTATCCATGCGGCTCATTCAGCAACACTTCCCATCAATGAGGAGGAAGAGAGGAGTGCGTTATATCACCTTTGAATATGTGTGCTTCTCCTGAAATTGCTCAGGAAGATTCTTCAGATTGGGAGCTTGAAGTTCCGAGTGTAACTGGAGCAGTTAAACTCCGTCCGCTGGGCTGTTTGCTGATTAATATTGATTATAGGTACCATGGTGTGAATAGTTCGAGTCCCTGCTCTTTTGCCCCTCAACAACGTTCGATTAACTTTGCCCATTCCGTAGATATAAATGCATCCGTGGGTTTTGAGATATCTGTTCATCTAACCTCTTCGTTGCTGCTGGTTTTCCGCTGGCTAGGGATAACGATTTCCCCGTGCTATATCGTTGCAGAATCGAACCCGAAGCGATTATTTAGATATAAACAGGTACGTAAACGCACCATGATCTTGCTATGGAAAAGATCTTGCCTAATTTGATAGGAAAAAAGGGGTTTGATCTTCAGAAGTTTTTATCGCCACCTTTACAGGTTGTTCTGAACAAAATAATTCAATAAAAGAATTCTATCCCGATGCGATTTCACATCCTCTCCGCCATTCTCGCTCTTCTCTGTCTTGCCTCCAAGAAAATGTTACGCAATTGAATGGGGGATGAAATGTGCTCCTAGAGAAAATGTAGTAGGGGCCTACAACGATTACTGCGTGCGTTATTTTGATCAATCATGTCGTGGTTTTGAAAGGTACTTTTTCAATATCAGTGGGACTGTCACGTACATTGCGCACACGGGAAAATTCGAGAGTACCGATGATTGTATTAAGAGGGGGGATGATATTGTTGAGAGTTGCCATGGATGGAGAAACGGAGGCTCCAAATCGGAAACCGGCGCAAGCCTGAACATTAACTTCTGCGAATGGTGAGGCCGGTCTGATTGGTTGGATTAGTTTTGCTAGGCGAGTTGCTGGCGCTTGATTTAATTTGATAACCTCCATTGCTTTCTTTACGTATAAACGAAAAGGAAGTATTCTTTACTAGTTGGATATTGCATCATGTTGGGTTCATGATTATACCGCCACCGTCTGCTGTAGCCAAGGGATTAGGTTATTGAAAATTAAATTCAGCGGTGCTCAATTTCTGATGCTGCTCGTGTACACCATGTCCGGGAATTAAGGGTAAGACAAGCTCGTATCCCGCACGGAATCGCTATTCGCCCATATAAATTCCGCAAACGCTGACTCGCTGGCCCTATGTACAGCCATGCTACTTAAACGCTAAGTTAGCTAGAGCAGAGAGAAACTAAATACTCACCGCGGATCTGCCAGGCGCAAACTAGGATATTGAAACTTCAACTTGGCAGAGATATATCCCCGATGCAGGGGACCTGAAGAACCCCCATACGTATTTGTATACGGGGAAGAGAGCCGCAAGGCGAAGCTTTAAATCATGAGACACTTACTTTGGTTTGCGCTTTAATTTCACGATCACAGAATTGGGCGGAGGACCGTCATTTTATATACACAACTAATGCCCAGGTCTGAGTAACGCAACTGTCCCCTTTGCGAGCACCTTTGAGAAACATTTATGATAACTAGTATTCTTCAAATTTCTCGCCAACATGTCGAATATTTTGGATGCCAGATATGACTGGTCCCCACCATCTCCCACTTCCATCAGATATCCTCGACCGACCACCAAAATGTATACTGCTGCCCTCTCCATTCTCTCAATCCCTTCAACCCCTTTGTAGAACGTTTCCTTATCTAACAAAAAATTACCCGCACAGGTGCAAAAACAAATTCGGTCGTCGCCACGCCTGCCCTGATAAAAACCTGCTCGGCCCCCTAGTAGGGGTATTCATTGGGCTATTTGTATTCATCGCGTGCGTTCCGGCTCCCTTGTAACCCTAATGAGCTCCGTTCATGCCTTTTTGCCCCGAAGGAGCTTTTCTGCGCTGACACTTTTCTCGCATAGATGCATTGGTTGCCTTGTGCGTTACAAAAAAAAAAAAACCACTGAGACCGACACCTCTGCTTCCGACATCGAAGTATATCCACCACCACCGGCGTACACGCCACCAGCACCGCCTTTCAGTAGGGATCAAGCGCAGCATGGTCATATCGAAATGCAGAGGCCAGCGAGCACGTACCGCAGTGGTGCTTAGGGATTTGTGGGGTTGGGATGATTGATGACGAGTTACCCTTTGGGGATTTTGGATTTTCTGGGTTTTTTGGTAGGAGGCTTTATGCATGCATGCGGAATGATACCCCTCTGCTTTTGAATGGTTTCGAAATGATGTTATGATTCATGGAGTTCACCACTGTAAGATGGAACACATGCACATATATACAAGCTGGGAGAGGGTGCAGGGCTGCTGGAATGTTGTGAATGCTGCCGTTCGTATCATGTATATCGTCGAAAGCTATAAACGTCTCATTTTAAATCTTTTAGCACTTTGCCATTAGCTGCCCCGTATTCTTGCAATTTGTAATAAAGACGTTTTGGAATTACTTTTTGAAAACTGTTGGCCACTTTGATATTGTGCACACAGGAGCCTCTACTTATTTTACTTGAGTAACCATGTGGTTCCGCACTTCTCTTTTGCAGCCTAGCAAGGTTCAGCGTATCGAGGCGTCCTCAATTGCCCCTTGTCATCCCTACATTTACATGTACATTCTTTAATCCCCAAATTCGAGCGGACATCCATTGATATTCCGTAGTCATTTCCCCCTCAAATCGAGATTTGCCGCTGGTAGACGTCAACATCATCGTAGATCCCCGGCCCCGACAATATCAAGAATCTTTTCGTGTACATGGGCCCCAGTGCTAACCCATTGCTGTGGCATTCAGGGCTTCGATATTGAGGAGCATTTGTTAGCCAGCATGTATCTCTGGATTCAGGATGAGCATCGTGGGCTCAGGACTTATAAATCATGCGCTGTGGCACTTTGTTTGAAAACATCCCGAACTTTTGTAAAAAAAAAAAGAACTTGTTTAACCCTTATGGGGATGCTCCGTAGATTGGGATGTGTGCTTTACTGAAATCACTCTGTTTTGGTAACACATTTGCCAATCTGATTCTGGCCAGCCCCCAGACAAGTACAGTCAGCTAGAGTTGGTGGTATAGAAATTATCACCGCTTTTCTCAGTGTGAGCCTCACACATAATGCAAGATTGAAGTCCCAGACATGGCGGTTAATTATTCATGTTGAATCAGGGCGGAATTTCGTCGTTGACAAAGTCATTGTTTCCAGCAACGAAATCAGAATTGGCTCATTTATCTATAAACATTTGATTGTTTGGCTTCACCCGCTCTTTCACTGGGCAGCCTTATCAAATGAGGGAATCATAGCTCTTACAGAAATGCGGGTCAATCAATAGAAACTTAAACTTGCAATGTGAACATGCAGAAAATCCCAATAATAATGTGGGGAGGAGCAGTGTAATTATTTCTTGTCATCGAACTATGTTACAGCGCCACCACCACATAAGCTTGCCCAGATTCATGCTAACCTAACTCCACTTGTATGTTAACTAGTTTAGTTCAGCTTGGCCAACCCTAACTTGCCCCTGTCCACGCGCGAACTTTCGTGACTCTCTCAGCGAAATCCCCAACACAGCCTCTTCAGAACCGAATTTAGTTCAATCAACGAATTGAAAGGACAATTTAGACTCCCAATAAAGCACCAGTCCGGGCCACGGTACTCCATATTATCGAGTGTAGATGGGGAGGGAGATGGGCTATGTGGTTTCTCCCAGCTCACCAATGGATCAGATGAGAGGGGCCATTCGAAGTCGAAAGAATTTTCTGGTGTGCAGAGTTCGCTCGAGAATATTACCGCAGAGCCGATCTCTTTGAGCGGAGCGGTTACAAATTGATTATTCAATTTTGGGAGTGTTCTCAACGATTACCTATTGCTCGTGTTCCCTACTCTGTGGTCGTCTGGTCCATCTTGATCAGTGATGGTCAAAGATTCTTTGCCAAACGTGTCTGGAGGGATAACCCTCAGAGAGTTGTTTCCGTCCTTATGTCTGCATCTAAGTCTTCATTTATTTTTGCTATCAGTCCTTTGATAGGCTCCGTCGACATATACAGGGATGTCAAGAATGGAACAAAAACTACCTTACCAACTGGAATTGGCTGGTGATCGTAGCCGCCCACACTACGGTCGGTTGTTGATTTACTGCACAAGTCACGCTCTGTCATTGGAGCCATCGTCGCCCTCTTGACAATTGCAAATTGGATCAAAGATCTGAGGTATACGCTATGAACATATCAGCTCTGAAGCTAACCCGGGGGTTGGCATGTTTTTTCTTTCAGCAGCGGTGCACCAGCGCTCGCATTGCAGCACTTTAACGAGCATGCACTTTCGTCCAACAATTACATTTGAGCAGCACTGGTTGATTGAATTCCCTTTAACTTGAGGTTTCATGATTATACCTAAGTCCTGGCGGATATTCTCAGTTAGTGGCCAATTTCAACAGCGGCAATTCACTTGGAACAAGCCCCACACAAGAGTTTGGCAGCTCACTGGTGGTAGGTTCTCCATACCCGGCCGGGAATTTCCCAAGACAACTTTTATTTCAACAAGTCATGGCAATCAATGTTCCCTCAGCAGGGAATGGAGACATTTTGCATTCTACGGCTGCACACGAAGAAGGATGGAAGGCGAAAGAGCACTCATTCCCTACGAATAGCATCGATCATGCGAAGCCTCTGGTATCCCATGTATAGGAAAACTGCTTGGAATGGGCATTTTATCAGACTCTGGTTCTACCCTTTCTACTTCTGCGAAAGGTATTTGGCTTCGAACAAAATCTAATCGGTAAATTTACATACCCAGCGGTGGCCCAGAATACAAAATTTCCAGCCTGGAATATGTAGGGCTCAGTTGGAGACGTTCAAGTCCAGTATTTCAGCATCGTGATGTTGATGGTGTGTTTCACAACATATGGTAGGTTGGGAGGAGCACATAACTTCTAGTTACCTAGGTATTTACCAGAGATCTTTTGAGCGACCTCGTTAACCCAATCAATGCTGCTCAACAAAGGCCTTTGTGAACATGATTTTTGCCGCGTGTTTCTCTTATTGTTCATGCTGACCAGACAAAGAACGGAATCTACCTCTTTTATTTTTCTTGCCATTGGTTTCAAAGATGTGGTTTGCGAAGGCCAACCGTGGCACCACCGTGGACCGGTTAGAACGTTCATAACTGCAGTGAGGTTCCATTTACTATGGGGATACGCCTCTGGCGGTTAAGGTCGTTTTGCTTCACCTGCTCTGCACCTGCGTTGCAACTTTTTTAATCAATCTCCACCTTTGTCAGATGGTAACACCCTGATCAAAGACGGCACTTAAGTTGTAATTCTTGAGAGGCTTGTTTAAACGCCCTCTCCCCCCAAGAATTATAAAAATATTAAAAAAATATTAAAATAAAAATAAGAAGTACTGCACTCCGAATACGGCGCATACCGGACCGCAGACGATGCCCACAGTCTATTCTGTTGTTCTGATGCCAGTTCCTAGATTGTGATATATCGGCAAAAGATGATGAGCAGCAGGTCCCGACAAGCAATTTAAACTGTGCACTGTCACTTTCGACTACTTCCGATACGTTTAAGGTAGAAGTGGCACTTCCGGACTTGTTTTCGCCTAATCGCAAGGGGTAAAAATACCATTACATGAAGACTTCATCGGGAAATATGCAGGATCGAGGTGGAAAGCGAGAATAGCTCGGTTGTTACCTACATAGTAACTATTATTATACATGGCCGCTCTATCTATATAAGCAAGCAGAGGACCCGAGCTAAAAATCGCATTCGAGAGCCTACTTCCTTTGTCCCATAACTGCCACTGTTGATTATCGCCCCATTCAGGATATTGTTTGATTTGAATCCAGTCGTTTAAGAGGTTTGCCCCGTCGCCCGGCAAACGACTTACCGCTTACTTCTTACCTTTTTGAACAAACCCCCCTTTACGAATATCGTGCCTGAACATGATGTCATCACGTGCCACCGAATCAAGGGATGGGAACCGACCAGACGTGGATATGAACGACGGCAATGTCGCCTGGGAGTCCCAAAGAGCAAAACCTATTAAAACGGCGACCGGTGTCGCTAAGGCTCTTGGTGAGACATCATCCATATTTTTGAGTCACCCGAGCAGCAGAATACTAAGCAAACATAAATACTTTTCAATAGAAAATCAACAAAAAGACAAAAGCGCACGGGAATCCCAGCCGAGCTGGGGTGCAACCGCCCGCGAACTGAACTTCGTACCAGGAGAGACAGACGAGATTCTCGAACGCTATAAGCGTATAGGGCAAGGACAGAAACAAGTGGCCAGCGGAGAGAGCGAGAGTGACTCAGATGAGAAAAAAGATCTGAAGTGGGACCTCAAGGCTTGTTTTCATGATGAAAAAGATCAAACCGTGGAGAACACACAGTAGAAGTGGCAGAATGCGGATCAAATTTCCTTATGAAATTGGTTCTGGACATGCGATTGCCTCAGTAATCAAGATCATGAAATGGTTGGTTGATTAGAGGGGGAAAAGCTGAAATTAGCAGAATTACATCGATCTCTTCAACTTATTACGCCTTATTTCTCAGATACAAGTTTACACATTATTCATTGATGCTGCGACTAAATGAAGCACTCCCAGCACTTCTCTAGTTGTTAGAATTCCGGCTGGATTTCAGCTTTGATAATCAAATATTTAACACTGTAAAGCATTAAAATTTAAGTTCAATATCTAGAATATACTAAGTATAATAAATATAGAAATGTAGAGGAAGAGAGAGTAGGTCATGCAAGTAATGAAAGTAGGGAGGTTGATTATATTTAGGTATATGATACATAGTGTACCCTTAAGCAAAGGTACTATGTAAATATTCCATCGCCTGACTCAAAAATGGGTCTAGTACCACCTCCCTACCTCAGGAGTGTGTAGGCGCCGGGAGCGTTGCTTCACAGGGTTTAGCCCTCCCTGAATGAGTAAAGGGTCGAGGTTAACCCGGGGCCGCCATCTCTTGGCTCCAGCTGTCAGCATCGTATATCTTACCTCTCCGCTGAATATCAAATGGATATGGATATCTCTCCTACACGCACTCTGCTTTCCCTTACCTTTTAATGCCCTTATCGTGCGAAAGCAGGCCAGCATGAATTCCCATGCGGACTTCGGGGGTTGACGATCCACAAGGATTTCCAACACTTGAACACTTCCACTTGAGCCGGAGAAGGTTTATCTGGAAGCTGTTGGATGCAAACGTGTTTCTTCTCGGCGTCATGCTGTTCCTTAAAATGATAAAGTGGACGCCAAGAAGTGCCCCTAAATGATCACTGCCGGTACACAATGCGCAGGATCACGCGCTTGGGTAATGGATGCAACCCTGTTCCTGTTCCGAAGTGCAGTCTCTTCACAGAGCAGTAGTTAACTACGCCTTGGCAGTTCCGTGACTCGCCATTCTAGCACAGATCATCCTTCGCTTCGCAACTCCCCGTTCTCCAAACCTACAGAAACAACATTTTAAGCCCCATGTCTAGCTCAACGAAAACGGACTTCCCCGCGCGGAAACATTTTCCCGCTGCATGCCACCTGCCAGGATAGCAGATTAGCGCTTCAGAAGAACATAATGATTGGCTAGGGGACTTCCCCCCTGACGAGCTGATTGCGCTCGGGCGACGCATTTAGGCGCCTGTGCCGTCGTGATATGCCCGCCACCGAATTTCTCATGTTAGAAATATTTGCCTACCCCTGCTGGACAGATTTGGAAAAGGGGGAGTGTCTTCCCTGATCATACCTCTCTCCCCTTCTGTCTGCCCCAGGTGAATATATCTCAGTGGTCCTGCAATCCCAACACCTTATTTTCTACCAAAGCTCTGCTTAAACAAAATGGCGCGGAAGTCGACTGGCGACTCAAATGCTCTGCCGCCCTTGGACAAAGCCCCAGGAACTCCCCGGAATCGAACGCCGCGCAGAAAAGAGACTGATCCCGACTACTGTGATCCATCTTACCTGAGGAGCCCAAGCTCCCTTCCTCAAACTCCATCTCGGTCTGTCAGCAGGGAGAAATCTCCAGACGGCTCGGCGGCGAGGTTCACTCCAAGGAGGAGCCCGCGAATTGCAGCATTACCGCAACCCAATTATGCACCTGAGGATGACTCTTCAGAGGATGATTTGCTTGATTCAAAATCTTCACAGTCTGAAAATTCCTCGGGAGATGGAGATGAAGATTCCATAGCGGGAAGACTACGCCGGGTTAAAATCTTTCACGACCTGCTCTCTCCGCCCACTAGCAACCGAAGAGCTCGATCCGCTGATAGAGCCCCGAGGAAGCCGGGGCTCACAGCCTCTTCTGATGTTCTCCGGCCACGAAGTTCTGCTGGGCGACAACAAAGTTCGACCGATAATTATGGGGAAGTTGATCGTCGGAAACGCCGAACCCGCTCACTTGGGAGTAAAAAGCAGCCTTTTACACCCTATACCAGAGAGAAAACCATCACTGATATTAATTTGGATGTCCTGAAGGAGCTCAGCAGGCGGCTTGACAAACCAGATGAGTTAGGACATGTATACATGCACGAACATATAAGTCTCGGATACTTCAAAGTCGGCTCGACCAAAGATCACGGAGAGAGGGTTACGCAGCACCAGAAATGTGGTTTTGAAACTAAAGAGCGTGCTCCAGGTCCGCTTCCTGTGCGAGGATTTATTTGTCTTGAACATCTTCTCCAATGTGAACTCGCGAACCATAGACGCAGGTTTGAATGCGGTAGCTGCATTGGAACTCATGGAAGGCCAGTGACACACGGAGAGATGTATGAAATTACCTGGGAAGAACTCGAGACGGTTGTCACGCGATGGTACAAGTGGTTGAAAGAAACAGACCCCTACGACGAAGGAGGAAAACTCCACCCGTTCTGGTTCCACAAAGCGCACGAAGTCATGGACTCTGATCAACCATATAGTCGCACTGCGAGGGCTGCGCCTGCCGGCAAAGGGCAAGGAGAGGTCGACAGACCAGTGGAGGTTTGGGCTATGTTCACCAGATTGCGCGTTAATCAGTCGGAGATTGATGCATTCAAGCCGCTCTCTTGTTACCTTTGTACGAAATATGTTAATGGGAAATGGCCGCATCGTTCCAAATATTGAAATAAACGTAGCTGTCGCAGGGAAATGGAGTTGTTAATTCTTCACGGTTCACTGCATCCAATTTTATTTAACTTTTTGAAATGAGTGGAATCTTACATTATATTGGTTATACCCCCATCACTGAAACTGAATATTCATTTTTAAGTTATCACTTCATTTTCTTGTCTAGGGGCTCGGATTGTTTTCACATTAGAGGATCTGAGTGTTTCTCAATGATCTTGTTCTTGAGTGAGCAGGGGAAAGCAGCGCAGGCTGAAGCACTAATTCGGAATCGGATTAGTTCTAGCGTGGTAAAAACTAAGTCGTCAATCTCGGCTAAGGTATAACCCTCATGCAAAATCAGCTTCATCACCAAACCTTGCAAGATGTCTGCTTATCGCCGACAAATCTACTACAATCCAGCAATCGGGCAAAACGTGGGAGCTAAGACTTCCGATTCTGCTTTGAAATTCCATCAATGCCTACCCCACTATAGCCGAACCCCTCTGATTCCTCTCAAAGATCTTGCTCAGGAGCTGGGCATTGCTGGCATTTATGTCAAAGATGAAGGCGATCGCTTGCGTCTTCCATCTTTCAAAATTTTAGGCGCATCATGGGGAACATTTCGAGCAATTGTGGCAAAGACTAATCTTACCCTTGAGGCTAGCCTTTCGGACCTTTCAAATGCAGCTAGGGAGCAGTCGATTACACTTTACGCAGCCACTGACGGAAATCATGGAAGAGCTGTTGCATTCATGGCAAAATTACTACAGATTCAGGCGAAGATTTACGTACCTAAATTATTAGATGAAGCTACAAAAATGCTGATATCGAATGAGGGAGCCACGGTGGTTGTAACTTCTGATACATATGACGAGGCGGTTCAACTGGCTTCAAAGGCGGCCAATTCTGTGGCTGGCGGTCTTCTCATCCAAGATACTGCTTTTGAAGGTTACGAAGAAATTCCTTTGTGGATCATAGAGGGGTACTCTACTATGCTTTACGAAATCGATTACCAGCTCGTGGACGAAAATGTCAAACCAACAATCATTGTCACCCCTGTTGGTGTCGGGTCTCTTGCACAAGCCGTTGTTTCTCATTTCAAAACACCCGGCCATCAGAATACCGTAATGACTGTTGAGCCTGACACAGCGGCCTGCCTACACAAAAGCCTGAGGTCGGGCAAATGTGTTCCTCTGAATACATCGCGTACGATTATGAATGGATTAGACTGTGGCACTGTTTCTTCGATTGCTTGGCCAATCCTGCAGGCTGGTGTCGATATTAGTGTGACCGTGTCCGATTTCGAAGCACATCAAGCGGTTCGGTATTTGGAATCGCAGAATGTACGAGCTGGGCCTTGTGGCGCAGCTGGCGTAGCTGCTCTCCGTCGCTTGTCCAGTTTTCGACCACTCGACCCATCTACGGTTGTTATTCTTTTATGTACTGAAGGGCCACGGTCATATCCAACTCCTTTTGATGTATCTCTTGAAAACCCTGTTTCCCTCTCGCAATTACTACACGAGATTCAATCGCCCCATCCATTCTTTCATACTACTCCTGGGGTTGAAAATACAAAACTTGAGGATTATATTTCAGCATGGCTGGAACATCGGGATCTGGACAGGCATCAACTCTGTAGGATCCCCAGTTTGAGCCTTGAGAATGATAGACTGGCGAGCGTTGCAATGTCTATGCTTTCCCTTCTTCCTCCCAGAGCTCTGGACCCAGTTCCACCTGTCAGAATAGATCAGCAATAATCGTTTTTATTTTTAAGTTTAGAAGTTTTATTTTCGTCTCCTAAACATGTGGAATGCTATAGCTGCGGAAGGGAAGATACTCAGTGAGAAGCCTGGTTGGAACACCACATTCCCCGGACGCTTAGAAAGTTTTTAACAAACAATAGGAGACGGTTATGTGCATGTAGCATAGCATGAAGAGCTGGATTGCCCTGCAAAACCTTTTGGGAACAGAGTAGCTACTCCTAGCCATGGGTACGTGGAATATGCACGTCAATGGGGGAATGGTTTAATTGAAGTAAAAATTATACGACTTCTGAATTACATCTAGTTACATATTCTCCCTTCGAGTTGATCAGATCTCCTCGGCCCTTTCATTACAATTCCACGAACAATTCTTAACAAAATAATAATCAAACCACCACAGCCCCCCATGAAAATTGAGAAACCATACCCGCCTTTTAAACAACTCACCTAAAACAAGATCGATGACCAATCTGCGGGCCTTTCAGTGGCCCATGCTTTCAATCCTCCATAATCTGCAAGGTGACCATATAATAACGGCATTGGATAATTTTTACATCATCCTTTAATGTAGACTAATAGGAAAGAATACATGCCTTGAACCTTCAAGGTCTCTTTCCCCTACACTCACCCAGATCGTTTGATAGTAGAGAAAGGTCAGTGGTTACCTGATAAATGGTGCCTGTGGCATATTCCCTGCAAGGTACTGTACATTTTGAATGAAATAACGGCTCGAGGGGTAAAAGCTGGGTAATCAGGAGGGGTTGAAATTTGGAAAAGAGATATATACAAAGAGTACAAGGAGAAATCGTTAAACGGGTTCGGAGTTATATTCTTAGAGAAACTTGGAAAAGGCGCTAGAGAGCCTTTTCTTTTCCTCCAGGACTTGCTTCCTCCGCTTGGTTTTAAGCAAGTCGAAAATAGGCAGACTATGTTTAATCCGTTACTATAATAGAGAATAACGGGTGAATACTTCAACAATTATGCCTCATCATCTGTAATTTCCTATATTGGTTTTTAATATAAATTTCAAATTATGATATTGGATGCCTGAACAAGGGGGGAATTGCATATGTACAGTACATGATAAAAGAGGTCAGATTCAACATATCACATTAGGTAAAATATGAAACGAAACCTTGAGATGTGTATCACCTAAGCTCTAACCTTATTGGTGAGTTGGAAATTATTACAGCCTTTGAATTCTTAGATAGAGCATAGTAACAACAGTGTGGAGTCAAAACTAGAGGATCAATGAGTAGGAATGGGCATCATTTGTTTGCATTTTTGTGGGCTCTCAAGGATCCAGAATAGATTGGTATCTGCAACGGTTGTCAAAATCTAAAGTCCGGGGTATGATCCTTGCCATTAATAGGGAATATAATTTCAAAATGTACAGCCTGTGCAATATCAGGGATTGCACGGAAGGAAGATATTATCTGGTAAATCCAATGTGCAGAGAGTTCTGGGACCGCGACCAGTTCTCACCCCACGCCAGACGTGGGATTTGAAACAGAAGGACTGAATAAAATTTTTGAATATCATTAAAACTACAACTTCATTTTACCATGTTGTATTTTACATTGGAAAAGACGTTTTCCATTGAGAGAGAAGAAACGATACAATATTTCTCAGGTCAGGGCGTTGTTTAGTAGAGACTGGGTGACGGTTTTATTTTTATGACGACTCAAAAAACCCTGAGTGCTGAGGGGTTAACAGTACACTTTTACTATTAATTAATTGGCCAGATATAATTTACGAAAGGCTCATTGAATGCAGAGGATGTTGATATTGAAAATAATTGCAGCGTTCTGTGTTACTGTACACACTTTGTAGACTAGTAAGTTACGTAGATCAAACGAGATCAGATAAGATAAGGATGCATCTGTGTGAAGTACTGTAACAAGTTATGCACGGCGTACGCCACTGGGTCATAAACTACTACCTTCAGAACTAGAGCGTCAAGAAAAAGGACTCTTAGAAGCTTGGAGCAATGTAATTGCTCCAATATTTGAGATTCACGCAACACCTGGGTTTACATCCCCGTTTTCTCTCAAACCGCACTGAAACCACGTATTTGGCCGCTTTGGTAGCAGTATTGGCGTGCATCAACAAAGTCCAATTAGGGCTAACTACCTGAAAAGGAATTTCTAGTTTAGTTAGGCTTAGTCCCACCAAACCTTTACCTCACGTCCAATATTGCCCAAACAGCTCGGGTTTCATGCTGCATGAACTTTTGCTCCATGCGAGCGTTTTTTCTTGAGCAAGAATTTCGACCCCTGCCCATTTAGGTGTCGAAGTATCTTCTCAGACCAACTGAGGGCCCGCCCTGGCTTTCACCATTCCCAATATGTCGATTATGGCTGGTTTCCATTGCCATCCACCTTGCCCATTCTGGCTGGCTTTTATCCCGATACTTGGATTCGCCCCCTGATGATATTTCCATACCATATCTTCTCATGGTATATTTGAAATTATTGCTAGCTTATTGAGAACAAGCCGCCTATAGCCAGGGCTTTTCGCGCTGTGGCTTATAACTACTCCCACTTCAGCGGGACCATTCCAAATTCTACTGTTTTGCCCCCAGAAAACTGATGCTGAAACTGTGGATGCTTGACAAATTTCATTAATGACGAGGCCCAAGACCTCCACAACCTCCAAAATCCCTGATATTTTGCCATGTATGTGTAGTGACGCTTGAATACTAGAAAGAAGCCATCATAATCTTCTAGCGATCATTCTGTTTGCTTCTTTGCTCTGTTGTTTCCGACTTCTATCTACCATGATCAGGCAACGCTCGATTCCTCCTGAAGTGTGTTCAATGACAGACTGCCAAGATTTGAAGCCACTATCATGGACCGACTCTGGTAGTCTCAACTCCTGCTACTGCGGTATCCTTTCCACCTAAGGTCACTCCCTTCTCCTCTACCCTTTGCTCGTTATCCATTTTGTTCCTCTTTGTTCTTTACCCTCGTTCGTTTTTCAGTTACCACAACTAGATACCACCGTACCATCCATTTGATTTTCATTACTTTCTCCAACGGTCCCAGGCTGGGGGATCGGTCCTTTGGCATGGGTCAGCCAGTATACTTTGGAGAGGAACTACATCGATTTGGAAATGGGTTCAATGATGGGTTTGGAAACGCGATGAACCCATTCAACAATGGAACTGAGTCCGGCAGAGGGCCAGGAAGAAGCAACGTTGCGGCGAATAATTTAGTCACTCGCATTTTCTTGAAATTCAACCTTCAAAACCGCTACTCTATCATCATTACGGCGTCATTCAGCGTAGCTGCTTCGACTCTCGTCATTCTGAGCATTATGTATGATAGCTGGCAGTCGTCAAGGAGAGCCTATCGACCACATATGAGGTTGGAAACACTGAACTTCACCCCCTTCCTTCCGACTGATTATACTTATGCGCTCTCTTTAGGAGACGATTCAATCTTTTACGTCACGTCCCTCCTGCCCATATCCTTCCTCTGGTACTTTCATCAGCATCGATTTTACAAAGCTCGATATTGATAGGCATTCAGAGCACCGGGCTCGAAGAGCTATTTGCCGATGGATGTTTGGCTTCTTCACAAATTACGTGGGCAGGTAACTAACTATTGTTATTCTGGAATGGTCTTCAAGCACGACTAATTTCTTCTTTTAGCTGCGTGGATTGTCGGCTACGTCGTGTTAACTTTTACTTCGGACGCAGTATACCGGAGTTTTAGGCCGCCTCGACTTGCGACTAAAGGGCGATGGAATTCACTGGTTTGCTGGGCGATTGTGACCATTATGCTGCTCTTGACATGGATTCCTTCCAAAATCAGGGAGAGGAAAAGAGACAGGTGCTTGGCAACTTTATTACAATGGGCCGCGTGCTGGTCCGATATCGGTCTGGGGTTGACAATGAGTCTGATCGTTTTCTTCGTTGCAAACGGTGTCATTTTGTCAATAAGACTGAGGAGGACTGCAAAGCTTGACGCTCACGATAGGATTACTATAAGTAGTATTGTTTATTATCTGACTGGCACGGCTTTTGTCTTTGTGAGTTCGCTAAATATTTCGTTCCCGATCTTATACCTTTTACTTTATTTAGCTAACAACCTAAAGGCCCTGGTCCTTCCTTTCTGGGTTCAGAGCACATTTTTACGCAGCGCGAGCAACTCTTCACTGTTGATGGGATCTATAGCCTTGAATTTATTTGGCATCGTATATGCCTTTATTTACCTTCTCTTACGTGCGAATGGAGGGAACATGATGATCCGTCCAGGGGCCTCAGCATGGTCAAAGGAACGTTTAAAAGGACCTGATTCCCCGGAGCTTGCTCTAGCGAAACAGATCACTCAGCCTATTATTGCCGAGAAACACAGAAAGTTATATTCCGAAAAGGAAGATCATCTTTCTGGCGATGAGTATGACCTCAAAGAAGAAAGGTTAATGACAACGAGGAGTACTAAGCCGGCACCATGCAGCCCAATCTCTACACCACGTCCGCTTGTCTTACATTCCCGAAAACCGTCTAGCTATTCTCTTTTCCCCGCCAGAGACTCCTCCCGCAACACAAGACGATTTATTTTGCACTTCAATAATAGCCGTGAAGATATGCTAGCTCCACCTCGAACATCCTATGCCCGCCATCGGCGCTTCTCCTCCGAAATTAGTGCAGCCACAGTGCAAATTGGCCTTCGGCTTAGCAATATTGCAATGCCCGCCCACATTCAAAACCGCAACTCGTCAACAACGAGTTTAGGTCTTTCTCCCATCCAGACAGAAACACCTCTTTATTCGTCGTCCGCCGAAAACCGCATTCCCATAGCCGCAAGGTTCTATGGCTCACGGCTGGAGCTCAAGCCCTCGGCTGAGTTGCTAACCGCAACCTCTGTTAATCATAATGGTGGTTATGTTGGTAGAATATCACCCTTAAGCCAAAACCCACCGGGATCAGAAATTAGCCCTCCGAGGCATCGTCGATGGAGCCCTCTAACGAAAACCCGGGGAGATCCAACCCATAAGGAAACCATCTTTCCACGTGCCCCACTCTTGGTCCCTAATGTCAAGGCTCATATTCCGAATGAACCGTCTCCTTTAGCCCAGTCCGCCTTAGTATTCCCTCCTCCATCAAAATCTTCATGGCCACTTCCCGACCGATTATCCGTCCTACCAAATAAAACCTTCAAACCACCCGCTCATTGGATTTAATGCAGAACGAGGCCACGGATGCCATCCTTTTATTAATCAAATCTCAAATCATCAGCCCTGCATCTAGACATCCTGCGGTTGAATCACTGGTATACTAAATTACCATCCGTCGGTCTGGCTTTATCAAACGCATCTAAACAAAACCGATCCATTTATGACAATACCCCATCTCTGCCTTCCGTGATAAAATTCTTGTCTCCATTATTCGTTACTAGGCTGCTGTTTAACTGTTCTGATCTTACTATGGAAAAGCGTAGGCTTTTGCCATTTCTCATGTTTATGTTTACCTTACGCTTTTCTGTTTGACCGTTCCTTATTTTAAATATTTCGCAAGAAACGTTGGCATTACCTACATATCCTACAAGGACTAAATTGCGCCTTCTTCTTATTCCTTTGTCGCTGTCTTCTTTCCCTTTTATTCTAAGTCTGTACGTATGTATTATTTAACGCAGCACCCGTTCTTTCTTCCCTACCTTCACCCTTGTACCATTCGCACCGAGAATTTTACTCCCCTTTCATAACGAACCCCCTTACGAAATACCCACTTCCTCTATGCTCATGTAAAACCCACTGGTCCCTTTTTCCCCCCTTTATGTACCATACTTCAGAGAATGTATCCTCTATGCACGTCTCCATCTATTTTCCCTCCAAGCTTTTGGCGCTTTTTTTTGTCCCTTGCAGAACCCCCGTTTCCTCAATTTACCTCCCACGCACGTTCAATCGTTTCACTCCGTCTTTCTCAAAATATTATATACACATACAACAATAGACGGAAAGTGAATTGAACAAGACAGAGGTGTAAATGAAAATATTATATTTTTCGAACATATATCTTAAAATTTCGATGGGCAACCCTCACAGCCAAAACTGCCGTGGTATATATTTTGTTTCTTTATTCTTGTTTGTGTCCAATCCCTTGGCTTTGGATTAACTACACAATTCTAATAAAACATGAGCTGAAACTATTAAATTTGGCCCAATTGACCAACACCTAGATTCACTTTATTTCCAAAAAGTATAGCTAGCCAGTTAATAACTATTAACCTAATATCAATAATAGGCTGGTTTCAATCATGTCCCGCATTACACCTCATCTCATAAATGGACCCTCTCCAACGGGGAAGAAAGGAGGGAGATAGGTAAAAAACTTGGGACTCTGCCACGTAGAACGCAGCTGTAAGGATCCAGGATTCCGGCACCGTCATTTTGATATGATACAAACCCTTCCAGGCGCAATATTTTCACCAATGCTCCTTGTAAATCTTAAAGCTGGATTATGCATCTTGATTCCCCCCTTCTGGGAACCAATCGGAGTCGTATTTCGCGCACGCTTCCTGGGGAGGTGGGGGGGTTAGGGCGCAGATCTTATGAGCTCTTTCTACAACTAGTGGCGGTTTTTGAGCCGGGGATATAGGCTAGATATCCGACATGGCATGGGCTATTTCGAAAATATGATGAGCAGTAAATCCTCCCTTCTAGACAAACAGATTTGTTTGATATGTAAAGATATTTAGTAGTGGAGGATGAATTCATAGGGAATAAATGAGTCTATCTATGGTAGTTATACACGAGATGGGAAGAACGAGGGAAAAGCGAAGAGGGGAATAGCGCGATGATGGGCTTTCGCCCTTTATACTATACATACCCCGTAAATAAGAAAACACTCACGTAGAAGTTATTAAAATCTGTTTGCCAATCCCCGGTCTCCAAGAACACATTCAAAATGAATAAAAACGAATGCAGGAGGGGAGGGATGTTATTTCCTATCTCCTCAAGCCCGGCCGTACAGGGAAAGCTGTTGTAGCCGTCGTAAAGTAAAAATCAGCTGAAACAGCCCGGCTCAAAACACCACATTGACAACTTTTCCGCCACCCACTACAATGATTCGCTTTCTTTTGTCCCAATCATTCCTCTCTTTCAGCCAGAGTTTGCCTTCGTCGGTTTCTAGGAGGTGCGACAGAATCCAGGCTTGCTCATCATCTGATGAGGCTTTTTTCGTCGCTGATTCACTTTTCGGTGGGGACGGTATAGTGGTGCTGAACCGGAATTTTCCGTTTACTTGCACTGCGACGGTTTTGCCACCGCGAGAGCGTAGTGCTTGAACTTCAGACGGTGAGAGGAGTGGAGTAGGCCAAGGGGAGGAGAATATTGATTGGATTGTGCTTTGGGGTGAAGATATAACTGAGTTGTTTAGGATTACGTTATGGAGATGTTCCCAGCATTCAGATGCGAGTGCTGGGGTGATAGGGGCTAGAAGTCGGAGTAGAGATGATAGCGTTATGTAGAGAATGGTCTGCGAAGTTAGCGAAGATGCGGTGGTAGGTAGCGATGACGATGCCAGAGAATTTGTAAACTTAGTCAGGTTGGATATCACTGTGTTTAGACCGTAGGGCATCTCATCGAAACACTGGGAAACAGATGAAATGGCGTCGTGTGCTGCAAGGATGATATTGGCTTCATCATCGGATATCCCACTTAAGTCTGGTAACCTGATGTCATTCAGCGATTTCAAAGATTCAGCGTTCAGGGACGAAAAGCCTTCCAATGACTTCTGTGAATCTGATACGACGCGCCACAGCCGGTTGAACCACCGTTCCATGCCAACGATTTTAGATTCATCCCACTCAAGAACCTCGCTGACAGGGGCAGAAAACAGGATATGTGCGCGAACTGCGTCGGAGCCGTAGGTATTGATGCAAGTGGCAGGGTCCACTCCGTTGTATTTGCTTTTCGACATCTTTTCAAAAGATACATTTGGGACCGTCTGAGTGCCTTTGATTAAAGGGACGTCGGGATTGGATAAGTCAACCTCCGATGAGCGAAGAAAGCGACCTGTAGACGGGTCCGAATATGTTCTGCCATGAACCATTCCCTGCGATAATAGTTTAAGGAAGGGTTCTGTGGCCACCGTGGGTCCTGACAACTCTTTGGGAAATAATTCGGAAGCTGCCAAAAATTTATATATAAATCGAGAGTATAACAGATGTAAGATTGCGTGTTCAATTCCTCCGATGTAGATATCGACGGGATGAACATGGGAAGGGGCAAACGGTACTGTTTCGTTTGCCGGGTCAAGGAATCTCAGGAAGTACCATGCAGAATCAACGAAAGTGTCCATTGTGTCAGTGTCCCTTTTAGCAGCCCCTCCGCAGGTAGGGCAGGTGGTGTGAAGCCATTCTTCAGCGGACTCAAGTGGATTTCCTTGTTTACCTCGCAAACCCGCGCCTTCGATGACCGGAAGCTCAACGGGGAGCTTATCATTCGGAACGGGGACTGGGCCACATGAATCGCAATGGATAATAGGGATGGGGGTTCCCCAGTATCGCTGCCGACTGACTAACCAGTCTCTCAGCCGCCAACTTTCCGCGATGTCTGCGAAATTGCCTTGGCTTTTCAAGTCCTCGATAATCTTTTTACCACCCTCCTCAGAGGGCATGCCACTGTAAGACCCGCAGGCATCAGCCAAAATACCGTTTCCAGTAAATGGCTTGAGTTGGCTGGTCGGTAATTCTATTAGATCATCCGGATGTGACAACTTTGGCTTAACAACAAAAGAGACCGGCTCTGATTCCGAGTTTTCGTTCCAAAATGCAAAATCTCGAGAATCATGGCCGGGCACACCCATCACTGCACCCTCGCCGTACTCTCCTAAAACATACGGAGCAACATATACAGGAATTGAAGCCTGTAAGGAAGGATTTGCCTCAACTGAACTAAGCGGGTTGACAGCCAAGACGCCGGGTAGGCGATAACCCGCTTTGGTATCTTGCGGGAGAGATATCGCGGAGTGGAGGAAGGATTTCAGCTCAGGGTTCGACTTTGCCATTTTCACGACTAAAGGGTGCGTCATTGACAGGGCAAGATATTGAACTCCATGGAGAGTATCTGGTCGAGTTGTGAACACCTGAATGTTGTAATTGTCATCAGGGGCGGAAACTAGAAATTTTATATGTGCCCCGGAAGACTTTCCGAGCCAGTGTCGCTGCATCGACAGTACTCTCTCAGGCCAGCCGGCCGCTAGTGAGTCAAGATCCTTCAGTAGTGCTTCCTTAAAAGCTGTGATCCGGAAAAACCATTGCTTGAGCTCGACCTTTTCCACTTTCGCTCCAGATCTCCATGAGCACCCATTCGAGTCTACCTAAGAGCCCAACCTTATCAGAAGATGCCTTAAGATTATATTCTCAATATGGTCGTACCTGTTCATTTGCTAAAACTGTTTTGTCAACCGGGTCATAATTGACCCATGCTTTTGCTTGATATGCCAGGCCCTTCTCATACAACATCAAGAATATGCGCTGCGTATGCTTATAAAATTCAGGCGAACACGTCATCAGTTCCTAAAAGACTCATAAACAATAAAACATCAGCGAACAAGAAAATTGTAAGCAATATTGCATCCAATATGTATCTACCATACCCTATCCCAATCAAATCGTGCCCCGATCGCCCTCAGTTGTTCCTTCATATTGGAAATATTGTGCATGGTCCACCTTGCCGGGTCAATTCCCCTCTCGATTGCCGCATTTTCCGCTGGAAGCCCAAAGGCATCCCACCCCATAGGATGTATCACATCGTATCCCTTCATATGCTTAAACCGAGCCAATACGTCGGATATGGTGTAAACCCGCACATGCCCCATATGCAATGTTCCTGATGGATAGGGAAACATTGAGAGGATATATGCCTTTTCCTTGCCATGGTTGTTCACCAATTCAGAAGAAGGATCATTCCGCCATTTTTCTTTCCATTTCTTGTCCACTGCTAGCAGGTCTAGCCTCTGCGGCGGGGTCGTCGATGCGGCGCGGAGCGTGGGGCGGGCTGGTCGAGCGGAGCGGAGGAATCGACCCAATTGATGGGTAAGGATGGATTGCCGGAGATTCATTGTGACCGACATTGCATCCCCCTATCACCCGCTTCCCAGGAAAATTATGGTCAGGCCATTTAAAAAAAAAACGAGTGTGGGGCTGAGCGGTATGGCCTGCAATTTGCGTTGGCCTGGCCTGGTGGTAATGAGAGCAGAGCTTCAAAGCTTGGGAAATTTACAGCTGCATTACGCTAGGCTACTTTGGGCTAGAACGTAATTCCTGAGGCCGTTATCAGATCGCGATATCAACCACAATGAAAATGGACACCATCAAACATTAACGACGTCTGTCATTTCAATGCATGGTACTAAGTTGTGCTCCACCAGGTTGAGCTTTTACTCATGGTAGTAATCCTACATGTTCCTGGCCAACCGCTTGGACTGATACTCTGCATTATTTTTGTGATGCTTGAGCAAAAATCCCATCTAAGTTCCACCCTTGCGCTCCCCCCTAGGCCAGCTGCATGCTCTCAACTGATACTAGTACGAAACGGAAGGGAGTTAGTTTAATGGGAGTGTTCGTATAATGGCTGACCATTGGCTTTACGGCCAAGAGAATCCCGACTTCAACAAACCATGATCATCGTCATTGACAATCTGATCCTTGAGGGGTATACATCAACGAAAAGCCTTGTTATCTTCAAAGTCGGTGAAAAGTTCAAGTGTCTGATTCTGTAAAAATCGAGGGAACAAGGCCTGGACAACAGATGAGAAGCATTGAAAATTCCAGTTGCAGGCTCACCAGGGAGGAAGAGGCGATATGACATATTCATCACCCCCTATGTTCCACCATGGAAAATAAATCTGTGGTTCAATTGGCCTTGCCGAATCGTGCGCTTTTTACTCTTCTGGGAAAGAAAAAATGGGAACTGTGAGCTAACCGTGATGGCAAATCTGCCAATTATTTATTATGCCATAAACAGGCTGCCCGAACAATCGTCGGGCTGGTTTGATTTCCTTGTGTCCGGCTCAAGGCCAACTTCAAAGAGGACAGCAGTTTTACAAATCGGAATTTCTCAATCCCTTAACAACTTGCCAGCATTGCGCCCTGTGATCCCCGCAGCTGACATTACAAGTTTTCTCGTGGAAACACTCTGCATATAAATAACAGACATCCAGGCACTCCAAATGTCACATGTGATTCAGCCAAAGATCCCGCTCTTTCCCTGTCACCCACACACTGAGGTTTCCCAGGTTGCTGTCAGGCCGAAATCGAAGCAACGCGTGATCGCCGTTTGCTCAGAGCCGCAAGTGGAACTTGATGGCCGTGATCGTCGCGTTAGTGGGCGAATAAGAAGCGTTGACGCCACTGCCACGCCACGCCACGCTGCCAGCGACTGGCAAAAAGGCTTGGTTAAATTGGCAGAGCTTCTGATGCTCTTCCTGGGATCCTGTCAACATTACCACCGGCAATTCACGAGGTAGACCCGCTGCGGCTGTGGAATATCCACTACCCCACCCACCAAACGCCCTCACAGACTTCCTCAGCCGGTTATGGTCGTGTGCTTCGCATTGTTATTTGTGGATTCTCCTTGATTTCTGCCTCAGCTTGGTGGTTACTCAGAGGCAAAAAGAAGTGAAGAAGATATGAACTTCTGTATGAAGGTACTGATTCCAGCGGTCAATATCCAACGTTTTTGATGCGATATGGATACCATAATACGTTGAACAATGTATGCAATGGAAGTAATGTTTCTGCGCTTCTTGCTTCAACTATGATCTTGTCCTTCCGTCTTATTTTTCTTTCTCCACACCGAGGCGCAGCCTGCTTTTCTTCATACATTTCATCAGAATGCTATTATTAATTGATGATGTGCTCTACGAAATCTAGAACCGCTTTGTGAGGCCCCGATTCGGCATTGCCGATCCTTATGCAGTCATTATGACGGCGTACAGCAAGGATTAGCCCTCTAAGTTCAGAGTTGAGCCTGTGGAGAAATCAATTATATAAAAAGTAGCAAGCCCTCCAGAAGAAACCAAATAAAAAGGATGGTCGATTAACCCTTAAACCAGCAAGGCGAAAACAAAAATATTACCTTCCATCAGCGCTATTCTTTTTTTGACCTCCATATATCTATTGACCCCTGTCGCGCATCCAGAAGTCGAAGGCAAAAATGTCCCCTGTCTCCATCCATAGCGTCATCCTCTTCCTCCTTGCTGCCCTCATCCCTTTGGTATCCGCTGTCCCTGCCCCAGAGAGGCCTCTGAGGATCCCAGGACCACCAGCGGAACCCCGCCCGCGGCCTGGTGATGGATCTGGCAAGTACAACTCTGACGGCCTCTGCGGCCCGAACGACTACAAAGTCCATGCCACCCTTCAAGCCGGTGCCGCCTACTTTACCACTAGGGGCTGGTTCCAGTCCGCGCGCGCCATGACCCACTATCTGGCCGAGAGTGGCGACGACCTATCCGTCAACGTCGACACCATGATGGAAGATACTCCCGGTTTCAAGCAGAAGGCGCTCCAGCTAGTGGAGAAGATGGCCAAGGAGAAGGCGGAAAGCAGGGTTGGTCCCTGGACGCAGATGGACTTCGGCAGTGGGTGGACGATTTGGAATGCGTGGAATGAACGCAAAAATGAGCCGCATAGCTATGACTGGTACTATGCACTTGGCGAGTACTCGTATGCAGTCGCTGGGGCGCTTACTCGGCAGCAGAATGGCGATATGAGCCTTAAGTATAAGCTGCATCTGTTTGACAGATATAACTGGGATAACTCGAATAAGAAGAATAAGTTTGGCTGGGGCGTGGAATTGAGCCATGCGGAGATTGGCCATTTACATAAGTGTGGCAGCGCACGGGAATACAAGGTCCGTGGAAGCAGTAAGACGCATACTGTCAATAAATATGACCCGAAGAAACCACTCCCTGCTCCAAAATAAGATTTATTACCTACCACAACGATGGGGACGCTTGGGTTGGTCGCTTCGACCGGTCATCCTGCTTCTTACTCCTCTGTTGGCATACTGCCCGGGCCTCTCCGCTAGGCCACGTGACCTCTCGCCCACTATCTCATAGAGTGCATCAAGCCTATCATATTGAACTACCTAACTAGCTAAAATATATATGTGTGTGTGGGGCATGTGACCCGGGTAGCCCTAGTATCACCTAACACCCCCCCATGCTAGGGCGCCCCAGGAGCACGCACACAGGCCACGCCATAGGCATCAAAAATCAAAATAGCAGCTAAGTACAAAACTTTTAGTTAAATCCATTAAGCAGATCCCCCCGAACCAATCAAGCCAAGATTAGCCACAAAAGCATTGAATGCGGGCCTAGGCAGCGCCTTCGTAAAACCATCCGCCTTATTCTCCGTTGAGCTGACGTGCCGAAGAAGGAGCTCCTTTTTAGCCACTAGATCGCGTAATATATGGTAGCGGACTTCAATATGCCTCGAGCGCTTAGTTAAAGACTCGCCGTTAGCTAGATCAATGGCACCTTTATTATCAATATGCAGATTATTGGAAAGAACATAGCCATCCGCATTCTCAAGCAGTCCCGCATCATGCAGCATATCTTTAAGCCAAATCAGCTCGCACGCAGCTTCGCTAGCAGCAATATACTCAGCTTCAGTTGTGGACTTCGCCGTAGAGATCTGCCGCTGCGAACGCCATGATACGGGAGCTCCATTGATCATTATAATATAGCCCGTAGTCGATTTATATTGGGGGTCTGCACCCGCCCAATCTGAATCCGCGTAGGCCATGGGAGCCAGCCCTTCGTCCCCTATATTCCTCTTATACAGAATGCCCGTAGTCCTAGTCTTCTTCATATAGCGGAGAACATGCTTCAAAGCAGCCCAGCACTCCTTATTTGGGCGAGAATTGAATCGCGATAAATAATTTACCGCGAACATTATATCCGGTCTGGTGCTTGTAACCAGATATTGAAGAGACCCAAGCCCTTGACGATATCGCGTAGCCGTAAAATCATCATCAAGGCCCTTATCCTCATCCGGCGAGAACTGGAGCTTTGTGCCAGCATTCATGGGGGTTGGTGCCGGATTGATTGCAGTCATGCCAAAATCATCAAGGATCTCATCAATATAGCGTGTTTGCGTGACCAGTAAATCACCATTACGGCCCGCAATTTCCATACCTAAGTATGGCTTATCATCGTCGATTCTTTTGGTGTCAAAACGCTTCGCAATCTCATCGAGAACCCAGTCAATATCATGCTCATTGGGCCCCGTAACGCGGCAGTCATCAACGTGCAGCGTCAAATACACCTTACGGATGGGGTGATATAGGAATCCGCCGTCATACGGTGATATGCGGAAACCAATCGAAGTGAGATGCTCAGTGGCAAGAAAATACCACGTCCTCGCAGCTTGCTTCAGCCCATACAGGCTCTGGCGAACCAGGCCAACTAGATTGCCCCTGCCATGTTTTATGCCCGTCGGGAGCTGCATATAGATCATTTCTTCCTGTGGCAGCACGCCATTAAGGAATGCAGACACGTAATCAATTGCCTTCGATTTCCATCCCCTAGCCGTAGAGATCGCGAATAGGCTTCTGGTTGTAGGACCAGAGACAACGGCAGCGTAAGACTTCGTATAATGGACTCCTCGCTGCTGAAGGAATCCGCGAACCACCCATCGTGCGTGAAAGCGGATGGTTTCTCCCTTATTATTTAATTTGCGGTCATATACCCATTTACCCGTAAGAACATCCATATCCGGGGACCGCTCAGTAATAACATATGTTTTCTTTTGATTGAACATATCGACCTCCTTCCTCATTGCTTCGAGCCAATGATGCCAATCAGGGCTCCGTCGAGCCTCCGCTAAGGTCGTGGGACGGTCCGTAAGGGTACTAAGCACGGGCTCATCACCATTATCATTAGCATGCTCGTCAGACTCATTAAGGAGATCAACATCACTGTTTATAAGATAGGTAGGCTCAATGGCCTCCTCCAGATCCCCATTGACAAGCATCTTCATGATGTGCGGCCGCTCCCTTGCCAGGCGCCGCAGGAGACAGTGCTGCCATCCATCCGCAGGATTCAAAACATCGAGCTCATCCGGTATGTTATTTGGCTCATGAGGAGCCGGAAGAGCGGCATTAATGAATGACACGTCCTCCACGAGAGCTTCATCAAAAACCACATCTCGTGCTATCTCCAACCTGCGTGCATCAGGGTCCCATATGCGAACTTGATGAAGGCCCTGATAACCCACAAAGATCCATTCTTTCCCATCCGTTCTATCCGCAAGCTTATTAGTAACTCGCAGATCCTTCTTGTAGACCTTGCAGCCCCATCTATGCAGCCAATTCGCCGTGGGCTGCACCCCCATCCATGCTTCAAAGGGGGTCAGCGGAGACCCCTCCTTGCACCCGTAAAGCTTCGTAGAGGTGGGAGACATATTGATCAACATAACGGCAGCCTGCATGGCCTCACCCCATAGGTCCCTAGGCTGCCCGCTATCGAATAGCAAGCTCCTAGTTCTTTCGATTATTATGCGGTTCGCACGTTCCGCTGGACCATTTGATTGTGGGGTATATGGCGTAGTCGTCTCATAGGCAATGCCTCGCTGTTTACAAAAAGCTTTTAATTCATCGCTCTTGAATTCTCCACCACCATCCCAGTGCAAGGAGCCCACGCATCGCTGCGCAGTGGTCTCAATCATTGTTATAAAATCCCGTAGTTTCGCGGTTGCTTCACCCTTGGTGGCCATTAAAATGGCCCACCGATATCTCGTGGCATCGTCCGTAATACTCATCCAATAATCAGCCCCCCCATACGTGGGAACGCCATCCTCATTGAATAAGGTACGCCCACCGCCCGCAAGATCAATAAATAATCGTGCAGCAGGCTTCACTTTTCTAATCATGGGCTCAAAAGCAGGACGAGCCATCTTAGCCTGCACGCAGGTTTTACAAAAAGGCAGAGCCTTGGAGCCTTTAATCCTCATCCCCATGCGCGGATCCGCGGCCATCTTCGCTATATCCATGTGGTTAAGATGACCCAGCTTCAAATGCCATTGCAGCATCGTGAGCTCTACTGGTTTTATATTCATTGATGGCAGAGCCAATAGCGAGTCATCCACAGCATTTACGGGCCGAAAATCACCATTAGGCATGGCGAATTGAATCAAATCTCGGATTTGCGGAGGCTTTTCAATGACATAGATATCTTTCTCATTCAAAACAGCAGTGAAGCTGACCATTCGATCGGGAGAGGTCATAATAATCGAGTGAGCTTCTCCATATGCCAATTGCTTGAACGCATAGCCCTTGCGGACTAATTTGCCAAAGCTCACGATATTTGCTTCTAATTCGGGGGCAAATCGCACACCTTCCAGGCACACATCCGCCCCATCAACCGCCAGTTCAACCGTACCAACGGCCGCAGCTGGAACAATGGTCCCATCCGCCATTTTCAATTTAACATTGGAGCTCATTGAATGGCATTTAACAAGCTCCTTGCGTGGTGTTGCGTGAGCGCCAGACCCCGAGTCCAGAACCCACTCATCCGCAATATCATCATCACGGACGATTTCACGAGCATGGAACACCTTCTCAACCGTACTGTGTACAGGAGCAGAGCCGTCATCGGGGCTCTTGGAAGAATCCTCATTATTGGCCTTCTTCTTATCCTTCTTGGTGCCACCACGCCTTTTTCCATTAGAATAACCTGACGGACGCTTCTCTGGGTGCTTTTTCCAACAGCTCTCCTCATTATGGCCCACAATCCCGCAATGTGAGCATTTTGGCCTGCCTGATGCAGATGGAGCAGGGCTCTCACCCGCATCATCCATACTGCTCGCATTATTTACGGGCGCCTTTGTGTTCTTTGAAGAAGAGGAACTGCCGCCAGAGGGCAATCGAAGCAGAATATCACGGCATAGACCCACAAAATCATCCTCCAGGAGAGTATCTTCACCACTCTTTTCAATATCATCCATCCTATTTCGTATGAGATTGGCCCATCTACTGTGAATCCCCGCAAGCAATCGATCAAAGAAGACGGAATCCGGCATATAAAAATCTAATCGCTTATATTCAGTTCGTACGGCTAAGAGACGCTCAATAAACGCACGATCCGACCCGCAAGACTCAGCCGTCATACCCAGGAACTCATTGAAAAGACGAAACCGGCGAACTACGCGGCGTTCAGCGAAGTTCTCCTCTACTATGGACCACAGCATATAGGCAGACAATTGATTCTCCTTCGGTATAGTAAAATGAGTTCTAGCCTGTGCGGAAATCGCTGACCACATATAATTACGCAGCCAGCTATTCCGCTCCCTCCAGAGCTTCGCAACGTCCTCACTGACCCCCTCAGGCGGGGCCAGCTCCTTATTTAACAAAATATCATCTGTTTCTGAATCCTTCGCCGCGAGAAGAACCTCATCCCTCCACATGGGATAGTTCATGGAGCCCAGCAGCAGAACTGGCTTTTCAAGAAGCTTAACTGTAAGTCGAAACTCCTTAATGGCCTTCAAATAAGCCGTCATATTGGCGCCTGCGAGCTCCCCCGCACCAGCACCAGCCTTAATCCGCGCTGTTTCATTCTCCAACCTCGCAATCTCCAACCTCGCCCGGGTCTCAGCGCTCAAGGAGTCATCATGCTCAACCTGAGCCTCCTGGGTGGGTTCATCGCGATCTGAGCCCGTATCCGACATATCCGACATTGGATCTTCGAAATCAGCACTTGACCCCTCCGAAGGAGCTCTTGCGGGCAATTTACGGGCTGTAATGGGGGTTGGAAAGGGCTCGTTTTCAATATTCTCCGGCGTACGTTCCGCTCGCCTAGTCGGCTTATTTTCCCTCGTAAGATCAGGACTGTTGCCTGACCGTAAGTTCACCATGAGAGGCAAGAACTAGCTGTATAAGAGAAATAGATAGCAGTAACGCAGCGTATTAAACAGAGGGCCTCATAACCTCATAGAGTGCATCAAGCCTATCATATTGAACTACCTAACTAGCTAAAATATATATGTGTGTGTGGGGCATGTGACCCGGGTAGCCCTAGTATCACCTAACACTATCAACAATCAACCACCTTCGCCCATTCCAACGTCCTTGGTAATAGGGCTTTTACGTGTACATACGTTGCCTTTGGTGGGAGTTCAGTGGTTCTGCTTTGCGACTCTTTGTGGACATTCGATGATCCGTAAACAAATATTATATACCTACGTAATTATTTTATCCTAATCATATCCTCAGTAATGACAAAACTTAAAAGATTTATCATGAAAGTTATTTAAAGATATATAAATATATATTTTTGCGGATCATTGAGCTCTGGAAATTTTGTAGTGATTCAGACCTATAATGAAATATGTCGAACTTCGTATATACTTCTAGTCGTGGCCCCTGAATAAGCTGGAGAAATGTAGATAATGGTCTCAGGAACCATTAATCATAAATCCATTGTCCTTCGCAATATTTAAATCTAAACCTACATCATATCTATTTCTCGTAATTGTATTGTACATATTCTCCATTCACACCCACATCCCGCTCACAACCTTAAGATCTCTCCATCTGCACCAACTCCCCCGCGAAAATGTTCAGAAATAACTCGACCCTCCAACACCGTCTCTTCAACAATTCCCTCGACATGTCTCGGCTCAACCCTTCCATACCAAATCCCCTTTCCAGCCAATGACGTCGCTCCGCCCTCTTTGTTACTACTTTTACCCGGAACCTCGGATGATGACGACGACGAAAAGGACGTTGGCAGATAAATAATAACATTCCCAGCGTACTTATGCCCTCCAATATGACTTATCAGTCCGACATTTGCCCGCCCAACAGCATCCGCAAAGCCACCATCACCATTCTCCTCCCCGCCACTGACATCAAACCCTTTCGTGCGCAGGACGCGCCGGAACTCGGCCTGCAAAAGCGGGCCCATAATCCCACACCGCTGATCGCGGTGGCCGTGTCCGCATATCAGGATGGTGGGCGAGTGCTGTATCTGCGTCATATCCGAGAAGAATGAGGGCTGTAGGGCGGGGACGTGACGCATGTGCGCCTTTTGGGAGTCAGGGAGAACATCGTGGGCGGGGTGGAGAGTTGTTGGCAAGAGAAAGGCGCGGACAAAGGCATCTAGGCTGGGTTCGTCGAGGGGTATTGTGGGTATATAGCGGAAGGAGGGGAAGAGGAGGGTGGAAGCGGTTGTGGTATTGGGCGTGTTCATGATTGAGTGGTGGGGTTGAAATGAGGAGTTTGTAATCATGATGTTGTTGTATGGCTATTCCTTCCGCAATGTTGATTTAGCGCAGCTCGGAAAATATTTTCAGGGCCTCATGTCGTCCATTTTTGTGTGATGGAGTAAGTAATTGGTCCAGGGCGAGGGATACTTAGGATCCCCCTCTCTCCCTTCTATAACAAAATCGCTCTGTATCGAAGCGGCATACTCACATCAGCATACCTCCCCCCCCTCCCAATAAGTCCCTTCAACCCCCTCCCCAACATCCCCCAGCCTTCCTCCACCCCATCCTCCTCAATCCTACTCCTCCAATCGCGCTGCCCGGTCAATATCAGCACCTGCTGCGAATATGGCGCCATTGTGCCATTGAGGTCGCGCTCATGGTCGATCTCCAACCCTTCGGGCATCTTTGGTGTGGATACACAGGGACATGTTGGTTCCGGGCACGAAGGCGTAATGGGAAAAGGTGGGGGAATAGTTATACGGCGTGAAGATCTAGAGGAAGTTCTGTAGGTCAGGTGCAAGCGGAGAGGGAGGCGGTTGCGGTGGAGGCCGAGCTTGGAGCTGCGTAGGGTTGGGAAAGGAACTGTCGGCCTAGGTGCGCATTCATGGATTGCGTGGAGGAGGGCATTGGGAAAGTTACTTATGGGCGGCATTATGGAGCTTGATTTGCTGGTCTGTAGTGGTAATAATATCTGCTCAACAACGGGGGCATTGGATCGGGGTAGGCAAGTTTTCAGCACAAAGCTCGTTGCATGACGATTGGCGTGCCGTATGCAAATGGCGGGTCGATGTATATAGCCTTGTTATTCTCTAACATGGTTCGTGAAAAACTTGGGCGCGTTTATTATACTGCCACCCCTTTATACTCAACCCAGTTACTGGTTATTTCTTGCCCTGTGAAGCTGGTGCTCGGAGATAAACGTCGGGAATCGCGGCGATTGGGTCGGCCCGAAATGGCTCGGCCCTATCGGGATGACCCGACCTGGAGGAAACTCAATCCCGAATATGCTTCTTTACTCTAGAATAGAAGCCACGAAAACGGCGTACTACTACGGTCAACTCTAATAAATTCGCAGGAGAATTCTTCCAAGTCAACTTCCTGAAGGATTTGTGTTCAAAAAAGTGAATCACTAAATTTTAGCTTCAAGACTTACATATAATTTTTAAGAAATTACCCAGCAAAGCTTGTACCTCTGTCCTTTGAGACAAGCTCCAGCGCACGAATCACCGAATGACGTCCGCAAAACTCCTTATAATATTATACATCTAATGTAAAATCCCTTTCCATTTTCCACCTTCCCTCTAACTTGTGGTAAAAAAAAGTAATAATAAAACCCGCCAAAACTCTACTTGTCGCTGAGAAGCGCACCCCTGCCAATCCTTCAAAAACGGACCTTCCACCAATATCCTTGGAACGTTACAAGTATATTCACTTGATATCAAAGCTTCAACCAGCCAAACTTAAGCAGTAGGTGTGAAAGAAGCCAATTCGTGAGACGACTCAGTAAGTCTCCATAACTGAGAATGAAAGGCGACGGCTCCAGCAACTAAGATGAGATAGTAGGCGATGGTCCATCCGATATTAAGTGACTTGTGTGTAACGATGTCAGGTCCCTCGGCCGCATCCTCCTTGCCCCTCATGATGGTTGGGACCGCGGACTCCCGTGTCTCCACACGCCCCCAGAAACGGGGTAATCCACAGTAATTGCAAAATGAATGGACCAGGATCACTGCGGGCAAGGAGCCGGTTCGAAGGTACAAAAATGTCGCATACCAGCCAAATATGGTGGTGTATCCAAACTGGAAGAGAGTCCTAGCGAGAGAAGGGGTGAAACTGGTGTGGGGGTGGGTAAGTCTGAACTCATAAAAGTGGTGTACGTGGGCGATTCCGAAGTAGAGCGGGGTCACGAACACGATTCGGGTAGGGGATAGATCGGTTAGCAAGTGGAGGGGGATGATGATTGAGCGGAATATGACTTCCTCCGTGATAGGGCCCTATGTGATGTTAGAGAAAAAACAATGGCTCCGAAAACTGAAAGCTGGTAGCTGTGCGGGTGATGGTCGACTTACTGCAACAAAGTTTCTCCAGCCTATCCATCCCCCAAGTGTTTCTGCAAAACGGCTACCCCGAATCCAATCTTTCCACTCGCCCTCCACAATCCCGGCCTCAAACAAAGGGCCCATGAAAAGTAGCGCCGTAAGTAGGAAGCTTTTTCCAATCTCCAAGAGCCCAATGGGCCACCATCCCAATAACCGCAGTGCTTCGGTGGGCGCATAACTGGCTTTATAGATAAAAAAACAAAATACTCCCAGGCTCGAGAGAAAACATGACGTCGTTACAGCCCGTACGCGAGCTTTAATCACTGATGGCGCATCTCGACTCAAAGTAGGTGATGGCCTAGTTGACAGAGAAACATAGAAAGGTATAACGTATAGCAAGGTAAAGACAACCTGGGATCACGTGGTCAGTCAATCAAGCATAGTAGCCACTTTGATATGGCGGATTAAAGAGTATGTTGAACAGCAGATAAATAGCATGACCAGCGCTGTAGATTCGAGTTGCAGAAGTTAGAAGCGCATACCGACAGAAGAACAGCCGTATAAGTAGCAAGCACAGGCACCGGTTTTTCTAAATCGAGCCACTTAGCGTTAGATGGTGGAGGGAGAGAATTTTACGGGGAAACGGGAATTGTTAAATAAAACGTACCATCTTTGCTATACAGGTTTTTCAGCCTGTCCATAAATCCCGTGGGTGCCATTTGCCCCCCTCGACGGCGGAAGTCACGAATAAATGTCCTTCAATGATAAAATAAAACCTACAATTGAAAACGCGGCGAGTGGATAACGGGCACCTGATTCCTCTCCTCAAATCAGATTGCTGCTCGCGGGGGGGGGCTTAAACGGCGATCTCTGGCTGCCAAAATGACATACCGCTTATGGAGAGCCGGTCTATCACGCTTCTACGGGGTGTAAAAGGCCGCTCTCTCTTTGCAATGCCAGGCGTTGAAACTGCAAGTGAATTGGCCTCATGGGATGCAGTTGGATTTAAGATGTGGTGGTGACTCTTGGCATCAGCCGCTTTCCACGAGCCCAAACGACAAAACGACAAAACGACAAACGGGGGCCAGAAGAGGCTGGACCCGGCGCCATCGAAACGTGGACAAAAAAACAAAAAAGGGAACAAAACAAAGGAACTTGATAAAAAGAAGGGGGTGGTGGCGCACATTTTGTATGCTGCTGCTTCACCTCAACTATAACATAAAATAGAGATATTAGTTATATGAAAAAGATAACTACAGGGTAGAGATATTTATAATAAGCATCTTTAATTTTTTTCTATCTAGAGAATGCCTGCCCATAAGATGAAGGAATACGATATTCAGGGGATCAGATGGTCTCACTGGTAAACTTCACTAGTTAATTCTTGCACAGCTGTCCGCTTAGCATTTCGCTGCTCAGTGCTAATGCTACTATGTTACAGGTCCTAATTATCTCCCTCATGGGTTTCAAAGCTCGAGTGATCGAGAGCCTATTTATTTCAAGGATCAGATTCTGACACTGCGTCCGACCAAGTTGTCCGACTTTACACACGCGAATGACATGGGTTGCAAACATTCGTTCAGTGGTATATGGTCCCGCCAATTGGGGATACGGTTCCGGTTTCCTCATTGTTGATGGCTGTTTCATTTCTGGCGTTGGTGTTCTGGAATCTGGAATCTGTTCCAGGAGTGCCCAAGACAACGTAAGGCAATCAATCAGGTTGCGTCTCCGGATTTCTAGATTTCCCTGCATTTTAAAATATATGTTTCTTGGGCTGCCACATATACCCTTTCTATTTTTCCACGTATGTTAATCTAGTATCAAGGCACGCAGTGAATTCCAAAAGCAGAGCATCGGACGCCGTTTGGGCGCGACCATATTTACAGATTCGCATATTTCGATGGGGCAATGTCTTAGTTACATTTACCACCCAGGAGTAATCCCACACCAAACTTGTCCTCCCAACACTTCTTATCGCTTCCTCTACGGACTTTGTGGAAACGGATCGTGATGTGCTAGCCGAAACTCTACTGGTATTGGCTGGCTTGTGAATAAGAGGAAATTTATAATTGGCGCAGTGCGGAGTTTCTTGTGGTGAGAAGATCAAAATAAGATTTCCCGAGACACTCTCATAATTCAGCTACTCACTCCCTTTTTTTTTCTTTCTTTTTTTGGCTAATATTCAACTTCCAATTAGAGGTGAGCGATTTTAATCTATCAAACCAGAGGGTATATCAATAGGGGAATGACTGGAAGCAGAACTGACCTAACTGATCCCGAATGTTTCAGCCAGGGGGAGGACGGGCGATCCTGGCAGAGAGAATGGAAGAAGCATATGTTTGAACTGCGGCAGGCAATGTCGTTGGCCCATTTGTTTAGCGCAAGGGGAGGGGTTCAAGCGATTTTATCAGGCTTGCTAGCCCTTTCTGGCTCGGGTATGTTTGACCCATTCTAGACTTGACGAATCCCCTTGTTTTGGTTCATTGATAGAATCCTTAAATAAACCCCATTTCCTTCTCTCTGCCTTGTTTTACTTATGTCTTCATTGGTAAAAAAAAAAAAAAAAAAAAATAACCAACCCTTGCCAGTCTCACTTTTCTTCCGTGAGCTCATCTGCCCTGCCCCCAACTGACGATGTCGTCTACTTGAACAACCGCATACCCTATGGCAATTGCATCCGGCAACCAACCAAGATGCCAACAGGTTATCACACACCCCTCGAGTATTTACGAAAGCCGCAAAGTACATACCCCTCACGGTTGCTCTGTCCGTCGTGGGAAATTCACCCACATAGCTGCCGAGCATTCATTCAAGGCAAGAACGGCACCCGGTTTTCCGCTCTAAGATTTTTATCTTTATAAGATACAGCATTCATTTAAGTGTAATTGCGCCTTCTTCCCGGCGTTCTTTCGCGATGAAGAATTCTCCCTTCTTGCTATATGGCCTAGGGATAGGAATTTTAGTCAGAGTCATCACGGCGGATGCCTATGTGTTACGTCCATTGGACGAAACTATTGAGCACTTGGGTCTGCAACAGTTTTTCGCAGATATACCAGAACTAGAATTAGCAGAAACTTCGCTAAACAAACGTTGTGAGAGAGCGGTATGCACTTGAACCTTTTCTACACAAGGTTTATTCAACCACATTTAAGGTCGGCTGGGTTGTGCACAGTTGATAATAATGCAGCCCTACCATACTATGTAGTGCCACATTCTTTCTACCGTGCTCCCATCGGAAGTTCAGCTCCCTGGCTCCGAAGCTTATGCTTCCAATAAAAGAAGTTATTGGGCCGAGCAACAGGCTACTCTATCTCCAAGCTGCTTTGTTGCAGTAGCGCAATCCCTCTCCGTGTCAGTCTCTGTCACAGTCTCTCAGAAGACGCGGTGTCCATTTAGTGTTCGAAGTGGAGGCCACTCAGACATTCCTGGTGCATCCAATATTGAAAATGGTGTCACCCTCGATCTTCGATTTATCCGCGATATAGTCGTGTCTGATGATAAACAGACAACCTCTGTCGGCGCCGGAGCTAGTTGGGCGGAGGTCTATACCAAACTAGATCAATTGGGTCTTATGGTTTTGGGTGGGCGGGTATCTTCTGTCGGAGTTGGAGGGCTAACTCTTGGGGGTACATTTATCCTTAACCCTCTGAACCTTATTTTCGGCGTCTGATGTGTTTATAGGCGGTATGTCGTTTTTCTCTGGGATTGAGGGCTTCGCTTGCGATAATGTTGTGAATTATCAGGCTAGTCACCTTCTCCCGCCTCAGTGGTCCCATGCCATAGTTAACATTTCGTACATTCAAATAGGTCGTCATGGCAGACGCACGATTGCAAAACGTCAACCAGACTTCGCATCCAAATCTCTATCGCGCTTTGAGAGGCGGCGGCAACAATTTTGGCATCATCACCCGCTTCGACCTAGACACTTACGCCCAGGGTGAAATGTGGAGCGCCGTACGATCATATAGACTCGATGCCAAAGAGCTTGTGACTGAGGGATTAGTCGTATTTAACGAGAATGCCGCTTATGATCCGAATCTTTCTATCATTACAAGCTTTGCGTATGTCCAAGGACAATGGGCATGCGGCCTTATAGCCCATTATGCGCATCCGGTACCCGACCCGGATCTACTAACATCCAGCTTTAAAAACCTCACGAATATTACCCCTATTCAAGAAACTACCCGCATTTCACGACTTGCCAATCTCACCGGAGATTTGGTTACCAATAATCCCCCACCAGGGTACCGCAACCAGTATACAACGGCCACGTACAAGAACAGTGTCGAGCTACAGAACAGAATTGTAGATGTGGTTATATCAGAGACGGATAGGATAAGGGACAAAATAAGCAACCTTGATGGGTTCGTCTCGGCCGTTAACTTCCAAGCAATAACTTTGCCGATGATTTCCAAATTCTCGAAAAGAGGTGGAAATATTCTTGGCATTGATCCACATGAAGGGCCGCTTCTACGTAAGTTATCGCGAATACGTTCCCCATCCTCTTGAAATGTCGCAATAACTCTCAAAATATCGTATTCATATAAAATTCTACCGGATGCGTATCGCTGCTTGCTAACAGCTTGTTACCTTTATACGAATATAGTTGTTTTATTTAACTTCTCCTGGGCCAGCGATGGTGATGACCACCTTATTATCCGGGCTAGCGAATCGATTTTATCCCAATCCAACACCATCGCGGCAAAGCTTGGTCTGCGGAACGATTTCATCTATATGAACTATGCAGGGCCCAATCAGTCACCATTTGCTAGCTACGGTAGAGCAAATTTTCAGGAGCTGAGAAGAGTACAAGCAAAGTATGATCCGGACCTGGTGTTTGAAGATTTGCAGCCTGGTGGTTTCAAGTTAAGTGCGGCGGTGTAGGCAGCTCGCTCTATTCTTGAAGAAAAAAACGCAGGCACCTGAAATATAGCTTTAATGCGGAGAAATTGAGAATAGGCGACTTCCGTATTATGCCTGCGATTATTTATGTTTCCATACAAAAAATCCAAGAAAAACGACTATATGTACTGTAAAAGTATCGGCCTGCCCCAAGTGTTAAAAGTAGAGAGATGACCAACAGTTGCGGGGTCAGGCGAAACTCGGTCGAAGAGAGCCAAGTATGGGGATGGGAATGTGGAGAAAGTTAGCAAAATCAGCAATAATATTTGAGTAGCAGTCAACCCAGCCAGCCAGCTACAGGAAATATGCCCTGAAAACATAAATTTCCTGGGAATAACTGGCTCCGAAGCAATAGATACAGTATCCCCACTCATTAAAGGATGAATATACCCTCATCCGCTATCCACAACAGCCAAGCCGTAGCAATGGCAACCTTAAATCGACACCGCGATCCAAAGCGCACTGGCACGAGTCAAGTACAAAGTTAAATGGGCTGTTCTTGGCCACTGGGACTCTAATAACTGTTCCGCGAATTTCGTGTGTACTCCTAAACTAGAGAGCGTGTAAAATTACAGTTTCTTTGAATCTATCAAAAAAAATTGACGCGTTGACCTTGTTACCCAGGAACGTGCATCGACTTGATTAATAGAGGTGTCATTCCCCTCCCCCCCTTTTTTTTATATATGGAATTGCCCTCATATGTGTATGGATGGATGTAAAAAATAATTTCGTTTATGATGCAGCGTGGGAATCTCAGTGCATGTTTTAAACTGTGTTACTGCAGGTACCGTGCATATTGCCCAATCAAAAGTTCAAAAATCCAAAAAATCCATGGGATTGAGTTTTTAAGTGCTGTGGGGGGTGCAGTGGGATTGCAGTGCAATTTTTGATTCGCTGGACTGGATGGAGTGTTTTCGTGTCGACGTTTGATTTACCCGTGATTCTTCTCATGCCAAAGAGCAAGCATAATTTATTTAAATTTTTTTTTTTTCCGAGACTAGAGTTGGTTGGATGTAGATATTATTTTATTTCCCGATGTGTTTGTAAAACGGTCCAGATGAACTTTCAATTATCAAATCAATAAAAAGGATTAAGAAATCAATAGTTGGGTCAATGGAGAATGCAGCCTGGGGAGTCTCGAATGACCAAAAGATCAAACAAACAAACAAACAGGGAAAGTCATTGCATCATTGACAGGAGATTGTTTACATTGCACATAAACAACATCCCCCACTCTGTCAGGTTAATATTCGAGGGCAAAAAAAAATAAAAAGGTTGGCTGAATGATTTTAATTTTCCAGTCCCCTGAAAAAAGAGATCCATGGATATCTAAGCGTTATGCAGGTCTGAGTTGGCAGTGGATATTTTAAGAAACTCATTGGCGGTTATTCTCTGTTGTTGAGTGTGGAGGGGGGGGAAATGTTTCTAACCCCCCTTGCGTCTTCCGTTTCGCCTTTCGCGTATCCACAAACAATGAGCATTAGGTTTCTTATCCACAGCCGAAAAGAAGCTCTCCGTACCTCCGTATGCTGTGGGTGGTGGATGTTCGAATTGACTTTTGGTTTCTCAGGAAAGTTCAGGAACGAACCCACAGGTTCCTGAAAACTAGCCAGGGATTCCCCGGACCGCAACCAACAAATCCAGCCTTTTGAAGCTTTTTCTCCCAACATAGTTAGTTACGTGTGAGAAGAGAGTCGAGAATCAAAGAATTCAATGGGTGATGGGCGATGGGGTGCTCTCGACAACAATAGTCTCTCGATAGCACCCCGCTGTAGGTTAAGCAGGACAGGGAGAGAGCTTACATTTACATCCAATCCGCAGTCCCATTAGGGCGCCAGAAGAAACATTTTCCCTTCCCCCCCTTTTTTCGTAGTCGGCCCCAGAGAAAACATCGATGAATCATTGGGCTGTGTCAAGCTTGCAGAAGCAGAGCGGAAAGTGTACATACCCCCACGTGACCTGTAACTACACCGCTCCTGCAACCTGGGCTATTCCCCTTTAGGCCAACCCGCTGTCGTTTTTTCTCCCAAATCTCCATTTCTCCATTTCTCCCAACTCCAACCTCCAACCTCCATCCTCAAACCTCACTTCTTCTTTTTCTCCTCTCTCCCTGTCTGTGTCTGTTCCTTGCTTTCTTTTTAGCCTCTCGTTCCTTTTTTACAACCCCCGCGAAACGCTGATAGCGTCCACATTCTTTTGGTTGCTTTTGGCTGTTTCCAATTAGTTCAATTGCATACAATTCTACACACCCTGTTGTCCATTGTCGCCATGCTCACTTAATTTAATTAATTAACTTGCTCCGGCTCTTCGCCCTTGATACCACATTCGTTTTTTCTCCCCCCGCCTGAGTCCAGCTTTTCAAGGAACATCAACATCAACAAAGCGATTAATAATTAATTTGAGCCATCACGCACTGGCAGCCTCTCCCACTCAGTCCCTCAATCCCTCTGTCACTCGCTCGCTCACATACTCGACTCACAGATCACCTCTGTCATTCTTCGGTGCCTTGACCTTGCTCCCGTTTATTTTTTGATCGAGTAATCATTTGCGGTGGTTTCTTTCTATTGACGACGATTCTTTTCGTTATTTTATGCCTTCATGGTTTCTTTTATCTTCTCATTTATGAACTAATTATTTTTTCAAATGTTCTCACACTCCTTTCTATATATATATATATATATACACACTGCAACCCATAGACAGCACGGCATTCCGATCGACCTAGACTCTATTTTTATGATATAATCCCGTTAATCTAATCGTTCCTCGCGAGTCGGGTTCAATTGAAACATCCTTCGACCAAAGAAAGGGCCAGAAAAGGAAAATAAAGAGGAAAAAAATGCCCCCTCAGCCGCCGACTTTTCCACCCTTGTCTCCAACAACTCCAAAGCGCAGAGCTCTCCATGAACGATCGAATTCTAAAACGAACGAACAAAGCTTCCTTTCGACAGTGCGACTTATACAAGATCAAGATTTGCAAGATGAAACCGAAATATACTCCACTACACCCTTTCCGACTAAGCCTCAACATGTCTTATTGCCGCCAGCGAGTAGAAACAAGGGGTCAATCTTCGATGCAGGGTATAACGTTTCACATTCGACCCCTGATCCCACCATCCGTTCCAGTTCTCGTGTCAGCCGGGAGCAGAGCCTACCAATTCGAGATGAAGGGGACACCTCGGGACCAGCCTCCTCAATACATGGAACACACTCGTCCAGTCGAACTTGGGATGATTCCCTAAACTCAAGCAAGACATCCATCCCCCGGTCAGGGTCAGGAACTCCCCAGACTTTGCGGCGTGGAAGGCGGGAAGAAGATGACAATTCATCTAACAGCGATGGCGTCGCACTTCCCTCCACAATTAAATGCGTCCCGCAGGAAGATTCTTCGTCGCTTCCCACCAATTCTCCCGTTGAATCGACATACTCCGAATCCGTTCGTGGCGATGGATCAAGTCCCAACATCGTCCCCATCGCTCTGACCTCCAGTCCAAACTTTGTACCTCTTGGTATTTCCTCACCGAATCTGGTTCCCCTTGGAAGGTCATCTCCCACTTTGGCACCAGAACCTCCGTCTGATTCCTCGCTCTACGAAGTCAACTCGGTTGGAACTGCCCGAAGGTACATCCGCGCAGGTCAGCGGAACAGCAGTCAGCGGAACAGCACCTTGACAACCGATGGTTCTCTCTCGGAGCAGCAAAGCTCCACTCCGTCCCATTCCATACCATCGAGTCCTCCCAATGCGCCATTGAGATCCTACCAGTCAACCTCGTCGTTCGGTGGCCTTCCCGCAGCACCAACATACCGTATCCAACCGTCAACTTCATCCGCTTCTTCCAGAAGTAGTCGATCCGGTCCAGATGGTCAGTCGCCCACGGGTAGTAGTACTCCCATCCAATATCCTACTATTCGCTACCCATCAACAAGTTCGCGGGCCGAATCGTCGATATCCCGATCCTACGTGCAGTCCATGACGGAGCGTTTTTCTGGACGTTGGAACCCGCACTTGTCGACCGTTCCGTCTGAATGGTCAGCTGAGAGATCGCAGAGCCTTGCCTCTCCTTCACCCCGTGACGATCGGGCTGACGTTAGTTGGCTGAGACGTGCGGAGGAAGCTAGAGTCCGCAACTCCTCAAGGCCGTCGATATGCCCTGTGGATGAGTCCGAGGTCGAGGAGCACAGTGATAACCTAACCCATTTGCGATCCCCGCCTCTCCGAAATAAGGCTTCTGGTACCTTGAGTCACAAATCCTCTCTCTCGGCTCTAAACAATTCAAGAAATCTGCTCCGGACACCAAGCGGCAGTTCCTTCCTCCATGTGATCCCCTCTTGGGCCCGGGTATACTATAGTACTGGAGCGCAGTTCGCTTCTCTTTTCTCGGTAGACAGTCGACCTTCAACACCCGCATCCCCACCCATGAGTGCCATCTCCGTGTTCTCCGCAACATCCAACAATGACCCGCGAATGGTGAGCCGGACACCGTTGGGTATAACCAACCCCAGACTCCGCCCCCGAGAGATCGAATATTCACCCAAACCTGATGAATTCGATGAGCCTGATGTACCTCCCCTGGCTGCTGCTGCCGCCGCCGCCGCCGCCGCCGCCGCCACCACCAGTCCCGATCCCATTGACCCGAGGAGCCACTGGGTCCCTGATCCTGAGATGGAGCAAACCAGAACCCTAACGCCAATGGAGGACTTGCCCGGTGCATGGTCTCCGCATCTGCATACGGACAGACGAGCGGATCTGACGCGAAGGAGTAAATGGAAACCACCATCTCTGGATGAGACGGCGGAGGGACTTTTCGGCCGACGAAACGCGCAGGTTTATGCTTTTGCGTTGGGTTTTGTGTTTCCACTGGGTATGTATTTTCCCACCTCCCACCGTCGATCTAAATCACCAGCGCGGGGCATGTGAACTGATGAATGTGATCTACAGCCTGGATAATCGCCTCCTTCCTCCCGCTCCCTCCTCAAGTGAGCCAAATAAACGAGGAGGCAACGACAAGCCGCCCCGATCTAGAACATGCGTTCAACAGCCGTGTAGTGCTAGTTGATGAAGTGCGGCACGCAAATGCCAAGTGGTGGCGGAACGTCAATCGCGTCATGTCTCCAGTTGGATTGGTAATTATTGTTATTGTGGTGGGTATTATTCTTTTATTTCGAGCCTAAACAAAGGGAAGAAATATACAATCAAAACTAACACTTTTCATGGCGTGACAATAGGTAACGATGGCCGTTCTCTTCGCGTAAAACAACGCGGCCGAAGCTCTTCTCCGCCTCTGCCCACCCCCGTCTATGAACTTTTACGACCTGATCATGAAACACTTTCCCGAATACAAAAATAGAGCTGATACGATATTCCCCCTCAGAACCCATGTTTTTTGTCTGCCCTGCAAATGAAGAACCCCAAAAAAAAAAAATTTCCGTCTTTTTACTCCCTCGAACGCCCGGGTGCGACCGATCCTTTCCATACATCCCACAGCGTGGCGAAAGTCGCAGTCCAGCATTGCCTAATGTATCTATACAAACACACAGGAGAGCCCTTTTTTTTTTTCCTCCCCTTTTCACATTTTTCTTCTTTGCTTCTGAACCTATATTAGCGCTGGTGTCTACTGGGGCTTAATTTTTTCCTACATTTTTATTGTGAAATTTATTTTTATTTTTTATCCATGCTTCTTTTTGTTTCTGGTTTTGGTTTTGGTTTTTAGTTTTATTCCTCTATTTCCTCCCTATCAATCTGCACCTGGACATATTTTTTAACATCTACCTTGCTCCGGTTGAGTGGATTGCGCCCAAGCAGTATCCGCGTTACCCTATTTTACCCTGGCTGCTTAATGTCTTCTTTTTTTCTTCTTTTTTTTTTTCTTTTTTTCGTTATCTTCCGTTCGGATATTCACTTTCCCTCTCCCCATTCTATCTCCCCAAATTCCATCCTTCATTTCTATCCGATCAGCGTGCTGCTCCTTCCACTTCCCTGTCCAAACTTCCCAATATACCTCTTGTTTCCCCACCCTCTAATCTTCCATGCACCACCCCAGCGGTGCAGTTGACTGTGTTGATATATATCCATCGAGATTAGTGTTGGTGTGTAATAATGCCGGCGAGGAACAGATAATTCTGAGAAAGAATCTAATAAAAAACCAAAAAACCAATTAAATCTTTCTACTTTATTTCATGCTCTGATTTCTACTTATGAATTCTTTTTTTATGAAATTGACAAAACTCTGATATAATAATATAACAATTTCCCTGTATCTAAAATTTAAAATTAAGGCTCAAAACTAAAATTCAATAATAATTTCAACTTTAATGTGATTTAATAAATGTAAGAAATCCAACTCGGCTTGAATACTATTATTGCGAATACTTCTACGAGCTTCGTCCATATCACACCAAGTTGCGAACTCTTTTAGGAAAACGCTTGCGAGCTCATATTCTTACATTTAATATTATTTTACTGCAGTCTATATCTTTAACACAGCTTTTCTACTTTTATATCTTTTCTTTTTCTCTTCTCTGGCTTTAAATCTCAGCATTTAAAATGTAATAAGATTTTATATCTGTTCATAGAGATTGCCTTTAAAAAGAAACTATTAACTAGTATTTATATATGTACAGTAAGGCCAGCCATCACATATGGCGCGCTGGCATGGCATCAACCGCAGGCAACTCAACAAGAGCCTTGACAACAGCACCAGCTGTTAAGAGGTCTGGAGAAGATTCAAAATGAATATCTGCACATTGTAGCAGGGGTCTATAGAGCAACGCCGATCACCTCTCTGAAAGCCAAAACATTTACACTGCCAATAAGTGTGTACCTTGATGGAATGATGGTTAAAGCAACTGAGCGGCTTAGAGAAGCAGAAGTCATGAAGCAGATACAGCAAGTATATACACAGATCAGAATCAGACTTCAGTATGAAGAAAGCAGACATGCAGTATCAGTGAAGAATGTGCTGCATTCAGTGAGAATACAGCAAGAATGAAGTGTTCAGTGAATAAAAGAAATAAAACAGTGTAAAGAGAGAAAGAATCAGATAAATCATCTAACTAATTAATTCTTCAAAAAATGAGTATGAAAGAAATCAGTAATTAGATGACATAACATTTAAAAAACATGTATTATATTATGAGAAGAACTGTTTGACAGATCTCCAGATATTAAATAGCTAAAATAACATGAGAGTCTGAGCAAGACTTGAAGTTCACTAATAGTTTAACTGTGCACAGGCAAGACAGGTCTGGCAGCATTTTTATATAGAAGAAAAGTGCCAGATTTTCTCACATCAGAGTGCCCATGTGAATATAAGCATGAAACTGTGTTTCATGTGATGATGCACTGCACATGATTCAGTGCAGAGCGCACGGAGCTGGAACATGAAGAAAAAGTGAATAAAAGATGACTGTTGAACATAACAGAGAAACTGTACAGACTGATCATATAATAATTGAAATAGAGTATTCTTGAGCAGTTTGCTCTGACCAAAGCCCTGAGTGAGAGACAGAGCAGATGAAGCACTTCAACACAATAGAAGCAGAATGAGCAAGATGCACAAAATGTATATAATATAATATTTCAAGAAATATACTGAGTAGCAGATGTATCTGAAATAATTGAGATGCACATCATGCAGCAGAGACATGAAAAATAACAGACACTTTCAGTGAGAGATTTTCTATATTTTAACAGTTATTACTGAGAGTAGTTGTGAGTGATCTTGTTTTTTTTTTTTAATACAAGACATCTCTTTCTCTAAGAGCAGCTGTGACTGCTTCACAGTATTTTAAAAATGTTAAAAAGTGAAATAGATCTGAAGATCAGAGAGTTTTTAGTTCAGTGATAGATCATGCTTGTCACAGAGTTTTTCTTACTTTATATATTAAACAGAGCCCCACATATCCTTGTGATTAAGTGGTGTAGAAATAATAATAATAATAATATATGTACAGTACATGTACAGTACATGTAATAAAATTACAAGATATAGAAAAAATAGATTTAATCTTTATTTTAAATGATAGAAGTAAATTCTCTATATGTATTATAAATATTCTTGTATTCAAAAAATTAATCCGGAGTACAATAATAGGCAATGAAAGGTATGGGGATGGGCTCTCCTGTTTAAATATTGAAGGTCAGGCAAGGGGTGCCAACTTCTTCTGCCCAGGAACCAACCCTCAGCGCCAAAGTTCTTCCCCCCTTGCAACCCAAACCCCCCACTTAGTCCTTGCCCCAGCCCCAGTTCCTCACACTTTTATGAAGATGCTCTACTAAGTAATGTCGGCAGTGACTTGGAAAAGCTGTCGGGACGGAACAGAGCTACAAACCCATTTCCCCCTCTTGTTATTTATTCCTGGATTATATGCTGAAATGACAAATATGCGGCCATCGGCATTCCTTTCAGTAAGAGCTGGAAACCGACGCTCTCGCCCTCCACGATCTCGCAATGGTTGTTTGACATGTAAGAGACGCAAGGTTCGATGCAACGAACAAAGGCCGCGATGCAACGATTGTGAACGTCTACATTTGGAGTGCTTATGGAAAGATGCGCAATCCAGGATGCCGTCTCCATCCAATGATAGAAATAGCCCGCCCGAGTCAAACAATGTGGTCAACTTGTCTCCGCGGTTCGAGGGGCAAAGCCCATTTACCGATTTGTTTGATTTCGCAAATTCCCTTACGGATCCGTTGAATGACCTACTCATGTTCCGAGATGGCTTTTCAGCAGACTCCAGTAATGCTTTCGGCGCTCCAGTTGAACCCACTTCTGCGGGCCATGAACTCCTCCAACCACATGCAAAGAGCTCGCCGCCGGCCCCATCCGGCTCGCATTGCAGCGTGCATCCCAGCGTTGAAGACACACTACAGATGGCTGTACCACCCATCTTAGATGCAGTTGAAACCGGCCCGAAATGGGAGTCGGCTAGGGCTCTGTTCTGGTCAGCAGCAACATCGTCAGTAATGGTACGTTCTGCAATCATGGCTTTCGCTGCGATACAGCTGCAAAGGTCGGAAGCCCCCACCGATGTCGACCATAGGCCTTTTTATGACAGAGCAGCAAAAGAGCTGTCGAGTTGCTTTCTTGAGCCAGCCGGACCTACGACTGCTGTTGGGGAAGAATTGGTTTTCATTCTGACAACGATATTTCTTCTCGCATATATTGACGTCAGTTTGGTGTTTTTTCTTTCCATTTTATATTGTCTTGTAGTTTGCTGGCATTGACTGTGTTTAGCTTCTAACCGATAGAGTTGATTTGGCATACCAAAATCTCCAAAGGGCGCACAATGCTCTACAAAGGTCAAAGAAAGAGACAATAGGGACATCAGGTTTGTCGTCTGATTTGAAACTTTTTGATTTGGATTTATGCCTGGCTGGTACTGATATTTTTTCATCCACAGAGCAAAGAGTGATTTCTTGGATTCGTTTACTAGATGCACGGGCAGCATCGGCTGGCGGTGAAGGCTTTTTTGTCAACGATGAATCCGGAGTTTACTCCCCAGCATCGAGCCCCTTGTCTCCCATCTCAATGACCCAGGGAACCGGAAAAAGCGTGAACAGTGAGACTGAGATTGAAGAAGTTGTTTATGATCTTCTCTGCCAGCCGGGGATTCACTTCTTTCAGGAAGTTCAATCGATCACAGGTCGTATCACTAAGATTGATCACTACCATCGGACCCGGGGAACAGTTGAGGATGAAACTGAAGTCATGATTATCGCGGCCGAGATCATGAAAGATCTGTCTAACTTGTATGACCGGCGGCCTGCGTTAATGGATCACGCCATTGCAGGGAACATCGATGAAAAGATTCTAGCAAAGCACCTCTCCCTAGCAATAATTCGCTCTTTCCGGACCTACCTTGCGAATTTTTATGTTTGTTATATCCACATCCATCGGGTTGCCCATCGACACCTGCAACAGTCGAAGATGCTTGTCAAGTCCCTAGGCAAACTCAAGGAGCTAATGCATCTCATGGTCGCCAGTTGCGAGCCTCTGCCTGTGAATATACTATGGCCCCTGTTCATGTGGGGCTGTGAAGAATACGACCTAAATGAGTGCCAGTGGATCCTTGATACCATCCGCAGCCTTGAACATGTTGCCACCAACGCAAACAATGTAGCCGATCTACTACAGGAGGTCCAGAAGAGGCAGTTTGAATGTGGAGCACGGGTCGACGTACGCACCGTGTCTATCGAATTGTTCAATGCTAGTTTTGCTATGATCTAACCCGCCAATTCGTTATGCATCCATGGAACTCGTCCAATTTATCCCTGTTCTATCAGAGGCAATATTATCTATTCTATAAAGCCTTCTCCACCGGCATCAACGCCGTTACATGGCTCGTTATGCATTTTATTTTCTCAGGGTCCATGAATTTGGGAAATGGTCGGCGGCAGTGTGCACGTGTTTCGGGATAACCGCACATCTTTGTGACGACATACTTGGCTCCATTCAGACCAGCCACGGCGAATCCCCATTCCGCCTTGGTCAACTTTTTCTGCAACTCCGCTGCGGCCGAAATATCACCTTTGTTGAACAGATTATATATTTCAACGAGTACCTGATGGAGATAGTGAGCTAAATGGCAGCTTTAACGTTCGTCGTGCCCTTTGGATCCCAGAACTCACCTTGGGGAACATATTCGCAACACCCCCGATACACCCTGTCCCGCCAGCGAGAAGTGCAGGCAGTAACCAATCACCCTGTCCTGCTAAAGCTACAAATTCGCTGGGTGTATTCGTGGCAGCCACTCTATTCAACTTTGCAATCCCGCCACAAGTCAATTTCACAGCACAGATATTCCGATGCTTACTGAGCGTTTCCAAAATTTCTGAATTCACATCCAACCCAGAAACGACATCTGGGAAGTTATAAATCACAATTGGTAGCGGAGAGTTATCGGCGACCTCGACGAAGAAATCGACAATAGCGGCTGGTGTCATTGCGAAATGGAAAAAGCCAGACATTAGAACCAGAGCAAAATCGGCCCCATTCTCGTGTCCTGCAATTGTCTGATCTATCACGTCTCTTGTGCAACCTCCCGAACAACCGACGGTAATGGGAAGGTCCGGCCGACCATGTGCAATAGCCACCTGCCGAGTTTTTGAAACCAGTTGCGCTTTCTCGTCTGCTGTGAGCGATATAGCTTCGCCATTCGTGCCAACGACGACAACTAGGAAAATTATCACGGAAGTTTAGCTGTTGCTCGACTGAACTATCTACACCGCTCGGGGAATTTTTTTTTTTTTTTTTTGGTGTGTGTGTGTGGGGTGGGGGGTATTTCATGAAAGAGTATCCGATAGGGATGGGAAAACGTACTGCCATGGACACCCGAGTTAATCAGGAACTCCGTATGCCTTTCCTGCGTCGCCCAGTCGATCTCTTGGCGCGGGCCGTCATCGAAAAAGGTCAGAGTAGGAACGTGAATCCCCGCTGCGAACGGCTTGGTCGAGCTCCTGGTTCCGTTCATCTTGGTTATGCGGATTGGTTTGCTAGATTTCTGTAATAAAATGCGTCCAATGTACGAATTCGTAAAGCCAGAGAAGAATGAAGAAGTGTTTATGTGTCTAGATGGGTGTGAAGATAGTCTATATATATGTATATGTATGATGTTCGACTTGTATAACATCCTATTATTACATAAAACTTAGAAACGACAATAACATAAACATTTCCCCGCATTCGAAAGACCCTTCCTGACCCCTCCCATCCAATCGCTGCAAGAGAACCCATTGAAGAAAAAAAAACCCGACCCGAGTTAGCCAAATCTAAGACTAGGGTAGCAATTAGACTTGCATAGCTTTCTCAATACTATCCACATCCAACAAGTTTTGCCCCACGACAGCTGCCTCTTCCTCTATCCGATCGGCTCGGGAAACATACTAGATCCACAAATGCCGATCGGGAATTTTCTGACATAGCCCTGGAGCCGAACCGAAAAAAAGAGGCTTTTAATTCGTGCTATGCAGGGAATTGAGTGGGGACTGGGGATTAGCTTAGCAGAATGGCACCTCAAAGCTGGGGAAAAAATCTGAGATAAAATGCGGGGGATTACAGGTTCTGGGGAACGGGTAAAAGAGCTATATAGCTTTGACACAGTGCGTTCTTTTATAAATAAGCTTGATCATGGTGCTTTTTGATTGATCTCGGGTCCATTGTTTCTGGGTAGTTATTTTTCTACCAGCGACGGGTTTAGGTGCATTTTGTGCCGGCATTGTTTTATATAAATTCCTACCCAATATCTACCTGTTTGTATACAAAAGTTACCGAAATGGGTTCACCCGAGATTGAACGGGTCGAGCATGTCGACGTTGAGGCGCGGCGTCCCTCTCCTTCACCACATGCCGACGTGGCGCTCAAGGTCATTGGTGATGAACGGGTCGAGTTGTCGGAGGAAGATGTATGTGCTAGCTATACGTCCCTTTTACAAATTGTTTCTGATCAAAAAGATGAAAAATCCGGCTAACTCCTTTTGATATGTAGAATGTCCGCATCAAGCGGAAGACCGACAAGGCCATACTTGTCATTCTCGTCTGGATATATTTCCTGCAGGTATGCAAAACACGAATATACATACACATGCATTGCAGACTCATCCCCCTGCACTCCCTTCTCGTTCCGCAAGTTAATCTCCAATCTTTCCCTCTCCCAGGTCATCGACAAAGCTGTCCTAGGCACGGGTTCCCTATTCGGCCTCCAAAAAGACACAGGCATGGTCGGCAACCAATACTCCATGATTGGATCTATATCGCCCATCGCCCAACTCGCCTGGCAGCCCTTCTCCACCTGGCTAATCGTTCGCGTGCCACATCGGATCCTGATGCCAACCTTGGTGCTCGGATGGGGCATTTCTCAAGCATCTATGGCCGGTTGCAACAACTTTGGTTCCCTGCTTGCTGCTCGCTTCTTCCTAGGGTTGTTTGAAGCGGGTTGCCTACCACTCTTCAGTGTCATTACAAGCCAGTGGTATCGCCGGGCTGAGCAGCCGTTAAGGGTGGCGGTGTGGTATTCGACAAATGGAGCAGCGACCATTTTAGCAGCTGCGTTGTCTTATGGGTTGGGGCATATTCAGTCAAAAAGTTTGAGGCCGTGGCAAATGTATCTACTTTTTATTTTATTTTATCTGCACTTGTTTCCGCATTTCCCCCGATTCCTCCTGGTCAAGATGAGGAAAGATAGACTAATTATTTTTGAAGAATCTTCCTCTTCACGGGGCTAGTCACAATCGTCAGCGCACCCTGGGCTTACTGGAGGTTGGATAACAATGTCTCTGAAGCCCGCTTCCTCACTGAACATGAACGGCAGCAGGCCGTCGAACGTCTACGTGCCAACCAGACCGGCACAGGCTCTCGAGAATTCAAATGGAAGCAGGTACTCGAAGTGATTCTGGAGCCGAAGAGTTATTTATGGATCGGGATGGGTGTTCTTGTCAACATCGGAGCATCAGTAACCAGCATCTTCGGCCCTCTAGTCCTCTCCAGCTTTGGCTTTGATAGCTTCCAGTCGTCGCTGCTCAACATGCCATTTGGCGCTGTGCAGATGATCATCATTCTGGCTAGTTGCTGGGCTTCTCACAAGGCTAGTTTGAAATCAGCCGTGCTGGCTGCATTCATGTTGCCGGTCATTGTCGGCGCTGTGATGCTTTATGTTCTTGATAGAACTGAGGCACGGCGAGCTCCATTGCTTGTGGCATACTACCTACTTGCATTCCTATTCGCGGGGAATCCACTCATGATTGCATGGATGGTTGGCAATACGGGTGGTACAACGAAACAATCAACGACGATGGCGCTTTTCCAGGCAGGCTTGTCAGCCGGGAATATTATTGGTCCTCTGTTGTTCAATGCAAAGGATGCGCCAATATATCATCCAGGTTTGCGTGTGGTGCTTGGTGTATTCGTGGCCATGATTGCATGTGTGTTTATCCAGGTTGGAAATCTTATGTTGTTGAATAAGTGGCAGGCTAAGAAGAGAGTCAAGAATGGGAAAATGGCGGTTATTGAGGATCAGTCGATGAAGAAGGTTTACCAGGCGTTCGAGGGCGGGAAGGAGGAAATTGGGGAAGGGGGAGCAGTGCTGGGGAACCAGGCGTTCTTGGATTTAACAGATCGGCAGAATGATGAGTTTGTGTATATATATTGAGGTGGTGTATGTGGGGAGGTGTTTAACTATGTACGGATGCCATATCTATTGGGGGGTTAAATTGATCACGGTTCATGGGAAGAAGTCAATATGTATATCTTCAAACAGGGTCAGCCAATCCGAGTAGATTAGCATTTATTATGTAGCCGATGCAGATTATGCGAAGGTCAACCAGATAAGACAACAGATTTCATTTGAAGAGATGATTCAAGGCACTAATGCAGCTAATGATTGCCTGCAGCAGGACTCACTTTCAATAAAATAAAATGCGGAGAGAACACAAGTTCACATTTCATTATCTCGGATTCTTCTTTGAAAGGAAATAAAAAGATAGTATCAAAGGGTAGTACTGCACAGTAACTGAAGAGATACAGTGAAACTATGAAAGAGAGATATGACACCGAAATCAAAATTCACAAGCAAATGAATAGTTAATACAAGTAGCTGAATAACTTCTTTATTATGCAACATCTTTAACTACAAGTAACTTAAATATATCAGCGATTTTTCGGAAAAATAGATCAATGATCCCCTCATGTACTGCATAGTATTGTATTGTACTGTACCCGCCTGGCTGTTTTTAACCTCTTTCTATTTTATTTTTCAATCTGATTTTTGATTTTCGATCTATAGTACGGATCCGTACATCTTCAACGTTCGTGGGGATATTATGTTTAACTGTTTTAAAAATTGGGTGCTGGGGCGTTAACTAGTTGCTGGCGCTGGAGGGTTAGCTAGCTCTGCTACTTTTAGATCAATCTTTGACTTGAAAGCTCAGGGGTTTGATTACTACATTAACTCTGGCTCATGGCCATTATGAGGATTTTTATTTAATTTCCAATATACAGCTAACTATGCAGATCATGGTGAGTTTGATGATGCTGACTATTCCTAGGAATTGCGCTCCTTGTTTCGGGATTGATTGCATCCAAGTCTCTCGACCTGTATCATCTTCATATTATGTATGATACGGTGGATTTTACGAGGTCCGTAGCACCCGCCAGAACTTGAAAAAGTTTCTCTTGACTTTCATGTGTGTCGAACATATATATACATTATATATGCTAAATCCCTCAATCCTGCCAGCGTCCTCCAATTGTACGGGAATACTCTGTTCTATTTCAGCTTCAGCAGATGCCCAGAGCAATAGAGTATCTGATACATGTCCATCGGCTTATTCGCCATGATATACCTCGCCTTCGCCATCATCTTCGACATCCGCCTTAACCAGGGGGGTTTTCGGACTCACGTGTGCGCTTTTTCTACAGTGCGCTTTTGCCTCTCTCCACAGCCCGGACCTAACGAGGGGTTTCAAGGAGGAGGTGGTGAAGCTGACACCGAAGAATTAGTTGGATTTTATAATTCTCGTGAAGACCGCTGCGGGCCTGGATATGCAAGAGGCACTGGTTAATGACCGGAACGTTTCGATTTTCACGTTGGCTATGCTGCAATTTCCGCTGCATTTGTACTTTGTCATTTGCGTGGCGGTCTACTGGATAGGGGGTTCGGAGGAGAATAATTAGGGTTCGGGCAGGTGGTGGCTATCGCGATGATGGGGGAGCGATTGTGGAATACTGTAAGGGGATTAAAAGTATGTGAATACGCCCCACACTTATATATCACCCTTTAGTTTCCCTTTCCTGTTCCCCTTCCTTTCTCCTGTCGTGGAACCTTTTTGATTTTCTGAAGCTACTTTCTTGATTTAGAGTACTGGCAATGGAACCGTTCCTTCCCTCCAGTCAAAGGCGGCACGAACTTCTATTGAGGATACGTGACAATCGTTGTTCCAATCTTATATAGGAATTTATGCCATTACTCTGATTCCAATTGTCGGTAATCCGGGATTATCGATTTACTCCTGAAATGTAGGCTGTATTATTTCTTGTATAGATGTGAGAAATGAGTGTAGGAGTATCTGGAACAGCAAAAGAGGTAAGAAAAAAAAGAACTAACGCACCAAGGGTAACGAATTATTTGAGACAAAAATAAAAGGGAGAATATATAACTCTAGGTATCCAGCAAAAGTAAACAGCCCCGGGTGATAACGGTATGTGGCTGAGCAGACAAAAAATAGAGGACGATGTAGATCACCATCAGTAAATAACCACCTCAGAGTTTCCTCCCAAGCTTCTCCTCCACCGCCGCTTTCAATTCCTGTCCAGAGGGCATAGTGACAACACTTCCTTTCCTCTTTCGTAACTCAATCTCCCGCTTGACTTCATTGACGGCATCCTCGATGTCTTGTCCTGGATTCGGTGGTAGACCTAGCACTGGTTGCTCGCTAGGCTCCCGAGTGCCGGCGGGCGGTCTTGACACGTGACCACCCCGAGCCTTTAGTCGCTTAACCAGATAACCCTTCGCGGGGCTGGAGAAGAAGGCCTGTGAAACGATTATGCCTACGATACCATAGTAGTAGACGCTTGACCAGACGTGAATGCTCGGCTTAAAGTAGAGGATTACGAATGGTGCCGTGATGAACGATAGGGATAGCTGGGTTGTTAGCCAGCTTAGTATATCGTAGAAGCGTTTGTATTGGGTTGGAGAGGAGCCGTCTGGTGTGAGGAAGAAAGGGCGAACGTTGCGGCGGAAGTCTAAAAAGCTGTCGTATTAGTTTTGCGCAATACGGAGGGTCAAGTAAAACGAGGTGGCATACTTTTTGAAGTTGTTTGGATGAAAGCGCCCAGGATGAAGGTAAAGTAGTATCCAGGGTGGAAACCATGCCAAAATGCGCTTGTTACGAATGTTGCAAGACTGGCTCTGAATCCTGGCTTTTTGCCCTTTGGCGTTACTCTCAGATACATGTAGTTTTTCAGCCAGTGGTTGGTGTTTTTATTCCAGTTACTGAGGTAAGCGTGCGGGCTTTGCGCCGTTTCCAGCCCCTTTGGGTTCACGTTTTCCAATCGATTCCACGACACTTTGCCAGTATTTGCATCGAAGCCATTGTACCCCATACCGGATAGGATACAGGCGCCCTCGGTCAACGACCATACTCCGTAGTATTTGAGCCTGGAAGTAAATCCAAGCATGTAAAGTATCCATATTCGTCTCAGCAGTCCGTATTTCAAATAATTATCGCTCAGGACAACGTCCACGTTATATAAATCTCCAAACTGGAGGAAACCAAATATCCAAAACAAACCCATTGCTGCCTTCAGCATGGCAGGTCTACCGCTCCTTGGAATCTTTCGCTTTTTACGAGTCGGAGGCCTCTTCGCTGGGTCTACCCCTGGCGGTGCATCAAACATGGTAGTTTCGATCCATTTTCGGTACTCCACATAGTCGAAAGCCGGCCCGGCGAACAGAGATGGGAAAAAGAAGACGTAGCCTGCATAATCAAGCAGGCTAGGGAGTTTGGTAATAGCTCCGTATTTTTGTGGTTCTGACAGCTGCTCCTGCGGTAATCGACCGTCATGCACGTTCCAGCAAAAGGCTGTCAATTTCATTACCAGTACCATCTGAGCTCCTGTGATATCAACCGTTGACGGGCTGTTGGCAAGTTGTCTGGCTATATGATTTATCGACATATGGCCCATGAGAAACACGAATCCTATCCATGGCATCAAGGAGCCATCGACATAATAAGCTATGGCATATGCTCCAGCGGAACTATAGAGCAATGTCCGCAATCCATCCCACAGATCGAATATTCCAACCAAGTAGAATATTGAAACTCCAACAATAAACGCATTTTTCTGCCACGGTTTCGAGTCTGGGAGCCTTTTCAAGACGCCCGCAAGAGGGTATGAGAGGAGGAACGAGGTGATCAACTTTACTGTTGTGGGATGATATCAGTGGGTGTCGTGCAAACTTGTGAAACTGGGCCTTTTTGGAGGTGGACGTACGCTCGTCAATAGAAGCCCCCGTTGCATCCGAAATGGGCGCGAAAGCTGCGAGATCATATTGATTAGCATTAGACAGTATGAGAAGACTCCGAGAGATGCTTACGCGCGTTGATATATGGCAGCATGTTGGGCAGTTCCCTATGGGACCAGGCCACCCAGCCTTGATGTAACTAGGAGGATCGGGGAAGAAAGTCAACGTCACACGCAAGAGAAACAGGGGTTTTTTGAAACTATGCTGCTCATATTAAGGGTTCCGCTCGTGTCCTCCTCAATACCCGAGCGGATGCTGCTGTCCGAAAGATCGGAGGTGCGGAATTTGTGATATGGTCACGAAGCTGCGTGGAAGCTTAACAGTGGATACATACATATATTTTTCTAGTTGGATGTGGAGCTACTCATTGCCAAGTATTTCTACAAGCTAAAACTGCAGGCAGTCTACTCATTCGACAAGTACACCTCAACAACCGCCGTCATTTTCCGACACAAAGAATTCGTCACCAACAATAAAAAAGATCAAATCAGCAGTTATCTTTCTTCAGGTGTATGCAATTTCTTTGAATTCCCACTTCATTTAACTGCTTTACCTTACCCACGCTATCATAATACCAATGCTCAAGTAGGTGGTTCATCTCGCGATGTCGAGCAAAGTTTCTAGCATCAACACTTATTCATGACTTTGCAATCATGCCTCCGTCCCACACAGTGTGCAGCTGCTCTGCAGTGTGGACCAATGGGTGATGCGAAACAGTGCATGACCGAGTAAGACTACTACCATGTGTGTACTTTGATCTAAAATAGATAACACATCCGCTACCAAGCGGATACAGATTCGAAATTAAGAAACGCAACACCGGCAAAAGGACAAGCGCGGGATGCATTTGAGTCTCGGTGCGCATCAGCCCCTTATCGACAAGGCTCGGCAACAATCTGATAGGCTATTCTGTCCCTTGTCCTGGTGTTCCAATGCATTTGGGCTGCAGGATACCCACATCTTGATTGAGACACAGCTTGGAAGATAGGTTAAATGCGGGTGTACCCTGCCGACCAGGTGCAGTTCCGTGAGGTCCGAACGCCACCTTTATAATGGCACACTCTGCACTGGCAACCTTATGTGGAAGATGAGGATCATTATAGTACAAGAGTACGCGATGACTGTCGCATTCGACGAAATCGCAGCTGTTGATAACAACTGTTGTCAAAGTTGGAGATCGGGTGGTTCCGTCCGGCTCGGCCTCCTCCACAAATACTCGACCATCTCTGGTTGAGGCTTGAGGCTGCAGTACTGCATTTTTAATACAGGAGCGCTGTGCGCGTTCAATCACACCATGAGGGGAGATAGGCGTGAGTGTTTGGATAAAAAATGTGCCAATCTGGATGACGATGGGAAGGTTACTTCTTCAGACATTAATTTCAATTCGGCAGATCTAAGGGAATGGAACAGGCTCCGTGTCTCAAGCTTATCTCAAGCACAACCGTGTCCTCGCATCACTGGAGAAATTCATCAACCCCGTCTATGAAGCCCCTTCTCGGCTCCCGTGCTTGAATGATTTGCCGTTTGGCTAAAGCTCCGGCGCTTCTGGCCTCGAACCATCATCAGTGTCGTGGTCCCTCCTGTAGTTACAGGCTATTCTACATTTTAGTCAAATATTACCTAGAAACACAGACTGAAGAAGTTGAGAGTGGGTCCGGGAGGGGCGAATGTCGCGTTTTGGAGTTGGTTCTTAATTTAATCGGTATGTATTTGGCTAACACCCTCGACGCTTGTGAGAAACTGAGAAGCTAATCCGGATTCTACAAGCATTTTTGGATTGAACCTATCAAAGTATGGCCTTATCAGTACCGAAGCGGGAATGCTGATGTCTAATCGATCCCTGGGGTTTAAGGATGCCCTCCAACTAATGATGAATGCAGACCAGACCTGCGTTGGCCCCAGTGGTTGGCTAAAGATACTGCAAAGACTATGCTCTTTTGGAGGAAGGACGGGCTGTCCGGCCCACATACCCGAGGCTGCTACATCACCTCTCTAATTTATCCTTTCATTTTTGAGTGCTCTACCCCTTGCAGCACTTCCAATTTATTGTCTTTGTATGGAACCAGGGGATGGTTCCATTATTCACAAGACGGGCTTATCAAAAGCAGATTTTCTGGGTCGAAATCAAACTAGCTTCGACTTCAGGGAGACCCCTTCGATTTATTGGAAGGCCACGAGCGATTGGAAAACAGGAGCGGCTGTCCGTAGTCCAGGGATCGGCGTGATGTACAGAAGGCCGGACGTGAGACGCTCGGAATATGACTTTCTCTAGAAATTTCACTTGCACCACAGGCACCTGCTCCAATCTCGGAGACAACTATTGGTCTCATAATCCGATATAATTACTCTTCTGCCGTTAAAATTTCAGATTTCACGATTCTAAATCGTTTCCGTGAGCGTAAAAACCATTATATGCCAAAATACGACTTCAAGAGTGATACAATCACTCCGAATTTACTTACGCAAATATAGACAGCGATCACGTTGTACTTGGAAATTATCGAAACCCCCAAGGTTGACAACTATGAGAAGAGCTTGCTCATGGAAAATATCACACTGCCAATAAATCCGCGCCCATTGGGGCCTCGAGAAGGATTATATCTCCGAATACATTTTCTATCAATATCTGGATCACCCAAGCCCGACACCAGCGAATAGAACTGCTGTCGATCAGTTTGGTAAAAATCTTCTCGATAAAGTGAATACGGAACCAGACGAACCCATTCCTGATATTGCAGAGCAGTATCATCTCGAACACCACCCAACCAGCGGGAAAATATTCCACTAGCACTATGGGAATTGCTGTTGGCCTACAGTGAATATCTGGCTCTGATTTCTGGATCGCTGATGTTGACGGCTGATCTATCACGTTCTCAAACTTCAGACCTCATGATGTTATTCCCGCTCCAGAGAAATATAGCACTTAGGCCTTCAACTTTTGGCCCTGGCGCAATATCGCTGCTTACACCCTAAGATTGACAGAATATGACCATCTTCTTCGGTCTTTGGGCCCCCAAAATATAATTTCGTCTGTGGAAGGTCCAGCATACATCGAATAGAGGCCACCCAAGTCGATAGCTCTTAGTTATATCCAATCCAGGTAACTCAGGAACTCGGTTCTCAGCCCATGCTGCTTAGGCCTTGGAGTTAGCGTACGATGGAGTCGCAAAATACGATAATCTATGACAAATATCTGCGTTATTCCAATGGCTTTTATGGGACTTCCGATTCACATATCACTCCCGCAGTGACATCGGACACGAAAATTTCACCCCTGCAATCCCGGGAAGGTTCTCACCCAAGGCCCATTAAAAAACATATGGATTCCTTTCTACCTGCGTTTGCTAGGTACAATCTCTTTTGTTTTGGGGCTGATTTTGCTTACTGGGTGAAAGTTTCGCCTGAGATTCTGAGCACAAAGGACTACAAAATGTGTGGCGCTTTAAAATATCTACCAGGAATTATTGGCGATTCAGGACCATTATTCACACCCGATCATGTATCGTTGATTAAGAATAGTATGGCAGAGCCGGATAAGTTATATATCTGAGCTTTCGGTGTTTCTCAAGTCTGGGGTTTGGTACGGGACAAATCAATGAATTTGGGAAAGCCCGATATTTCGGATATTGGGGTTACATAATGTGGTATTTTTCTTATCACCATATTCCAATATACTGGACCATGATGAAAAGATATTCCAACCTCATCGCTCAGTTTTGATTCGATCCTCATTGACGGACTTTGCTCATTTAGCTCCCAGCCTACATGCGTGTGGAATACTTAAGGTCCTTGGATCGAATAGCTGCACGAATTCGGTAGTGGAAATAAGTTATTTCAATCAATACGGCATCTCTCGAGAGCGTGGCCCCTTTCTCAAGGGCTTTTTGGTTGTTGTTATTTTGCCAAGCAAGCATTTTGGCCTGACACAGGTTATCATTTTCACCTTTTATTTTTATTTTTGCGCAATCCACTAGTATGGGGACGTTTCTTTCGGACATTTTAGAGCTCCTCACCGCTCACCACTCACCATTTATCCATCCATCCATCATCTATGCAAACTCGAATATCACAAAAATCCACACACCACCAGGAGACCCGCGGAATCCCGCCCAACTTAACCACCAGCTCCAAAATATGAGCCAAAAGGTAACTGTATTAAAAGCAAGACAACGGTTCCAATAGCAAAAGATAAAGGATAAACAAGGCCTGTACAACTTTTATTGTCTTATCCTCAGGCATCATCCATGTGTCTGTGACCAAGAATTTACCTATCTATCTCTCTCACTAATCTGAGACCCTGGTCACGGGATACTACTATGGGATATCCGTAGACTATAACATAGAGAAACGACGTCTCAATGGGAGAAGGCTCACCGCTTTGTCGCATTTTCTTTCGAGAATTGCATCCATGGCCCCATTATTCATGCTGAAACAATTATCCACTTGCCCACACCCTCTGCCATCCGCAGCATCATTCGAGGAGAAATAAACAGATACACTCACGCCCTCCTTTCTTTGTTACACGCAGCCCCTCCACGATCATCGTCATCAGGCAAATTCCTCAAAAAAAACCTTTCACAGGGACAGTCAGAATGGACGGGCCTTATGTCAAAGAAACGACTGCATTGGGAGATCCCGAAGCCACCATCTCAGGTTCCCTGCCCCTTAACCCTTAATTCTCCCCCCTCCCAAATCCATTCCACACAACCCCAGCAAACTTTAATGACGTGACGCGCATAAAGGAAAAAAAAAAGGTTTAAAAAACAGACAGTCAACAAACGCCAGGGAGGGTGGCTTTGTGCTATCACTCGCCCACATGGGAAGCAGTGAATTCATAAACAGCCACAATGTAGAAATTGAGACATTGCGTACGCGCCTTATTCAGTGAACTGTCATCACATGACATGCATATCTACACCCAGCGCAGTATGAAGCCGAGCGAGTGTACAAAATTTCTTCAGACAAAAAAGGCGAGATGCATATGCTTTGGCTCTTGTATGATTCTTCCGTGTTATTTTACCTCCTTTTTTATATATTTTAATTCCCGTGTTCTCAGTCAGATATTCCTAGCCCGACACCCAGTAAAGTAGAACTGGCTGGTATAAAATTTGACATTTGCTTGAAACTAATAATATGAGGCTTGGATTTGCTTTGGGGGTAAGTTAGGACAAAAAGGATAGACGAAACCAGAAAGATGGAACTGGGCAAGAATTCGCAAATGTCTGGGACGGGAGGTTGAAGTGGACTCCACGGGCTGTATGAAACCATGTACTGTACTTTGAGTGCACCCTGCATCATGCAAACTAGGGGTGAATGAATGAATACTTTTTGCCCCCTAGACCCTCCCTCCCCGGGACCCACTCGGGGTACAATGTCTCTCTCCCCTCCCTGCTCGTGTAGCTTTGTCTGTTTAATTTAGTATACAGAGAATAGAAAAAGACTCTGGTTCAATGACAGACCCTGAGGATCTATTATTACGGTTGGCTTCGTACGCGAAATGTGCGATTCAAGGCTGTCATCATTGTTCGCATCCACGGTTCAAAGCCAGGGTGATACCGGGGAAGGTTCTTATTCCCACATGCGAATCCTCACCTCGTTCATAGAACGAAGAGAGCCAATTATATGGGTGTGTAATCTAGCTTTCCTTTTTCTACCTGCACTGGGGTTCCCGGAAATTTTCTCAGGCCCAAGAAGAACATGTAGCCACATCATGCAGGGGGGGTCGATTTGCGAATGGGGTAAGGAAATTAAAACGAATTGACAGCAGCCGCTTTGAAATATTGAAAATAACGCAAGGGGACCCTTGAGATGCTGAGAAGCTCCACCTTGAATGGAAGTAAAGTAACCCATTCGAGCAAACGCAATGATTAGGCCACAAAGCCCGAGGCCGAAATTCAGGTATGAAACAGGAAAAATAATGATTAGAGTAACCGTCAACCCTGCTCAAGCCCACAAATAGACAGGAGAACTATAACTATGGTACGACTCTGTCGTTTGGTAAGATTGGTTTCCAGAAAATATGGGAACACGACAAGGCATTTCATCATAATGAGCCCGATATGTCTACCTTCTCCGTCCCACTATTGGAACCCTGACGATGCGAATATTCAGAAAGATGATTTGGGAAATGCGCGAAGCCATAGGGGACGTACCCCCTGCCAGTGCATAGTAGCAAGACACATAGGGGCAGAAACCCAGAAACCCCAGGACAGGTATCCGCCCACTCATACCGACACCCGACTACACCCCAGGTAGCTAGTCACCCTAGTAGTGCAAAGGACTGCGTCGACATGGTGAGGTATGAAGCGGATATTAAACACGGTCGTAGGGAATTACCAAGCCAAGCAGCAGCACCCTCAGGCTGCGCCAGTTAGTAGTTGAAACAGTAATATGTGAGTAATAAACATTGCAAGCAGGAAAATCACATGAAACCATCTGAAAACGGATTTCCAGTACAACTTGTTCGAGAACGAGTAGGTGTGGCTTTGCAGCGTTTTCTTACCAACCAAACGCTTTTTAATTGTTTTCAAGCCCTTCCCACAATGGTTTTATCGAATCAGATATGGCTGCGTGAAAGTCGAATAGACTGTATACAGTAGAATCATGGTAACCTAAATGGGCCAGGGTGGCTTCTGTTGGGAAAAACTCGCGCCGTGTGCCCAGCGCTGATGATGGGCACACACATATGGCTCTTACATTCCGATGTCTCTGTGTCTGGTATTATTGGGCCCAAATTTGGTATCTGAATGATTATCCACCTGCCTCATATGGTTAGAATATCAATCAATGCTCTGACATATGATGGCAATATTTCGTCTGTCCGGAGGGCCAAAGAAAATAGCCCCGCTTATATCGACGCCTACCCAGTCAAAACCGAATACTTGTTCTGTTAGGCCAGGAAGCTCCCGTGGCAGAATTCTTGTTTTCTTATCTCTGATGGATTGTGATTCGACCAACGGTTCATGTTTCTAAATGGAACAAGCGAGGATAAACACAAATCGATTTTGCAACAGCAGACTGATTGGCCGTATTGCCACAGAAGAACAAGTGGCGGCGGGGGCTGACTTCAACGCCTCACTCCAGAGAGGACTGCTGATCCGGGCTGGTGCTGGCGGAGATGGTCTAGATTCTTCACCAGCCAAATAATGTAGGTGAGGTCATCGAAATTTCTTGGATGTTTGTTCTGCTGACTGACTGACTGACTGACTGACTGACTGAATGCAGGGTTCATTTTACGAACAGGTGAAGAGGGGTTGAAGAGGTGAAAATTCTTTTGGGGCATTTGGAGGGCCAATGCACACCACACTGGCTTGGGAGACGGGACTTTCTTCTCTGACTAGATTGCTAGCACGAGGCCCTACGCCCTTGGGTTAAAATAGTTTGAACAGCCAAGGCATCTCCCATTTCATTTGGATTGTGGCCCAGGGACATCTTGAATCGCGCCCAACGATCCCTGCGTCCGAATGAATTCCGCACCAAAACGCAGGCAAAACACCCCAGGTAACTAACTACAGTCCAGTTAAAACTTGCTCTAGTAGAGGGGCTAGTCATTCTTTACACGTACATCGCCCCCAAGACTAAGGTCGCCCTCATTACTTTGTCCTCAGGAAGAAAATAAAGAACATGCTCTCGGGCTGCCATTCCTCGGTGTTTGATGTGCCGGCTACCTTTTTGCTTCAGGTGGATGTTTCTGTTATCCGAAGAAGGAAGCTAGTTGAATTTTTACATGCCCTTGCATGATGTGTGTGGCCGGATTGATTAAGAATGACTGCAACCGCTCTACACGACTGCTCGGCTGCACGGAACGGCTGGGAACGGCGTATGTTTGGTTTGTTTCATGCCAATGGCATTGTTATGTACAGTACAACCATAAAATGCGGGAGGCTAGGAGTTCTATCGACAGGTATTGGTTGGTAACTACACCGTTCATATCGTAGCATTTGAGAAAAACGTGTGAAAAAGGCGATATCAAACTACCGAATAATTCACGGGAATCGGATGGTGAAATATGATGACGTGTGAGTCTATCTTATCTGTCTCTCAAGTCTCCGAAAACGCTAGGCTCCGAAAGCACAAGGATTTCGGTTACCGGTCGGTGATCGGCAGAAACTCAATTGGGCTCAAACGTGATATGCAGCACACGCCGATGTTGCTTAAAGCGACATCAGACAATTCTTTTTCTTGATACGCACTGCCTTCGGATTTCCACAGTTTATCTAGATTTCCTCACTCAGGACCCCGCCATCATGTTGTGCAGTTAATTCTATTCATTATCAAATATGTTTCGAGGTGTTATCACTTTTCACGGGACAGGTAAGATATCCTGAACGGCCAGCAAAGGCAGAAATAAAATCCCTGTATACCTGGCGTTCTCGGAAATATCACGATAGCTGAACCTTTCTTGGGATTGGTAGCGAGATTAGGACAGGGCATCGCCAGAGGCTATTTCTGCCCTAGCTGAATTCCCCCGTGAAAAAAATAGACAGATGCGAATTTTTGTGAATTCGTCCTCTTCCAAAAATGAGAACCCGACATCGTTGAAGCTAAAATAAAAGCAGTTTCCCCAAGGCATTATGCAGCCTGCTGACCAAACCACGCGGGCATCGTTCGGAGCATAATTTGTATAGGATTCCGGACTAACAACAAGCAAACCCTTCCCTGCGTACAATCCTAGATATTTTTAGAATCAGGGACAGCCAAGGCAGCCTAATTTTGGAGTTTCCCTGCAAGCTGCAGCCCTGTCTGCCCGCTTAGCTGGACCTAGGGTGTGGTTGTTTCGAGTTCTTCTGTCCCAGCTAAGAATGGTAGAACAATGCGACTCTCAACAATTCCATTGTTACTCCTTTGCATTAGCAATGGAACGGTATATACAAGGATGCGATACCCTACCAGTTCAGTAAGCTAACTTCAGGGACACGACCGGATGCACGCACACACGGGGGCTCGGTACCTGCATACATGGGTATGCCAAATAGACGCGGCAACTAATTTTAGAATTAATTCTCACATGGAACGGGCGGGTGGTAATTATTAGTGTTGACACTGATACTGATGGTCAACGACGGACTGTTGAGCCGCGAGCGTTTGGGGACCGAAGTATTGAAGAATCTGCAAATAACCCGCAAAGTAATTTCCTTTTCACTCCTGTCCGGTATATTCTCAGCTGTGGAGTCTGAGAAAGCATTGATTTTCGATGTTTCGTTATGAACTCCGATATGATGATAAAATTGTATTCTACCAACCCAAAGAACTCACAATGATTGGTTGTCTCAAGCCCTTCACGCAAAAGCAGGAGAAGGAGCTGGCTTATGGTTTTGAATTCGCTATGAGCTATTCCAAAACCTTTCTATCAACTGGGTACAATCAAATTGCTCGCCAAATACCAGCCACATCGCGCTGCTTGAGCAATTGGCAATTTGGTAGAGTCAATACGCGGCTTATTCACCTTGCTAGCCCATGAAACGAGTGATTTCCCATACGCAGCGTCTGCTCAACTCCGCATCTTCAGCGTGAAAGGTTTTGCCACTCGGGGGAGCGATAATTCGGCTATTTACTGCGTACAGTGGCAACCCGCAATTAATCCTAGTAGCATCGGCAGTTAGAACAAAAGAAAGGAAGAAAAGAAAAGAAAAGAAAAGAACACTGTTGAATTAAAAGAATCAAGGCTGTGCCACAAACATTTGTTGGTCCCAGGCTCGTGGGCCTGGGACGCTAACTTAGCTGCTGAATCTGGACAGCATGGGTGATGCCTACTAAGCGCGCGAAATGGTGCCTCTTGAGGAAAGGCTGTACGTAGGCAATACATACGATGATCGAAAACCGGACAAGAGTCAAGTCCGAAATTGTGTGCATAGAATACTGAGGGTAAAGTTCTGGCCTGGAGAGCTGTCGCAGGGCCTGGACGGGGTTAAATCAATTGTAAGGGCAACCCTGGCGCCTCCTCACAAGCAAGCTGACAAAAACGAAGTTAGCAGTTCCTGCGAAGTTTGTTTGACGGTCTCCGCGGTGCGTACACAGCAGTAGTGCGCTTGCTCGTGACTCTACAACTTCCAAGGGATCAGCCGGGACAAGGCGAAGCGGAATGTCGACGAAAGCCAGTAGTAGTGCTCAGGGTGTGCGACTTAGTGCTGGCAGAGAGGAGCTAGTTAACCTTTAGTTTGTTTAGTTGCTGTCGAGGCCCATAGAGACGGATTATTTACAATACGCCGGGAACCTCAGAAACTTAGAAGCCTGCAGAGCCGGCGTCAGCGAGCCCGCGCTAGCTATTATTTAACTTGCCGAAGTAATAAAGTCAAGACTCCACTGTCGTGCAGTGGGATGTTCATGCAAAATACGCGATCTGGATAGATCGACCGAGATATCGGGTTGAGAGGGGAAAAAAAGTAAATATGAAATAAAAGCGCGATTGGCAGCTGTTCACTAGCTCACACCTGTTTGGCCATTGGTGTCTGTGCAACAAATTAGCTGCCTAGATGGTTAAACGAGCGTGCTTGCAATTTGATTGGCAGGTAAACTGCCCCGTCCCAGTCATGCCAGTCACATTATTGCCAAAAACTGAGCTGTTCTGGTGTTTGCTGAAGGAAAAACGGATTGCGCTCACGGTATCCATACTTTTGTTTGCCATTCGAAAATCATCCCTTGAAGGATTGGAATTTGAAGTCCCTGCTTTTTGAAACATTGGTCGTTTGATGAACTTCAAAGATCGTCTCTGAAGAGCTCGGAAAGCTCTTAGTGGGCTCTCAGGCCTCATGCCCAGCCAGAGAAGGACGTTTGTTGTCTGTCTGCTTAGCTGCATGGGGTGCTTCTTTTAGCTGCATACCGTTGGGAAACTAAAAAAAAAAAAAAAAACATCAGCATTTTGCCGTGCATTTAGGATCGAAGCTCGTGGCATTTAGCTCAACCACCCATTTGCGTCGGGATTCTTCAGAACCTGGGCCAAAGTTACAACACTGGGGCAGATCCCGCCAAAAAAGTTAACGAAAGACTCAAGTTCGTCATCAGAGCGCCTTTTTTCTGCTTGGTTTCTTGGAACTCTCTCTAGGTTTCCAAACTTTTGTTCCTGCGTCTGGAACTATTGTCAAACTGGCCTTGTTTTAACGGAGTTGGCTGAAGATCGTGAGTGCAACGACTCAGGATGGATACTTCATCGCGGGCTAATTGACAGTTAGCACTGGGCCATCGCTGCCGAGAGACTATCTCGCGCCCATTTATGCAGACACGTATCTGTGTCTATCCTATTGGAAGACAGACCTACCGATAGCCCATCTACCAATCCCATAAGCTTTGCCATGTCCCATGGACAAAATAAACAAATATACAGTACTCCGTACCACACAAACAAATGCCTTTCTTTTGATGGTTAAAGCAGCACCGCCGGGACAAGAAACTCTACGCTGCCCCAGCTCCATGTCCCCGCACACTCCCTTCATTTATTTATTTATTTTTAATTATATACGTCTCTACTCCGTATATATATATATATATATATATTCATTTATCTTTAAAAAGATTTTTGCGGCTTTTTTTTTTTCTTTTTCCCGGATCTGAGGGTAGAAAAGCGCCATTTTGATAGCAGGGCGATCATTGTTGAGACCACGTACTCCGTCTGCCAACTGTAGGTATGTAGGTACACTCCCTAATTCTGGTATGATGGTTGAAGGAACCAATAAAACCATGCAAGTGGCGAAAAGAAGGTTTCTCTTTTTACTTACTGACTTACCTAGGTATTGATCTGATAGGAAACATGGTAGTTGAACCCTTAAATGAAACCATGTTTCCCATGTCATCTAAGGGGTCTTTCTGCCCTTTCCTTCCGTATTAATAAAATGTGTACACAGATATGTACTGTACTATACATGCACCTAGGTGGGATTCTCCACAGGTAGTCTCATTCTCCGAGGATGTATTCATTCCTTTCCTCGGAACTGTCTTGGAGGAGGACAAAAGGGTGTGTGTGACATGATATCTGATCGATACCTGGGTAGCTGTGATATTCAAATGCTTTGCTAATTCTGCGCATAGATTTTCCCAGGGCCCGGAGTTGTAACGCTGGTTTGCAAAACTAAATTGGAAATTGGAAATTAAAAGAAAAAGGAATATGATGCCCGTTTTTCTGGGTGCGACGGTTACTTTCCAGGAGAGTTAATGTATGGCAAAGTATTCGATCGTTCCAAAACTCAATTGAATGTAGGGTGACAGAAGAGAAGGCCCAAGTATGTGCATATATGCATACCCAACTGGGCTGAAGCAGCAAGATATTTGACAATAATGGTTTGATCCCGATTGCTCAACGGAGAAGCTACCTACGTAGTTTACCTGAAGATGCTACCCTTGCTTTTTGATCCACTGTAACTATCAATTAAATTTTCAGAGTGGGCTACCTTGTCATTTATTTAGGCTCTTACGTGAGCGGGAAGTGTAACTATCAACAAAAAAGGGAAATTTAAGAATTAAGAATAAGCGTGATCAAACTAAGGCGAGGGGCAAAAATATTATAAAAAAAAGGATGGACTATCTAGGTTGTCTATATTAGGTTCCTGCTGTAGCTAAAATAATGTTTGAAGTTAGGAACACGGGGCAGAGGCTCCCGCAGAGTTACCTTTGGGCGCAAAATTGCGGGATACCACGAAATATTTACGGGGTAAAATACTCCGCACATTGCAGTATACACAGCACCATGTCTCTGGTGAACCGGACCAATCCATACACATGAAAATGTTGTATATATGTATGCTGCCTGCATACACAAAAATTCTGGCTACTTGGGAATCTCCCAATTTCATGCCCCTGACTTGGCTTTACCGGTTTTAAACAGCATTTGGATGTCTAGATTTGGCCTATTTATTCCCGAGAGCTGTACGTGTGGCTTTCTTACTTTTCTTTTCCAATCAAGACTGGAGGATGGGATGTACGAAGAGTTCATTTTTAAATAATGGCTGATATAGTTTTAAACACGGAATACCTGAACATGCAAGGTAATATTGTTATTTGCGAATATCCGCAGATAAATACATGCTTCTTGAATCAAACATTCTCCAAAAGACAGATCGCCTCGTGATGGCCACTGGATGGTGGAAAACAAAAACAAAACACAAAAACGGGTTTGATTCCATCATTATCCGGGAGACGAAGACTGAAAACATCTGAGCCAATATCCGCTGAATATCCGATAATGACCCGACGATGATTGCTGGAGCGCTGACATGCTTTCTTGTCAAGGGTTTCTAAGTTCCAACCGTTCATGTTACTTTTTGTTTTCTAACTTTGGGTCTCCCGTAAAGGCATCCATGCCGACTGGATGAGTGGGTGAAGAACTCCTGGACGAATATCAATGTTTGACTTTTTAATCGCGTTTCTAGCCATTGGCCAGGCTCCCAGTCCTACACAGTAGAAAACTAGTCCGAACCTTTTCCATGAGAAAGAGAGAGCGAAAACTTCTAACAAGAGTTACATACCCGTACAGAGAGTTAAGAGCTACTGGACAACCAAAATTTTTTCCATTTGCGCTAAGCACTATACTTGTGAATCGTCATTTACAATACCCCCTTCTTGTGTGTTATCTCGGAAACTTATTTAAGATAAAAGGAGCCCAGCATTCAACCGATATTGAGAGAATGGAAGGATTTGCATTTACAGACCATGCAGGTATCGTATCAACCAATATATCAAGGATGACTTCAATATTATTCAGCTCGCCCTGTCTGCTGTATCCGTCACCATGCATGAGGCCTGAAATGTACTGTATGCATGGAGATGTCATGGCATCAACCCCTAGCATATCACGAGGAGCCCTTGTTTGGTCCACGCAAGCACAGGCATTTTATTTCCCTTGCCCGCGTTCTGCTAATCTCTGTGCGTAGCTGCATGCTAGACAATTTGGGTGGGCGCTGCTGAGGGGGAGCAGTGATTTGGCAAAAATCGTTAACCAGTTCAATCAATTTATTCCCCTCACCTTGTTTCAGGCTTCAATTTTTTTTTTTTTCTCGTCATCCCCCTTTTTGTTCATCTCTTTTAGAAATTTCCTCTTTCTTCCTGTCGTTTTAAAGCCATTTCGTTGTTTGAATCTGCTTGGTAAGGGGGCACCAGCCATGTCAACAACGAGGTCATCAGAACATGATCATCCATTTATGCGGGTTGGAGCTGTGTAGGGGGATGCACACAACCCAATTGGGGCTGCATTGGTAACATAACTCATAGACCCATTAATGACCGATCCTGGGAAAGGTGAACGGCTTCTGTCGTCCAGCCATAATGCAAGCTTGACGGGGGAGATAGTCTTTTCTAGAAATGTTTTCCTGGTTTAGGAACGATTTTGGTGGTAATGCCTCGTCATAACGGCAGATCTCCGTTTTTTCCCCCTCGCGTTTTCATTATTTCTTTTTGTTATTTCTGCTCCTTGCTCGCGTCCTTTTTTCTTCGTTCCCCGTTTGCTGGCTCTCAACGCCCACCACCAAAAATGCGGTCCTTTCTACGGGCCACACTGGGCTGATAAACTACCAACCCCAATATCTTGGTCAGACCCGACCTGCTTCTGGTTTCTTTCTTCCCCTTTTTTTTTTTTTTCCTTCTCTTTCTTTTCTTTCGTCTTAACTTTCTTTCTATTCGAGATTCTCTCATCCCTGGTACAATCGTCAGTTAATTAGGGTCCAGCTGGCTAACTCTATTTAGGCTTATTTTCCTTTGGTTGTAGATCCTTGTCCCTCGTCGGTCCGTAGATCGTACCCAATTTTTTAACATGAATTTTTCTGACTTGGTAAAAAAGGAGGACTCAGCATTATTCGCTGGTTTTTGAAGGGGAAGTAGGCCACGAGTGAGTTGGTTCGAATTTTGTAGTTGATGGCCAAACAAAGGAAACCCCCCGTACACGGGGAAAATGCGCGTCCAAACGACACTTCATCTGTATATCCCCATCATCATATCGTCCAACACACGATACGATGATGTGCGATGAAGTTCCACCAATAGACTACATCACTTTAACAAAACGGGAGACATTTTTATTTTAATTTTTTTAAAACAAAAACAAAAACAAAAAACAAGTGAGAGACGGACACTCATATCTACTCTTTCCATGCACACGATTCCGTTCCCGATATGCAGAACTACCTATGAGGAAATGGTCCACTGCCCACGCTTCTGGGTCTAGGACATCTCCGCCTCTACCCAAGGAAGTTAGGTATATTGGTGTTGCCGTGCTTCGACGGGCCGCGGCCTGTAAACTACTTCTCACCCGCCCAACACAACCGCTTGCTTAATCGCGCAACTCCTTACTTACACATAATTTGATAGATGATCGACCTTGGTTCTGATGGACCCGGGGAGTGGACCTCAATCAAGCAAAACACCATTGTTAAAACCGCAGCTTGTTTGCCTCAAGAGTTTCTGCTGCCCTCCTTTTATTTTCACTTCACGTTTGAAGTTTCTGTTGCTTTTCGTAAACCGCGGCCCCCTGGAGAACCCTGAGGCATATCCCAGGCATCTGACTGGGTCCTAGTCGCAGAAGCTATCACAACTGAGTTTTACAAAACATCTGTCCCCTGGTTTCTCGACTCATTGTGTAAATCTCTTGGGCACGGGAATGAGGTTTTAAGAAAACGAAAGAAACCAGCGAAAAAAGCAACGAATGCCAAACACGCCCGTAACGCCCCTAAGATCTTATTATTCCGTTTCCCATTTTATTTTAGTTTCGATATTTTTGGGGCATCTGCTCCAAGCTAACAGCCCTGCATTATTGGCGATAAACTTTCTTACTCGCGTGCTTGTTTACGTTATTCCCTTGTTCCGCCTTGGTTTTATATACTTCCTCCTGTTTGAAGGGCGGACGCGATTGTGCTTGGCTTTTCCATTTTGCTGGGACCTGCTTCATCGTCACTAAATCAAGAGGCTGCATATCGCAATACTCCGGAGTTCTGTCCCTTCTTCCACTTGGGAGAAACTGGTGGAGTGGCTGCGGGAAGATGCTATCCTGAAGATATTCCACTATTCTCGTATCGACAACAGGAAATGTGCGGTAATTAAACTTGGCTTGTTTCCTGCTCTTGTTCTTAGCCCTTTTTTGTTTACTCTGTTTCATTGCCTTGTTCGGCCTCGTTCGGCCCCCAAGGAGGGAGAGATCTTTATTTAATTTTGACATTGCAGGATTGTTCACTGCCAAGGAGTGTGACAAGAGAAAAGAAAGGAAAAAAGAGATTCTATTCTAAGCCCAGCAAATAGCGACAGAGGAAATGCGAAAAAGGATTTCCCCGTCAGCAGGGCACCGCTAAACCAAAAAGCTGCAGGAGTTATATATAACCATTTTAGCAATATATTCGCTATGATTTTTGGGGCTGTTACTTTCATCAATGTCATAGACAGAGATTCGCAGCCCATTGTCCCCCCAACTTTACATCGCTCAGGACTTTTATTTTAAGAAAGACGCTATTTACTCTACTCGATTTTCACTTGCTGGCCCACCCCCGCAGGAGCTTGACAAAGTCTTATCGTGATCAGCAAAATCCAACAACCCAAATTGAGCCCAATTGTTCCTCCACCAAGTGGGACCCGCAAACCCAACGCCTGAATTTAATCCCATCGTCCCATATATACTCGGTACTTCTGCGCTTCTCCCTAGCCCATCATAATACCTACACGTTCCCGACTGTTCCCTCACCCCTAATACGAAAGGGACTGAAGCTAGCCTGCTTTTTCCTCTCAAGTCAGCTAGTTTTTTTGTTTTTTGTTTTCGTTTTTTGTTTTTTCGCATTATTATTCCCTCTACATTGACTCGTCGAAGTATCCATCCTTGATTTACATTGCCCCCCACGTGGACTTCGTGTTTTCCTTGCCTGGAGAAAGGCCCGGTCTTGAGCAGAAACGTCACACCACCTCAGATCTTCGGCTTCGGAGCCAACCTTGATATTGCCAGTCCCCATCGAGCAGTGTGACCAGAGGGCTGGTTAACTTTGGCGGCTGCATCCCATCCCTCAACCGAAACCCCCCTCATTCATCTACCTAATAAACCCGAACTGTTTCGAACTATCGTGTCTCCGAAAACTTTTACATCCACTGATCGCCAAAACGCTACTCTACTTTATTATCTGAGGGTTTTCTGCAATTTGATTCATTTTATCCCCAGGTGCCCTATATTTTGCTAGCGAGGATCCGCTGCGCATTTTAGCTTTTTTTCATAGTAAGTGCATTGTGTCCCCACTTCTCTGTTTCGAAAAAGAGTTTCATGCCCTTGCATCAGTGTTGATGCTTGCTACCATGATGTCGGATTCGGATTCAATTTATTCATTTATTTATTTTCTTTCTTTTTTTCCCTTGTTTTCCTAGTTTATTTATTTATTTATTTTTATTATACTTTTCGAGCCCTGTCAATCTGTTACACAAACCTCGTTCCTGCGTTACATACTTCCTTTTACCCTAGCTGCCCTAGAAAAAGCGAAAGAAAAAAACAATGGCCAAAGAGAGGGAAAAAAGAAAAGAAAATCCCCAAACCACGCTTATTTGACCCGATTTTCCCTGCTTGAGGGAAATGCATATCCAACATGTGTCAACCTGGGGGGTGTGGAAGGTCGTTTTACTTCTCTTGGAGGTGGTTGTCTGTGTACGTGCGGAGTACAAGCCATACGACCTGTGATTCGTGTGTTTCACCTGCACTGCCCATCTCATAACTACCCTTTCTTCCTGACGCACCCGAAATCCGAAATCCAACCATGATGGCATTTCATGGGGCAGGGTGGGGTATGACCAATTGGGCCTCCCTTTTGGCCTCTTCCGGGTCCTTTGGGCTTCGCTCCTCTGCAGCCACTACAGCAATCGCTCTTCTCTGTTGAGGATATACACTGCTTGTTGCTTTTTTTTTTTTTTTTTTTCATGTGCTGTTCGGTATCCCACCACCCGGCACTCCCCGCCTGGAATTGCTCTTCCGCCTCTTCTTCCCCCTCAGCCAAGCCAAACCCACACCAAGCCCGAGGCCAGTGTTGTGGCTGTCTCTGGCTTGGATATTTTGGCCCCCGGACGGTCCATGCAAAGCCCTAGCCCTAGTTTTTAGCCCTGCAGTCCCCGAATTGGGCAAAGCGTGCAGCCTGCTCCAGGTGCTTCTTCCCGAACGCGATCCCCCGCTATTCCGGTTCGGGGTTTCGCCTGCCCAGGAATTGCCCCTCCAATGACCTGGTGGCTATCTGCACACGCACTTTATGCCTTATTGCCACATACTGCCGAGCCCCATCCAAATCCCCACTGTTTCAATCCGCATTCGGTACCCACCAGCGATTCTGCATCCAAAAGAAGCTCTAACACACACGCACCTTACTGTCACAATACCCACGCACAACCCTGGCCTCACCCTCCTTTCTCGGTGTCTTATCTCTGCAGGCAGTGGGCCGGGTTTTGGGGGGAGAGGGAAGGAAGGATCCAGATCCCACCCCCTCCCCCCCGTCACCCGAATAAAACCAAAATATCCCCAAAAAAAAAACAAAAAAAAAAAAAGGGTGTCATTTGCTTTTTCCCGCCATCCAGTAATCTATGTCGTCAGTCCATGCTAGGTCCCTCCCAGCTGCATCATTGTGCTGCATCATACTATTGCATGTTCCTTCGACTGCTGATGTCTGTTGCTGCTGTTGCTGTCTGCTGCTGCTAAAGCTTCTCCTGATGCTATTATATTCTTTGCCGCTGAGAGTAGGAGCTTTGCTGCGAGCAGTTTGGCCCTTGTATTGACTAGTGCTGGTGGTCCTCGCCCTCCCTACTGATCCTTACCTGGGCAGCCCTTGTCTCTTCCCTCTCTGGCTGGCCCACAACAAAACGAGCCGTGCTTTCCCGCCATTGCTCCCAAGCAAGTCTGAAGCAAAAACAAACAAAAAACGAAAAAAAAAAAAAAAAGAAAGAAACAACTCATTGCTCACCGTTGTTATCCTGCATGAGGAGTGATTGGGGAAAAAGAAAAGAAAAAAGCACAGACAGAGACAGAGACAGGCAGAGACAGCGAAGGGAAAAAAAAAAAACCAACAAAAAAAAAGCAAAAACAACCCCACAACAGCCCATCAGAAAAGCAGCTACCAATTGAGACGAAAAGCAGGAAAAAGCAAAGCACAATATTTGTTCTCTTATTTTATTTTATTTTATGCTGGTTTTTTTTCTTTTTTTTGTTAATTATTCAAAAGGGACGGGGCTAAAGTTGACATCTTTTCTGCTTTTCATTTTGTCATTGAACCTTGTTTTTTTAACTTGATTTCACTGTCAACCCTTGTTTCTTCACCTTGTCTTGTATTTTTTTAATCCCCCCTCCAACCCTGGAGCCTGCTTATTCATTGCCTTTTTGACGCCTGCGGTTCCCTTCTTGCTAACAAACTTTGGTGCTTTTTTTTTACAGTTCCCGACTTGCTTTGGCATCCGTGGAGTGAGAAACGGAAGAAGAAAATCAATTAATTTTATTTTCCTGCCCTTACCAAACTTCTCATCTGGAGCTCTCCCTTCCAAGCAAGAGGAGGGGCGTGGCGAGAACCAAGATCAAGCTTGGGGATTGGGCTAGACCCCAAACCCGTCCCAGCCTATTCTCATTATTCTCACTCCAATTCCCACCATTCGTCACGGTCGCGCTGCTTGGGTCCGTCCCAGAACACATAGAGTTCGCCCGCCGACTTGGCCCGCCCTTGACGTTCCTGATCGCGCTATCTGCTGCTTTAAGCCCTGGCACTACTTCTCACACTATTCCGCACTTTTACTTTTACTGGGGTTGTGGCAGTAAACTCTGTTGCTCAAGATCGAGCCCCTCCATTCCAAAAAGTGAAAAGGAAAAAAAAGTTTTGGACCGTGCTGTGTCTGTCGATCCATAGAACCTTCAAACTCTCTTTGCAGCTCCTTTGCGCGGGGGGTGTCTCTTGCTGCTCTTCAAACAAGCATCATCACTTCTTCCATTTTTCGAAAGCGGGAGAGCTCGCAAAACCACGTTAATCCTGTCCTACATAAGCCTTTTTGACCGGTCTGACAGGCTGTCCACACACGTCCTCGATTTCTTTTCTTTTTCTCCCATTCCATATCCGTTTTCTACTTAAAAATCGTCGCTCATATATTTTATTTTTCCTCTCCTCTGATTTGTGTTTTCCCGATAACAACTCTGTCGCATTTCCGCCCAAATCTGACAAGGGTTAATACCGAAAGTCACTTCGACAACCTTCGAGCTTTGTTTCTTATTTTTCCTGCCGTGGATAGTTTTCTGTCGACGCGCAAAACTTTACCCTTGCAGCTTACAACCTTACCGCGTCCCTCCGCAAGAAGAGCCTCGGGACGTTAGCTTTTTTATTCCTTATCTTCGAAACCAATACATTCCTGCAGCTTGTCGCACAACATGGGCAACGGCGCAGCTGCAGTGCTGGAGCCGACATACACCGGCTATGTCGCCACCACTCAAGATGCGCTGATCCTCTTCGAAGCCTGCCTCACTGGCATTCTCCACCACGTTCCACGACGCCCCCACGATCGAGAAAGAAGTCAACTGGTGAAAAGTGGAAGTGTCTTTATCTACGAAGAAAATGCGTCCGGTATCAAGCGATGGACAGACGGTGTTACTTGGAGCCCCAGTCGCATTTTGGGTAATTTCCTGGTCTACCGCGAACTTGATAAACCGTTTCCTCCAGGCGAGAAGAAGCGCGCGATGAAAAAGGGGAATAGGCGGCCACCACCTACTGGAAGACCGGGGGAGCCATACCCAAGACCTCAAGAGAGCAACGGAACTTCTTACTCGCCCACAACATCGCCTGGAGGAGCCCCATACGGGGAGAGAAACCAACAATCAGAGCTGGAGAGGCAGCTAGTGGGGTCCCTGGTGGACTCTTATGGGTTCAAGGATTCAGGGTTGGTGAAGAAGACTATGAGCGTGACAGTGTCGGGAGTGACCCATCATTTAGTGTCATACTACAGTGTCGAAGATGTCATGTCAAACCGCCTCCATACGCCGATGCAGAACGAGAGTTTGAGATACATACGTCCACGCGCCGAACTCACGACCAAACAAAGCTTCCGTGCGCCGATTGATGACTTTGAACACGGTGCAATTGAAGATGGAGACCCGTCTTCCGCCTTATATGCTTATCGTTCTACACTAGGCGGCGCGCAAGCGTATGCGGTACCAAGTTCCGGTCCGCCATATTACCAACTCCCCGCCTACGGGGCACACCCTAGCTATGCGGTTGGCGCACCAGGGCTTCCAGGCCACCCTGCCTCGAATCCATACTTAGCAAATGCGCCCAGTTCAGCCGACATCCCGCCAAAACCAGAAAGCTACCCATTCCGGGGCTCTACCTCGTACCCGCCCAGCTATAACCCTATGAATCCCAGCATACCGCAACCCATGTCTGCTCCCACGATGCCCACTGCCCTCAACGCTGCCATGGCCGATAGGAGCCAACAACAGCAACAACAACCCAGCAGCGCTTCTCTCTACCGAACCCCAGCTTTACAGCCCCGGAACATATCCACAGACACGTCAACGGGCCCTGTCGACCCCAGCTCAGCAGCCGCCCCACCCTACTCGAGAGGAAGCTTTAGCGTCCCCGGCACGATGGACACCTCGGACCAGCAAAGTGTCGGACAGCCGCCTTCTTACAATCCCGTAACCAGACGGGAATCAAACCCCATGGCGTCTACCGTCTCATACTATAACGGAGACCGCCAGCCGCAGCAGCCACAACAGCCGCAGCACCCGCAGCCACCGTCACAACCCCAGCAACCGCAGCAGCAGCAGCCGCCGCCGCAACAGCAGTATTTCTCCAGTGCTGGTCAGGCGGGACAGGCTTCTAGTTACCAACCAGGGCCGCAGGCATCGATGTCGTGGAATACGGCGGCAACAGGTTAAAACGTTGATATTTTTCCATTCTTGTTTTTTATTAAGTTTTACTTTTTGACTTTCTACTTCCCTAATTCATTTTCAGGTGGCTGTTTTCAGTTTCTGGGGCTTTCTTTTCTGGGATGGGTGGAGAGAATGGTAAATGGGATCATGAAAAAAACAGTCTTTTTGTCTTTATTCGCGCCCTGAAATTTTGATTTTTTTGCTTCTCCTTTTGCTGATCTATGATGGGAGGGGCGTTTTGCTCTCTTCGTGTGCTGCTCTCTTCCCAATTTCACCCCCCCCCCCCCCCCCTTTTCTCCCCCAAACCACCTCTCTCTGCTCGCTCATATATTTTCCTCCCCATTGTACTGGCGAATTCGCATTGTGTTTTTCTTCTTTTTTCGTTCTGCCCCGTTTTCTTAATTTGATAACACATTAATTACTGCAAGACGGTGGCAGGGGTTGGATGGAAATTATTTTTTATCCCTTTGAATTATTTTTTTTCCTACTAATTTGTTAAACGCATAATTTATTGCAAGACGGCGGCAGGGGTTGGGTGGAATTGTTTTTATCCCTTTTTTTTCTTTCTTTTTTTTGCTTGCCCCTTTCCTCCTTTTGCCTTCAATTTCTCTTGCGCGCGTGCATACTCTGTCTGCTTATTCCTCATTTGCCCTGGGGTGTTTTGCTTTTAAAAACTGAAAATTATTGTAGCTGGTTGGTTGGCTGTCGCGAATAATGGCTGGTTTGTTTTTTTATTTTTATTTTTGAATTATCATGATCATTATTATTATTTCTCTTGTTTTTTTTTTGTTTTTTTTTTACTTCCTTTATTTCCGTCACTGTCTCTGTCTCTGAATTTGATATTCTTACTTTACTTTCCTCTTGAATTCAACTGGGAGGGATTCTGGGGATATGAGGTTGTGAATGGGGAGGAGAGGAGTCCAGTCGATCATCATTCAACAGCATCATTTAAAAACAAGAGAAAAAGAGAATAATAATGGAAAAAAAATATGTCAGTCATTATTTTTTTACTCTTGCTGATTACTATCACCCGTTCATTGCTTGACATGTTGATCATACATTTTCACTTTTCATTTTCCCACACACAAACAAACACACACTCTCTCTCCATGTGCTGTGTGTTGATCTCGTTCATTCTTGATTCTAAAAAAGATATCGTTGCCACTTGCCACCAAGTTTCTACTGTAATTATTGAATAGTTAATTTCATTTATCTATATATAAACAGAATGATGATGAGTGGGGACTGCGGTGGGGGTGAGGTGATTTTCAGAAAGTTAGAAAACATCGGATTTTCTCTATTTGGAATATAAGTTTATGATTCAAGTTATATCCTTAATCCTAATCTTACCCCCTTTCTTCGGCGCCGATTGCGCCACGGGTTAAGTATTCAGATAAGAGCAGGTTAGGTTTGACAAGTTACCCCAGGTAAAGGTAGGTTTAACAGTTGCCTAGGCACCTAGGTACTGTACATACAGCACCCGGGCTTTGTCTACCTTAACTGCTGTTCTCATGTGCTTCTATACTGTGTGTACCCATGTCTCTCTGTGTTGGTCCCTGAACTAGTATACTTTCCCATGTGCATGGTACAATTTTGTTTTCCGCCCTGTGTCCACAGTTAAGGAGCCTCTTATGACGCTTATCTCCTGAAACTTTTTCGTCTGGTGTGTTGGATCTGGGAATTTGGGAATTTGGGGGTGGAGAGGAACTGGCACGGAGATATCGGCATTTGCAACGGGTATAGGAATAACGGATATGTGTATGATGAATTATTTATTAACTGGGAGCTGGGAATGGGATGGGAGCATGGCGTGGATCTAGAGGTGGATAGCCAAGGGTGGATATTAAGGTTAATATTCGGGGACGGAAGTTTGTGTGTGTTAGCTGGAAATCCTTGGAAGATTCTTCTGGCGTGAGAGTTTGTGTCTTGGTTCAACTTTATCATCTACATGCACGGGTTGTACTGGGTCAGTGCCACTGTCAGAGTTTTGCGAAGAGGGGAATTAAGAAAAGGCAACGAACGGGTAGACGGTTGCTGGAAGATAGTGGAGTATATAGTGTTAACAGCTGATATTAGTCTTGGAGATGACCGTGGCCGTCTTTTGTGCGATAATGTTATTCAACGGTTTAATCCGTGGAGCCCTGCAGTGGGACATGCGAGAACAGAGGAGGATATGAGGAGGTATATAGGCCGTGTGTTATTATTATTATACCTGGGTATGAATTTAAAATGAAATGTTCAGGATTACGGAATATTAAGAGAAGTGATGGAAGAGGGGATAGATAGGTGAGTGGACTGAACTAACCTTCGGTCAATTTATCACCACCCACCTCAAGTTGATATTTTCATAAGTTCTCGCCGCTGAATATCCGTGACGAGAGAGAGGAGGAGAGATCTATAGTTGTGCAAAATTTACTCAGAGTAGATGGTCATGTAGAGATACCTAGATATACAACCTGCTTTCATGGACTACCTCGCTGTGCCCCAGTCCCATATATCTACGACCAAGATCGACGCATCAAGTTACCGTGAGAATATGCTGGCAGTTCAATCCTTTTCCCCTCTAGCGATAGCTCGATGCGGTATGGATAGTCTCCGTGACGTTGATTCCCCTTCCTTTCGATGCTGTCCATACATACCTCATATGGGCGCCCCCTTAAACGGCAGGTATTGTGGCAGATATATCTGCTGGGTCGTATGATGCTTTGCTGCTGTGATTAACAAATGCATAGTTGCCTCCTCCATTCCGTCAACTTCATGCAGACGTAAGTCGACCATATGTATTTCGATATGTGTGTATACAACTGTGATTTCCTGCATATTCGCGCTCATTATCCCCAGCATTCCCTCGGCCGAGATACCCATCAAATCCCCCATTACATCCCATCCGCGAGCAAGGTGACACAGATCGCACAGGAACACAACGTCCGGCATAGACATAAATTGTACACTACATATAGCCGAGGATTTCATGCATTGGACGTACAGATAACGTAAACAATTACCTTCTGCATCAAATAATAGCCTTCTGGATCACCTTGTATCGCCACACCAAAATTTATATGTAGCGCTACCTTAATTTGTTTGTTATGTTTGTTTCAAAAGTAGCGCTACATATAAATTTTGGTGTGGCGATACAAGGTGATCCAGAAGGCTATTATTTGATGCAGAAGGTAATTGTTTACGTTATGGATATATGTAAACATAATAAAAGGTCCATGTAAATGCCTGCCGCACAGATTCATATGAAGTGAGATCATTTTCCTTGAGTAACTGTCCCCCACATACCAAGCCCATCAATTGCCCAGTGCCGAACTGGGCTGACGAACTGGATGTATAGTTTTGTGATGATATATGCAGCACAAAGGGCCAGGAAGAAAAGGGGCCGGGGGGAGTTTTCAATTTTGAGTGCTGGCACACTTTATGAATGAGGAGATAATGCAAGGCCGTCCAGGGTATTGTGAGGGCTGAATGAGATGTGAGATGTACTACTGTACATCTCGGCCAGCGGATTGGTATGAGTATTGTAGGTAGCTGGGCATCTATTTATGGGTTGCGATGTGAGGCGACGGACGGGCGGCGCACACTCGAGAATTAACACAAGGATCCTTCTCAGCTTCAAATGTCCGTGGATCCAATATCCCTGGCGGAGAATTCCTTGTCCTTTTGTGCTGGAATTGCGTGACTTACTCGGCATTCGGAATTGGTGTTGGTGGGGGTATTAAACGAATCTGAATATTCAGGTTGGTAACATGGAGATTTGCCATCTCAGTGCAGTTTTACGCCGGAGCCATCAAATCAAAAGCTTATAACTCTCTCCCGTCATGGAAACTTTTGATTGCTAATCAGTATATAGTGGCCCCGCACGCTGAGCAGCAAAAGCCTATTTTATTGATATCTCACGAGTGCGCGATGGCGTTGTCTTTATGGATTCGGGATTCCGAGCTTAGGTTTGGAAATAGCGCTAGCCGGCTTACAAATTGGACGCTGAGAGTATCCGGTTTCGCCTGCTATCACACCAGAAACCAAGTTCCCACCAACCTCGGAAACATGCTAATGGCGGCTTTAACGGAGGTAGGGCTTCGGGACACTAGGCGCTTTGGACCGGTTACACCAAGCCAAATTTTCAAAAGAACGCTCTACCTTCGGGCACTTTTCTAAAAATCTGTGGAGTGTTGCCTCTGTATCTCTGTTGCCATTCGCTATTCAACGAACTACTGCGAGGGCCCTCTGGCTAAAACTCCCCAACAAGCTAGAGCGGTCATCCTATCAAGAGATTTTGTTTCGTCTTCGAGGTGCTGTTTCAGCACCCAATTTCCGATGACGAGAAATGAGTCAACAATACTCATCCCTGGCCGGGTTCGTGAATCGTCCACCTCAGGTGGGGCCGTAATGGGCGTCTGGGCCATCAGTTCGGTACGGGTTTTACCCTAAAAACAACAGTTGTAAAATCCGAGACTAGGTGCCGGTGCGGCTAACTCGTTCTCTCTTTTGTGCCTGATAAAGGAGGTTGAGGTTTGCGCTGGGATGCAGGTAGGATATTCATGCACAGCCAGTTATCCCTGCTCGTTCGCATATCAGATCAGAAGCGAAAGACATGAAGGTTGAGAATGACGCAATCTGACCCAATATTCAAACCAAATTTATGGGCGAAGTCATGGTGACATTGCCTGACTCGGAGGAGCTGATTAAAAATCTGAGTTTTCGCATCTCCACTCCTGACAAATGCACAGGAAAAATACAATTTGTACACCATTAACCAGTCGGAAAGCTCATAGGCAAAGATCCTCCCACACATATAAAGTAGCTACATTCCAATTACTGATTATGGAGGAATTAGATGAATATCACTTTTCTTGTGCTTTTCTTTTCTTTTCACCTAGCATTGTCGCTGTCGACGACCTGACAGGTTTTACAACCTCGCCTCCCCCTCGCCGGGAAAAAAGGCAAATTGTGAAGCACATCTGCTTGTTTCCTGCATAACCATACTGATGCATGTCACCCTTTTGTGCTGTGTGAGTTATTGACGTGACAGAGCCTGCTCATTGGGCGTACTGAAGTTTGGTTGGGAGCTTGGACAGTGTCACCGTGTTGCTCGGACCAAATTGCGATCCATATAACTAAATAGCAAAATTTTGTACTCGGACTGGATATCCCAACAAGTGATCGGCGTGCCTTCGAGGAGGTATAATCGGCCCGGTAATTTTCGTCACATTTTATTCCCTTTCGCCTAGGCCAGTTTTCCTTGGAATGGCATCGTCACCCAACCTAGGTGCCGAGCGCGAAGAGGTGGGACAACAGATTGATTGTGCAGGCCCCTCGCAGATATCTGTAGATATGGACCCAGAGAAACCGGTATCCGAATCGAGTTGCGAGGGCGGATGGGGCGAATATGAAGAGGGTGGCCCAGTCTCTCGTCGTGGTGCCATGGAGGAATTCGCTGAAATGTCGAGGGAGTTAACAAAGTTGAGCCTGCAGAAAAGTAAAACTTCGACGAAGCGAAGAAAGAGCCTTGTCCGTCAATCTTCCACCAGCTCTGAGATGGGCAAAGATATCGATCTTGAACGTGACTCGTTTGATTCGGCGTTTTTCAAGGAGAAAGGTTTCCAGCTGAGCGAGTTTTTGAGAGATGGACGTCTCGAACGGAGAACCACTGCAGGAGGCCCTGGAAAAAAGATCGGAGTGGTCTTCAAAAATTTGACCGTGGAGGGTATTGATGCTACCTCATCGTTTGTTAAGACGCTGCCAGACGCAGTGAAGGGAACATTTGGGCCTGACCTCTATAATCTTTTGACTCGTTTTTTCCCAGCACTCAGATTCGGAAAGCCGCCCCCGACTCGCAACCTCATTCACGCTTTTACTGGCGCCCTCAAAGATGGGGAGATGATGCTAGTCCTCGGGAGACCTGGCGCTGGGTGTACGACCTTTTTAAAATCTATCGCCAACAATCGATCATCTTTCGCTGCTGTTTTGGGAGATGTCAGTTATGGTGGAATATCTGCGGAAGAGCAAGATAAGAATTTCCGCGGGGAAGTCAATTATAACCCTGAAGACGATCAACACTTCCCGGCCTTAACTGTGGAGCAGACCCTCAGGTTTGCTTTGATGAACAAGACAAAGAAGCGGGACCAAGATTCGATCCCAATCGTCGTCGACGGGCTGCTGAAAATGTTCGGGATTAGCCACACCAGAAATACCGTCGTTGGCAACGAGTATGTCCATGGCGTTTCTGGCGGAGAGCGCAAACGTGTTGGTATTGCAGAGACCCTGACTACCAAATCTTCGGTTGTTTGCTGGGATAATTCGACTCGAGGCCTCGATGCCAGTACTGCCTTAGACTATGTCAAGTCTCTCAGAGTCATGACGGATGTCAGCAATCGAACCACCTTTGTTACACTTTACCAGGCGGGAGAGGGGATATACGAGCTTATGGATAAAGTTATGGTTATTGAGGAGGGCCGCATGCTATACCAAGGCCCCGCAAATCAGGCAAAGGCTTATTTTGAAAGTCTAGGGTTTTACTGCCCGGAGAGATCGTAAGTTATATATCTCTCACATGAAGTTTAAATATAGTTTCTGTTTGGCTAACATCACACAAGCACAACGGCGGACTTTCTTACGTCCCTGTGCGACCCCAACGTTCGTCAGTTTCAACCGGGCCGACACGCTTCGACACCTAAAACCGCGCGAGAGCTGGAAGTAGCATTCAGAAGTAGCGACATTTATGAGGGAATCTTGAAGGAGGTCGATGACTATGAGAAACAGATTCAAATAACTGACGCCGCTGATACCCGTCAATTCCAAAAATACGTTGGTGATTGTAAGTGAACAAATTTAGAAACTCCATCAAAATTTGCACCTAACCTGTATGAATTGGCCTGACATAAGTTTTTTTTTACATTTAGCAAAAAGCAAAACTGTCTCAAAAAGGTCGAGTTACACTGTGTCATTCTCACGGCAGGTCATGGCTTGTACAAAGCGAGAGTTTTGGCTCTTTTTGGGCGACAAAGCCTCTCTATACACCAAGTTTTTCATCATCATTGCTCTGTCCCTCATTGTCGGCTCTCTCTTTTATGGCCAGTCACTTGATACTAGCGGAGCCTTCGCCCGCGGTGGTGCCTTGTTCTTCTCTATTCTTTTCCTTGGCTGGCTTCAACTTACGGAATTGATGCCGGCCGTCTCGGGAAGAACCATCATTGCGAGACACAAGGACTACGCCTTTTATCGCCCGTCTGCTGTTGTTATCGCTCGCGTCCTGGTCGATTTACCCGTCATCTTGGCTATGCTTGTGGTACTAGTAGTGGTGGAATATTTCCTCATGGGGTTGGACGTCGACGTTTCCAAGTTCTTTATTTATTCTTTGATCATCTACGCTATAACGATGTGTATCACGGCCATGTATCGCATGTTTGCCGCATTCTCAGCCACTATAGACGACGCTGTACGGTTTGGAGGAATTGGTACGCTTTAGTTATCTTTTCATCCTACTGGATTTTAATGCTGACGATGTGAAAAGGTTTTACGCTACTTATCTTCTACGTTGGATACGTGAGTTATATAAATCTCTACGCACTTGGATGATATACTAATATCGGAATTTTTGTGCAGGCAATTCCGAAGCACGCGTTGCTCACCGATTCCCCCTGGTTTGGCTGGTTGCTATATGTCAATCCTATATCGTACGCGTTTGAAGCCGTCTTGACTAATGAATTTTCGGACCGTGTTATGGAATGTTCGCCTGATCAGCTTGTGCCGCGAGGCCCTAATATTGACCCAAAATATCAAGGATGCTCTCTTCCTGGTTCTCAGTTGGGTAGTAACACCGTGTCGGGAGCTCGATACCTGGACTATTCATTTCAATTGTTAGTATCTCGTCTATCCTGAATAAACAAACAGCGCACTGTTTAATAGTTCGGAATCAAAATCTAGTTCTCGGAGTCATCTTTGGCGCAACTTTGGGATTATCATCGCTTTCACGATCGCGTACATTGTGATGACCGCAGTCGCGGCTGAAGTCTTCCCATTTATCACTGGAGGCGGCGGTGCCTTAGTATTCAAAAAGTCCAAGAGGACGAAAACAATGACCAAAGTTCAGCAGAAGGCCCAACTCCAAGATGAAGAGACAGGTAAAATCGAACGAGTTGGAGATGTTAGTGGTGTTACCACTGAAAGGTCCTCTGCTATTGCCAACCACGAAAATGCCGAGTCTACAAGACTTTCGACCAGCGATAGGGTTTTCACTTGGACCGATGTTGAATATACAGTACCCTATGGGGATGGTGAGCGGAAACTCCTCAATAAGGTAACTGGTTATGTGAAGCCGGGGAGTATGATTGCTTTGATGGGTGCGTCTGGTTCAGGAAAGACCACACTACTCAACACTCTAGCCCAGCGGCAGAAAATCGGTGTAGTATCCGGTGAAATGTATGTTGATGGACGAGCTCTTCCTCCGGATTTTCAAAGAGGAACTGGTTTCTGTGAACAGATGGACATCCATGACACCACTTCCACTATCAGAGAAGCCTTGGAATTTTCAGCGATCCTGCGCCAGGACAGAAGCATCCCCTACGAGGAAAAGATTGCATACGTTGATCAGGTCATCAGCCTATTGGAACTAGAAGATATCCAAGATGCCATCATCGGTTCACTTGGTGTTGAGCAAAGGAAGCGGTTAACAATTGGAGTTGAATTGGCAGCCAAACCAAGTTTGCTATTGTTTTTGGATGAACCGACTAGCGGACTGGACAGCCAGGCAGCGTTTTTGATCATTAAATTCCTGAAAAAGCTATCTCAAGCAGGACAAGCTATCATCTGCACCATTCACCAGCCATCATCGCTACTAATACAACAGTTCGATACTATCCTTGCCTTAAACCCCGGGGGAAACACCTTTTATTTCGGGCCTGTAGGCGAGAACGGCCGTGCCGTGGTTGATTATTTCGCGGAGAGAGGCGCCGTTTGCCCTCCTAACAAGAACGTCGCAGAATTTATCCTGGAGACTGCCGCGAACGGCCGCAGGAGCAACGGGAAACGAATCGATTGGAATGAGGAGTGGCGGAACTCGAAAGAGCTTCTTCAATTACGAAGTGAAGTCGAGCAACTCAACTCCCAAAGGCGTGAACAACCGCTTTTGGAGACCGCTAGTTCCCAATACGAATATGCCGCACCCATTACTCTTCAGTGTTGGATGCTCACGAAACGACTGTTCGTCAACTACTGGAGGGATTCTTCGTATATCTATGGAAAGCTGTTCATCAGCGTGATCCTTGGTATCTTCAATGGCTTTGTATGTACCTACTTCATTTGGAATTACTCCTTCTTTGGGCCTTCTACTAACAGTACCATTTACCACTTAGACTTTCTGGCAACTGGGAAATACCATATCCAGCATGCAAAACCGAATGTTCACCACGTTTTTGATCATATTGCTCCCCCCGATTTTCATGAACGGCATCCTTCCAAAGTTCTTCATGAATAGAATGCTGTGGGAAGCGAGAGAGCACCCGAGTCGAATCTACGGCTGGATTGCATTCTGCACGGCGAATGTCGTCTGTGAACTTCCAGCAGCCGTGGTTACCAGTGTTGTCTACTGGGTACTCTGGTACTTTGCGACCGGTCTTCCCACCGACGCGAGCACCGCCGGCTACGTGTTTTTAATGTCCATGCTCTTCTTCTTCTTCCAAGCCAGTTGGGGTCAGTGGATATGTGCCTTCGCACCCTCGTTCACCGTTATAGGAAATGTAGGATTTAAGCTTTTCCCCATCCACGAATTTCACACAATCCCAAACTAATCTAACCGTCCCACTGCCAGGTTCTCCCATTCTTCTTCGTCATGGTAAATCTCTTCAACGGTGTCGTGCGCCCATACTTCTCCATTCCACCATTTTGGCGCTACTGGATCTACTACGCAAACCCAACAACCTGGTGGCTCCGGGGTGTGCTCTCTGCAACCCTTCCCGCCACACAAATCATCTGCTCCCCTGCTGAACTCACGCATTTCAACCCGCCGCCCGGTCAAACCTGCACCGAGTACGCGGGTAATTTCATTTCCTCCGTCGCGCGTTCAGGCTACCTCACGAACCCTGACGCGACGGCTGACTGCACATACTGCGCCTACTCGAATGGAACTGAATATATGCGTACCCTGAATGTCTACGAAGGGGATAAGTGGAAAAGTTTCGGAATATTCTTGGCATTCGTGGTGATCAACTGGGGATTGGTGTATTTCATGATATATACCGTGAGAGTCAGGGGGTGGACGTTCGGTTTCGGGACGACTATCAGAATTGTGGAGAAAGGAATTTCGTGGGTGGAAGGTTTGGCGAGGTCGAATGGCAAGGTGAAGTCGAAGGAGGAGGGTGTGCTGAAGGAGAACAAAACTGAGCAAGCCAGCGGAAAGGAAAAGGAGGCTGTTGGGGAGAGTCAGTGAGTAATTCATGGAAAAATTTTATAATTGTTTTAATAATACTTGTCTTGCCCTTTTTGTTCTGTTGTTTTTATTCGGGAAGAGATTTGCCAATATTTTATCATGGGTTGATTTCCTTGGCTTTAGCGCTGTCCTTTTTTCGTTTGGTTTTGTTTTTCGACTTGCCTGCTTTCAAAATCTGTATAGTTTTTTATTTTTCCCTTTCTTTACTTTCTTCCTTTTATTTTGTATGATTTTAGTGTTTACCACCTCCGCGTTGTCAAGCTTCCAGCACGTACTCTCCACTTTCCTCCCTCTACTCTGGGCATTTTCGGGTGGGTGCCTTTCATTCGGTGGGAGCAATGAATGAGTGGAGAGGGCAAAGAAAACGAAGATTCTGAGAAAAAAGAAATGTTATAGATCGGATAGAACTTAGATATGTATATACTGCACATGGAGCACATAGAGCACATAGAGAAAACAAAAATAAGAAATATACAAAATTTCCAACTTGCGTTTTCTTTTGTTCCTGGGTATCTCATTCTCAGCGATTGATAATACTTGAATCGCTGAATTGCTCTCAGCCCGCTGCTTAGGTTAACCAGCAAATAACTACCTTAAACGTTTACAGAAATTTGAAGGAGGGTATCACATTACGGATAAATCTATTAGATAAGGAGCATGACCCAGACAGAATCAAGAGGTGTGTAGGTGATACGGTAGTGTCCGGCGAGAACCATGCATAGCGGAGGCCTTTTATGGCGTTGGCAATGCGCCTCAAATTGTTAAACCAATTCTGTTCGAGAGGCGTCCGGTTTTCCTTGTTTCCCTTTCCTTTCTCTTTAGTGAGACTGCTACTTCCAGGGAAAACTGGAATTTTCGTTTGGTTTCCAGCTGACAGAGTCAAACATGCTTTATTTTACCCACTATTCAAATTGAGAGAAATATTAATAAAGGGAGAAGCAAAATTATTTCTTTGCCTGCATTAGGAAAGGTGTGTTAGACCTAAGCAGGGGGAATAACCGTGCAGGGGGAAAGTATTTATTTTTTTTAAAAAAAAGGCCAAAGAATGTGACATAAATATCATTCCAACAATAACACGCCATTTAGCATACAATTATTGAAGTACATCCGTGTCCGTACTTGCCCTTACTGTCGCTCTACCGTCGCTTTTCCATCGTCTTAACACCAAATTCCACATTCCCGTGCCTCGGGGAAAGAAAAACTCCCAATCGCCCAACGGAATAGAAGAAAAGCATAAGAAACCAAGCAACCCCAGATAGCCTATTATTCAATCAATGTAATCAATCCTCCATATAAAAAAACGGCCTGTCACGCCCCTGGTATCTCAATGCTGGAACATGCATTGGAACAGGGACGGTCGGCTCGAACACGGTAGAGACCTTTGACCCGTCGTCTGCGTTGTTGCTGGTGTCCTCAGATTTGGGTTCGACAGGGAGAGTAGTGGTACTACCGGTTGACGGGCTTGATGACAAATTTTCTGAGCCGTTGTGGCGAATGGGAATTACAACACCGCATTCCCAGTTTCGGCAGTTTAGCTTTGGTTTGGTGGTTGAGCGGTCGAGGACGAGGCGGCCCCTGGGTTGAGAAGTAATTAAGTATTTTATCAGTGATAAAGCGAAAAAGGGAAGCGGGTTTGAGGGATTTGAAGTTTAGGATATCCTTAAGGGCTAGGGGAAAAGCGGGGGATGGGGGACTATCAATTTTACATACCACGCGCTTTCTGAGAGATTGGCGCTGCCCACGTATACCCAGCCAGCATAGAGGGTGGAGTTATCTTTCAAACTGGTGACGGGTTTATCGGGGCGGACGAAGAGCATCTGTACAAGGCCAAGAATATGTTAGAATATTTGCTTGCCGCTTGAAAATATACAAGTTTATTTTAAGAAGTATTTTGCCGTACATGCCTTGTTATGCATTAGCAACCCCTCCCTTTGACTAACATTGTCCCTCATAATGTCCTTCGGGAACGTTGCTGAATTATACCACTTCGGTTGAAAACAGATCGTCCCGGCACTCTCCGTGCCGCCCTTGGATTTACGAACTGTGCTGAGCGAAGGGAAATAGACGCGGAATCTGTCTTTCCACTTGGCGCCGTCCGCTCTTTTGGTGACTACTCCCCATTTTTCGGATGGGAAAGTCTTCGAGGTGCGAAGGGTCAATTCTTTTAAACCATTGTCTCCTGTTTCAACAAATTAGCAAAGGAAAAGGAGGGGCAGATATACGCAGTTTGGAGGTTATCTTACCTTGCGCTGCGAGATATATAGATCGTAGAAACTGTTCGTTCAGTGAGCCCACTGAGGAAGTCTGTAGGACATGTAAGCATGGTGTATTAAAAACAGAGATCAAATGAGCATCAGTGAGCTTACAATGTAATCAAGGTTTAGATCTTGAGATGCCTGAAGTCCCAGGGTAATTATGGCCCTTCCAAGACCGCACAGACCCGTTCTTCTCCATTTCGGGTCTGTATGAGATCCGCCACTGAAAATCGTTAAGCTTGTTCAGTAGTAATAAACTGGGCTAAGATGATACATACATTGTATGCACAAACGCGATCTCCTTCGTAGCACTGAAATCGAATTGTAGCATTTTCTCTATAATTTGTTCATGTAAGTTAGAAGCTTGGAGGAAATAAACCAAATCATCGAGGAACGATGTTCGAGGTCCCTTGTCCAAATCCGGCGATTTTCGAGGAAGGTCGATAAGAAAGACAATCTGACAGATAGGAACCGTATCATCGTTAGAGAACGATATTCTTTCGAGAATAACATTTCAAGCAGCTTTGGGGTCTTACATTTTCCATGACGCCTCCCTGCTCCCCCCAGTCGAAAGGGACGAGGTTCGCGCTTGGCACCACAATGCGAAGGTAACCGGGGTGAAAAAGTAGCATGAGTTTCGAATGCATACAATTCACCTGCGGCTCCATGGGAGGAAAACAGAGTCTGACAGACCCCATAGATTTCGTGTCATTCTCCAACTCCCGTTTCTGTTGAATATGTCAGTTGCGCATGAACATGCCACTGGCTTGCAAATGAGGCCAGGACAACAGGAAAGAAACAGATAAGCACAATGACCTGCCGCATACCTTGTCTTCTTCCTTTTCTCCCATAATGAGAAGAAACCTAGTCTTTGTAATATCGAATTTCGAAAACATCCAATCCACGTCCCATATGTAAGAACTCAGAACGGCAAGCTCAAGGTCCGATTTCTGGACCACTTCTTCGAATTTAATATCGTCACCTTTCCTATCATAACCAAAGGCCCAAGTCTTCTTGACGGTACCCTTCGGGAACAGTAACGATGTCGATGCCAATTCCATGGGCTGTGATTGAATTCCAGTCTTTGAAATTACTTCATCTCCTGTTCGCACAAAGTTTCCAGGAGGATGATGACCAGGCACTGCAGCCTTAAGAGGCAGATCTTTTTTCACGTTCACGATCGTAGCATGTTTCGACACAGGTAACTCGGCTGTGGTCGACGCCTTCCTCTTCCGTCCAAGTCGTGCCAATCTTTCCTCCTCCATCTTCTTGCGATCCATTCCCAAAATTCCCAGCAGCGAGTTTGAATTTGCCGAACCAGGCGCAGCATCCTGCTGCAATGTCTTCTCTCCAACCCCTTCAGGCAGGCCGGAAGACGTTTCCCCCGCTTCACTGGCACTTCCCAAAGAATTATGCTTCAGTAGCGATAACTTAATCGCCTTCTCAAGTTCTACATCTGAGTCATCGGTCACCCCTTCGGATGCAGCAACTACTACTGCTGGTGTGTGAGAATCTGACTGCGAAGAATCGTTTGACTCAGAGTCAACAGTTAGATCAACAAAATTGGACTCGCGATGAGGTGGTGCTGCAGACGTTGCTACTGCTGCTGGCGATCGTTTTGCTACATCTGATAACGAAGCCTCGATGGCAGCTCTCATACGTTCGTCCTCATCATGACCATAAAAGTCATCAATATCCATTGCGTAGAGCCTTTGGCAACTAGTTGCAAAGAATGGCGTTGTTGTTGTTGTTGTTGTTGTTGCTATTCTTGTTCCTGCTGTCTTGAGGGGGTGTTTCAATAGTAGTTGGGTAAAGCATGTAAGAAGAATGCCGGCGAATGGCACAGTCGTGAAGCGTGGTATCTATGTCTAAAACGAAGCGAAAGGAAGACAGGAGGTTTCTTGGAGGATCTGGTAAGATGCCAAAAACCAAGCAAAAGTCCGTGTGATATCACAGTCCTCTCGCTGAAGCACATTTGCTTAAACCATGCAACTCTGCTAACACTCCAAATTACTCTCCGTATCATCTATTTCCTTTTCCTGTTCCTCCTTTTCTCAACGCATTCCAGGGGAGGTTGAAGTAAACTCGATATCACGTGCTGTTGAGGCTGCTTCGAGATGGTCCAAGCTTCAGGTAGCCAATTAGTCATACAAACCTTAAGATTAATGACGTCATCGTGTCATCGCTCGATTGCGAGGACACAGGCGCAGAATATGTACAGTAAATTACAAAATCAAACGGAATAAAAGACTTTTCATATATACTGATAAAATCTCCGTCAATCATGGATTAATTATGTACAAATACCAATCCCAAAATCAAAACCACCCCACAACAATCACATCGCAACGAAGCTAGTAAAGATATACAAAAATAAGATGCAATGGCTTTGGCATCGCAATCTACCAACAGGCAGAAGGTGCTGATAATTGGAGCCGGAGCAGCAGGAATGGTACGCCAATAGCACAAAAAAGAAAAGAATAAAGAAGGAAAACCCCATTCCCATTCTCTTCCCTACCCAGAACATAAAAATAGAAAATGAGTGACCAAACATTTCCAATCACATACAAAATTCATTCTAGTCATGCGCAGCCACTCTAGCCGAACACCCCAGAAAATTCGAGGTCACGGTCATAGAGCGCGCTAGCGCGCCCGGGGGTGTTGCGACATCGTTACCGCTCGATCGGCACATGTATGGAGCAGATTGGATGAATAATGGGGTGCAGGGGGGTCCAAGCCTATTCCGCCATACTTTCAAATATCTACGGGATTATGGCTTTGAGCCAAAAGAGATGAAGTTGCAGTTTTCCTTTGGGAAGGGTAAAGAAAATTTTTGGACGAATGTGTTTCCGACGGCGTTGATTGAGAAACACGTGGATGAGATTAAGAAGTTTGGGAGTGCGCTTGAGATCATTAGAAAAGGTGGAATAGCGCTGTGGATATTACCTGTTAAGTCGTTTCTTAGGTTGTTCCGGTTCAGCAAGGAATTTAGGTACAAGATGGTTATTCCGCTTGCCTCCATTGTGCTAGGGACGGGAAATCAGACGGAAGATGTCCCATGTGGCCTACTCCAGCAGTTATTTTGTGATCCCGGAATGAAAGTCTGGGATTACGACCCAGTATCGTTCGTGCCGAATCGCCCAAGCATGTTTACCTTCCCCAACATGCGACTCTTCTATCGCGATTGGGCGATAGGTTTGTGCTCTAAAGGGGTCACGATCCGTCTGAATACTGAGGTCATTAAGATCATACGCAGAGATCGTCACGGTGTCGCTGTTGAGACGACAAGGGCTAACGGCGATACACGAAGTGGCGGTCTAGTACGTGGCCACAGCAGCGTCACCGAAGGCTTTGACAAATTAGTTCTCTGTATCCCTGGGGATGAGGCGAATCATCTGTTGGGCAATTGGGCAACCTGGAAAGAAAGATTTGTCCTTGGCGGTCTCAAAATGTTCAACCGCCTCACTATCACGCATTCAGACTCAGCATATATCAGGGAACTATATGAAACTCGCTTCCGGGGCGAGCTGTGCGCGACTCCTCAGACGAAAGAGCAGGAAGATCAAATTTCCTTTGCAAAAGGTGCAACGGCCGAGCAGCCTGGGTTCAGGCCAATGTATTATACCCGCCCTTACCACGAAATGAAAAGCAAGATGGAGCTGGGATTCGATTGCTCGAATTTCCAGTATCAATTCCAGCCAGATATTAAATCGGGACAGGCCGCACTCTCTTTTGACCACCACGTTTTCCAAAGCCATTTCTTGGATGTCAAATTGAAACATCTATGGACTGCGAATCGGATTGATGAACGCACTGTCATCGAACGGAAATGGTGGCATCAGTTGTCTCACCGCTGGCAGCATTACGTCAGGGTCGCCCCGGCCATGCGGTTCATCAACGGGAACAAAAATACATATTTTGCAGGGTCATGGACATTTGTGGTGAGACCATGCCAAACTCCAGGCATACGCATGAAATGTAGCCCATCGTTCGCTGACAGAACCGGAGCAGGACATTCATGAGGTCGCATGTATTTCCGGCATTGCGGCAGCGTATCGCCTTGGTGCGGAGTATGAAAATTTCGACGACCTTGCTGCAACTAATTTTGCAAAGTATTTGAAAAACGCTCATGGCATTAAATTCGGGGGGTGAGTCGGAGAAGCAAATAACATAAGTAATTTTTCAATGCCATTTGGGACTCTATTCTTGTGCTCTTGTGACCCACTAAATTCGTCCATCCCGGATTATAATAGCCAGCTTGCGAGGTGGTCTCTAAAAGCGTTCTTCTCGTATGAAATCGTAGTTCAGTTAAGGATCGCACGGCGTCGTTAGTCAGGAGGGCTCCAATAGGCGCGGAGTCATACGTAATTATCAATTCCACATCTGGATTGGGCTGGCATGATCATCACTAATAACTCATTCCATCATTGGCACATCATGCGATATCTAGTTATCCTCCCCCTCACTCTTCAGATTGATATCATTAGTTCCAGCTGCCTCCTCCTTCGGATGGGTGGGCTGCTGCGGGTGTGGATCACCATCAGCAAGAGGGAAATTCAAATGTTTCCAATCCTCAATCTCCTCAGTAATGCATTTCAGCCGATCCCTAATGCTCTCCACGGCATAGCTGCCCAAGAGGAGCCGTAATGGCGGGAATGAGCAGTGGGCAAGCTGCCAAACAAGCTCAGCCGCTTTCACAGCGCTTATAGGCTGCTTATCGCCCATCCACTGGATAATACGCCTGGCATGCGACGCGGGTGCTGTCGTTGAACTATACGCCTCGCTTGCGGGTTTTATAAGAAAATGCCCGAACAGCGGCAGCGGGGAGGAATGAGACAAATCTGGGGCAATGGAACCCGGGGGGGATTCGGGCGGGTCAAAATCATCACGACGCATGTGTCCCGGCTCCACAAGCGTGCCTTTAATATTAAATGCGTCAATCTCATAGAGCATACTCTCAATAAGCCCCTCCACGGCATACTTCGTCGCGCAGTAGGGTCCCAGTCCAGGTACGCCAAGCGCTCCGGATGTAGAGCTGAATATCAAATACCTTCCGGCACGCCGCTCGCGGAAGTATGGTAGAGAGAGCTGTAGGATATTCAACGTGCCAGTGAAATTGGTCTCGAACTGATTGCGGATGTCATATTCATCTTGGTCCTCGCAGGCTCCCACCACGCCGTATCCGGAGCAGTTGACAATGCAATCGATGCGCCCAAAATGTTCGATGGTCTTATCGATCACGGCGCGGACGGTTTCGCGGGCTCGTACGTCACAGAGAAGGCCGATGCAGTTCCTGTTCTCGGAGTGGAGTGTTTCCATACTTGCTGGGGAGCTTTCGAAGGTACGTCCAACGGCTGCAACGAGGTCACCATGGGCTAGAGTGCATTTGACGAGCGAGCGGCCTATGTGGCCGGTTGCACCAAATATCTGCGGGGAAGCATGCAGGGCGTTGGGATTTGGTTAACAATCATCGTAGAAGTACCGAGGGAATCATATCGTAACTAGAGACAAACGTACCAGCCATACTGATTGCTTAGGAGGATTTTGAGGTCCTGGAGGGTCGGTTGTCGCGGGCAAACGTAGCCGAACATCTTGCGCTGCGGCAGTGGATGGCGAGAGTGAGCTGGCTACACCAATACGTTCGCGAGGTCGCGGATCCATTGCGAATCAGGTCTGTGGGGACGAACAAAGGATATTGTTCACACAATTAGAAGGCAGGTGTAAAACAGTGGCATTGTTAACTGCGGAGAAGTTTTAGTCTTGGTTATCTAGTTACCGGCTCCACTAACAGTGTCTGCATTGGTTATTAAGACATGTTTAAATATTTTTGGCCAGAGCTCAGCCCTAGTTAGCCCCAGCGGCCTAGCTGAGTATGCCCCAGATATTTAACTACAAAACTACACGTAAATATCTAGCAATGGAATAACATCTAAAATTTGCGAAGATCATAAAATAAATTGCCTTAACTAAGTTAGGACAACTGGGCTGCTTCAAGAAAATACATTGATGATATTAACCACCCTATTTAAATACGCCACGCCGTTAACACGCATCCCACACTCGCGCGGCAATCCCGAGATAGCACTCCTCATTCCAAACAACAAAACCAGTAACTTATAAAAAGTTAACGACCAATTTCCCTCCGAAGTCTGCCTGCAGCTGTGGTCGGAGGTGGTTCTGGCCAGTTGCCTACAGCATCATCAACCTCTTCAAGAAAGCTAGCACTATTGTGGATGCAAGTAGTTCCCAGGACAACACGAACACCAGGTGAGCTAGCATTGACCTGGGCCACCATTTTAGCTTCTTCGTAGGTTGCTCCTCCTACCATGAACACAATTATATCCTGAGGTTTGTCCCGAGTGTGTCCACCGCCTTCGAGGAAGGGGTATTGAAGCTCCTTCAGCCGGCCCTTGATGAGGTTTTGCAGAGTGGATTCTAATCGCGGAGAGTGCTGAGTGTATACATTCTCGACGCCTTTCAGAGGTCTAAAGCGGTCCCGAGCACCGGATAGGAAAGATGCGGACTCGAATAGGTCTGAGAATCCACCGGCAACTGGGGGCGCCTGGAGCGAGTGGTGGTACGCTAATAGCTTTGGGATAATATTAATTCTATGCGGCGACACGTTCCCCGCCGCTGTAAGTAGGTCGATCAAAACAGGCAGCGCATTCGAAGGCTGTTTCTCATAGCGTATGGCATATAATGCGACTAGACGGATTTTGTTATCCGCCGTTACAGATGGAGATTGAATCAGACGTTGCAGTGCCTTCAAAATATGGTCAGCCTAGTGCATCACACACCACAGGCCATTGGATAGGGGCGTTGAACCAACCTTGAGGTCATTTGTGTGATTATCATTACAGGCCAAGCTCTGTTCCAACTCGCTCACATCTAACAAGCTATGTTCACCAACTTTTCGACTCAACTCGCTGACCAGAGCCACATGTTTGCTTACGTTTCCCGAAAGCTTTCGGAATTCAGGGTAATCCTCGACAAATCGCTTCATGTCCGCAATGGATTCAATGCTCATGTTGTTTTTGGTTCGGGACTGATACTGTTCGACATACTCCTTGATATTCCCGCCTAAATCGCCGAAGTTTTGGTACATATTCTTTTTGAAAAATGGGTCCTGGTCCTGGGATATCACAATTTCTTTAAGCTCTGGTCTGATATCTGGAACACCGCTCAAGTCAACCCTCCCATTATCAATTCCAAGTAATTCATGGACCATCGCTTGGTAGGTCCACTGGTTTAGTAGGGGAGTTATAGGATCGTCCCGGCGGTCTAGTATAAGCAGGATTGGAGGCGTATCTGTTTTCCGGAAATTAAACAGTTGCTCCTCTTGCGTGAGCTGGTAACGGACTTCAGTGGCAAGTTTCTTGGCTATAAGGCTATTCTTCTCGTACCGAATCAAGGGATTCTTCTTTAAGGACAATAGAAGTGCGGTGACTCCTTCCATCGCTCGCTGGAGAGCGTCTGAATTCCATATATCTGGACTTTGGCTCCATATCCTTTGTTTCGGGTATCCTATGCCCAAGGAGCAAAGGTCAGGGTTGATCACCGAAAAATCGGCAAAATACTCCTGCACCGCCTTGACAACCTCATGATCATCCGCTTCCGCCAACCTCTCCAGTGACGATTTGCGAACAATGTTGCTGAAGTAAATGTAGTACTCGCCATACTTGGGCTCTCGTAATTCATCGATGAGAAACTGTATGGAGTCAGGCGAAGGGCGAACAAAGCACAGACATCGTAGGTGTCGCATTTTCTCGCGGGACTGGTTGTCGAGGCGATCGATCAGGTAGACTTCATGGTTCAGGAGAGCGGACTGGGTCATGGCAGTGGATATAATAGAGACCTAGGAAAATTGTTAGTCCTGCCAGTCATTACGGTTAGAAGGTCGCGTCTCCCACGGTCTCACTATCAAGCAATAATATCTTCATCTTCGCGGTGGAGGATCCGGTCGCGGATGAGTCTCCCACTGAGACCATCTTCGAGACGTAACCGGACACAGCTGAGACGACGTCCATCGTGGGTATTAAACGGGCCGGCGCAGGTAAGTGTACGAAATAGTTAGTGGCGAGGGCTGGACCCCTCCCGTGTAGGAGTCGAGTGTTTCGATGTGCTGCCAGTTAGGAAAAGTTTACTGTTACGTAGCTGCGATGATGTTGATGTTGTTGATGCTGTTCATGCCGCTTTGTTCCAAGTCTGTCGTCACTGCGATCCTAGTTAGCCATACATGACTAAGCAAGAACGATCACGTGAATACATCAGTCCACAACAGGTTCATACAGGGGACGGAGGAGAAGGATTCATCCCCGACCTCATCTCATCTTTATCTTGACCATGTTGGTAAAACCCTACGGCTAGGTGTTATGTGTCTTGTATGCAGTCAATAGGTAATAAAGAGAGTTCGAATATCAATTGGTCGCAGCTCCCACTGACTGCGTGGAGAGCAGCTTAGAGCCGGAGCAGATGCAAAACCGATCAATTGTCAGGAATCAAGTTGAAATAATCCCCACTCCGTATATTACTGCCGAAATATTTGATAACTCCCGCAATTGATACTAGATTTCCCGACTATTTGGTTCATGGTCTAAGTCAAATTATACCTCGGATGCTTTGGAGACCTGACTCGACTCTCAGGTCTCACCTGCTCATCTACAATATCGAACAGAGCAGCCTCCTGCGGCGACAACTGTAATCACTGCAAAAGTAAAGCTTGGATTAGCATCTTTAATCTTAATTCAAGACTTTGCGGTAAAGCAGGATAATATAGCTTACTTGCAGTAATGGTCCCAGATGTTGTACCTGCAGCAAGACCATTCGCCATGCCGTTCATGACATTGCCTGACTGCCCTTGCAACTTTTGATAGCCACTCCGGGCTTGGGATACTTCCTTTCGAATGTCGTTTATTATCTTCTCATGTTCCGCAGCCTCGTCCTGTGCCGATGTTTGAGACCCCGGAGCCTTGTGCGTACGAATCTCGCGTAGGGATGTCTCTAAGTCATCGAGTTCCTGCTCCTTCGCCGCAAGAAGGTCGCGAAACTGTTTCTCTATTTCTGTGATCTTTTCTCTCCAAGCCCTCCCCTCCTCTAAGTGCATATCTTTCATCGACTTTTGTAACACTTTTCTCTCTTTCTCATCCTACTGCCTTGCGTTGCCGTAGTGCCGCGGCGTGTTCAGCATCCATATGGGCCAACTGACCTGCCATCTCCGTTTTCAACTCTCGCAACTGATCCTCATGGGCTTTCCGGGCTTTATACAGATCCCCAGCTGCAGCGATACCTGCTGTAGTGTCGCCAAGAGTCTTCCCCTGGTCGATGATCTCCCGTTGGAGCTGCAGCAGAAATGGAGCCTTCATTTCTTACTGGCGGATAAAATGGGCTATTATGCGCCGTGCCGAGGCCATTTCTTCAAAGAGATCCCTGTGACCGTTTTCATTGTGACGAAACACAGTCGCCCCTTGTGCGACTAGACTCCCGAAAAACCTGTTATCTGCCAGAAGCTCGACTACGCGTTTCTCAACAATGTCATTTTCGGTATGACTGGATTCCGCTGGCCACATGGTTATGGCAATGGCGAGGTGATCATAGAACGCAACTCCTCATATATCTTCAGCATTTCAATGGCCCTCAAACCGGACCTTGACAAGCGGTTGTCAGAGATAGGGTGCAGCATTACCACACCATGGATTCGCACGCCGTTTGCGTACGAGGCACCAAGATAGGTGGCGAGTATCCTTAGGGTGTCGATGTCAGATATGTTCGTGTCATTGAACCCAGGGGTATCAACAAGGTATATCCGTTGACCATTCCAAGTGAAGTCGAAGACATCTATCGAGCTAGTGCCTGTACGGATTTTATTTGGTTAGGGAGCGGTATTTGTGAGATACAGTATCGTGGGATCGGGATAATTGCCTCAACGGCTGTGCTGGAGATCTCCTTACATGAGAAAAGCCCGTGGCCAACTGTAACATCTTTCCCGGTACATCGAGAGATTAAAGTGCTTTTACCGGACCCTGTCATGCCCATAACAAGGAAGAATCTATCCCCAGGGTCTGGTTTGGTGAGACCAGTGAAAGCCGCGAACCGTTGGGCCTGCTCTGCCAACTGTTCAGCCGCAACGTTCATGTCCATATCTATGGCAATTTACATATTCCACGGACGGAGGATACCCAGGAAAAGGCGAAGTAGACCAACAATATGACGTATATATCATACCCCTTGCGACTACGAAAGTAACAGAACGATGAAACGCGGGAGAGATATGAGCCTACTCAATCTAGTCCACCAGCAGAGTTATTCACGAGATGCAAGAACGGGATGCAGATGGAGGCAAGGCTACAAGGCTCTATCAGAAAGCCTGTGGATTTCGGGAACCACCGCAGACCTTAACTGTCGACAGCTAAAACAAACTACGGTGCTCAGACCACGCAAGCTAAACTTTCCCAGTGGATTGAGCGCCTCAGCCTCAACGTCAAGATTGTACCCCTAGTACTTGTTACGAAATATATTTTAGTGTGCGGATGTCAATCCGGTATTAAGGTTTTCACGACACGCTCACCAAAAAGGTAAATTGTCGACAAGGGCCATAGTGCACCTGTAAAAAGTCGGTGATCTACTCCAATGTGCGAAGTTTGCCAGCGCACAAACGTGGCGGGTCACACGCAAGGCTGACTACAGCTCAAGTTGGGAGTGAACCTACCAGGGAGTTCAGTCAGTTTCAACGCCGTTTTGCGATTTTTCGCTCGGGTTATTGAACACAGCCTTGTCGCATAATGGGCGGCCAGTAATTACAGCCTCGAGGTCGCTTTGACAAAGACTATCACAACGTGGAAGCCGTGCATCCAATAGCTCCATTTTTCTTTTTGCTTCGGAGTGCAGTAAACGGAATTGTCATAACTTCTAAAATGCCATTGGCATTATCCTAATAACGCTTGGCCTACAACACTGATAGATAAAGCTACCCCTCTGACTGAACCCGAGCGATCCATGCTGCCAGGAAACCATAAGCCTCATTTTCCTAATGTCGTTCGTTTTAATCTTCGAAATCTTCATATCTCAGTGATATCAATGCACTCCTTCTTGGCTTAGATACAGAGAACCACGCCTCGATCACAGGATGGATTCCACCTGGGGACCCCATCGTCCCTCGAGTGAACGGCTCCAATCCGGATCAGTGAACTTCTCGTCGCTGCACCCAAACTCAGAAATCTTCTGCAGTGGACGCACTCCTAGGTAAATGGCAGCTAGAATTCATAGTGTCACTATCGCGGGTTTCTGACCGAAAAGGCAGACCAAATGACGTTTTCATCGCTATCATGGGCGCCACAGGATGCGGCAAGAGCTCCTTCATCTCTGCATGCTCTGGCCAACCCGTAAAAATTGGCCATGATTTGACTGCTTGTATGTTCAAATTGATAGGCTGGATGGCTCTCTACCTACCTCAGCAGATTCTAATCACAAGTAGGCACGTCTACCGTCAATGCCTACGCATATGAAATGATGCCTGACCGTACCGTTTATCTAATCGATACCCCTGGATTCGATGATACCAACAGGAGCGACACGGTTGTTCTGCGCGAAATTGCTACTTGGCTCGGAGAGTCGTACAGAAACAAGATTCTACTCAACGGGATCATATACCTGCATCGCATCACTGATATCTGCATGCAAGGTTCAGCAAAGAGGAACTTAATGTTTTTTTAGCAGTTGTGCGGCCAGGACTCGCTCAAGAAAGTAATTCTCGCCACGACGATGTGGGACAAAATTTCAAGCGAAGAAGGACTTAGGCGAGAGAAAGAGCTTGTCGACACTCCGGAGTTCTGGGGTTGGATGTTGGGGAAAGGTAGCTCCTGTCGCCGACATAACAACACGCAGGCTTCGGCGAGGGACATTGTTCAGCAGCTAGCAAGCCATAACACATTCATAACCACGGACCTACAAAGGGAGTTGGTCGATGAGCGACGCACACTAGATCAGACATCAGCCGGCCAGGAGCTGCAACATGAACTTCTCAAGGCCAGGAATAGGTGGGACATGGAATGTCAAGAGCTTGAGGAGAATATAAAAGCTGCTATAAAAAACGTGACCGTGAAGCTGAGGCGATGCTTCGCGAGGAACGTGATAGGTACACGAATATGATTAGGAAGTTGGAAAATGACACAGGAACCCTTCGTTCGACAATGGAGAATCTCATCGCTGAACGGGATGCACGCGTCGCCAAAATAGAAACAAGGCTGAAGAAATCTGATGAAAGGAAAGTGGCTTCAGGAAAAAAAGATCGAGTTGGAGCAGCGCCTTTCGGAGGCCTACTTGCCAATATTTATGCGACGTCACAGGACGAGGTATGAATATTAATGAGGGGTGTTATTTTTAATTGGACACATAGTATGGCGTTGACAATGAAGAATATAGTCTCAATATAAATTTATATAACATGATCGTCATATATGTCAAGGTAAAGAATGTGAACCACAATTATGAGAATGCCAAGCAACTTATTGGCCTCAGGCTCTGAGATGAATGATACTCTGTATTAAAAACGAAAATCCACCCTATAATTTCTTTCTCTGGACCGAACACTACAAAGAATAAATCTAGAGAACATACAAAATGGTAGGTCGACGACCTTTGGATATTCCCAAGAAAGCCTCCATTTCTCAGAATATAATTTTACTGAAGTACAAAAACACACTGATTAATCGCTAAAATCTCAGATGTTAACTTCGGTAGTCTGTCTGAAGCAAAAGTTCTCCGAATATGCTCGTTAAATGATCATTCGGATTCAATAAGCCTTTGCAGAAGTTTCAAGTCCGGTCGATGACAATGCCGGATAGAATTTCTGACTTGAAGTTAACGCGAACGGGGTAGAAGGCATCAGGAGAATACCATGCAAGGTTCTCTTCTTCGACCTTCTCAGCAACGCTTAGGGTCTGGAACCCTGATACAGGAAACTGTCAGGGCGGTGAGGGCAGAAGGGGGAACAGACGCTTCGACTGCCGAAATAGACTGCACATGAATAAAATAGACAACGTCTATTCTGAGGAATGGCCCCAAAGTTGAGTTTTAAACCAAAGGAATCTGCCAGGATTTCAATACATTCAAGAAATATAACTTTGGTTAACTTGTAGCGTGGGCTCATTAGAAATATCCAGTTCGTTCTATCGGCGGCACCAATTGAACGCAGCCGAAGCGTGGCGAGAACTTTTCCAGGATATCCTCAATCCCTCAGTACGCATCTGCCTCGTACTAGCCGAGCGCTTAGATTAGTAACTAAGCTGCCGCTGCCCCCAAGGTTTAACCTTGGTCCTAACAAATGGGTTGAAGAAGCCATTGCATATCTGCTTTACTCGCCACTATCCTTAAGGATGTCCCTTCTGGCATGGCAAAAGCACTATATTAAAGACTATTTAGTCATTCTTTATAGATGTCGAACTTCCATATCAAACAGCAAGAAATAAAAAGACAAATATTTGAAATTATCTCACTCAATGCACCAAACAGTGTCAGTTTCTACCCGTTTATGAGTCGTGGCTTTATCACTCTGCAAGAAATCATGATATCATCGCACCCGCCCCTTGCCCAAAAAACGAATAGAATTCCAGAAAAAACACAGCGAGGTAATTCACCCAGGAAAAAAGTACTTCCTACTTCCCAGCATCATCTTTCAAAGCTACAATGCGGTTCAAAACAACCTTGTCTTCAGTACTATCACTATCAAACGCAAAATATGCAACCCGCATCCCCTGAAACCTGACTGTTTCGGGGTGAACAATTGATCCATTTGCACCAGACTTTCCTGCGCCACTAATGTCATACTCTTCCGACTCAGGTTTTTCCGGGTTAGATAGTTTTTCACCCTCTTTAGCAGGCCAAGGGGCGCGGCTCTTAATTTCGGGGAACCCGATGTCAACCATTGCATCGCGGTAGATTTCCATGGAATTTGAATTGATATCTGCTAGGAAGCCGTCTGGGTGGCTCTTAGGGTCTTCAGAGTTGAAAAGTCGATTGATAACGCGGACTTCGGCTTTAATAGGGCTGGAATGTTCAGGCGACAGAGCAACCCAGTGGATGAATCTACGGATATTATTAGAATTATAATCAGATGTCAATCATGGTTCTTTTCTTCTTCTTCTCTTAAATATGTTGGGATGCTAGCCACACAAGCCATGCACAGCGTTTTCTGGAATACCAAGGGCTATGGACGGGGGACTCACGTCTTGGGTTTCTTAGGGGCGGATCCCTCTTCTGGTTTTTCATATTTTGCATGAACACAGGTTACTAAGCCCGTTTCTGAATCCTTCTCAAAAGACGTTGCCGTAATTGGGTAAGGAACCTTCATAAGGCCGACAGTTTTCCCAGGCGCAAGTCGGAAATAGTCCGCCGAATCAACTTCCCTGAAATCACTTCTCTCGATATAAACTGTCCGGGTAAAGGGGACCTTGTGGACCTAATAGAATAACTATTGTTAAAAAATGAACTTGATCATACATGAAACACGTGGTTCATTTCCAAAAAGTCTACAGGAATTGGTGTCACATACTCCAAAAGTTGGATCTTTCGAATAAGGAAGCTCAACCATTTCAAGGTGATCTTCAGGGAGATCATCGATGATAACCTTAAGGGGTTCCATGACGACCATCAATCGCGGAACTGTGGTCTCGAGATACCTTCTCACTGATTGCTCAAAGCGGTGTACTTGGATATTGGTCTTCGCTTTGGTAACTCCAAGTTCGTTTACGAAGGAGAGAATAGCTCCGGGAGGCACCCCTCGCCGACGGAGTCCGACAAGGGTGTACAGACGAGGGTCGTCGTATCCTCCGACGTGCCCTCCATCGATGAGCTTCATAATGTCGCGTTTTGAAAGAATCGTTCCCGTAACATTTAGGCGGCCGTATCTGGAAATATAGTTAGAGGATTCGTGGCCAACCTCGAAGACGAAATGAGGAAACTGACTCTCGTTGCATTGGTTTGTATACTTCTAATTTGTCGCAGAGCCACTCATAAGATACCCGCGACAACTCGAATTCCGTAGTGCACAGGGAGTGCGTGACGCCCTCAAAGCTATCACAGAGGCAATGGGTAAAATCGTACGTAGGGTATATTCTCCATTTATCTCCAGTTCGGAAATGATGCCTATCCTTCTCGTCGATGACACGATACGCAAAGAGGTCCCACATTTGGGGGTTGCCATTTTCGATATCCTGTTTCATGCGCAGTGCAGCTTCTCCTGGTGCATATTTACCATCCCTCATAGCTCTGAATTCCATAAGAGATTCCTCAATGGGACGGGTACGATGCGCGCATGCAAATCGAGGTTTCCCCTCCCCCTCTCCCCCACCCCGCTGAGCTTGGATTTCGGCCTCTTTGTCTCAATTAATATGAATGTGCTATCTACAAAATGGATTGTTAAATATTAATCACTTACTGTTACAGTGACAAACATACGCGCCATCCCGTCTGATTAAGTCTTCCGCCAGTTCATAAAGACGATCAAAATTGTCACTGGAATATGTGACCTTGACTGGTGAAAACCCCAACCACCTTACAATATCTTCAATGGCGATGAAGTATTTTTCCTCCTCACTCTTAGGGTTCGTATCATCAAATCGAAGATAGCAGTCTCCTCCGTGGAATCGCGCGAAACCAAAATTAATCGCAATCGCCTTGGAGTGACCGATGTGAAGGTAGCCGTTTGGTTCGGGGGGGAATCGGGTCACTACTTTTTTAACATGCTCAGAACCGATTGGCCTTTCATTATAAACGTCGGCAAGGAAGCCGGTCTTGAACATTGAGTCTGGGTCTTCGGAGAAAGCTATAGCGGCGGATTTCTTTGCCTTTGGCGGGGTAGGGCCCTTGGGCGGCTTGGGAGCCTTTGGGGCTTTTTCTTTGCGCGGCTTTTGGGTATTTGCTGGCGCTTTGGTGCGATCGGGGAGATCGACTCGAGTCTCCATTGTTTCTGGCTTTTTATTATCGGCCATGAAGGCTCCGCTCTTGACAACCTTTTAGTAGTATACCAGCGGGCAGTTAGCGATGGGCAATTCTCACATTCGTTGTTCCAGTCTACTCGACCTAAGCAGCAGTATTTAAAGGCACAAAAGCAGTACTCATACCCTGTACTTGATATAACAAATTAATTTGAGCACGGAGAGTGGAAATGTTGTAAACTAGGGTTCTCCAGTGGGGATGGATGGAGTTACTCAAGGAGGGACAGTTCAAGTAAAAATAGTGGGATAACTAAAGGCGATCAGTCCCTTATCGATAAGAGATGACTCAGGCTTCAACTGGTGAGGTCACAGAATTGGTATAGAAAAAACACGAAATTTTTGCGGGATAGTAGACGGAGGATGTATCTGCTAGTTTCATTCTACTAAATAAAGAATTCAATCCCGCTTTTATATGCAACATCGCCTGAGAAATAATAAATAATCGAGGTTTGATTTGATAGTGCAATGAAAGAGAATATCACGTGCCCGATGCGATATTTTTCGCCGGAAAAACTAACATCCCGGGTATAAATTCAAGCTCCCAAAAGCTTCAATTGATCAATTCAGAGACCACAAAACATGCTGTCGGGTTGAAACCCTTTGTATCCCGACCCTCTTATAGTTGCTTACTGCGCCTGGGAATATAATCCTATTTTCACTTTTAAATTACCGAATTAGTCCGGCTTAATCGCGCCCAGTTCGCGGATTCCGCCCTCCCTTCAACTTCTGGACAGCCGGACTTAGTTCCAAATTCCCAGGCCCAGTCAACCAAACCCCTAATCCTGCCATTTTAGGCCTTTATGGTTGCAACTCTACTCATTGGGTGATTTTGTTTTCTTTTCTTCTTCTTATCTTGCATTATTTGTCGGTTTATACCATTTTTATCGCGGCGGAGTTGGATATATTTATTTTTCCCTCTCCTTTTCACTTCCTGGGAGGTATATAAAAAGTGACTGCAACCCCAAAAAGCCCGCGGATTATGCTTCAACAATAACACTCACATCTATTCCGAGCTGAGATATTTTCCTCCGCTCTCTCAACATACTTGTCGACCAGTGGGGTGCCACCGCTCAGTTTTGTCAATTGCCACTTTCAGAGGAGACGCGGGCTGGGAAAACAGTCGATTCATCCCAAGAAAGCTCTCCAAAAGCCTCATTCGCATACGGTGTTGGACTACTTAGTAGTGTACGTGATGACAAACATGAGCTTGCATCCCTTTTCATGGGCATCTCGAATTAGCTCTCGATCACCTGGTCACTCACCGTGGACGGAATCTGCCCTTTGGAATATTGGAGGAACCAAAGGCGTATATTCACGATTGGCTTATACACCAAGCCGGAGCTATTGCTTATCACGGCTATATCATGGACCCAACATCTCCGAAGGGTTGAAACATGCCCAGACTACCTTAGGCCATCCAGAAGAGCCGCCAAAGTTCAGGTGAGTTATGATCTCCAAAAGACGCATGAGGAGCCATTTCCCCATCCACAATCATTTGTTGTGCTTTTAGCGCATGCTGCTTTTTGTCTTAACTCATTTAATATGACTGTTGTTAGAAAATTTTCGACTTTTGTTTCCAAACCGATGAATCGTGGCCAAGTGGTTCCGCTTGGCTGGACGTCCTCAGGACGAAGATTTTTAAGCACAAAGCCGCCATCAGGAAAATTTAATGACGATAAGAATCAGCCGAACACGTAAGTAACTATTGATGTAGCTTCTCGGCATTTCCCTTTGAATTGATGGGCAAACCTTTGCCAAACGCGACCCTTGTGTGATTACACACCACCCTTAACATTCCGATAATACGATTGAACGTATAAATCGCAATTGTTATTTCGAAATTTCAAATATCATGCTGTATACACTTGGCGCCATATTTTCCGGATTAGCCTAACATTAGAATAGCGGCCCGACATCGAAAACTGCCCGCCTGCTCTCCCGTCTCCCCCTCCCAGTTCACGAAAACATCTACACGATTCCCAATATCTTGACTTTTTCCCGTCTAGCTGCCGCACCCGTGATTGGATATTGCATCCTGCATTCCCATGACACCTTGGCACTTTCCCTTTTTGCCTATGCCTCTATCACTGATCTTGTGGATGGTTATATTGCGAGAAAATTCAACCAACAAACCGTGGTTGGGACTGTTATTGATCCAATGGCAGACAAAACTCTCATGACCATAGGAGTTATCTGTCTTGCCGTCAAGTCATCGATCCCAGGTATTTTTCCCGCAGAATCCGTCTTTCCAGGCAGTCTATATACATGTTAAACGTACAGCAAGAAAGGAAGTATTAACATGAAAATTTACAGTATGGTTAGCCGGCTTCATTCTTGCCCGCGACATCGGACTGGCTATTTCCGCCATCTACTACAGATGGATCTCGCTTCCACCGCCCAAGACAATGGCGAGGTACTGGGACTTCTCGCTCCCATCGGCCGAGGTGAAGCCGACAACGATATCAAAGGTTAACACTGCGTTGCAGCTGCTACTTATTGGGTCTGCCATGGCCATGCCAGTCGTGCCAGAGGCGATCTTGGCGGCTTGGAGTTTACATGAAGGAATGACCGGCTTGCAGTAAGTTGTGCCCCAAACCCATCTCGTTTTCTCATATTCTTAAAGTTGGAATATAATGGTGAATTTCTCTTTTCCACCATTTCCTTTTGCCCCTTCTTTGGCAACTTTTTCCTTCATCATTTTGTCCCTCCCTTCTCTTACTTTCTTCGGTTTTGCTTTCGTTTTGAAATTGGGTAACGACCTGGAATGGCTGCTATAAAATGGCTCTCCGTTAAGGAACAAGTACATACGACCATAGGGAGTGGAAAACAGGGCTTCCCGTCCGCTCAGCCATACTTAAGCCACTCGCCGGCCGGTTAGTAGTTGGGTGGGTGACCACCAGCGAATCCCGGCTGTCGTATGTTTTTTTATGGGCGGGCTTTTTGGGCTTTTTGGTCTTTTATTGTCTGCTATTCTTTGTCTTTCCATTCTCTGCTATTTTCTGTCGTTGCTTATGAGATGTTGGCTTCCTTGGTGTGGGTTTGTTGCTCCCAAAGTTGTTCGATTGGGAATTTTGGGTGAGCATTAGCAAAGCTCAGTCACGTGCACATTTTTGGGAACCACAAATAGTTGGCCAAACCCCTTCCATTGTTCCCTTTTTACAATTGCGGTTCGCACAAAATGCCTCAATGATTTAAATTCTATCTTACTTCGGATGGAAGAGTAAAAACTACATCAAGTTGGAAACTAACCTTTTTTTCTTCTTTTTGTATAGATACATCGTCGCCGGCACAACCGTCTGGTCAGGGGCCAGCTACGTCTACTCGAAGGATGCCGTCAAGATTCTCACGGCGGAGGAGATTGAGAATAGATCAGATTTGAAGCGGAAGAATGAGGAGGAGGAGATGAAGAAGATTGAGAAGAAGTAGAGCCGTTTGGCTATGTATGAGCAAATGAGTCCCTTGTCTTTCCTTTTGGTGGGCTTTGGACGAGAAAGGGAGATGGATGATTTAGTATATAGCCAAGGTGTAGGCATCTTTGTGTATAGTAGTTCTAAAATTTATTGTAATATTGTAGTATTGTACATGTTTGGGCTCGATATACGTACATTTGGTCGCGCACTTGTCTTCTTGCCTTGAACGAGTTTTGACGAAGGCAGATCAGGCCCCACATATATATATTTTCGAAGGGAAAATACAGATTATATTGAACAATATCATATTGACACGTTATTTTTTATAAAGCTGTGCCTATATGGTAGTAAAAATTGCAACAATTGTAACAGATAAAATAATAAAGTTCTTTCTCGTGCCATCCATCCGTCCGTATAAGATACACAACCAACAAGCCGGCACAAAAAATTCCAACTGCCAATAGAAAAGGGGGAATCGCGAAGACGATACGCCAAGAGTATTTAACGCCCTACCCCAACATAATATCTATGCAAAAGATGTCCAAAAGAAAACATACCATATTATACACCATCCGTCCCACAAAGAGGTTGAGTATCAAACGCTTGAAAGGGTGGGGGAAATTTCCACCCAATTCAACTAACAGAAATGCCGAAAGACAATGGACGCCTCGTACATGTACATGAATAAAATACAGGGAATATATACTCGTGGGAAACCTTTTTGCGACAAGGCACGCAGATCACATCGAAGACGCAACCCTTGCCGCCTCATCAGACACATCCAGATCATCGTCAGCCTTTAGTGGAGATTGATCCCGCACCTGACCGCCAGTGGTTTTACGAACGTACACCAACAACTTCAACGCAGCGACAGGTGTCATCCCTTCAATCCTACGGGCCATGCCTATACTCTCCGGCCGAACCCTTTCCAGCGCCGCCCTCTCCTCACCACTCAAGCCAGTAATTAGTGAATAGTCCATATCCGGCGGGAGAAGGAGGGCCTCATCCTTCTCGAAATTGCGCGCTCTGTCTGCGTGAATTTTAACGTATGGGGCATAGCGGCCTTCGATTGCGACGCGGTGCTTGATCTCTGGCGGGAATGAGGAGGGTGTATATGCCATCCCGCTCTTTGATGATGATGGGTCAATGTGCGGGATGATGTCGTCCATGGAGATGTCCCGTAGACGGAGTAGGTCGAAAGCAGAGCGGACGTTGTTGTCATAGTGGACACCGAAACCTTTCCGCGACCACACCGCTGATGGAAATTTGGTGTTTTCAAGTAGTGTTTGTAGTTCCATGATTTGTGCTTGGACCTGGCTGAAGTGTTTCCAGCGCGTATCGCCGACTACGCCAACCTCGCGGCCACGGGCAGTGAGCCGTAGATCGGCGTTATCGGAGCGGGTGGAGATGCGATACTCGCTTCGCGATGTGAACATCCGGTACGGCTCGGAGACACCTTTAGTGATGAGATCGTCGACCATGATGCCGATGAAACCGTCCGAGCGGGAAAGGGTGAATGGAGCTTTGGATTTAGAGGCCAAACCGGCATTGATACCAGCTAAAATCCCTTGTCCTGCGGCTTCTTCGTATCCCGTAGTGCCATTGATCTGGCCAGCGAGATAGAGGCCACTGATTAATTTGGTTTCTAGCGTTGGCCGCAGAGAACGTGGATCGACATAGTCGTATTCTACCCCATAACCAGCTTGGAGCATATGGACATTTTTTAGCCCGGCAACCGTTCGAAGCATGGCAAGTTGCGCATCGGCGGGGATAGTCATAGAGATGCCGTTCGGGTAAATAACTTCATCAGGCGCGAAGCCCTCCGGCTCCAGCCAGATCATATGTCGCTGTTTGTCTTTAAACCGGATAATTTTGGATTCGAGGGATGGACAATATCTAGGGCCTTTTACCGTCTCGCGAATGTGGATGGATTTGTCAAGATTGTCCCTGACAATCTGGTGGGCTGCTTCATTGGTATAAGTGGACCAGCAAGGGAGCTGGTCTTCGTCGTTAACATCCACTCTCTTATTGAGGTAAGAAAATGGGACAGGTGGAGAGTCTCCTGGTTGGACTTGAAGGCTCGAAAAGTCAATCGTCTTCTTGTCAAGTCGAGGAGGCGTGCCGGTCTTTAATCGACCAAGCTGGAATCCAGCTTCACGTAAAGACTTGCCTAACCCAAACGTGGCTGCTTCTCCCATACGACCTGAGGGGAAAACGTCAAGCCCAATATGTATCTCTCCGCCGAGGAACGTGCCTGTTGTAATAATCACCCGTCCAGTCGGTATCACCTCACCAGACTCCAGCCGTACGCCGACAATTTTCCCCTGCGAACCAGCAGGTAAATTATCCTTTGAAACAATAATATCCCCCACTTTCCCCTCCACAATGCTCAACCCGGGTGTATTGCTCAATTCCTCCAACATATTTTTCCGATATAGCACACGATCGATCTGGGCTCTGGGCCCCCATACGGCCTCCCCCTTGGACCTGTTCAATATCCGAAATTGAATCCCCGCCTTATCAGCAACCTTCCCCGCCACCCCATCTAGCGCATCAATCTCCCGTATCATGGTCCCCTTGCCAATTCCTCCGATACTGGGGTTGCATGAGCAGACTCCTATATTCGAGCGAGATGGGGTTACGAGGGCGGTCTGGGCTCCCAGCCTGGCAGCAGCAGCACATGCTTCTGAACCGGCATGGCCGCCTCCAATTACGACAACATCATAAGGCCTAAACGATAATTATATATTAGTAAAAACTCACAACACTACCACTGAGGGATCAATTACGGAATACTAACTGGACATCAGTGTTCACTGTTGCAAAATTTCTGACATTTCGGGCCGGTTTTGAACGAGTAACCCAGGCCCAGCGGAGTGCTGTCAATGGCCGCGTTCTCAAATACATCGTAACGGCCAGTATAAATCCAGATTTTCTTCCACAGACTGGTCCATCTGCAGACCTTGCTGTCGTCGACTGCTGGTATCAGAAAAATGATAAGAGTTGCACGTGATTTTCGTCGAGATTTTCCTCTAGGAAAGCTTAATAATCCTCTCCAACCAATTGAATCTCACAATCAAGAGCTGCAGCCGATAAATGAGGCTCAGAACTATATAAATTATACAAACGACTGTCAAACAACATCTTCTTCTCTTCACCCTCCATTATTGCCGGCTTTGTTTAACTCTCCTTATACTCTTACTTTAGATATACTGTAGCAATCGTTTATCCCAGATTTTCCAAGATGAAGGCTTACTGGTACGATAACCAACCTGTATGTTACCTCATCTCCATACCCCTCATCCACCCCTGGGCCAACCCCTTCCGCTGGCCAAAATATGCCAGTCATATCTATACTAACATCCACCTCGATAGGGAGACCAACGCCTGCCCCACGACTCCGGTCGTTCTGTTGACCCCTCCTACCTCTCCACCATCGGAGTGCTCTATCGCCATTGCCCCACCGTATCCGTCGTCGACGCCCTAGCTAAAGATCGTGGCTACAAGAACCGCGATGAGATCATCGTGTCACCCGAGAAAATGGGTGATGTGTACGAGGATAAAGTGAAGATGTTCTTCCATGAGCATCTGCATGAGGACGAGGAGATTCGGTATATACTTGACGGAGAAGGGTTCTTCGATGTGCGGAGCAAGGATGATGAGTGGGTGCGGATTCGGTTGGGAAAGGGGGATTTGATTGTGTTGCCTGCGGGTATTTATCATCGGTTTACGACGGATGAAAAGAATGTGAGTTTTTCTTTTTTTTTTGGCTTTTGGAGTAAATTGGGGAGAGGTGGTGGGTGTTGAGAGGTGGATGAAGGAAGAACGGGCGCGGGTCGATGGTTGGATATGAATACATGTTAACCCCTATCACCTACCTCGAAAAATACAGTACGTTAAAGCCATGCGCCTCTTCCAAGACGAGCCAAAATGGACGCCCCTGAACCGTGCGCCGGAACTCGATGCAAACCAGCATCGCAAAGCATACGTCGAGACCCTTACTTCTTCCTCTTCTTAGTCCCTTGTTGATTGCGACACGACGGCCTCCCTTTTCTCATTCACTTGTTTCCTTTGTGGTCAAGAGGAAGCAAAGATAATTTTTTCTTTTTAAAGATCATGCACGAAACTATGGCCATGCCTTAAATGGGACAAATTAGCATGCTGAGCCTTCGTTGTGCTGTTGCTGCCCCGGACAAATTCCAGCTTGCATATGCATGCCGACAGGGCGGATTGGAGGGTTAATGGATGATACGTATGCTGTTCTAGACATTATTTTTAGGATGAACTCGGACTATATATGAAATGCTTGATGGCGACTGTTTATTTGTGTAAAGATTCAATGGGGATTGGGGGAGAGGGGGGGGGTGGATTTGCGTAAGGAGAACAGTTTTCTTGACGACCTGCAGATACCCCTTGGGAATAATATAATGAATTATCTTTGTTGCTTCCTGGGAAGAAAAGGGTAGTGGACCCGGGCCAATTAATGTTAGTTAGTTCGGAATATGATTTTGAATCTTTTATAATAATGCATCATGAATTGTCTGCCGCATTCAACTATACGCCATAAAATATCCAAGGCAACAAAATGCAAATGCGGATAGATATACAAAACAAGAATAAAGCGTAGGAATACACATGGCAATGCTACCAAATACCGACCTCCATCCTGGATACTATATATGTATAAAGATAAGAAGACCACATGCATTATCCCAACACAAGATGCAAAAGAAAAGTGTAAAAATGCCGGGCCCCTGGCTCGCTCCATAATCCTTATCAGCTATGTCACAGCTACTGGGTCCGGCATCGACCCTGGCATCGTAAACTGTTCATCACCACCCCTCCCCTCCCTCCCACCTCCACCTCCTCCACTCTGATTTTGATTCTGATGAGCACCATAGAACGCCGCGCCCGCAGCATGCCCAACGCCAACGCCACCATCACCATGTGCACCATGCCGATACCGCAACTCATCATACCCCATCTCCCTTCCCGACGCCGCCCCCCTAATACTCCCACCACCACCACCACTACCCCCGGATATCCCACTCCCCCCGACCGCCGGTGAAGTCATACCAGGAATATCAACCGGCGCAGACCCTACCCCCACCCCCGAATCTGTATCTTCTTGACTGCCCCTCACCCCCGTCCTTCCCATCCGAGGCCAAATATTCGGCAACCCCACAACCTGCACCCGCGGCTCGACGACCCGTTCTTCAAACCATGCCTGCACGCGCGCTTCGACGAGTTGGGCTACTTTCGGTACGTCTTGTAGACGGCTGCGGGAGCCAATGAGGGAACGGACGGAGAGGTCGAGGCGGTAGTCTGGTAGGAAGGAGAAGGCGAGACTTGTTTTGGGGATGCCGAGGGCGTGTTTGGTGTGGGCATCTTCGGCGGCGGCGGCGGCGGTGGTATCGGCATGATTTGGTTGATGAGGGGTCCGTTGTCTAGTGCCCTGACGTTCGGAGCTTTGGCCGTCAATTGCTTCGGAGCTGGTGGTTTCTTTCGGCGGGGTTGGGGATTGGGATATTGTTTGGTCTGAGGTGCTGGGGCCGGGGACGAAGGAGATGCATAGTGTGCCGGAAAAGCGGACGACGGAGACGGCGAGGGCGACGGGGAGGACGGCAGAAAAAGGTTTGGGGTAGTTTAGGAGGAGGGACGTTTCGACGGCGAGGGAGAGGTTGTCGTCGCTTAGGTCGACGTCCATAAGGGCTTGCAGACGGCCGCCGTCGGAGTTTGGGTCTTCGACGGCGATGACGCGGCAGTTGCTGAAGATGGGAAATTCTTCGCCTAGTGATATATCTGTTACCTTGATGCTGTCGATAAAAGAGGGTTTTTTGTCTGGGTCGTTTAGCGTTTCGGATAGAGAGGCGAGGATGGAGGATGTAGGTGAGTCCTTGAGGATATATGCTGTCTGTCTATATTGCGCAATAGTCTGTGCGATCAGAACGTTAAACCAGTCCAGTGATTCTGGCTGGTGGGAGGAATGGTGGGGGCGGGATCGGCCATGTTTGGAGGTGGGATTCGTGGGTGTGGTGCTGTAGTATGTCTTTCGAAGGATGGAGCGGGTGTTTGTAGATGACGACGGGACGGGGCGGAGGATGTTGGACGTCGAGGGCCTTTCTCTGACTGTCCGGGGACTAGAATCTGCAGAGGTTGCGTTTATGGAATAAGATCGTCGGTGTGTGCTTGTGCGATTGGAGAGTCCACTCCGGGATGGAGGCGGGGGTGCTTCGCCGAATATGAAGAATTTGATAAAAGCTCCAATCAGCAGGACGACGGAGAGTTGGCCGAGAAGAAGGCCTTGGGTAAAGGAGAGGCTATATAAGGGACTGTTAGAATGGTTGGAGACGCTTGATCGGGAGGGGGCGGCGGGCAGTTGGGATATACGCACGAGGGCTGCGCCGAAGCGGGCGGCGGGGATTGGGTCTGATCTGTGGTGGGTAGGGTTAGTAGGGGCGTAGGAAGATTGGGAGTCTGGGGAGACCAACTCGGAGGGCCCGTCATTCTAACGGGATATTAACAGCGTGTGTTGATAGCTACACGATTCCATATCAATGGGTAGCTAGAAACCAAACTGTAGTTTGTTGCCGGTATCTTAAACTGCGTCCGCCATCAAAAATAGCTGTGAAAGATGAAGTTGACGTCGATGGGCAGAAGTGGCTTGAGTTATCAGATCAATCTTATCTCTTGGCAACAAGATCACATGATATCGGATATTCAACTCCCTTCCAAGATATAGTACTGAGGAGATTATGTAGATATGTGTGGGTGGGATTGGATTTATTTGAATATTTTCTTGTTAATACTTGTAAACCACCTTACCAGGAGCGGTGTGAGGGACTTCATTCTATGAGTAACCGGTACAGTACATTCATAGCAATCTCCACCAAAGAATGCAAATAAATGCGCAACCAACCCCTGCATGTTGTTTGAGACATAAAAGAGCAATTGGTCATTAGAAAGCGAACATGAGAGACAATCATTTTTGTATCTTCGAAGCACAAAAAAAGGCAGCCATAAATTCCCATTTTATATGTAACGTAAAGCATGCCATTGTGACAGCTCCATACCCTACATTACCGCCTCCTCGACCCCCCAAACCCAGTACTCTCCGACGTAGAAGCCGAGGGTGAAAATGACGGCCGAGAAGAACTAGGTCTTGAGCTTTCTGCTCGATTCGATCCCCATCCAGATCCTGTCCTCGACCCCGATCCACTCCGCCTCCCCATAGCATATGCCGCTGCGCTCCCCGCCGCCGCACCAGTCCAAAATCCAGGCCTCCACGGCTCCGTCTTCCTGTATCCTGGATAATCGTATGGAGGCGGGGGATCATTCCATCCTCCGCCTCCTCCTCCGCCTCCGGGGCCCCATCCACCTCCCCATCCCCACCCTTCGCCCCACCGCCGCCCGCCTCTCCTCTGCGCAGCACCACCATCGAGACATCCAAAAGCTGCCAGAACGATAACAGCCAGCACCCCGAAAAAGAACAAGAAGAAAATCATCTCCCCCAGGGAGTCTAACCATCCACGGACCCCTCTACGCACCCTTCCACCACCAAAAGAAGACGACCAGCCACCCCCACCAACAAGTTTCCCATACTTCTCCTCCCCTTTCTCCGTCAACAGCAACCGATACTCCACCCCACAACTCCCCTTCAACACCCACGGGTCATCCTTATCCCGATACCCTTCGCAGACCACGTCTGTGCTCCCCAGCTTAAACTCCGGCGGCAACTGCGCTGTGCATGTCCACTGCACGTCATTCTCGTCGTAGTCGTGGCCTTGGTTGATGCAGCGCATGACATCGGGGGTGTAGAGGGCGCATATCTTTTTGGAGGGCCCGATGCAGGTTAGCTGTTGGATGGCGGGGACGCGGCGGTGGGTTGTTTTGCGGTTTGCGTAAAGGGTTAGGGATTGGATGGAGGTGAGGAGGATGGCGTTCTTTGTGGAGGGGGGTTTGGAGGGGTTGTAAGCGTGGGCTTGAGTGGGGAGGAGGGGCAGCAGGGAGAGGAGGGCGAAAAGGAGAGTGAAGAGGGTTGTGTAGATGGGTGTCATTTTGGGGGGTTTGGCATCGTTGAGGATGTTTGGTAGATATGGTGATATCGACGATAGAGAGATTGGTTGTTTGCTGGAAGCCTGTTAATGGGTAATTTAATAAGAGGTTAGTTATAGGTTTACTGGGACGTTTGCCCAGCCTAAGTACTGCTCAGTCCGGCTTTAGGCAGACATAAAAAGTTGAAGCATAGTTGTCAACTTCCAAAATTCCAAGAGTTTGTTCCGGCTACGTCGAAATCCCCAGAGGCGCTCAAGTTGTTCACAAGGCTAAGGAAGCTAGTTAGTTCCGCCGTCAAGAAAGTACTACTATTTAATACCTGGCTAGTGAAATCTCCAGGCATGAAATCTCCGCCCCACCCAGATCAAGCTTCTGGCTGATCTCCATAATCAGTTAGAATATCCTAACTTTACTTAGCAGATTTACCACCACCACAGTCAACCAGGTAGGCTGAGTGTATACCTGGGTACCTAGGAACACATCGTCGTGGGCTTTCCAAATCTTTTGTTTTATGATTTCCTAGAAACTTACGAGTTCGCCCGCTCTAGAGGCAATGATGTCATGGGTGCCAACGCCCAAAAAAAATATCCCCAGGCCACATTTTTGTGCGAAGGACATCACTGCTCATGCATTCAAGAATGTATCCGATCATAACCAGCATGCGAACTGCCTTCTATTCGAATTAGGACCATGCAACAACCGGAGGGAGCCAACCAAACGGCGGCCAAGTTCAACTCCAACTATCGTCAACTGTTGGAATGGCAGGATACACTCGAGTTTCTCTGTTTCACTTTATATTACATCATCGAACCTAACCGACGTTGGCCATGTTATCAAGCGGCAGAGCTGTGCGACTGTGTCAGAGAGCTGAAAAAGGCATGCAATGATGAGAATGGAAAGCTATACCCACTTATTCAAAATGAAGGAAAGTGTGCTCTGAAAGCCAACTTGCGAAAGATATGTGAAATTCGACATGCTGTGGCCCATAGAATGCCTCAGACTGAGAATACAATGCACCACAAAAAGGCAGTTACTGAAGAGACTGTCACGCGGTTGGAAAGATTGATAAGAGCGTCTGCTGCGAGATATGATATCCGAAGCGTAAGGCAGAGAAGTTGAATTGAAGTTCGAGGCTAACTAGCAAATTTAGATGGAATGGTATCCGGGAACATGCGCAATGACAAATTCTTTCCGGGACCAAAACTCTCAAACTGTGACGGTTCAGTTGGATGGGCCACCAATCCTTTTAGCCCGCCAAATAGCTCTGGAACGCTTTACTGCTGAAGCAACAGCCTTGCCCGCATCGGAAGAGCAAAGGCGGGAGATGCACGGTGAAGGGCGAAGCTGTCATGAAAATGAACGGCCGGAGCAGGACGCTGAGAATCATGAGATTGATCGTCACCACAGCCACCAGCTCGAGTTATATGAGATCGCCCGCGACAAAAGAATCAGGAGAAGAAAGAAACACATCCAGGATATGCTCGCAACAAGGGACAGACAACTGGAGCAAATCAAACACGCCAAGAAATGTGAAGAACTTGCTTTACAGGAACTTACGAATATTTCTTCGCCGGATAATGATAGGATTTCGTTGGTTTTTATTACAGCTAATTTGTTTCTCACGGCTTCTCTGATATTTTATTTCTGAAAAGTTGGTTGTTCACAGCTGTCGCTATTTGGAGGCATCCAAATCAAAAAGTCACCGGGCGGAGTGAAGTCAGTTACACTTCATTTTGTATATTAGTGCAATAAAAGTCCAATTCGGTTAATCATCATCGTAGTTGTCACCAAAATTCGATTTTTCTTGATTTGCCTCCCTGTCGTTTCAAAAGTATGACAAAATGGGGGTTTGGAACACCGCGTATAACCAAGGGACATATGAACACATTTTTTGGTTTCGAGGGATATTTAGATTGCCGCCTCTCGATCGATACAGCCGGGTTTATTTCCCCTGAATCTTCCGCCCCTAAATTCTCCGCCCTTACCCCCAGCAAAGCTTCTAGAGAATATTAAATTAAATAGGCAGCTTGATTCTTGTAAGTACAAGTACCTTAAAACTCCATCCAATGCACCCAAACAAGAACCCCAGGGAAAACAACAAGAATGTGAGTTGTAAAATCTTTGAGCAGCAGCGTTTGTTAACTGCTAGGCAGAGATTTAAAGAAAATGTTGATGTCGCGTGGTAAGATACTGTTGGTTTTATTACTCCTGGTAGGTAAACTCCTGGAAGGCGGAAAATACATGATATATAATATCTCTTGCTAAATTTTATTTGTGTAGGTAAGAAATTTTATCCTGCGCAATAATGCACCAGGCTCAATTCATTGGATCTATCCCTCCTCTTCCAACAAGAAGAATATTTAACGTGAAATATACACACAAGACAAAAGTCATCAAACATAAATATAACAAAACCTCGCTAGCACGGGGAAAACTCTTCATATATAAAAAGTCCCGCCAGCAAAACTTGTAGCTACGCAGAAACAGCAATATCATCAATCGTGCCCAAAATCTCCTCCGTCCCCCCACCAAATTTGTGGCCACCAGTCCCTTTCTTCTTCCCCCTCATCCCCCCATTAACCCCACTTTCAATACTCGGCAAGACATTCGAATCCGACGGCCCAGCAGCTCCTATCCCCGTCGTCGATGACACGCCCCCAGGGTTCCGCATAAGTTCCTCCCTCGCCTCTTTCTCCCTCGCATGCTCTGCCTCGATCTTCTTCTTCTCCTCATCTAGCTCCTGTTCGATAACGCGCGGGTCATCGTAGACAGTATTCGTCATCTCCGAGTACGTAGCCAAATCGACAGCTTCACGGGGCCCTAGGAGAGTCTGTTTAATTCGCTCCGGGTACCGACGTTCCTCGTTTGAGAATTTCAGCTTAATTTGGCGCCGTGAGCGGCCGGGGAACATCTTGCTAATCATCATGAAATCTGTGCCGAACATGCGGAGACCGCGGTAGAAGAGGTCGGTCATGTCTTCGTCCCAGGACTCAACTTTTGTGCGTTTGCCGAAAGAGGCGGCGTTTATGCGTTTTGTTAGTGGGTTTTCTTCTACTTCTTCCATGTCGCCTTCGTTTCTGGCGGCATTGGCGTGGCGGTCGATTTGTAGGGAAGCCGCGTCAACGACAATCTCTCCATTTACAATCCTCATCTGTGGACCGCCCAGGGCGGCTGCTTCGGCTCGATCGAGCTCATCGCCGCCCATGCTTCTTTCGGTAGAGCCGGCCTTTGGTGTTTTATGCCCATTTCTGATCCGCTCCTCACGTTCCTTTTGTTTCTTTGTAAGTTCCGTCAAATCCATGCTTTGTAGCTCCATCTCCCGTTTCGATTTTTTTCCGGTACGGAGATCTCTGCATAGGTCTGACATTTTCACGACAGTCGGGGAAATTTCTATCGATTCTGCATCCTCTGGTGTGGGTTGACGTTTCCTTCGAGCGCGGGGTTTCTTTTCGGTAGCAGCGGCGACAAGATCATCTGCTATCTCTTCAGCGGATTGTGTCCGTTTTGTGGTAGGATTGGCAGCTTTCTTAGCGGAACGCTTTATTGCTGTGGGTGCCGCTTCAGGTTGAGATGATTGTACCTCGGTATCCGTCTCAGCGCGTGGGGGTTCCTCTCGCGGCGTAGATATAGGGTTTATAACTGGCTCCACGACCTTAGTGCGTTTTGCTGGTCGACTGTCGGCGGGCTGCTCCAGGCGCGGCCGCTTCGGACTCTCTGGAGCATTTTGGGTGGTTCGAGATACTGCTTGCCTGTCAAGTTGTGGCTTCGCTGATGCGGGTGAAACTTTGTCTGGCGGAGGTGCGCTGGGTGTGGAGGGTGTAACGGGAGCTGCGGTGGGAATTGGAGATGGAGATGGCTGCACGGAGGGGATAGACGGTTTCCGTCTTGGAGCAGGTATTGGGATGGCTGTGGATTTGACTGCTTGTTTACGAGTAAATGGCCGGGGCAGGGACTGCGGTTGCAATTGCGTTCGTGGCTCTTGTTGCGATGGTGGTTGTGGTTGGAGTGATTCCTCACTGGGCTGCGGGGTACTGTTGGCGGGGTGAACGGGAGCAGCGACTTCGGGTGTTGTAGAGGACGGCGGAGGTTGAGGAGTGTTGGAAGACGAATGTTTGTCTGCGCTGGCTCTAGCAGACGCTGGGCCGGCTGAAGCAGCACCTACACGGCGAGCGGGGGCCTTGGGCGCAAACTTCTTCCCAGACTTATCTACATTACGGTTAGTCATGACTCTGCATGCAGAAATGGTCCATTGCATAGCAGATCCCACTTACTGATCACAGAGCTAGAAAAGGACACCATGATGCAGGAGTAGACGAATTCAGCTGCTGCAAACCATGTTCAGGGGAGTTCTCAACAGTTGAATTTTCATTTCAAGACGTATAGAAATACAATGAGGGAGTTGGATGAAGTTTGATAAGGGAAAGGAACTTTTGGGGGCAGTTGCTGACTCATATTCAACGATAGAGATCCATGTGACCAGATTAAACCCTCCAAAAGAAGACTAGCGTGCAAAATATCACGTGGTGGCGCCAAGGCTGAACGCTAAACCAGATATGGCAATGGTGGATCTTTCGCTTTCTTCTTTCTCTTTCACTTCTTCATCTCTTCAACGACAACTCTCTGATTCCTCTTGATCTCTTCTCTTCACTCCTCTTAGACTACGCAATACCTCCTCTTCCTCGTCCTCTCCCCCCCTCTCTCCTCCTCTCTTCCTATCCTATCTCCTAGTGTTTCGCTTCCCCTTGCCAATCGCTGCTGCTGCTGCTGCTGCTGTCACGGTTATCTCGTTGTTGTGGTGGCTGTCAAGGCGGTGATCGCAACTTGCATCTGCCCCCTTATGCCCTGATGCCGGCCGTCGAAGCGTCCACGGTCCCTTTAGCCGAATCCGGCGTTGTCGTCAAAATGGAAGACCGGAAAAGACCTGCTGCTTATGATCCCAATGAATCTACCCCTCCCTTGAAGAAACAGGCTACCTCGCTGAACGGTGGTGCCAAGCCTCACCCAGACTCCGATATGCCGTGGAAAGATGACCTGGAAGTGAGTAAATCCCCTCTTTATTTCGCCTCGAGATATTGAATCAGTGAAACTTTGTAATATTCCATCGCTCCCTGTCACGCCAAAATGGAGATCAACATACTGACGGATTTGTCATGAAAATAGCGCTTCCAAAAAGACGCCATTTGGCGTCAGATGCAGGAATACAAACGCGAGAAGAGTTCGCTGGAAACAAGATTAAAGGAATTGGCGAAAGCAACTGAGTATCACAACGATCACCTTCGTATAATTGATGCGTGGTTTCAACAGGTAGAGTTTTTGGCCATCGAAAGATTATTTCCCCTTAACTTCCAGTGCCGTACACTAACATCATATTTTTTTGTTCCCAGTTGATTGACGAGGTCAAAGTCATACTCAATGCCTCGGACGATGAAATTCAAGGTAAAACCTATTCGGCCCATTTGACTCTTGCCTCTATAACTTATTTGATTCTCTCATGCTGATTCCCTTAGATAAACAACCTTTCCCCAGCGCACTACTGTTTGCGGATCATGAAAACTTCGAGAAACACCTACAAGCCCGTTCCGATGATATTAAAGCGACTATCTCGAAGCTATTCTCTCGCCCCGCAAATGTCTCCGCTGAGGTCATCGATCTCCAGGGTCAGCTCGCCAAAAAGCTTGCAGAGGAGAAAATCGCGATTGCAGAACTAGAAAAGAGCCTCACTGAAAAGCAACAGCTTGAAGAACGACTAGATGCCGCGTCGCTAAGGTATATGGTTGCTGAGAAGAAAATCGACCGGGCTAGAAGTATGACTGTAGCACGCTTGGAAAAACAATACATTCTTGGAGCGCAAAGACCTGGCGGGGACAACTCTTCTGTCAAACGAGAAGACAGCTCTTCGTCCAATGGGGTTGGAGATTCATCTGATAGAGTTGTCGAGCTGGAAGAGGCCCGTAATAGAGCTGCTGCCGTATCGGATAAACAAAAGGAACATCTAGAGAAACTCGAAGCAGAAAATTCGAAGCTGTTAACCCAGGTTACAGAATTGAATATTAAAGTAAGCATACTCCCTCTACCTTACCGTTTCTTATACGGAATCTAACGGGAAAAATCCAGTTTTCGAAATTGTCCGATGAAGACTATGCCCATACCGACCTATTTAAACAATTAAAGTCACAACACGAGGACGTCATCAAACGAATAAATCATCTAGAAGCAACCAATGTACAACTTCGGGAAGAAGCGGAGAAACTACAGGCCGAAAGGAATGCGTATCGAATTCAAATCGAGAACGAATCTCAAGCTGCTATTGGAGAGAAAGAGGCTCAGCTCGCCAAAACAGAGTCGGATCTAGCTCGGATTCGAAATGCCCGTGATGAACTTCTTGCAGATCAGCAAATGAGAAAGGCGGCCCAGGAACAAGAAAGAACCTCAATCTGCCAAACCAAGGAATTACTCGAGGCAAAGGAGTCTCGGATCGGCGCATTGGAGTCTGAAATACAGCGATTGGAACTCCAGATCGACGGAATCAAGGATAGTAGTCCTAGTATCGAAGACTTGCCATTGGAAGAACTACGGGCTAAGTATCAGACGCTGGAGAAGCAATATGAAATGTTAAACACAGAACTTGCTTCGATGCAAACGGCATTCAGAAAGACATCCAAATTAGCTTCACAAAAGATTTCAGACCTCAACATTCTCGAAGAGAAAGTTCAACGTTTGACAGCCGAGAAATCGAAAGCGGACCAAAAATATTTCGCCGCAATGAAGAGCAAGGAGGCGCGGGATGCCGAATTCCGCTCATTGCGAATTCAAAATATGAAAAGCTCGGATATAGTGTCTCAACTCAAAGACGCTGAAACGACAACCCGTTCCCTAGTTTCCAACGTGGAAAAGCAGCTCACTGAAACCAAAGAAACCCTCACAAACACCCTATCCCAGTACCATGGCGCGCGACAACAGCTTGCGGAAGCAGATATTGTTATCCAAGGGTTAAATTCGCAGGTAACGGAGCTGAAGAAGCAGATTGTCGCCAAGGATTCCTCTCTCTCGTCAGCGACGAGCGCCTGTCGTAAAGCGGAGACGGAAGTCGAGGGACTTAAAGCTACATTAGCTGACACTAAGAAGAGCCTGGAGTCATGGAGGAATAAGGGACTGGGCAATTCTTCATCGGAATATGAAATGCTTAGAGTAAGTATATGCGCCTACTCCATTCTATACGAGAATTTTTTTCCTTGTGCGTGAACATTCTTCTAATATTTAAACAGTCACTCGCGTTATGTACCGTCTGCCGAAGAAATTTCAAGAACACTGTTATCAAAACGTGCGGCCATGTCTTCTGCAAGGAGTGTGTGGAAGAACGGTTGACGTCTCGATCGAGGAAATGCCCCAATTGCAATAAATCTTTTGGAAGCAATGATCATATGCATATCACCCTTTAAAAAAAAACTTTAATATGGTTTAATTTTCTGTCTTGTATTTTTTTTGAACTAAACTTTCGCGCGTGCGCAACTTACAACCTGTACTATAGCCTCTTCTTTTTCCATGACCCTCCCCATACTTTCTTCTCTTCTTTTCTTTTCTTTACACTGGCTGTTTTTTCTTGCTTGCTCCCCTACTCCAGTATTTTACGTCTGGTGTCTGTGGGTTCCAGAATTTCTTTTATTTTTCTTCCTTTTTGTTCACTTGTTCTATTACGAAATGTACCTGTCCCACTGGCCAAAACTCTCTCTCATATGTCATGTGTCTTTTTTGTGCAATGGTCAGGATTACACAGGAATGAGAAAGGTGGGAAAAATGGCATGGTATAGCCTACCTGCTCGCATTTCGATTACATTACCATTGACTCATGCTTTTGCTTTTCTTCTTCGTCCTTTTGCCCCTTTACTTTCCCTTTACTTTCCATGTCCTCTTTTTCCCCATCTTTGAATCCTAACCTTTTTTATACAACCTTTTTGTTTTTTTTTTTTTTTTTTTTTGCGAATTTCAGACAATTTTCGCTAGTTTGCGGATGTGATATGGGGGTACATGTAACACCTTATTCAAGGCTTCTTTCTCCTCTTTCTTTTTCTCTCTCTTTTCTTTTCTTTTCCCTTTGCTTTCCTTTCAAATTAAAGGCGTTGTGTCTGCATGTTCGTTGGTTTACGCTTCCAGGTATAGGAGTCAGTGGAAGGTCTGTGTTGTCGCTGTTTCCGTACTTGGCCTTTTTGCTTTTGTTTAAGAGTTTGTTTGTTTGATGAATGGATGGTTACCTATCTACTAGTTTCTGACTTATTTGGCCTACTGTACCTTAAAATGCTTTTTTTTCTTCTCCTTTATTTACTTCTTCCATTTTTATTTTTTTTTTACTCTTCTTGCTTTGGTATTTTCTGACAAGCTGAACTGATTTGTATTCAGCTTAGATGTGTTGGGTTTTGGCCCCGAGGTCAGGGTAGATTTCCTTCTTTCTTCATGTTGGGAGAAACCATTTTATATAAACAAGGTTATATATGCTACTAGTTATTTAGGATGAATCCGCTTCTATAATAATTCAAAATTAAAAGAAGAAAGAAAAAGACAGATCTAATAATCCCCTTTCGCAAAATAATCCGAAGGGGAGAATTCCAGGATATCAAACAGAAAATAGAGGTATAATCTATCCGGACGATACCTTTCCCCAACCACCGACCTACAGGCTAAAACCCACCTCGCCAAAGTATCCATTTACTTAAAAACACACTTCACGAATTAAATATCCGACTATACAGCAACTCATGCCTCCCCACCCACAAATCCACCGTCGGCACAACCTGTCCCGCCTCCTCCGGTGCCACAGTCCACTGCGTCCGTATCCGCCACTCAATTACCTCCCGCAGCCACCGGCTGGCCAACACTGCCTGTGCCTGGTAAGGCCCCATCACGGACGCGCGCACGGCGGCGCTCAACACAGCTTTTGCGTGGTTAAGCATGTAAACGTACGCGGTAAAGGTTATGTCGATGTCCATGGCGGCGCAGACGACGGCCCAGAGTGGGGGTAAGTGGCCGTTTAGATGGTTGTTGGGGTTGGAGGAAGAGGAATTGGAGTAGGTGGTTTTAAGGGTATTAGAGAAGCTTGATAGTGCGGTTATGGCGGCCTGGGAAGCGGTGGGTGGGTTTGCGCAGTCGCCGTTGGTGGATGTGTTTGTGGTTGTGGTTATGCCGGGGTTTGCATGTGAATGTGTATGTGTATATGCATCTCTAAAGGCTCGCTCCCAGACGCCTAGCAGCGCTAGGCCCTGGGCTATGCTTGCGCGCCGCGTGACGGTGCATGGAGTTGATGCGTCGAGGTCGTTGTCTAGTGTTTCGAGTTGGTCTGGGTGTCTGTGGGCAGCCAGGACGTAAGGGAGGGTTGTGCTTGCTAGGGACGCGAGGGAGAAAGAGAGGAAGAGGTGGAAGGACGCTGTTGTACTTGCGCGAGGTTGCGATTGTGATTGCGGTTGTGATTGTAGTTGTTTATTATGTGCGAGGTAGGATTCTAAGCCGCTGGAGTAGGCGAAGGAGCCGAGCGGGAGGGCGGAGTCGGAGAGGAGGAGGAGGGCGTGCGGGATTGCGAGGGGGGTGGGTTCTATATCAGAGAAGTATACATTAGCTGTGGGAGGTTTTCTATTTTTTATATATATTTTTTTTGCTTCAACTAAAGCGTGTCTTCTTATATATAGAGCCATTGGACTGCTTGTTCTAATATAACTACCTGGAGGGGTTAAGTATTGCGCTGGGGATGGAGCGCTATTGGCGCTGTTAAGTCGCTGTTTGGCATCTTTCAGTCTGCACTCAAGGTCATCTATCTCTTCTTGTATGCTTAGTGCATTGGATTTAGGGCCATTGAGGCGTTGCATTGCTTGTTAATCCGCCCACGCACTTATATAGCGTCGAGGTGGTTTGGAGCTGAGGTCGTTGGTACGTTTTGTCTAATCTGATCTATAGCTTCATACCTAGGTATTTATTTACTGCCGTCTCACACCGCTATTGGAAATATTTCAGTGACAGCCATCAAAGTCATCATCCACCAGCCAAGCGCTCCCCGACGCATGAATTTGGGCCGATATAGCTATTTCTTTAACGGCTAAAATGCACTCGTTACGGTAACCTCTTTTTTATTCTCCTTTTATACGCATTGCTATGTCGGGGCGGCGTCTACTTGACGCCGTCATTTTCTTCAATGCTTCCCGCAGGGTTGCAGGGAGGCATATTGCCCTCCAAAGACGGCAGCTAGATCTACATATTCGCACATCTTCCTTAACAAAGGAAGTCAAAGCACAACTTGATCGCATTTCCCTTGGGCTCCAAGCGGCTTCGGAACTAGCACGCAAATTCGATGAGTCTCCGCAGCAGCAACCAGCAGAACAAGTTTCGAGGTCGCTTTTTCGTGGTAGTGGCGGGAGTCAACATGAACAGAGCAACGTGGAGGCTGCGGCGGAGAAGGGAGCGAAGGGAAGTGTTAAAAAGACAGATATAAATCAAGGAATTGGGATTGCATCTGGAGAACAATCGCCTCAAGAGCAGCTGAACACGAGGAATGAACCAGAGCGATCAGCCAGGGATACCTTAAATGTTATGCCAGAGGCGCCACAACGGCCCGTTGAGTCAAAACAAACATATCCGCTTCCTGAATCCACTACAGATGCGGTTGTTGGCGACTCAACGACGGCATCCTCTAGCGATGAACCCTCTGAGGCTATCGTGCAACAACTATTCCGAAGCCCAAGGGTTGCGAACACACTGACGAAAGGCGGCAGATATGGTGTAAAACAGCATAATATAGAGCCTAGTCAAACTGATAGATCGTCTATTCCAAACTCTTCATCAAAATCATATAGATTAAATACGCCGCTTACTCAATCTGATATGTCGCCAGGAGCATCCGAACACCCCACAGCTCCTGCAGCCAAACCAGAGGATATGAGCGCACTAGGAACAGAACTTGCCAATGATGCTGACATTCCCCAGGTCTGTTTACGTCATATCTGATTTTCTTTTTCTTCATACTGACACGGTGCCGCAGGTGGAGCCTCAAGATATCGTTGGAACACCAGCAACCCCTGTATACAAAATGGTGGAATCGCGGGTCCCTTCAACCCGTTTAGGCAGGCTATGGGAATACGGGGGACTAGCTACCTCAATGGCCTTTGGTATCGTTGGGCAAAGCATTCGTCGGGCAACCGTTGGGGGTGACTCTAGCAACGGTTCCTTGGTGTTCAGCCCGGAGAATGTCGAACGACTGGTCGCAAAGTTGTCGAAGATGAGGGGTGCTGCCCTCAAATTAGGGCAATTGATGAGTTTCCAAGGTTAGCACTTTGATCGAAATACATATAGCCTATTAGGAGTATAGCCTAATACTCCTTCCAGATGCAAAAATGCTCCCGCCGGCTATTCACGAAGTGCTTCAGCGGGTCCAAGATAAAGCAAATTATATGCCGGCGAAACAAAGAGATCGAGTCCTTGTGCACAACCTAGGCGATAATTGGCGGGATTTATTTGACTCCTTTGACGAGCTTCCTATGGCTGCCGCTTCGATAGGACAAGTGCACAAAGCAGTGTTGAAAGAGACGGGTAAAGCCGTTGCCGTCAAAATCCAATACCCTGGGGTTGCAAACTCCATCGACTCCGACCTTAACAATCTCTCCATTCTCCTTACAGCCTCACGCCTACTACCCAAGGGCCTTTTCCTTGACAAAACCATCGCCAATGCCCGCACTGAATTAGCATGGGAGTGTGACTACATCCGAGAAGCCGAGTGCGGCCAACGATTCCGAACCCTACTCCAAGACGAAACGAAAACCTTCATGATTCCTGACATCATCCACTCCGCCTCCGGCAAACAAGTACTTACCATGGAATACTTAGAAGGCATTCCCGTCACCCGTGTGCAAAATTTCACCCAAACCCAACGCGATTGGATCGGCACCCAAATCCTCCGCCTCTCCCTACGAGAAATCTGCGAATTCCGCTTCATGCAGACAGACCCCAATTGGACCAACTTCCTCTACAACGCATCTACCAACAAACTAGAGCTCCTCGACTTTGGTGCTTCACGCGACTACCCAGCTTCCTTCATCTCTACCTACCTCCGCGTCCTCCAGGCTGCTTCTCGGAACGACCGCGAAACCTGCCGCGACCTCTCCATCAAACTGGGTTACCTGACCGGTTTCGAATCGCCCGCTATGGTTAACGCGCATATCACCTCAATCCTCACATTGTCAGAACCCTTCATGCCCTCGTCCCCTGATGTCTATGACTTTAGTGACCAGACTATCACGGACCGGGTGCGCGAGATGATTCCGCTAATGCTCCGTGAGCGGCTAGCACCACCGCCGGAAGAAACGTATAGCTTGCATCGGAAGCTTTCTGGGGCGTTCTTGTTGTGTGCGAGATTGGGTAGTCGGGTGCGGTGTAAAGAGTTGTTTGAGAATGCGTTGGAGAAGGTGGAATGGGTTGATGGGGATGAGGGGTTCGTGGGCGATGATGAGAGACTAGTTGACGGCTTGAAGTGGAGAAGGGTGGCTGCATAGGGAATGCATTTTTAGGTTAATATTTGCACATATTGTATGATATAATTGGGAGGTGGGTATTTGGTTGGCCGTATCTCCTGTATGAATAGCAAGTTTCTTCTCCAAGCTTCTCTTTGATTTGGATCGATTGGCATCCTGGTTGATGGCTTAAGGCCGCAAACGGGGACTAACACACTGAGCCTCCATATGCACGGCGATACGAGGATATGACACCCATAGAAAAGGAGACAAAGAAAAGGGGCGACAGGAACATATTTACTTCCCAATGCGGAGAAATTTCCGGACGAGATCATGCTGGCTTTGCCGCTTCTTTAACCCCCAAAGAAACTGATCTCCATCGAGAATTTCTTTCAGCGCGCTCGACTATATCTACCAAGCGAAGGCAGAGTTGTCGAATGCCTCATGTCGAGGCAAAATCATCAGAGATCGAGTCAGCAATCCAGCAAGCTACCTACCCCAGGTGGCTCATTCACCAAGCACCTGAAGCTTAAAACCTGCCTTAGCCTCCCCTTTCAACTATGCTGTCCGATCTCAATGCCAGCAATTATCTGCAATACAAAGCAAATACCGATGCTGTAGCTTCCTGGCTAGCAACAACGGCTGGGGAACGCGGCTATCGGATGGACATGCAAACGGCAAACCCTGAATCCCAGGAACAAGAGCAACAGCAACAATTCAAACGGCTCAAGGCCAAGGCAAGAAAGCAGGCTCGCGAGGCAGAGGCAGAGAGAAAAGCAGAGGCGGCAAGCAAACCTAGCCCCAAGCTTCCTACGGGTACACTTCCAGTAAAAGAATTTGCCCGTTTAGCAGAATATGTCGCTGCTGCCACCGATCCTCCCATTGTCGTTCCAGCGAGCTTCGTGATAGCTCTTGACCGCGCCATTACCACTCGACGTGAACTTAGCACGGAACTTTCTTCTCGCATTCCCAGGGACGAAGAATCTAGAGCATCTGATGACAGGCACGTTCATTTTATTGGGGTACTAGAACATGTCCGGGAAGTCTTGCGGCCGCGGTTCGCGAAGAATCAAGTAAAATACCCAGTGGGCAAAATAGCTAGAAAATCAGGTCAAAAACACAACATCCAAATAATAAGCAACCTAGCAAACAAATTTGAGAGTCTCGAGCTTCAGGAGCCATCTAAAAAGTTTATCGACGCTCCCAATGTTATTCCTACCGCCTCCACTTCGAAAGTTAAGGAGGAAGTTAACCGCGAGGAAAGGAATCCGCCAGACACGGATGAAGCTTCTTTTAAATTTAAGCTTTTACTCCAAGACTATGGTTGGCTCTGAATGTTCCTCATACAGACCTGAACTCAATATAGAGACGAAGCGTTCAAATTGGAGTGCGTTTCTCTGGTGACCAACACGGCGATTGATATCGCGAGGCGAATGAGCGAAGATGTTGAACTGCTGTTTGAGGAACACATCGGAACCAAGACAATCCTCACTGCCATTTGTCACGCTATCTGTGAACAGTCCGGCCATGATCCAATGTTCCGCGAACAACCAGGTGACAGTATAAACTTCCAGCGATACGACGCCCTCGAGGAAACGCTGTTCCCCGCGTACATATTGTTGGACGAATGGCGTAACGCTGCCCTCCCAGCTGATGGCCTCCCAGAAGCCTATCCCAACGACCCCGGCACCTATGATCCAAATAGCGATCGATCTAAGAAGAGCGGGCGTGACAAGTTCCAAGAAGACCGCTGTCTGCTTCGGGAGATAATATCAGAATTTCTCGTACTACGTCATATAAGCCCTGCCCAGCCATTTGAAGACGAATTCACACGGGGACTGAGGTTGATGTTCGACACCGGAGTAATGCCTATGTGGCTTGTTTTTGCAGCTCAAGTCTTTTTGGACATTCATCACGTCCTTCGAGCCAAAGCCAAAAATGGATTCACCGACCTCTTCATATATGCTGGGACGCTTGTGATTTCCATTAAGGAGCATTTCAAATTTCGTTCCTCAATCCCTCGTATGAAATGGCTAGAGCCAAATGACATCAACTTCCGAAACCTACTGCAATGTATCAAAAAATGGGTGCGTTTGGATGCTATAGGAGCAGCGAAAACCCTAGCCTGTCGAGTTCCCGAAGAGTCGTTCAAACTGATGAGGTGCCACCCTCTCCTCTGCGGTATTTTGAGTTTCATCATCAAGACTCACTACCTAGAGCTCTGTTACTCCCTTGAGTCTGCAAGCAGTTATATCCTGGCTTCCGCGCAATTGTACAATGCGATCTGCAAACAACGTGTTGGTAAACACATATGGCAAGATATGGATTTTACTATGACCATCCATGAAGAAATGTTTGTTGGTGAACGGCCGAGTACGCCGCAGGACTACATCACTAGGTTTAATCTCAACCTGGGTCTTTCCATCACATCTCTCGCGCGGAACCCACGAGACCTAGGTGGACTAGTTGGAGAATCAAAATATAGCAACAAACGCAGGGCAATGCAACCCCAGGTTACCGTTTCGAGGCTATGCCTGGACCGATATCGGAAGGGCGCTCAACAGATGAGGTTTACAGAAGAAGATCTCGAAAGGATCATCACCCAGACAAAGCGGGGGAACGATGACGAGAAAAATGACGGTACCAACCTGGTGGTGTTATCATATTCCAACGAATTTGCCCCCAAAAACAGTAAAAAGCGGCGACCGGACCGTCCACCTTTCATCGAACTTCTGGAGAAACTTCGGTACGCAGTCCACGGCGAAACCAGGGACCTCACATTCGATATTTTGATTCTGCATGACCTTTGCTGGAAGATACTTCGCAGGGTACGCGAAGCGTGTACCCCGCTCTTATTGGAGCTTATAGGTCCGGAGTTTATCCCAAGGGAGCAAGACCTTTCACTTATTTTAGGGTGTATATTCATGGCAGGCAGAATAGCAACGAGGTCGGGTATCGGCTCTTTGGAGAACGAACTGCTGAGATCCGCTGCGAGGGCGGTTGACGAGATGGTACGGAAAAGGGGTTCGTTAGGAATCAAAGCTCTGGACAGATATGGGTATGGTATTTCTGCGGCATTTTCGAGCAAAGCAGAGCTGTCATAGTAGAGGTCTATGAGAAGTTCATTATCTCCTTGGGACACCTGTGGTCCCTTCCAAAGAAGCCTATATTCGCCCGATTCCGCCTATAGTGTCTGAGAGAGTGACTTGACCAAAAGATGTGTGCCATTGTAGCGACAGTCAAAAACCGACAGTCCGTGGCTGATGTATGAACATTAGATTTTTGGAGCTGAATCAAAGGATAGAGGTTTCTTTTATTATTTATTATTTTCTATTTGCAACCACCTCTAGAGTAAACTCTTTACATACTTGCACTTCTCGAGGTTCGTAAATGATCTATGTACTCTCAATTTTGCTTAATACCAACGCATTTTCGAATGCAAGTTCTCTTCCCTCCGATTTCGTCTTCATCGACAATTTTAATCCCGTGGATGTTCCCCTCCTGCTCATATTCTACAGTGCCACTGGATATATTGTAATTATGTTTCTCGAAAATAGGGATTCAACCAGCAATGCAGTTCTATGGCTTTTATGCAACTAAATCGATAGTAAGTGGGACTACATAAGGGCTGCGTAAGATATTGGTATCCTCACCCAGAGTGCTTATTATATTTTATTGCCTTTCAATTATTCCCCCCTCAAGCATGATCCATAATAACACGGACATTACTACGGAGTACACTACGTTCATATACTTTATTTCTCCACCAAAGGGTAAGCTCCGACACGCGCGCGGCGTTCCCCAATATTCCCGATATTTGCCCAATTTTCCTTGCATGCTCGGAGATTTCGGTTCCTTCGTCAGCTTCCATCCTGGACACTCCAGGGTCTGCAGTCATCAACCATATCATGAATCATGGCAGATGGAAGATGGAAGCTATTTCAAGACCCTAATAATAGCCATGCAGCAATAAAAACGGAAAGCCTCATTTCGCGTGCTTGCATAACTTAATTGAACTAAGGCTAACTATAAGCTCCTCTTATGGGACTCGTTACCGCTTAAGAATACCCCGTACGGAGTTGTTAATTTCTTTCCTCTGAAATAGGCGCGAACAAGGAGCTCCGGAGGTTAAATTCAATAGTTTGGACGAAGCCGAGCTGAAGAGGGGAAACAAGCAGGCAAGCAGATTTGATGGGATATTTTTAATTTAAATTATTATTGCGAATTAAATAAGACAGCATGAGCAGAAAGTCAAGGGTATAAAATAATGTAATACACACGCAATTGAGAAATAGGAAGAAACAAATAAATTCATTAATGCAAACAAAAAAAAAAAAAAAAAAAATTCATTCAGGCGGCGGCTTATATCTGATCACCATCCTCAGCCTCATCTGAATCATCACCTTCATCATCGTCCTCCTCCTCTAAAATCATTGTCGCGAACAGATCCTCCCTATCCCCCTCCCTCTTAATAGCCCGCCCACCCATACTCTCATTCCCATTCTCATCTTCCCATTTCCCCTTCCCCTGTATCCTCATTTTCTCCGAGTCCCATACATTCGCCGGATACATAACCACCCGCTCTTTCTTAAATCCCGGTAAACGCCACGTACCCCGCATCCCCGTCCGTTCCTGATTCCCATTTTCAGCTATATGAGGCTCGTCCCACCCCCTCATAAGAGCCTTCAAACTATTGCTGCCAGACGCTGTGGTGCCATATTTCTTGCCCGCGAGACTTGGGTTTGTTAGAGAGCTACTGCCATGTTTAATTGTTATTTTGTTTTTGCTGTTGTACTCGTTGTGCTCGGTGTACGACTCGCTTTCAGCGTTGATACCAAGCAATTGATGCATATACCCAGAGAAGAAATGTAGAGAGATCCCCGCGGAAATGCCCAGGACGCCGGCAACGCTGAGGAAGACGTATAGCGGCTGGGAGATTTCGTATCAGCTGAATTCGGATATTAAAACCATCTAGGGTTGTAGGAATAAGAATGTATTCACCTCGAATTTCAACAAGAACCGCCAGGGTAATAAGATGCAGATATGGAATATATAGAGTGCCACATGTACCCAGGGGGTGGCGAGGGCTCGTAGCACGGCTAGTAGGATATTGGCAGTGATGGTGATGGGGTAGATTGTATAGAAGGCTGTGGCTGTGAGAGCGGTTGCCCAGGACATCTTTTTCTGTCTTGTCCTTTTTCCTTTTTTTCCCCCTTTTTTTTGGTTTTCTTATAAAATTATATCTATTAGGTGGTTTGTTATATGCATGTAGTTTGCAGTGCAACGTCGCCAAATTTGCCTGGGCTTTTAAGGGGATTGGATATTGCGGGGAAGAGCTGATCAGTTTAGCCCTGAACTTGGAGGATGAAGAAGTTGGACGGGGTTGGATTGCTATATCTACTGCCCCATCCCCCGGGTGGTTGTACAGCGAGAGGGTGTGGTTTGGAAACAGACTGGGAGTGACATGGCATGTGTAATGGGACGAACGTAAATTGATATTCGTATCATCTATCCCAATACTATACTTATTACCGTCAAATATCATCGATCTATCTATCTATCTCTCTCACCAACTAAATTATGTTAGTTCCCTGACTTGGATGAGCAAGAAATGACTTATCCCTGACTAATCCAGCTCCCTGGTCCGTGCACCGGCCCTAAACCCTAACCAGCAGCAGCCGCATTTCCCGATTTGGAAGTCCGATCTGATAAGAAGCATCCTTTCATGCCCTACTTTTGATATACCTGTACATCAACCAGATATATTGATACATTGACACCCGTTGACAGACAGACAGACAGACAGACACACCCTAGGCCAGCTATACCTCCCCTCTGATTATATGACAGATTGAAAGGAGTTATTATTAACGCGCCCAGCAAATGGGGAACACCCCATCCAAACCTCCCCCGCCTGGAGGGGACCCAAATATCAACACCGGATATCCGGCGACGGCGGGCAGTCAGCAACACGCATACAATGACAGGCGGGTAAACCGCCGCACCTCCATCCAGGCCCTCTCAGGAACAACAAGAACAGGCAGCAAATCGTCCGCCGCCGACCCGTCGGCCACCTGCGAAAGCGCCACGGGCCATCCCATCCCGCATAGACAGCAGGCCCCCGTCCAGCAGTGGCTGCAATCCCGTAACCTCTCCGACTCTTCAAGACATGACCACCATCAGCAGCAGCAGCAGCAGAGAGATTCTAAACGATACCCGCGCGAAACTAGCGACAAGCGCGAGTATCTCCCCACCCGCCACCGGAGGGAACCCTCCCCCGAACCGTCCAAAGCAGTCCGTGTCCCCTCCGCCCCAGACCGCGGCTCGGGCGCGGGAGCGGGAGCGGGCGCCACCAGTAATATAAACGCCGGCACCAATGTCATTGCCCGCCCCCACGTCAGCGGCCACCATGAACAATACCCGTCCATAGAGCCCTCCGGCCCAACACTAAGCGCCTACTACGGCGCCTCGGCACACCTCTCACGACCCCCGCGACTGCCATTGCCCATTGGCGATGCGACCACGGCACCTGGGTCGCCGATCATGGCGCCGTCGTCGATGACCGGGGCGCATGGGGTTGTGCCTGTGTTGATTGATAACGCAGAGCTGGAATTGTCCGGAACTGGGGAGGACGGGAATCGGGTTGGTGGGGTTGAAACTGGGACTGGGTTGGGGGATGAGGAAGAGGAAGAAGAGGAGATGGTTGATGAATTGGAGGTGGATGCGGGGATGGAGGTAGGGGATGGGATGGGGATGGGTGTTGGGGTTGGAGGGGTAGGTGTTAATAAGGCAGTGACGACGACGATTGAGTGGAGGGGCGGTGGGGAGAAGGTATATGTTACGGGGACGTTTGTGAACTGGGAGAGGAAGTTTCGGCTGCATAAGAGGTGTGTGTCTTTGCTTTCTTTCTTTCTCTTTTTCTTTCTCTCTTTATATTAACTAACGGAATTTTTTATATATGTAGCGAAACGGAAGATGGCGTCCAGACAGCCACCCTCCAACTACGCCCGGGAACCCACCACCTAAAATTCATCGTCGACGGCATAATGAGTACATCCGAACAACTCCCCACCGCCGTCGACTTCACCAACCACCTCGTAAACTACATTGAAGTCAGCCCGGAACCCGAAGAAATCCCCCGCCCCCGCCGCGAATCCGACCGCGATCGCCCTCCCAAATACACCATCCCCCCAGGCCTCTACCCACCCCAAGTCCTCCCAGAGACCCTCGAAGTCCACCCAGACCACGACTCAGACCGCGATTACGCCTCCGACTCCGACACTTCTTCCCAACACCGACAACAGCAACGCCAGCCACCAGAGGAAGAGATACCACTAGGCGACTTCCGCGCGACGATCCCGCCTTTCCTGACCGACATAGACGGAGACGAGGACGGGGCGCGCTACCAGCAGGCGGCGAATGTAATTGGCGATGCGCCTGTGCCGCCTATGCTGCCGCTGCTGCTGGGTCGGTCGATATTGAACAGCGCGACGCCGATGAAGGACGATAGTAGTGTGTTGAATGTGCCGAATCATACGGTGCTGAATCATTTGGCGACGAGCAGTATCAAGAATGGGGTGTTGGCGACGAGTGTGACGACGAGGTATAAGACTAAGGTGAGTTTTTATTTTTATTTTTATTTTTATTTTATGATATTTTGTATTTTTTATTATTATTTTGTAATGGGTGCTAACTTGGTGATATAATAGTGCGTGACGACGATTGTGTATAAGCCGACTGGCGATATTACAGGATAAGATTGGATTGGATAGAATGGGATGGGATGGGATGATTATACGAATAGGGACTGGCATGGTATCTTTCATCTTCTACAGCGTTAATACCAGTGTTTAATCTTTTCTTTTCGGGAGAAATATTTCTGCCAATGTTTCCATGATACTTACCCAGGGTATTACATTTTCGGGACCTCCTGTTCTACCTTTTTGTTTTCAGACATGACCTGATGTTTTTGTTTCTTCTCTGCATATTATATATATATATGCATACAGGTAACTATATAGGTAACTACCTGGGTAATTTGGGGTTTTTGTTTTGTGCCGTGTTTTTCATATTCCCTGCGGAGTTTTATGCTATATTCAACCAGGGTGGGGAAATCATCTACGGGTATTATCCGTGGATCGGGGATTTTTTTCTTCTTATTATTATTATTATTACTGTTGGGAGCAAATCTCACGCACGGGCCAGAAGAGGGGGAATATACATATATATATATATATATATATATATATATATACTCCGTAATAAGATATGTATATATTTTCTTCGGTGTGGATATTTCCAATTTTTTTTACGGAGTAACTAGGTGCTGGTTAAATGGGTCAATCAATTAATTAATCAATCAATCAATCAATGGTCTCAATGGCCAGTATAAGTTGTAACCAAACTGTTAGGGCGGTTACAGCAGAAGGGGATTGGGGCCAGTCAGTCCTAGGGCCACTTGGCGGGGATGGAGGAAGAGGATAAATAAATAGTACTTATTGAGTATTATATTATATTATATTATATTATACATATATATATATATATATATATATATATATATTTATATAGCTAGTTACTCTGTATGCTGGCTGTATTATTTGGAGATGTTTGATCGAGAGAAAGAGAAATAATAAATAATAAATAATAAAAAATCGATCAGAAAAAAAATGGATACAAAAGATCTCTGAGACAACCAGCGTGTGGGGAGTGTGATTGGCCCACCAGCTGAAACAGCGCCCCCCCCCCGTGTTCTGGTGCGCGTTGAAACAGCCGGCGACACAGAAAATTTATTAGTCGGGAGAAGAGAAGAGAAACTGGCGAAAGAAAGAGAAGAAAAAGGGAAAAAGGGAAGAAAAAGAAAAAAGAAAAAAAAAAACGAGAAGAGATAACTTATTGAGGAGAAGAGGAGAAGAGAAGATGGATACATAGACAAAGAGGGAGATCTGTGTCTATCCCAACCAGCCTCAACTTCTTCTTCTTCTTCTTCTTCTTCTTCGTCTTCTTCTTCTTCCTTTCACCCCATCTACTCTACTCTAGTCTACTCTATATTCTCACTCTCCATATTCTATCCTGTTCCCAGCCTCCCTCCTCTCCTCTCCGCCTCCACATCCTCCACCCTAGTCAAACAACCCTAGGCGACATCTCGACCACCAAGACCTCCACCACCGCTAACCAACCCCCCCCCCCATCCCAACAACCAACCAGCGCGCTCTCAACCCACCCCCCCCCCCAGCACCTCCAGCACCTCCAGCAGGCATCTGGCCCTGTCAACCTGGTTGTGTCTCTGGTGTCTCTTGTGTCTGCTGTGTCTGCTGTGTCTGCTGTGTCTGCTGTCTATTACCTGTCCGTGACCTGATTTGGTCCCCCCCCTTCCACCTCCTTCACACCCTTCACAAGTGTCGGGCGGCTAACTGCATCGTCCACAGTTCATGAAAGTCGATCTCCCACTTCGCTCGTTTTGGTTGATTTGAAGACGCGAAGGGAGAAAAAGAAGAAGAAGAAAAAGAAAAAGAAAAAGAAGAAGCAGAAGAAGAAGGAGAAAACACTATTCATTCTTTTTTTATTATTTAATTTTAATTCTCTTATATTACCCGTCACTCGCTTGGAATAAATAATTGTGGAGGATTAGATCTTCGAAGTGGATGGACTGATTTTCAACAAACTTGATTGACAAATATACATATACAATATACTTATATGTATACCACCCCCATTACCTACCTAGGTATCTGGTTTATTCGTCTCATCGCTATCTACTCTCGATTTCGGCTGTGCGTGTGAGTCGAGGGCTACACTAAAACCCTCCTCCTTACCCTCCCTCCAACCTCCCGCCATCCATCCGAAATATCTATCTTTCCTGTCGCACCAGAATGTCCACTGCGGTCGCTCCACCCGCCGCTGCTCCCCTCCCCCCAATGGTCGACCACAACCGTGACCACAACCGTGACCGCGACCGTGATCGTGATCGAAATCGTCCCAGTGTCCTCGGCCGTGACAACGACTCCTCCAACAACTCACCCAACTCCCATCCCGCCCTCGCTCCCATGGCTTCCTCTCAGCCTACCTCCACCCCTTCGCGGGCTACAACAGATCGCGCCTCGGGGAAAACTACACCTCCCGATGGAAAGCGCTCGCCAATTAAGTACGTTTTTTTTTTTCTAAATCACTCCCCTCTTAAAGTAGAATCTTTTAATTTTAATTTTATTTTGCTATCTATAAGTGAATATATTTAAAATAAAATAAAATAACTAACTCGTATAGTTCTCGAAGCGGGGGCGCTGCGTCCAAAATCTCAGTCAAAAAGGAACCCCCAACCTCTCCCAGCCTGCACTCCAGCTCCCGTCATCGTCCTCGCAAACTCGATCTCTCCGCTAGCACCCTCTCCGCACAATCCGGCTCCACATCTCGTGGCCCATTGACCGCAAGAGAAGGCGGCCTGGCTGCCATGCACGATGTCGGCCTCGCCTGTCTATCGCCGGGCTTTCAGACACAAGATCCAGCCATCCGCGAGCAGCTCCAACGCAGCATTTCCGTCAGAGACCAGCAGAGATCCATAATCGAGTCACGTCTACAGAAAACAGCCAAGGGCGATGGGCCTGATGGCATCAAACCCTCAGAATCGAATCTGTTCGGCTCTCTCAAAACCCCGTCCTCGTCCAAGAAACGACCACCACCGGGATTATCAATCGTTCCCCCCTCCGCCTCGCAATTCGCAAATGAACGAGTCATTCAGTCCGCACCGCTAAATCAGACCTTCACCGGCCGCCATCACCCACACCCCATCACCCGCCATCTTATGAACCACCCATCAGACCACCATATGAACTCCCCCATCCCCCATGCCACCCCTGCAAACCAGACAAACAATCGCCTCCCGCCCATTGCGGATGTCTTTGGTTCCGATGCCCTCGTCCCCCGCAACCAAGACCGCGACCACCGTGACTGGGACCGCGATGACAGGAACAACACCCACAGCCGCAACAGCAATACCAACACCAATAACAATGGCTTCTACCAATCCACCCCTTCACTTAATAACTCCACCAGTAATTCTAATCCTACCAACAACAACAATAACATAGGCCCCCTCCCCTCTCCCTCCCTCCCCTTAAACAACCCGACATCCTCCTCCACATCCTCCTCCTACACCTCCACCACAAAACGCCCGCGCGAATACCGCTCGGCCGAGGAAGCAGTACATGAACTCGCCGGCGGCCGCGAAGATCTCCTCCCGCGCATCATACACTATAACGGCAGCAGCACCAACTCAAATCCCACCAATAGTAACAATAATTCGCAGGGCCCTAACCAACGACACCCATCCCCATCCTTCCCCAACGCAAATAATGCAAATACGAATGGCACCCAACACCCACAACACAACTCCACCTCGCTACATTACCACCACCACCAGCATCAACAACAACAACAGCAACAACCACAGCAACAGCAACAACAACAGCAATACCCCCCCTCAACAGCCGGCCGCCGCCGTACGCGCAACGAGTACGAGCGCGATAACGGGAGTCCACCGTTGGGCACCGGGCCGCCGGATATGAGGTTTCGAAGTGGCCCCGGTGCGGGGCCCGCGCCTCCATCCCACGGGACAATGACGGGGCATGGTGGGAGTCCCGGTGGGGGGCATTCTTCTTCTCACGGCGGTAATGGAGGTGGTACCGGTGGATATGCTGCTGGTCCTGGGGCTGGATTTGGGTTTGGGACCTTTGGCGCGGGGAGGGATTCGCCAGAGACGCAGCGGAGGAAGAAAGAGGAGTTTTTGGGATTGTGTGCGCGGGCGTGGGATTTGTTTCATTCGTAGGGGTGGGTGTGAATAGGGAAGGGGGTGGAAGGCAGATGAATGTGGAAGATGTTTTAACTGCTTGTCTTTTTTTTTTTTTTTTTTTTACATTTCTTTTCTTGTTTTTTTGTTTGCTTGTTGATTGATATCGGTTTCGGTTTCGGTTTTTCGGTTTGCGTCTTTATTTTTATGGTTTTTCGGTATGGTTTTGTTTTTGGGGTTCTGCTTTGGGGTTTTTGGTTTGGTTTTTGGTTTGGTTTTTGGTTTGTTGGTGGGATGTGGTGCGCGCGATCTATCCATCCATCTGTCTATCTATTCTAAGCCCTCTGTGATGTACGTGGATGAGCTGGTGTCTGTGGTATGTGGATTGGATTGGATGGGATTGCAGGCTTGATGTTGACAGTTTCCCCGGATCTTTCCTTTGATGCTCTTGATGCTGATGTTGACGGCTTGTTTGCCCCCGCTGTCGCAGACGGGGGTTTCTCGGCGCCGCGGGTATAATTCCTCCCCCTTTCCATGCTGTCACTCTTGTTTTTTTGTTTTGCTTTTTTCTTTCTCGTTCTTCTTTTTGTTTTGCCCTCTCATTTCCTTGTTCTTTTTCAACCTTTATATCCCTGTTTCAAAAATACGCGATGTCTTGCTCACTTCCTTTTTCGTTCCCCGGTTTTTCTTCTACTCGTTTTCCCCCTTTTCATCCACGTTTGTGCTATTTAACTCTTGCTGTTTCGCTTTCTTGCTGTTACTTGCGCTGGCCGAGTTGGTTGAAAGAGAGAGGGGTTTGAAACTGCTTCTTCTCACTTTTTTATATCTCATTTCTTGATATATCGTTCAATTTTCCCTTATCTGCTTTCTCATTTTTTCTTACTCAACCCTTCTTTTTTTTATTGACATCTGTCGTTTTTCAGGGAGTCTGGCGTGTTATTTTTTTATTTTTTATTTTTTTATTTTGTCTATCTTCGTTTCCTGCCTTCTCTTCTCTTCTCTTCGCCATGAACCAGGCATTCTACTTTTGTGACCTATTTTTATTTTTATTTTCACATTACATTTTCAACTTTCAATATTTTCAATTCTATCTTTATCTCAAATATCTTTATATCTGTTCAGTGTCTATCTAGGTGTCATTTCAATTTTTATATAAACATCTAGTTAAAACTCCTTTATTCTCACTCTTGAATAAAGGGTTTTTGTTTTTTGTTTTTTTCAAACTCTTTAATTTGTCAGATGTTTGACCATTTTTGTTTTTGCTTTAAATTTAATACTACTAAGAAGTGAACATTTTTGTCAAGGCTTTTTAGTTATATGTAAAATATGATTATTCATATGTTCAAATTCAGTCTGCAGTGTGAAGCTAGACTAGTATTTTACAATTACAGGCATAGGCTCAACTTGAAAATGAAGAGAAAGAGAATTTAAATATAGGTTTTTTCATGGATGTATAGGCATATATACCTGCTCTATTTTTCGCTATATATATATAGACAATGCCTGTTTTTGAGTTTTGAACAACTGAAAGAAAATAATACAGACTGATCAGTTCTGTTATTTTTCTTCATGTTCTTATTGCTTGCATTGGACCACACCGCGTTGCATGTGCGAGAAAGGGGGGATGAAATATATATTTTCTGTAAGATGTGTGATGTTTTGGCATTCATCTCTTGAGTAAGCTCTTCATTATTCCGGTGGTATCTATCTATGTATATAGAGTATGAGCTCTATGCAATTATGTATCTCTCTCTTCTGTAGGAAAAAAAAAACCAAAAAAAAAAAAAAAAAACAAAAGGAAAATTCAGCCCTTCCCGTTAAACGAAAAATTCAAAATGCAATTCAAAATATCCGTCGCTTTCATATCTCAACATCTCATTATACAGAACCAAATCACCCCAATTTCTACTTGCTATACTCTGCACACCAAAGTCCCCCTAATTCGTTTCAATTCATCCCTAACATTACACCGCCATCCGCCTCTCTATTTTTATTTCTACTCCCCTCGCCAGTAACAGTTATGGCATCGGTAACAGTCGTCGCATCACGTCGCGCAGCATTCTTCTGTTTCTTCATGGGTATCCTTTCAGCTGTTGCTTCGTCGTTTCTGTTTGGAATCAGGGTTGGGTTTTCCGTTGAGAGGCTGGGTATCTGTTCCTGGTCATGGGTCTCGATTTGCACTTGCGAAGCCTCTTGACGGGGTTTGGATATACCCGTCTCAACATCTGCATCTACACGCAGACCGCCCTCCCCATCCATTCGTCTAATAGCCTCCTCATCCCTCGCTAGCTGCACGTCCCAAAACCCTTCGATATCCGCCTTCGAATGCGATTGCGGCAGCGCCCGTTCCCCGTCCTTCCGCTGCCGTTGCAGCTCCCTCCTCAGCTCCTCCCACTCACGCACCTTACAACTAACATCTTCATAGCGGGAGAGCACGCGCAGCTGTCGTAGGACGGTATCCAGCACCTTCTCCTCATGTGCGGCGGGGTTTGTGTTTGCGAACTCGGGGATTTCGATGATGTTATATGGTTGCGCGAGGGCTTTGAGGGCGCTGTCGTCGATGAGGAGGGTGTTTGTTTGGTTCCAGGGAGTTGTGGTGTTGTTATCGACTGCGGCTGCGCCTTTGTCCTTTTGTTTCTTGTTTCTTTTCTGCTTCATCTTGCCAACACCGCCTCCGACATTGGGTGTAGTGTCACCACCACCATCACCATCACCACCATTATTATCTCCCCTATTCTCAATGGCCCCCGGATAAAATTTCCCAATCCCAGTATCCCCCCACACCTTATCCAGCCTCTTATAAACCTGCACTTTCTCTGAATACTGCTTCGCTGTCAACCCCAGCGTATCCCGCCCCCATACAGCGACAAACTTCTCCCTCTCCTCCGCCGTGAATGTTTTCTCCAGTACCTCCTGCACTGTCGGTGGGCGCGAGCTTGTCCACACCATCACCGTGTAGTTTTCGAAGAGCTCGGTAATGAAGGCGTGGAGGCCTGGGCGCGTCTTGAAGCGGATGGGTCGCCGGCCTATGCGGTAGATTAGGGTGCCGTTTAGATCGAGGATTATGAGAAGGGGTTGAGTGGTTGTGGTTAGAGTTGGCGGAGAGGAAGATTGGGTGAGATAGGTGGTTGTTGCGATGGGGGCGGGTGGGGGCGTGACGGAGCGGGGAGGGGTGGATGTTTGGGAGTGGGGGTTGGAGTTGGAGCGTTGGGGAGGGGGTGGGCCTCGATTGAGATGTTGGTGTTGTTGTTGTTGTTGTTCATTAAAGATGGGCATGTGGGGAGTGGCCATGGTTGAGTAAGGGTGAATGGGGGTGAATGGGAGCGTGGTTGGGAAGGCGTGCGGATGATATTTGAGTGGAGGGTATTGATATTGGTATTGGTTCTGATATTGCTGCTGTTGGTGCTGTTGGTGCTGTTGGTGCTGTTGAGGGGAATGGTTTGCTAATCGCCATGGTGGTGGTGAAGCGTTGTCCAGCGGTCTAAATATCACAATCAACAAAATGTTTTGAAAGGGTATATAGGAGTAGGAGGAATGGTAAATATTCACATCGACGTCGTTTGCGCATATACAGGCGCAGGTTCATGTGGAGTTCTACCATCCTGCAAGGAGCCTTGCGCTGCATAGGGATGGTATGTGGGCGCAGCGGGGTCTAATGCTCTGTCCCGCTGCAGTGTTCCGCTACCCTCGCGCTGGGAGGAATATGCAGGTTGACGCGGTTGAGACGGCTGATGGCTCTGATGCGGTTCGTGCCCATCTTGTTCATGCGGCACCCATCTGCCAGTGAACGATCTCCATGGTTCTGGTCTATATATTCGCCCATCGTCCTCTCGCCCCGGCGGGCGTTTTGAAGGGTCCATATTCGCGGGGCCAGGGTGATGGTTAACTGTAGAATCAGAGCGTATCGGGGTAATTGCAAGCTGCGGTATTGGGAAGTATGTTAGAAGAAGGGAGCATAAATTGCTGGGGGAGAGACAGAAGATATAAAAAGAAAAGAGTTGCCTAAATACCCACCGTATACAAGCTTGGGATGTCCGTGGCAGTTCGTGATTGTGATGGCTGGGGACGATTTGGGAGAAGTGAGCGCAAAGGGCGCAATCGGACCATCATACAGGAAATTGGAAGAGAGCAAACAGCAAAGAATTGATATAACTATGCAGCCATTCTATATAAGAAAAAGGCCAAAAACCTGCTCCACTATCAATCTAATTGTGAATTGATTGATTTTCAATGCTTTGTCTTATATTATTTTTTGAGATCGACAGAAATACGACCCATATCACGTGCACCCTCTGCCTGAAATCTATTTGGGGGCGATGCTGGGTGCGGGGCGCTAGTCCGTATTAGGAAGCCCACGGCTCCCACCAGAAATTTTTTTTATTTCTCACCGCCTTTGGTTAAATATATCGGCAGAATAGCTTAACACAATTTGAGAGAATCTATTTAAATACTACCAGTATGTCACAAAAATATCCAAACATGCCGATTTCAAGTAAACTCAACCAACGAGTCAGAGCTCGGTTAGAGGAGGATGAGTTTGAACATTTCTCAGACGAGTCTGCTTCAGATGAGGTGTTAGAGGAAGGGGAATCTGGGGAGGAGGACGAACTCGATGATAGCAACGAGGACGATAATGAAGATGAAGGTGAAGATGAAAATGAAGATGAAGATGAAGATGAAGATGAAGATGAAGATGAAGACGAAGATGCAGAGAGCTCCCCCTCTGACATTAACCCCTCCCTAAATACTATTTCCTTTGGCGCCCTCGCAAAGGCCCAAGAATCCCTCGGAAAGCGAAAACGACCCGCCACCTCCACCACCTCCACCACAGCCAAAAGACCACAAATTCCCATCAGACATTCCCCTGCACCCTCTGCCTCCTCCTCCTCCTCCAACGTAAAAGAACAAGAACAAGAACAACATCTCTCCGAATTCCAAAAACACCTCAACGCCAACGCCGAAAAACCCCCTCAAAAACTCTCCCACCGAAGCTCCAAACACGCCCCCACAATCCAATCCTCCCGCCACGCCGTCACCCGCAAACGCACCATAATTGAACCACCCGCTGTCCCCAAATCCCGCGATCCGCGTTTCGATTCCGTCGTTCTAAACCACAGCACAAACGGCAACCCGTCCACAGCGACCAACGCCGCCATCCACGCGAACAAAAACTACGCCTTCCTTAACAGCTACCGCACAGACGAGATCGCGCAGCTGCGTCAGCAGGTCTCTACTTTACAAAGCAAGAAGCACAAGACGGAGCGCGATGAGCGCGAGATCGTCCGTCTCAAGCGCCAGATCACGTCTATGAATGATCGGCAGCGGACATTTGAGCGGAAGCAGATGGAGAGGGAGGTGCTTGTGCAGCACCGGCGGAAGGAAAGGGAGTTGATTCGCGAGGGGAAGAAGAGTCAGCCGTACTTCTTAAAGAAGGGGGAGGTGAAGAAGGAGGCGGTTACAAAGAGGTTTACGGAGATGAGTGGGAAGGAGAAGCAGAGGGCGTTGGAGAGGAGGCGGAAGAAGGTTGCTGGGAAAGAGAGGAAGGAAATGCCGTGGGGGAGGAGGGGGATGGAGTAGTTTTTTTTATATTAATATTCTTTGTTTTATTTCCTGTTATATCTGTTTTATATACTGCTATTGTCTGGGTAGGGGAAAAATTAGGTGGTTGGATATCCTTTTTACTACGTAGCTGGTGTTCAGGATTACCTTATGCGAAAAATAATCCCATTACGAGTCTCTACATATATAAATAAATTTACGGTTTGTTATATAGGAAGAGGAGGAGATCAGTGATTTAAACAGTTTTTGAAATTCATATTCTGGATTTTGTTTGGTAATCATACTCGAGATCGAATCATGTCACATTACTTCATTGTCTGGTCTTCAACCGCTGCTCTTTCTGCTGTTGAAAAGAGGGGGGGAGAGAAAATTATAGAGGAAGTGGAAAACATTCTCATCGGACAGGGGTGAATGCAAGGTGAAAGAAACAGGGTTGAGGCAGGGGCAAAGGATCGCGGTAAAACGTAATCGACATGAGAATCAATCCATTCACTCTTTACTTGCAGACACGGCCGTCAGCCCAGACGTATTCCTTGCCATCGACGGTGATGGAGACGTCCTGGGCCCACTGGTCCTCGACGAACTTGCGGTCCTCTGGCTTGCTGGCATCCAACTTGGTGAAAGAGTAGCTTTCCCAGTCAGGAGCGACGTCAAACGCAGGGGCAGCTTCTTGACCGCGGGCGATAAAGGCACCCTGGATAGTGGAGTCACCGGATTGGCCGTAAACGGAGGCAGCACCGAAGACATACTTGCGGGAGCCCTCGAGACGGGTAAAGAAACCACCTACAACGGAAGATGTTAGTGGTAATAAATAGAAACACTAGGAGGACATTGGACTAACCAATCAAGTTGCTGGACATAAAGATCAGTTTAAGCTCCTTGGGGTATTTGTAGTCAATTTTCCACAAGGAATATTCATCAGGCTTGTAGTGCTCCCAGAACCATGGCATGGCAACGGATCGGGTGTCTTCGTTGGAGTACTTGCGCTTCCAATCGTCAAGGATCAAAGTTGGCTTTGGGAGGGAGTCGAGAGGGTGACCGGCGGGCTTTGGGGCTGGTTTGGGCTCTTCTTTTGGCTCTGGAGCCTTGGCCTTCTCCACCTTCTTTGGGGCGACGTTCTTCAAGCCCTCTTCAACGAAAGTTGGCTTGGGAACGATAGCTTTGTAAACGTCCTGGTTAACGACGGTCTCATACCATCTGGTCACAGCTGGGTTATCTACACGCCAGGTTTGGCCTAGGACAAATTCGAAGCCACGAGAAGACATCGAGGCAGCAAAAAGATCAGCGAGAGTGAGACGCTCGCCAACCAGGTAGGTGTTAGAAGTGAGGTGTTTCTCGAGAACGGCAAAGGCATTTAGGGCAGCCTTGGAGCTAGTCTCGACGGAAGCCTTGTTGTATGGGTCACGTCCAACCAGAGGGCGGAACCAACCACCAAGAGCGGGGAGGAGCTCAGTGTTGGCGAACGACATCCAGCGGAGGATGGAAGCATAGTCTTGCTTCGTCTTCCCCAGTAGGGTGGTCTTCTCATTCTGGGACGCGACTACAATTATTGACAATGTTAGTCTGGGCACAGATATCTGGAAGATTTAAGCATCCCAAGTGAACATGGGGCAAAATTTGCACGTTGTAAAATTTTTAAAAAAAATGCAAGTGGGATCAGAGTTAAGAGTAGTCAACAGGAAAAAAGATTCTGTCAGGGATAACTGAATGATAATATGACTCATCATAAAAGATATATCAAAGAGATATATATATGTATATATGTGTGTGTGTGTGTGTATAAGGAATCCATACGATATAATAAGGGGTGACGAGGAGGGGCACATACGGTAAACAGCAATGGCAATGCACTCAGTCAAGACGAAATCATTGGCACCTACGAAGGTGGGGATCTTGTTCTGAGGATTGTACTTCTCGTACTCAGCGTCAGAGACAGATGACTTCTCGACGAGTTTAACATCGAGGTCATTAGCCTTGGCTGCCACTCGGCACGCGGTGGTGCGAGGGTTGTCCTGGAGGTGAAGACATTGGGTGTCAGTGTGCCCGAACAGCCCCTCATTGCTACATCATGCAAAACAAGCAAAACAACAGTGAGAAGCAAAAACAAGGACAATACACCAGCGGCAGAGAGGACACTTACAGCGAGACCGTAGAGTGTGCCGAAAGACATCTTGAGAGCCACAGAAAGATTGGACTTGTCTGGTCTGTGAAGGGAGAGGGAGAGAAAGTGATGTGGTTGTGGCTGTAGAGAAAAAAGAGTTTTGTGTTGGAAGAAAAATGTTGAAAAAAGAACGAGGTTGAAAGTTTCCTTTTTGGGGCCCGCCTTCGGACCGGAGAAATAATACTGCCGAAAGCAACCACGTGATATGTTTTTTCAACCTCGAAAAATCCAAAAACGGCAAAAAGAGACTGAAGAACCACGACGATATCAACCAGCAATTGTATACACGGCTTCTCACTAGCCAATCCTTTACAATGGCATGGCAGAGGCCGAGCTGCATTGCTCGCGCTCTCAGATCTGCGCAGAATAGCTTTCAATTGGAATCTCCTCTCTCGCGCCAGCCATATCTCTCCGCAGCCACCACGCAGCTTGGCTCTCAAAGACGTTCTTTGTCGATACCAGCCCAGCAACAGCCCGAAATTTCCGCTGCCCCCCCGATTGATACGACGAAACTAAAAACAACTCCTCAACGTATTCTCCCTGCCTCGCCAGCCTACTTTACCGGTACCCCGAAATTCATCGATCATGTTTTGAAGCTCGAACATATCCACAGTAAATATTTCCTGCTACCCACTGTCCCAGCGGGTGAAGCACCACGGACGGCATTCCTTAAGCATGCCGACTACAAAAATGCGATCAATGAGGAGGTACCTGCTGCCAAATATCGCCAGCTGCAGAAGATTCTCTCTAGGTTGAACCAGATTCAACCAGATAAGGCACCACAGGAAGTGAAAGATATCCTCAAATCCTTCATGCGACCTGGTGATCCGTACCAGCAGAAATTGGCTCCCAAGCAGCTCGACGAGATGGGTAGGGCTAGAGGCGTCGGCCGGCGGAAAACTTCACACGCGAGGGTTTGGTTGGTTGAGGGCGAAGGGGAAGTGCTCATCAATGGTAAAAATATCGTCCAGGTCTTTCCCCGCGTTCACGACCGGGAGAGTGCCCTCTGGCCCCTAAGGGCGACGAATCGGTTGGATAAATATAACGTTTTTGCTATTACCCGGGGTGGTGGTGTTACTGGTCAAGCGGAAGCCATTACTGTTGCTCTGGGGAAGGCTCTATTGGTTCATGAGCCTGCGATGAAGCCGATACTAAGGAAAGGTACGTTGTTGTATTATTCACAATTTTTTTTTGACGTGGCTATTGCGGCTTATATCAAATTTATGACCCGCTACTTTGTCTCTGTGTCTTCCGTTAATAAAATTTTGTTCACTGACGATTGTCCATCCTTTAGCGGGTTGTATCTCGACGGACCCTCGACAAGTCGAGAGAAAGAAGCACGGCCATCTGAAAGCCAGAAAGATGCCGGCATGGGTCAGGCGGTGAAGGATGCATCATCGTTCGTCGCACGTTTGTCCTTTATCTCTTTTCTTGTGTATTTGTTTCGAACATTAGCACCCCCACTTTTCCATTAGCACAACGTTGTATATCAGATATATTCCTGAAATTTTTTTTTTGTTATTATCCGCCTATGAGCGGCTTGATGACGGGTTTGGGTAGCAATATAGAGTTGAATTCAATTTCCCACACTACCAATTCATTTCGAAGTATCAACCGCGATCGGTTTACGTTCGATCCTTGCGATATCATACCTGGTATTACGTTATAGGAGTATGTCAAAGGCAGAAGGAGAAGAGTTTGCAAGCATAGCGGATAATAACCTGCCGAGAAAAGGCCGTGTTAGATTATGCGATGCTACTACTTTGCCGAGCGTGGAGCGTGTCAGAATGTGTCTGAATATTTCAATTTTTTCTGCTAGTGTTTCTGTTTGTTCCCCTGCATGATTCACATGGAACGCGCAGGCATCTGTCCTCAATAGGCACTGCAAGTTTCGTCGTCTGTAACTAACTGACAACGCTGCCCTTGCTTTCTAGCTCAAAAAGGAATTTGCCGACTTCGGATCGAAGATGTTTTAGCCCATTTGCGCCACATTTTCCCACATTGATCTCTATGCAAGTTTATGCATATGCCTTCGGATTATTATTATGGACCCCCTTTTCCACATTATCCAGGGATTTCCATGTCAGCAGAGCAGACGGGCAAGCCCTTCGCATTTTCTTCCAATATAACCCGCAGCATGCCGGTCCGGAAATGCAGTTTATCTGAACCGGGACCGGGGTTTTGGGCTCTGTATTCCCATTATATCTCGGTCCTTCCACATCCCGCCTAGAACCGTCCAAAGCCTAGAAGCAAGCCTATTAGTTCAGGGGCTAAATGATTTCATATTTGACCCCTTTCCCTCCTACCCACCTCTGTCTTCTCCCTACAGAGCCCTTTTCTGCAAAACTCCGAGTCTCTGAATCCCGAACTCATATCTTTGGGGTGGGGCCGGTACCAGTTTTGTGTCTACTTTTGCTTCTCTTTTTTTTTTTTTTTTTTCTTTTCTTTTGCTGCCTCATGCATGCCCCTGTTGCGTCCATGCATGGGAAAAGTAGCTCGGGCCCGCAGCAATGGCTCCACAGTAACTTAACCCGCCTCTTCCTGCTTTTATTTTACCAGTAGTGTTTATATCCTGTCGGCGTTCACGTTATCAACCACGAATTATTGATATACAATGAAACACACATCCGACGTCGTATATCTCGGCATGAGTTTTGCATCCGTATTCGCGTCGCGTTTCTGCATACCCGTCGCACATTGGTATCGGTCTCTGCCACAAGGTATAAACTCCGAACCCCAGACACCCACCCCCTATCGACGAAATGTAGCGAAATTCTGCCCAACCAACTACAAATACTTTAACTCGCTGCCTCCCCACTTGATCGACAATGGTATCCTGACCCCCTCTGCCCATGACCGCATTCATGTTTATGCCCACCTTCGGAGGGAAACTGAACTTAGCTTATCGCCCAGACGCCGCCGATTCCATGAAACTCTGTTCTTTCAGCATAAGGACCCACAACAGCTGGGCAGATCGTGTGAGTGTTATTACCAGCTGCCGGTTGCTGGACACTTGATGGCAAGAAGTGGCCGTTGGAGACGCATCTGTTTCCTACGTGACATGATTGATTACATGCTATGGTACTTTTTACATTTAACACTTGCTATGTTATTTTCTCGGGAAATGAGGGTTTTCGAATGGGGATATCTATTTAACATATTTGAAACTTCTGTTGCTGGTAGGAGTGGAGATCCTATAGGGGTCCGCGCGGTACTCTTTGTTATTTGAGATATTTTGGGATCAGTTGAGGTGAGGTGGGATGTGATCACTGACGAATGCGCATGTTAACCAACCAACCCGGCCCTGGGATGAATGAATATATGATGAAGAGTGTGTTGACAAGGGTGATTTGAGGCTGGGAGGGAACATATATGGTTTTCGTCATATTTAGGATGGTTCGTTTCTGTTATCTTCTAGAAGCACGGAGCACTCTTGGGGGTTGAGCTTAGGATCAGGGGTTTGGCCTCTGAGCCAGATTTTACCAATGGATGATATCTAGATGACAAAGAGTGTTGGGTCTCGACCCCCTAAACATCGGCCAACGTGTAAGTTATATATATGCGCATATGGTCCTGTTATCCATCGATATGTCTGCAAGTCGCGCTGTTCTTTTTACCTCATCCCCTCCCCTCCAACGCTTCGTTAAGTCTGGTTCCGCAGCCATTTTACAAGCAATGCTAGCGATAAAAATTCTTTTTTTATGAACATTTACTGCGCTACAGAACGTGGGTAGATCCATTAATATTATCAAAGAGGCGAAAACATGGTGGGTATGATAAAATTGTTTCATTCCTGTTTCATCAACAAGCTACCAGTCCCCATGGACTGCGATGTAATTCCGTGTGCGACAAAATGGATATGCCGTAGTCAGTCAACGGAGAGGACCGCCATTCGACAGCAATATTAAGTATCTCGAAAACATCATAAGTACCTTACATTCTCGAAATTCACCCTTTGAACATCGGATTGCAACCACAGATCTCCACAAGTCCTCCTACTTGCTATTTATAAACCTGATACCAATTGTCAACGCTGACCATGTATATATGATATCTAATATTACATTGGGAAGGGTACTCAAGCCCATCCATTTGTAATCCCATTTAATTATGTTTATAGTAACAGATGTGTATCATCTCTGGTTCGGCATAGATATGATGCCTACTATTATATATAACGGTGGCGCTACCCTGTGGCACGCCTCTGTCATCCTCGACGTTTCAGAAATTCCAAGAAAAATACTGGCTTGGACGATTCCTTCCCTTTTGCTCCTCCGCAACTTTTTCGCTCTTTTATACATCCACGTGGAAACCATGTGCTAGAAACTGGTGAAAACGTGGGCTAAAATTCTGTGCCGACGGTTCAGGGTTCGTTTTGGGATATTTTTAGCAAGAAAGCGGGATTATATAATCTCTGTTTTTGCCTCTTCTTCCATTTTCATATTGCTTCTATGAACGTTTCAAGAGTTGAAGAATTTGCAACCCTTCTGGTTTCGAGACGGAACCGTTCACGCTGGGCGGGGTGGGCGCATGTTGAATTTGATAATGCAAGATGCAAGCCTAAGTAAATGTTTCCCTCGGTTAATGTTTGGCCCACGAGCTCGCAGCCTACAAGATGATCTGAATAGTTGATCGCTAGGAAAATGAGGCGCAAGGCCGCGTCCACGTCGAGTCAATATTTCGTGAGATTAAGATGTGAACAGCATGTAACATGAGCCGAGTATCTTTGCGTAAATATTGAGCTAGATATGATCCTTGAATATGTAGGGTTTGCACCAAAAAATCTGAGGATTCAAATTTCGTTACCTGTGATCTAAATGAAAATATCTGTGGAGTTCTTAGGTTAGATATGGGTTAACAGGAAACGTAATAACCATAGAATTACGTACAATTGACGCACAAGCAGGCTCAAAATATCAGTGGGGGTGATGAGCAGACATGGAGTCGGTATCTGAGTATTACTAGTAGACAATTCAGGGCGCTGAATTCAATCGCACTTGAACCTCATAGGCTGGCGGAGCCCGGATGCCAGCTATAACCCTTAGTTATCCTTTAATTAATAATTAATTCCTGCACTCCTATTTTTGACACCCGACACATCGACCAGCGTCAGAATTGCCTCTCCGAAATTTCTCGATTGCACATGCATATAAGGTACACCACCTAGGAAAATTGTACCCGTGGCTGAAATGGAAAACTTTTTTGACTCCTTTTTTTATATTAACATGTGGGCCCATGCATCATGGATGTCTCTGAACATGATCTGTCCAATCAAAATGGGACCGGCGAATTTTGCGATGAATCTCGGCGGAAATGGACAATAGTTCCCGAGGGAAATTGTAGAGCGCAATTTACTGGGTGCCATATGAAGTGGAAATGCTTCTTTCAAATACAATCAAGCAGGATAAATCAACGGGTGAAACCCTGGGAAAGGACAAGTGTCACCATTTTTCCCTGTAATCATGTATGATTTCGGCGTACGGTGTGAGCTCCAGGTATTTGTCAGATTGTCTAGCCGACGAGCATTTAAGGTGGTGCGTGGTTGGTGGTAATTTTCTTTGTTGCTATTGGAAATTTCCATTTTTATTAAAAAACCGGTTATGGACAAAGTATGAGGGATTGGGCTTGGGAGGCCCGTCAAAAACGCATAGTTCGCCCAGAGGGCAAAATTCGCACTCAGAGATTGATAATTTTTCACACCCCTAGCACGACTTTTCCTCTTGTGTCTTTTTCCTTTTATGTTCTTGGAGCAACACTCTCGTGGGTTGAAGCCAGGATTGTTGTTTTTCAGGCAATTGGGTCTGATAATCCCGAAGATGATGTGCGCCTCGCGGCGGGGTGTCGGCACCGCTGAGATGGGGATCACAGCAATTAGTGTACCCTTCTCTGCAGGGGTTTGATAGACTATTGACTGCTCACTTGGCATCGTGACCTGGCTCGATTTCGTTTGTACCTGGTTTCTGCAGGCGAAACGGTCCGTGGCCATGAAATTTCTGAAACCGCCCACGAGTGTTCCAGAATGTGATCTGGCGAATTAGGGCGGCTGAGCTGAGGGCTCGGGAGAAGTGCGCTAGTCGATGACGGCCGCCGCTAAGAAGAAGGAAGCTGCTTCAAGTACTCCGTATGCGGCAAGGCGGCGCATTCGTCATCTGAGTTGTGATACCCAAACTTGGTTAGTCAACCCCTTTTTCCTTCTGGAAGAATTTTCGAAGGACTGGACATGGTTAGCCGCGACGGTATTAATCTCCGGTCCACCAACGACATGATCTCTCGGCATTTGAAGAACCAATGAGACGGAGGATATGAAGGGAATTTTAGGAGGGTCGTACTGGAGATGGATGGTAACATTGACAATATGGAGGTTAATATGAGTTCCTCCAATCACTGGTTATATGGGAGCTGGACCAAAGGAATATTACATTGTTCCCGCCAACCATTTTACTAGCGGCAAAACAAGTTGTAAATACCAGTACTCTGAGAAAGAGTTCCTGGCAAAAGTCAATTGCAGAGAGGCAGCACGAGGGTGAAACAATCCCGTTCAGCAGACTATCGGTGAACCCTTTTTTGATCGGCTCAGTAAGTAATCTTCACTGGGCCTCCTATCCCCTCTTCCTCGAATATTGCGTTGTCCGTGCTCAAGTGGTCGGATATGTATTCCAGATTTGGCCGGTGACCATCCGTCCGGACATGATAGATTCACGAAATAATAGAATCATGATCATATATACCACACTGACACCGCGGCCTTCTGAAGCCTGGAGCCTTCTTGAGCTTTCGAGATTAAAAAAAGACGACAATGAGACAAACCATCATTAAGACACCTGTTCCAGGATGCTATCTCATTCGAGCTTGTGGGTGTCTAGCCGCTCCTATGGGGATAAAGATAGAACAAGAGGAGTGGTAAATTGCCGTTTCTGACTGATCATACATTAACCGTGTTTGCAGACTCATGCCGAATGATGAGGAGGTGTCTTCTCGGAGATGGCCATTTGGCCTCGAGCTTTCCAGCATTGGGAAATCGGTATGGAAAGGCATTGGAAGATATCAGAAATAGAAGGCGAGTAACTCGGGTCCTGGCTTAGGACTTGAGAGTGAAAATTACGCATAATGTCGGGGTTCAAGGTATTACAAATGAGTGGCCTTGCACTGGGAACCATTGAGATCTGCTAGATGCTTGAACCCCAGATTTTTCAATTTTAATACGAGAATCGTCACGGCTTCCATTCCTCAAGGGTCCATCAGCCATATTTCTAGCTTGACTGCAAGGCACGAGGCTAGGGTCTGAAAGATAGTGCTATATCTACCCGATATTAGTTGGAATCATTCTTTACCCATTTTGAGGCTTGGGCATTTCAACCATCATGAAAAAACCCTGGTCCTAGGCCCAGGCTTTGCGAGGTACCAGTTTTCTGGGGCATTACTGCTTTGTCAACAGATGAGACGTCTTGCAGAAATTTATTGAACACCAGAATTTCCTTGTTTCTTGCAAACACATGTAGCCTTGATAGGCGTAGAATCAGCCACCACGGCACCTCAACCCAAAATCAGCACAGAATTTTTGGCAAGACCCTTGGGTATTCTTCGCAGCAGGTATTACTTACATATTAGTTTGATAAGCTGAGGTTAATTTTGCACTAGCTTACCCTTAAGGAAGTATATCCTCTTCGAGATTGACATATACGAAACCTGGTAGTTGACAAGTCAGTATGGGATGTAGGGGTTCTGTAGTTCTGAAAAATATCTGGCGATGACGGGATATGCGCGTGCAGAGTTGTGCCCTGGATTAACTTAGTCATCCCAAGGAGCTCCATAGTTATTTCTCATGGCATCCAGCTTCAATTTTTCAACCTTCAACCTTTAACCTCAACCTCAAGCAGCCCAGACCATATCTCAAGTTATTGTTTCTTACATGTTAATGGCTTAGATGCCTGGAAAGTCAGGCTGGAACCCCAGAATCATAGCGCACGGTGTTGTCACGCGAATGTTTTGAGCGCTCACATCTGGGCCTGCGTTGGCGTGGGTCTCACATTTCAGGCCTAATGCACCCAGCAGCCCTCTCTTAAATTGCAGGTTGTATTTATCCCAAATGAACTTGACGATTCACACGACAGGCCATTGCATAATTGCTAATCTGAGCTTCCTTCTGTCATGCTTCCAATTGGGAGTTCGATTATTATTTCAATCAAGAGCTTGCATTAACGACTGGAACATGTTATATCAGCCAAGCCCCTTAGCTACAGAACCCCTTTTTCGCACATTCAGGGATCGGCATATTACTGGCAGGCTACAATCATCCAAGGGGCGCTGTGTCGGCGATATTATTAGGAATGACGAAGGTCTGGTTTCCTTTCGACGTGTGTGAACTTCCCACAGGGCACATTGCTCGTAACGAGGCTGCCGCAAAATGTCATACCTAAATGCTCCCTCTACTTATTTCCGCGACATATACTGCCCCTGCCAGCACCGTTGACAAGTATGAGAAACAGGGATGTTGCCGAACTATTGGCGAAGAGACGAATAAAGATTCACCGAGAAATCCAGCAAAGGACGTAAGGCTATTTTGAAAGATTGCTGACACGAAAATTGAACAATTTTCCACAATATGGTTGTCTTCATCATTTGTCTTGCTCGTACAATCCAGGGATCTAAAGGCTCCGAAATGCCTATGGGCGTTTCAACACGCCCAACAGTCTCCGGTGCATCCTGAAACATGCCTAGTGAGATATATATTTTGCCCTGTGAGATGGTGCTGTTCACAATTTTAAGGTTCCCCCATGTCGCATCCAATGTTCCAGGCGATCAACCACGGCTTCCCTGCTATGGCAGGTCCTTGATCTTCACTTGATGCCTGCTCCGATCAAACTAGGCTTGGTGTACAGTAAGCGCAGCCTAGTCAGAAAACCAGGCAATACTAGCAAAATCATCTAGCACTGCACTTAAGGGATAGGGCCGACACTCTACCCACAGTTTGTTTTCTATGGCGTAATCTCTTCTGGGATCAATGTGCGTGAGATTTCCTGTTGGAAAATTTTACATTAGCCATATTCGGGTTTCTTGTTGATATTCTGGAGCTAGGGAGCACAAAGTTTTGCCCGACTTCCATTTTCCGGAGTCGAAACGGGCTTTAGAAGGCCCATTACCTGCATGTTATTCTCGATGAAAATGGCCCAATAGTTCGCGTGAAATAGAACCGCCAAACAACCAACCTTGATTAACTGTCCTGCCCTTGTTTCCTTTTGCGGGTTAATTATCCATGCAAGGGGCCAAAGACTTTGCCATCCACCTGGGCTCCTCGTCGTCTGTCCGTACAAAGTACGGCGTAACACTGGGCGCATCCTAGCTAAACCTTACATTCGCCTTTGTGGCGTCTCCCGTTTACTATTCTTTTTTATTTTTTGACTTTCAAGTCATACAGTCAACCCCAGCCGACAGTGATGCTCCATTACCGGACAGGATCTACAGTGAGGCCAGAACACCCCAGCATAGGGGTCGAGTGCAAGGACCTGCAGAAATTGCGAGAAATAAGGGTGAGAAACCAAAAGCGGTGTTGAACAGATACGATGGTTACCGGTAATAACTATGTTGTAAACGTTATATCCGTTACATCTGTCCCCTGATATGCGTCCTGGCTAACATTTATGTATATCACCCCGAAGTTACTTCCGCACGTTCCATTCATTTCTCGAGTAGTCTTTACTACAACAGAAAACTCGGGATCTAAGCTTTTTAGATCTTGGTTATAAGGCTCCCTCTCCTCCACAAATAGCCTTGAGGAGAGCTCCCAGCCCCGAGCGCTCCAATATTACTCACTCTACTTTCTTCCCTGAACGCTTTAATTGAGTCAGCCTCACGACTATTTTTGGGGTTCTTCCAAATGCAAGCCCTATGTGACTCGGGGCGCTGCCAGCTGGATTGTTATCAAGGGGTGTCCCTGTTCATTTCCTCAAGTTATTTGTTCGGTCTAGCCGGCTTCGGTTTATAGTATACCGTGACCGTTGATCAAACGCATTTATCTACCCGTATTGTTCTTGCTTCTCCCGACTTTAGCGCGGAGCAAAGTGACACTTAATCGGCATCTCCGCCCTTCTCCACTAAATATTTCTACAAGCCCGCATTTCTTAATAATTTTTTGGCTTGCCTGGTTATAATTGACTTGGTTTCCCTGTCGTTTTCTCTCAAGCTCCCATTATTTCCGATTGTCAAAAGTTATTAGGAAGAGAGCCACTAAACTAAATCGGACCTCATTCCATTGTTCCATGTTCTTCGTTCCTGTTGGAGAGTCGCCAGTACGGTGCGTCACTTTCGTTGCCACCAGGTAAGGACAGGCTCTCCTAAAATTTGCTCTATCACTCCAGTTAACCAAATAGCTTAGATAGTTCCAGTAACTCCCCACAAAGCACGAAACCTTCTATTTGGTTTGTCGTACAGAGCAGGGTATTGGCTTGGGGACAGGTGACGCAAACTGAAAATCTGTAATCTTCCGCTAGCTCCTTATCTCGCCTCCGGCGCATCGGCCCTCTCACCTCGATCCGTCGCGGGGCGGGAGCATTCCAGAGTACATCAGGGGGATGGATGGTGATATTCACCAACGAAAGAAGTATGACCCTTCTGGCTATCAAACCGGCGCTGGCGCTAGCCAGCATCCTGTTCGCCATTTGTCTGGCAGCTCTGCAGATCGCTTCAGACAACATCAACAGCCTGAACCAGCTCGAGGACCTGCCGCTGATGGAATGATACCTCAAAACCGAGCTTCTACACTCTCGGCTTATGGTGGCTATGGTTACACACAATCACCGTCCTACGGTACCCCCTCCCTACAGAGCGGGACGCTGCAGAGTGAAGGGGTACAATACCCGCCGAATTTTTCTTCCTCTTCGTCCAGAAACCAACCGGAGCAACAACAGCAGCGGTTATCGCAATATGAAGGCGATATGGTGTATAATATCACGCCACAAGCCCAACCACAGTCTTCGTATGAAGGCGTGTCACACTATCAGCCGCGACACTCTGCAGCCATCGAAGTGTTGGCAACTCAATTTGGGGTTCCACAGTTTTTCCAAGCAGAAGGAGCAGCAGTTGCAGCAGGATCCGACCAGTACTTAACTGCTTCCCAAGTTCAGTCGACTCCGTACTCGCAGGCGGCTCCTCTTGCGCGCGCAACTATAACATCAACATTACCCGAAATGATGGTTGACCTCCACGCTTCCACGACCACTGGGGGACTCGGCCATGCGGAATTTCCTCGCGAATCATTCTCTAGTTTCGATGACGCTTATAATCAGTACCAACAAGCCCTTAGACAGACATTTGAAAATACCCGATCCGGCAGATTGGTAGATGCAAGCCAATCTTTATTGGAGATATCAGAGTGGCTTCTGGGAAATGCAACCGAACTTGGTATGTATAATCGATGAGTTTTTAATTGTACCCTCGTTATTCACGTGGCACCTAGGGGTGCAATACCTTTCGAGCTAATAGCTGATTTCAGGTCTTGCTCGCGACGAGGAAGAATTGCATCCGGATCGAATCAAACTGTGGAATGAGTTCAATACATGCTGGCTTGCTGTATGCCAGAAACAAAAGGATATGACCCAGGAAATGCTGGAATCCGGATCGGACGCCCCTCCACCAGACCTTTTAACAGAAGACATTTTGAACAAGATGGGAAGAGAGTTGGTCCGGCTGTGTGATCGAATGGAGCAGCATGGGCTCGTTGACTACCAGATGGGGGTATGGGAAGAAGAAATTCTAAGCGGTGAGTATCCAAATCTATTCCATTTCATTTTCCCTCGCTTCGGCCAGTTTAGCCAAAATCTGAAATTCCCCAACGCATCTAACTTTGTGATTTAGTTCTGGGCCAATGTCTTGACCTCCTCGAAGGGAACGAGACCAGTCCTACCACTGCAAATTCCTCCAGAACAACCACCTCAGCAGCTCCTTGATACTCGAACCAATTCACCCACTCACCGCTCCTCTGACGACCGTGATGCGTCTCCTTTTTCCCGTGTACCTTTTTTGTATTATACAGTGCTGCATGGCGATGGCGTATATTCGTGTTACGTTTTCTCTTCTCTTGATCCGTGGTGGGCAGGTCCGCATTATCGGGTCCGCGCAGCAGATACCCCCATCATTGATTGCGTGCCGCTTTTTTCCCAATTGCATATGCATAAAGCAAAGCTTGTGGGTTGATTGATAAGTATTGCAACTTTGGGAATTTGGACCCAGATATGACCTGAGAGCGGGACTCCCTTTTTTTTTATCCTTAAAAAGTAATACCCCTCCTTTGCTGGTGAGTTACTGCTATTCGCCGTTTAATACCTCTCCATATATTTAATTACGATCGCGCCCGTGAGGATGCGAAAACTGAAATGCATTCGAGTGTATTTATTAGCACCAATGTCCTCTTACATAATGTATGTTCCCCTTTTGTTGAGTTGCACAATACACATGTGGCACCATTTTCGTTTTCAATTTCGTTTTCAATTTCGTTTTCACTTTCATTTCCTTCTCTTTTCTATTTTTGGAGGAAGGCCGAGCATATTCCATGCATGTTTCGCGGTTAGAGGGCTAGAAAACATATAGATCGGGTGGGGGAATTGGTGCGATTTGCAAATTATTTCGATGCTATAATACTGCGTTCAATTACGTTTGCATTACTTCGGTTTCTCTCTTTCTCACTTTGGCTTATTTAGTCGTCTCGGCAGAAGTGGTTACACATTCCAGCAGAACGCTAGACGGGGAAGCAGATTACTATTTACTTTGAATAGAGTCTACCTATGCCATTCCGCTTTTATCTCCCAGTTTTGCCGCCTGCACATCTCTATACCCTTTGGTTTCGCGAAGCTGTCGTCACAGACCTTATATTCGTTTCACGGCTGTGATACAATTCACATCTCTTGGAATCTTTTAACTCTTTCATTGTTCTGTTCCCAGAAATCGTCTGTTCAGGTGACTTTGTCCGTCGAACCCGCCTCTATCGATGGGCTCTGAATATTATGGAGAAGGACGTTGGTTGGCGGTTTTTTGACACTGCACAAGGATCAGGATCACACCGCAAAGTTACTGGTCCCTCTGTGTTGCATTTCGATGCCGCCTGAGTTTCGAGCTAAGCCTTGCGCATAAACCTAAAATATTTCCTCTTTAAATGTGCTTGACCAGCTGACAGGAGTTCGACCATGTTGGCAAATATGTATTTTCGACTCAAGGCTGGTAACAGTTTACGCGTTGTATTTCAATCAAATCATCATACTGCAATATTCATCATACTGCAATATAAAACTTTGGTATATCTCCCCTGACGTTCCTAGCAGCAGCTAATTGCTGATGCCACGAAAAGCACAACCCATCAACTTTTGGGGGGCTAACTTATACCCCTCAAATCCGCTTGCTAAACCCACTAGTCATTATAGTATCGAACATTCCCTTTGTCCCCTTAAATATGACATACAATCTCCTCATGTCGACTGCGGCGCCTGGGAAGCATACTTTTCATTACTTTGTCGACGGACTACATTCGATCATATACCCATTTTGCGATCCAGCCCATATCTAAGTGTTGAATACCCTGCGCACTGGCAATTCCATTCCGCCGCCGTAAAAAAATTATATAATTTAAATACATAAAAATTCCGTAGAGTTGCATCTGCAATCTGTTTCCTTTGTGTTTTGGTGGTGCACTGCATTTCCTGACACATTTCTGTGTTTGTCATTTGCTGTTGTTTATACTCCCTGTTTATTCAAAAGATTCTTCCATTCGTCACACACGGGAGAATGAGTGCGGACAGAGTTTCAACCCCAACTCTTCCTGCTGCCTTTGATATTTCTTCTTCCAGAACTCGCGCTGGATAGGAGAAATCGACTAGAAGTGGTTACATTTAAACATATCATGATCATAATTTGTCAAATCCGTAGACTCAAATTTCTCTTTCCATTTCCCTCCATCTATGCTTTTTGACGGATACTCAAAGTTTCAACATTTCCATTAAGACATCATCTCATATACCCGTTTCAGGCTTTCGGCCGTAGACGATATATCTGACCGAAAGAATAATTAGCCACACATCAGCTGGTTGGTTTGCCGGGGGGAGGAGGTGGGGTTTGAATTGGTTCTTCGATGGTGAATGGAAGGATAACGGAAAAAGTTCAGTGCACTTACAGATCGAACTGTGCGTGCACTTTCGGATTGCGGAGATCCTTCACCACGTCAGCCACGAAGGCCTGGATGGCGTCAGGGGACCATCCTAATATGCGCGAGAAGAGGGCCATGGAAAATCCTTCCATGCCCTCGATGACTTGGAGGAGGTTCCAGGTCCCGACTGTTTTCTGTGTTATCAATTTTATTAGTCCAGATGAAATCTCGGGTCCGCATTATCCCAAAAGCCTACCCGTCCCTCCCTTTTTAGAATGGTAGATAGGATCCCTGCCTCTTCATTTATGATGTGTCTATTGAGACGATTCCCCCCATTCTCTTTCTACTTAAATAGGGCTGGGTGGGGGGAAGAAAAGACAAGTACGCACCAATCTCGGATCCTTCGGCCATCTCCCAACAGGGACCCGCAACTTCGTAACAACCACATCGGTGAAACCAGCACTGCGCACCCACTCTTCGAGTCTTGGGCCTGGTGCCAGTTCACGGCCATGTTGGCGGGCGGCTTCATAGAATAGTTTGAACCATTGGCCGAGAGCTGATTGGGGGTCGAATGTTCCGTCATCGGAGTACCATTGAACATCGAAGTCTTGGAATTCAGCCCAGCCGCCAGGTATAAGGTGGCTGAAAGAAAGGGGCTTGATCAGCATATGAGGCCCCACATATAATTTATTTACATATGTGTACGGGCGGTTGGTTGATTTGGGGGAAGGGGAGAAGGGGATTTACTCATAACATCTTTCAACCAGCTTTGGCCAATCTAGTATTGAGGCGTACATGTAGCGGCAATGGATGTAGTCGAACGAATCAATGAATGTCCATTCGCTTTCGACGTCGTCAATTTCGAATCTCACGTTTTTTGGAGGGGAGTAGCTTCATCAAGGGAGAGGTTAAAAAAGCTGCACTTATTTTCCTTTGTGTTTGGTCTATTTTTCTGCTTATTTTTGGGGGGAAAGGGTAGCTACAAACTTTATGTTTCGTATTGCACTTAGGTCTACGCCTAGTATCTGTTGGTGTCGTGACCGTCAGTTTCTTGTAGTGCTGATAGGCGAGATATAATGGCGCTGGTTATCGGTACATCGTGGACATACCTGTGCAGAGGGATAGTCGTCACCTGGGGATTTGTATTAGTAAAAGGTGATTTCCTCAAGAGCAAGATATCAAAACGCACCCATTTGACAGCACCAAAGGCCGGTCCCCGCTCCAATATCAAGGATGTTCTGGGGACTCGCGCCAATGGGCGCAAGGTGAAGCTTCTCGTCGCAGAGCGCAACCATCATATAATGAACAATATCTAGTCGATTATTCTCTTTCTGTTGCAGGAGAATGAGCTGTCAGTCATAGACCTGCCAGCCATAATTTGGGGCTATTTGTCCAAAATTAAACCTGTGGTTTTGATTTGACTAACTTCGTCGTTTGGAAATATGTACGCTATCCAGACAATTTACATCAGTAAGTTAAAAGTTAATAGCATTGCGCAACCTTTGGTAGGAATATCAAATATGCAACTGAGTCATGGTGCTTACCGCCTTCTCTAAAGGAATGGTATCTTCTTCCTGCAAAAAAAATAAAATGATAAATATCGTGTCACGATGATATATGGCTTCCAATCCCACCGAGCGCAACTTTACAATGGTAGAACATACCATTTTCATATGTTTGTGTGAGAACAGTTGAAGCTAAGGATTGCGCAAATGACGAACTATATTGTTTTTTTTGTACATAAATGACAAATTAGCGACGTTTGTCCAAGCAGATATTTTGATATCAAAATATGTAGTTGTTTTCCAGCATCTACTGACAGGTCATCTTGATAGACATGTTCTCCGCTGGTATCGCACTAGGGATATCCGTCAGAATAATGCTTGAAATAGTGTCGAAAGAGGGGTAACGAGGAGGGGACATCCTGCTCCACACCACACACAACACATACCTCAGAATCAACCGAGATAGGGGGCGATTCGTTTGCCGACGACATCTGTCTAGAATATTGAGACGTATATATTATCTTTTTAGGGTCTAAACACGCTGATGTTTTGCGCAGCTAGCAGCAGTGTAATTGGTAATAAATTCGGCATCGAGAAAAGAAGCGGACGTGTTTATGCATATATAGAACACGTTACGAATATATATATAGTTGCCGTTTGATCCAGGTCCAAGCGAGCGAGGAGAGAGAGAGAGTCGAGAAGGAAAAAATGGCAAACAAAAAAGGCGAAGCGAGAAAATTGAAAACATGGCGGAGGGGAAGTTTATCAGCGCTTTTATTTTTCATGACAATAGGCAACTTGGTTGGAACACATCGACCCCAAACTCGCCGCTCTCAGAAGCCGTTCCATATGAGGGCTAGCTAGCGTTGGAGGATAGCAAACTACCCGACCGACGTTTTGGCCTATTTAATGCCGGTGCTCTCTGGGGTTATTGGCAGTGCAAGCTATCTGCTAACTGGAGTTGGGCATCAGCATACTGGTGAATCAGAAAGCTTCAATCCTGTCTGCTGGCATGCTAGCCATTAATGCCTGGCATCCGCACCGCCAGGCTGGGATTTGGAGGGATTTGGAGAAACTCCGCTTCGGGGAATTCTAAATTTCAGCACAGGCTGGGGGCCACTGGCCCGCTAGGGGTGCTGACTGCTTGAGAAGAACAGCGATCGTCGGCTCTGATGGCTCGAGTGGTGGGAATTATTATTACTGCGTACTAATGGCGCGCGGTTCTCGGGGGGAAACCCATTTTGGATCCGAGAAGGGCAAAAATGTTTTTTCGCGGTTGTTTAAACTATCGAACGAGCAAATAAAGCTGCCAGAAATTCAAACTATTTAACTTTCTCAACAACATTTGCAGCCCGTTGTTCGGTTCACCACTAACTTAGGGCTATGCCATGCATAACCGCTTTCATGCAAACCTCGCTGACGAGTTAAGCCAACTGACAAGGTTGTTCTGATGTGATACATCCAATTCTTCCTGGGAGCACCCAGGGAGAAGACAAGCAAGTGGTGAAAGCGACCCGGCCCTTTCGGCTGTACCCTTCCCATGGGAAAATGGGTGGCCCTCTAACCGTTCTGCATCAAGCCAGATGCCCATTTTCGGGTGGGGGACCTCTGGTCAGACACTTCAGCGATGCCGCTAACGGGCCTAGATGGAGTGTTCATTCGCCCCGACTGCCCACTGGCCATTGGGCTGTCACGATGAATCTAGGAGGGACGCAGTTACATGGGTATATTTACCCTTGGACCATTGCGCAATAATTGCAGTACCGGACGGCTGGATCCATACCTGGCGGGGAAGACAAGTCAGAATAACAATAAATCAGACCCGACAACTGAACAGGCCGTTGCAACCAACCCCGCTCTTTAGAAGCAGGCTAGGCGGCAGATTCTCGATTTAAAGGTCTTCTTTTTATTATTAATGTTTCGTTTGCGCGGCAAATCAACCAAGGTTGCGGGTTGCGGGATATACAAACTACTGATGGCTCTGCAAACGAATTGGCTTGCGCTGGTTTTATTTTATTTTTTGACTCTGACAATTTGACAAAGGACGATGAGACGACCATGCCCTAAGGTTTAAATGCACTCGCCTAGCCTAGCACGGACCGGGGTTTCGGTTTTTGGTTTTTGGGTTTTGGGTTTGGACATGAGGCACGCTCTGCAAGCCACAAAACGAGTATTCGTGGTGAAACAATTAAGCTGATTCTCAAAAATTGAACTGGCGAGCTCAAGCTGGCGTGGAAAGTGGGGGGGGATTCATGAGTTTCTCTGACTGGTTCTAACGCTATATATAAATAACCACCTGCAGAATACAGAAGAAAATATGAGTGCTCTGAATTCGTATTAACCAATCAATCAACTAACTTAATTCGAAGTACGGAGTACTTCAAAGGAAAACCAGGAGCTGGCTGTTTATTTTCCGTCTTATTATTATTTTTTGTTCAGGTGGCTGAAAACGGCTATGTAGTGGAATGAGGAACTGGGCATCCCATAAAATGGAATTTTTACATATCACAGGCTGAGACAGAGGTGAGGGAGTAAGTAGTAGCACGAGTATACCATGTACAAGGTTAGACGATCGATGGCCACTTCATAGCTTTCACTAAACAAAATAAACACCTCTCCTTGACCTCCCCCATCGTCCCAACTGATTAAATGTAACTGACCAGGCAGGGGGGATTATATCTGCATTGTCTAGATAGACTTTAACCTTGGACCAGGGGACCTCGCGAGGGAATGTGAAGGATGAGTAGGTAAAGTCGTTTCCGATTGTAGATCGTTCAACGACTTCCGCCTCAATTAGAAAACTGATGGCTCAATTAGAGAAGTATTGTAAGTGTAGGTAGAGACCTCGGGATTTTTATTGGGCAGCCAAGATGATTGTAAGTCAATTTAACTGTTCGCTCAAGCGTAGCCCCCGATGTAATAGAACACAAGTCTGTGGTATATCGGATGGGGATTTGGGAAAGAAAATGAGGGAGAAAGGTGCAAATAATAATTCGTAAATTGGGCGTTATTAACAGGAGGGAGTCGAGATAAGAACAAAACGAAGTGAATATAAAAGTACGCTTAGAATTGATCTGTTGTTATGGTTCAAAGAATTAGCGGGTCGAAGAGATGATGAAACAATCGGAAGGGCGTCTTCGATGAATAGATTTTCTCCTAGCAAGAGACATTCAAACATACCCAAAGTCATGCTCATGCTGACATCCGTATTCTCCACCATGCGCGTAAATTCCTCGAAACTAATCTTCCCATCGCCATCTTTATCAGCCTCCATAATCGTTTTATCCACAATCTGCTGCAGTTGCATATCCTTCAAGTTGCTCCCGACCATCATCTTCAACACAATGAACAGTTCTCCGTTCGAAATGTAGCCGTCGCGGTCGATATCGTAGACCTTAAAAGCAAAGCGCAGCTTCTCCTCTTTGTTCCCCTTTGAGCTGAAGGCCGATAGTCCTGAGACGAACTCTTGGAAGTCCACGTCGCCGCCTCCGTCTTCGTCGAAAATCGCTATCATTCTGAGTGTATGGAAGAATGGGAATAAGTGAAATGCTCACATCGATAGAGAGAAAGGGGGTAATACCGTGTCGCAAGAGGATTCGAGGAGACTTGCGGAAGGGAAAGGAACTCATCACGTTCAATTGTGCCGGAATTATCCTATATCAGATTCAACGATTTTAGCATGGATGAAATAACTTTTGAGAACACCCCCCCCACCCCCCCCTTTCCCCCCAGCAGCGCACATAAGAAATAGACAACATATCAGTAATGGAGACTCACCTTATCCAGCTTCATAAACCGTTTCCGTAGTCTATCGACTTCATCTCGATTGACTGGTGATACCAAGCAAAAAAAAAAAAAAAAGCCAAAGGTTAACTGCACGTGCTTTAAGATATGACAAAGTGAGGTTGCAACTACGGTTATAACGCACAGTTAGAAGCTGATACTATGCTATCTAGAACCTCTGAACCCGAGCTCTGCTGTCTGCGCCTTGCGTCATACATTGCTGCATTATTAGGTTCTGCGGCCATGGTGACAGTGGGAGGAGCGAGGGGTAGGCAATAAACCGGGGGGGGAGGAATGAAAATGAAACTGAAAGCAAAAATGAAATCTAAATCATGGGTATAAGCAAAAGGGAGAGAACAAGAAGTTATAATCCGAATCGCATTAATATATCGTGATAAAGGTGAAATTGTACTATATGAATATATATATATATATATATATATATCAATCTCTCGACATTGAAGTTTGTTCAAGGTTAAGATCCGTTATAAATGGCTGACGTAAGGTGCACTAAACCAAAATAAGCAGGCATGGTATTTTCTGAGGCCATTTGATATTGGCTGTCCCCGCACTAGCCGCATTGGGCAACTTAAGCGGGCCCCTGAGTCTGTCCGGACGCCCAAAACAGGCCAGTTCTTAGTGTCAAGCCAACGTCAACTCAAGAAACCACTGTCTCGCCACGCCGTTGACAACTGCTCTATCTCACCACAACTTCGCTCGATCGCCTTAAAAATACATCTACGCGACTTTGCATGATCTGGCCTATCGTTTGATACCCTTTTTGGGGACTGTTGCTTATGACCGCCCGGGTATTTTCGCCCCAGAGTTATGTCAAGGCTCGGGGGGATGATGCGGTCAACGCGTCCAAAGAAACTCACCTCGAAGCAACCTATCCCTATATTCCGTGAAGATCAAGTCGATCTCATCGAAGATGACCTCCAAACTACTCTACAGGCCATTGAGACCGGCGTTGAGAAGGCGGAGGAGACGGTGAGTCATTTTCTCTTTCCTGACCAGTTGTCGTTTTTTGATGTTGCCTGGTTACCATGTCACGTGATACAGAAAAATTTTTCCGCGAAAATAAGAAAACATCGCGAAAGTGGTGCAGTTTGTGCTGACAGTCCTCCCTCTCTGTGTATTCTGTAGGAATTCCATCTCCAAGCTGCGATAAATGCTGCTGCTCGTGGGAATATCGCGCAGGCTCATATCCCTACCCCCGAAACGGTAACGAGCTCTGTCCAATATGATTCCCTATATAAACCCACCTTTTCGCAACCTGCGACGTACATCCGTTTTTCGTCCACGGTGGAGGATTGCAGTGGGTGTACTTATAACTTAGTGGAGGAGGACGATGTTGCTCTTAAGATTATGAACCAGAAGAGGGATGCATCCACTCAATGTACCGAAGATCAATTCGAGGAGGTCATGGCCATCTTCGAGGAAACGGCCCAGACCAAGCAACCGTTTGCGACGGTCGATAGCCCTCCGGTCCTCTCATATTCTGAAATGGAGAATTCCTTTGACGGGCTCGTAGACGAGAATGCAAGGAGGTTTGCCAAGGATATATATGAACATTGGAAGTCCAGGAGAACTAAATCTGGAAATCGCCCCTTACAGACGGGACTCAAAGTGAGTACTGTAACCACACATAGAGGTAGATATCCAGTGCTAACCCGGGTTTCGCAGTTTGAGACCGGTCAGGATACAGACGATGGTGACCCATACGTTTGCTTCCGTAGAAGGGAAGTGCGACAGATTCGTAAGACCCGTGGTAGGGATGCTCAGAGTGCCGAGAAACTGCGGCGACTTAGAAAGGAGCTGGAAGAAGCTCGAGAGTTGGTCGCAATGGTGCGGCAACGCGAATTGGCAAGGAAAGAGTTGCTTATTGCAGAGCGACAAGTGTTTGTCCAACGGGCGGAAGTTAAGGAGATGAAAAGGAAACTTGGTATTAAGGACGATGATGATGACCTCGTCAACCAAAGGGTGAGAATTGTGGTTCGCATACGACCTGAAATCTCCCTTGCTAATGTTGTCTCACAGCAGCCAAAGAAACGGCCTGCAGAAGTCCCTGCCGGCAGCCGTCCAGTCGCTACACAACTTCGCATGCCCCCCAGGCCTGGAGGGCAACCTGGAGACGACCTGGTGCTGCTGGAAGATGTACAAGCAGATAAAGAAAACGAAGTCTTGCACGAAATCAAGCAAAACATTGCGAAGCATGCTAAATGGAATGAGGGATATGTCGACTGGACGACTGCACCACTTACTCCAACTTCAGACCATGGCTTCGATGCAGAGTTCCGCCCGGCAATCACCACAGAATATCTTCCCACACCTCCAGCTTCGGAGTCCTCGGACCATACGCGAGACGCATTGGAAGATGTTAACCGTTTCGATGCACTAACCAAGTTCACGATGTCAGTGCGACAGTGTACCCCTCCAGACGAAGAGTCTGGTAGAGACATGCCATCCTTCCGGCGGCGCATCGGGCGGGGAGGACGGATGATGATTGACCGTCGCAACCTCCCATTCCGAAATAGGTCAGAAGTTGATCCGATGAAACTTGAGCGGTTCAAATTTGACCAAGACGATGAGGATGTGGATCCGATATTTGAAATGGATCAGTTTGATATCCAGATCATGCAGCATCGGGCGTATCTTTCGGCCAAGTCAAGGGACCAGGCGGCGGCGCAAGCCCAGCTTCAGGCCCAAGTGCAAGCTCAACGGCGCCTTCAGGGAGAAGCCGCTGTGATGGCTGGGCCAAACGGTTCTCTAAACGGCGCAAATAACATGGTGCTGAAGGGGCCGTCTCAAACGCCATCCTGATATATTTTTTTCATCCCTTCTTTGTTTTCGTATTTGCCTTTAGCATGGTCGGCGTTCGTGGTCTGGTCCGGTTTCTCAGGTTTTGCTTTTTGCTTTTTTGCTTTCGTCACAATATCTGGAAAGAGGTCAGTCAGCTTTTTGTTGACATTCTCTCACACACAACACAGCAACCTTTTGAGGGTCAGGTCCCTGAGATTCTCACCTTGGGTCTTCCCTCCTATCACCCTCAACAAACAACACTCTATTCCATCTTATCAGCCCAGGCGATATAAATTTTCAGTGGCCTGAAGCGGAATGGAACTTCCCAATCCCACCTCTATACAAGTTAGTGTACATAGTCCAAACGGTATCGTTGATAATCCGTGTACAATACTGCGAAGTTAGCCAAAACTCAAAAAAATGGGAAATATTGTAACAAAAGACCCTTATGTCTCCACTCTCTTTTTGTCTCTTTATATAATCTTTTTCTTTTTGCTTTTCTGGTTTAATATGTTTCGATTGTACGGCATGCGTTTATAGCCTCCTCCGCTTGTCGTCCGAGCCCATAAAAATTTCAGTACTCCGTTTCATAGCAGAATGGGCGTCAGGTAATTGACCTTGGTTTGCAACGAATTCTCCAAGAGTGGCAAGAAGTTGTGACAAAATTTCTTTCTCCCCCTTTCGGACTTGCAGCGCCATCTTGAATCGTCTTGCGGATACCGTGCCGTTGGCGGGTGCCTGGATGTTGGGGAATGAAGCTAAAAGCTCTTCGTCCTTTTCGAGCGTTGTGGTGTATTCGCCCAGAGTTCGTTGTACCGCGCGTGCGAGTAAGGTAGCTTCCGTAATTCCCAAGTTAGGTTTCGGGGCCTTGTTCTTCATTTTCAATTGGTTTAACTGTTCCAGTGGCATTGTCAGGGTATTGAGGACGATCAACAACTCCTCTGGTAGCACTTCGACTAACGGTGCAGTGGGGTTGAGTCTCGGGATGCTGTAGCCGTCGTCCAACATTCCCAAATTTTCTAGGTATTCCAACTACAATACAGTCAGTCATATTTTATTAGCTGAGAGTCGAGGTTTTCCTTCTTCCTGTGAAAAAGGGGCAGGGGAAAGAAAACATACCCGTGGCTGGTCTTGATCTGCGGCTGCGGATTGTAACCCAGCGACCTTGCATATGGTGTGTATCGGAACTTCAGCCTCATCATATTGTGCATAATTCTCAGTGACGTAACCATATCGTCTTAATAGGTCTGCGCGAGGAAGTTCGCCGTAGTCGTTGAATATTTCCTCACCACTTCGGATGGGTTTTATCGATTTCATAGAAAGATAACCATCTTCCTGGAATAGTCGGGCCTTTACACATAGTAAGCGCGTGAACATATATGTATAATGCTCCACAAAGAAAAAGAGCTCACATTATTGCGATCTGCATCCGCATTCAAAAGATCAGCCAACGGGACCATTCCTTTGGAGAGTTGCTGCTCCTCATCGTCCGTTACATAGCCATCTTGGCCTTCCCTCTCTTCATCTTCGCCTTTTTCGATATCAAAGGCATAAGCCATGATCAATGAGCCCATTCGATGAGCAAGAGAAAGCAATACGGCCTTGCCTTCTGGTGAGTCGAAGGACCATACGCCGCTGGTGGGTTGGAAAAGATGGGGATTGCTGGATATTATGGGGAGAATTTTCAGCAGTATGGTTTCTTCTGCTTCAGTTTTGCCGATCTTGTTCAGGACGGCGCTTCCTTTCAGTTCTTGGAGTTCGGCACCCGTCCAAAACATCAGCGTGTCGAAATTTGTGGGAAGGACTTGGAAGTATCGTGACCATGGAGATGCCCCACCTTGGAGATACTCATATACCATCACAAGAATGAGGCAAAGCCAAGGACCCAAATCACTCTCATTTATATCGAGGAGATCTTTCAGTTTTGAATTTTGAAAACTAAGCACGAGGCCTTGTGGTATCGCAAATAGCTCCTCGTCCTCATTGATATCGGTGCAGGCCACTGGGTACCCGGAAACTGTTAGAAAACAGCAACAATGAAATGATTCCAAAGAGAATAACAGCGGGACAAACATACCAATGCCTCTCCCAGCATCTTCAGACCTCAGATCTGCAATTTTAATCTTGTGGCTCATTCTGACTCCAGCGCTCTGCCTTAACCAGCACATAAACTCGTCAGACAGCTGTGAAAACTTATCACACTCCCCGAAATGACTGTAATTCGACATTGTGCTTGGAATCCAGATGAAAAAAATGGCAAACGAGGAAAGACAAATATAAGACAGATATTGGAAAGCCCACAGACGGAGGGAATGAAAACTATCATACACAACACGCAGATGTAATAGTTTCCAAAACTTCTCAGCGTAGACGGTGTGAACAATATAGTCCGTGCTTCGGATAAACTGCTTACGATACTTCCGCCGAGTATAGTCACGTGGCATCCACCTTACCCCACTCTCTCGCGCATCCTACAATATCAAAACTATGATTCGACACTGGGCATTGACTGTGATATCTCAAATTGCGTCTTTGTTTCCTTCTTAGATGCTCAGGAATTGGTAACCATGATTGCTATAGGCCTCGAGGGCTCGGCGAACAAACTGGGTGTTGGGCTAATACTGCATCCTGACGGTGGTGGCCCGCCCCAAGTCCTCTCCAATATCCGCCATACCTTCGTTTCACCCCCGGGTGAGGGTTTTTTGCCCAAGGACACAGCCAAACACCATCGTGCATGGGTTGTGAATCTTGTGAAGCGTGCTTTGAAAGAAGCTCGAGTTACGGTGAACGATGTGGACTGCATCTGTTACACAAAGGGCCCCGGAATGGGGGCCCCATTACAGAGTGTAGCTGTCGCGGCGAGGATGTTAAGCTTATTATGGGGGAAAGAGCTTGTTGGAGTTAACCACTGTGTCGGACGTATGTTTTCCGTTGTTTTGATGTTTTTGCGTTTCCTTGATTCCACAGTTATATAACCTTCTTCGCTTCAACGGATGGTTTTATATCTCCTGAATTCGGAGGATCACTCTAAGATGAGCACCAACTGCGCTTCTGAGTTATCTGTCACAGCTTTCTAATTAATAGCAGATATCGAAATGGGGCGTTATATCACAGGGGCTCCTAATCCAATTGTGCTCTACGTTTCAGGGGGAAACACCCAAGTTATCGCATACAGTTCTCAACGATATCGAATATTTGGCGAAACACTTGACATCGCCGTTGGAAACTGTCTTGATAGATTTGCTCGCACGCTTCATATATCCAACGACCCAGCCCCGGGATACAATATTGAACAATTAGCGAAAAAGGGGCGAAAATTGGTAGATCTTCCTTATGCGGTCAAAGGGATGGATTGCTCTTTTTCAGGCATATTAGCGTCCGTGGATGCATTGGCTGCATCTCTTGGACTGGGTGGGGCAGAACAAGCTAATGAGGAGGCCGCCAAGAAAGCGATAGAAGCGCTGGATGATGTCACGAATGACGACATTCCTACACGCGCAGACCTCTGTTTTTCGCTTCAGGAGACGGTGTTTGCCATGCTCGTCGAAATTACGGAACGGGCTATGGCGCACGTTGGCTCGAAAGAGGTGCTGATCGTTGGGGGTGTGGGCTGTAATGAACGTTTGCAGGAGATGATGGGAATTATGGCTCGTGATCGAGACGGCAGTGTTTATGCGACTGACGAACGATTTTGCATTGACAATGGTATCATGATTGCTCAGGCAGGGCTATTGGCGTATAAAAGTGGATTTCGAACGAAGTTGGAGGATGCAACATGCACGCAGAGGTTTAGGACGGATGACGTTTTTGTGAAATGGAGAGACGATTGACGTATCGACACAGGCGTACTGGTTAGACATTGAGCATTTACAGTTAGGCGTTGCGGTTGGTCATCGTGTTTTAAAATCTAATCATATGCGGCCTGCTGAAAGTTAGGAGGCAACAGGTTAACAAATACAGCAATTCCATTTCGTCACTACGTTGATGATGCTGACATTTCTTTTTCTACCACGATAAGACATAGAGCAGGCATAAAAGGAGTTTAGGTGTTAAAAATCAAGCAAAACCTGCAAGATATTTTCATACGAATGGATGCTAGGTATACCAGATTATTGTCGGACGTGCATACTTTCGAATCATTCTCATGCTGGGCAAAATTCACCAATATCAGCATTCCGGGTTGATTATAAAATGATCGAAAGCTTACAAAAGAGCTGATGAGAGGCATCCATTGACCTCCAGTAGTTTATCAGCTCAAGAACCTCTCACCAACGCACATTTTCTTGAATAACTGGCACATTGTTCGATCCTCATTATGAATGACCGGTAGCGACCCGTGTCTTCTAGTCTGTCATAGCAAAGAAATGCATGACTTGAATGCTGAGGTTGAGCTTGTTTACTATCAAAAGGGATCAAGAAAACATTCCTAACCTAGGAGCCGGCGCATCTAGGACCAAACCTTATCCGTTTTTGAGTGGGAAATGTGCTCGCTCCGATTCGGACCTCGCTCTACTTGTTAATGAGTTCCTAATGTCTTAGGCAAAGTTACACAGCGCACATCACGCTATAACGACCAACGGCGCATAAACTTGAAGAGCGCGTCCAGTCAATATATTCTCAGATGCACGTACGGCGTGTTGGCTTGCTGACTTGTCACGCTTTTCTTGGTATTTCGATTCCAATAATGAATCTATCACATGAATTCATAAAAATTGTATTTCTTTTCTAGTTTTCGGCCCTAGTAGGGAGCTGTGCGAGTTCACCCAAACTCACACCAATTGCCATTTGAAGCAAGGAATGAATAAAAGTGTGGAAGGGAAAGAAAAGGGAGAATAATAGAGTGGAGTTTCAATATGTGTATGTAAATACGTACAGGTAAAAAGACAAGCTTTTGAATTTCTTCATCTGAAAACGGGTCACACGCCATTCAAAGCCAAGTTCGCAAGCTCAGCCGCTTCCAGATTTTGGCGCAGTGGAATATGCCACATCTGACAAGTGACGCCTCCACCACTGCTGTATTCCAACTCATCCATCTCGTCACTCAAAAGTTTTAGAAGCTGGTAATGTTGGTGGTTATCGCCGTGAGGCCCGAGCTCCTTCTTTTGCTGCCGCTTCTTCATTGAGACGCTGAAGGCATTCACAAGATAGTCGGAATCCGTCGCTAATTTGACATGCTGCACACTGATATTCTCATCGGAGATGTGTTTTATTATCTGCAACGCTTTGTAAAGGGATTCTATCTCTGCCCGGGTCTTAGTCTGTGGCGAGGGAGGGTTGAGGAGTGCGGAGGTATTGAAACGTGAGTGGGGCCCGAAGTAAACACTACAAGCGGCTCGAGCGCCAGACTGCCCCTCATTGTGGCATGCGCCATGGATGTATGTGACGAGGGTGGAATTTGTACGTTGCGGAGTCTCTGGTGCGGACGGGACGCTGCCTTGCAATTGAAAATATTCCTTTTGTTCGTTGTATGTCACTAGCTGGGTTGGGAAGTAGCGGAATACTGGCCCATAGAATGGGCTATGTTCAGGGCAAAAAACACGGTGGATATCTTCTTCGTCGTCTTGAAATGCCTTCGCACATTCCATGGTTTCCATGGTTTATGTTCATATTCCAAATTGATTTTGCTGGATATTGCTGGGATATATAGTTTTCCAGTTATCTCCATTGTTGTCGGCAGCAGCAAGCTCAGTAATGACATCATATCTGCGGAATTGGCAGTTGTCAAGATAAGCTGCTTATATAAGGTGGGAATCAAAGAGACTAGTCCCAAAACGGGGGCCTATTTCGAACTTTAAATTATTTTATCACCAGTCTGACTGCGCCAGGAAAATTCCTTGATATCATTTCTGCATTACTCTTTGCTACAGTACAGCGTTGTTAATATTCAAGTATACCATTACCTGGGAAATCGAAATTGTGTTGGCGCTAGAGACTACCTAGGACAACTTGTGAGACAGAACCTGAGGAAAATCAAGGCACCCGCGATCATTTGGCTGGTCCTGACGCAAACGACTGGGGAGAAGGAGGAGACGGCCTTTTGGTTCCTATTCATCGAACCATAAATTTCCTTTATATCCGATATATCCAATACCATTACACTCAAGATTCAATCATCAAGATGCCAGCTTCTACGCACTCCCAAGATGAATCCATGCCGGATGCGGTTCAACAGTCGCAAGAGCAAGAACCACAGTACCAAGAGCAAATAGAGGACGAAGAAGATACAATCGAACTAGATGGGCAGAGAATTACAATTGTAAGTGGTGTTTCATTTTTATATGCTCTCCTTTTTTTTTTTGTTTTTACGGAGTTGATAGGACCTGAGTACACCAGAAGTGTCGCTGCATTCTGCTCAAGTCTGTTTGGGCAAATGACGACTGAGCTTTTTAACACTTGTATGGGATTTTGTCGACCTCATACCGCTGTATTTTTTTATTGGTTACAAAATATCTAATCACTCAATTTGTCGCGCTTCTGAAAATCCAATTCTACTCATGTGGCTTTTTTTTACTCTCTTTCTCGATGCCTTGCTAACGCTAGTTACAGTTACCTGGGGCCATTGAGACAGCCGCATCATTCCAGTTCGATAAAGAGGATCACACCCTTGGAAACGCACTGAGATATGTGATCATGAAAAAGTGAGCATTCTTGCAATTTTTGCCGTATATTCCCATAGCGTCGCTCCAACGAATAAGCACTGCAAGAACAGGCATATCGTTTTCTTCCAGTGGATATTCTGTGTCAAGCTGCAGACTATACATGTTTACATTTACCTGCCCATGTCCTTGATATTTAATTTTTGCCGTCCCATTGGCTACAAGCAAAATCAGTGGAGCGAGCCCCTTTGATATACATAGAGGTATTATAGACTTACCGCCTCAAGCTGCTAACATCACTTATTTACAGCCCCGAAGTCGAATTCTGCGGATACACGATGCCGCATCCATCAGAAGCTAAAATGAACCTCCGCATTCAGACGTATGGTATGTGTCCATGGATCTCTGCCCCATCCTTCATTCGCCGTTTTATTTTGTGCATGCACATATATTACACAACGGGAGCGTCCTCAGTGGATCAAAGAAAGCTAACATACCGGCAAACAGACACAACGAACGTCTTTGCTGTCCTCGAAAAGGGATTTGACGACCTGATGGATCTGTGTGATACGGTAACAGAGACGTTCATCGAGGCGAAAAATGCATTTGGAGAGCTTGAGAGATAATGATTGATAATGTGTGTGATGATTATTATTAACTTTTTTGTCCCAAGTCATACTTTGTGCTCCATTTTTGTTCATCTGTCTATTTAAGGAAAACAATTGGGAAGATCAAAAGGAAAAGGAAAAGGAAGAGGCAAACGCTGGATGCGGTGTTCATTCTTCTGTCATTTAACGGCACAGCATATGCGGTGGTGGAGTTTTTATTTTTGTCTTGGTTCGTTTCGTCGGCATTTCCATTGCTTAAATAATCAAATGGGGTTTGCAGAAGTAGGTTGGCGCATTGAAATTAACCGGAAGGTTCGTTTTGTTTTTTTCCCCTATTTTCCGGCTTGGTGCGAAAGGTTCCCAAGGGCATTTGTATGCCCATAATCTGGTAGGTCAATCAATTCTGCTCAGGGCTACGGATAAAACAAAACAAGTACTGACAGGCCCGTATCTCAAATGGAGAACGAATTTCTCTTGCTAAACTAAGTAACGTATATACACATATCTATTCGACGTCTCCAACAACAAAAAAAAGTTAAGGATGCAAAGGAAAATAAAACCCATTAATTGCGGCCCTAAAGATTATTGATTAGCAATTTGCACCCACAACCGATAGAAGAAGCACTTCTTTCCATAATAAACTCACCTCCAGGAACCCAGACATGAAGTTTTTCGGCAGTTTTGCAGTGGGATCTTCTTCGACGCGGAAGTATTTCATCACGTGTGAGAGTTGTTTCCAGTAGTTCAGTGTTTCCTATATTTGTATTTTATCCCAGAACGGGATTCAGAATTAGCTACCACAATAAAATTCAATAGATAAGAAAGATATCATGTAAAAACGCAGAGATCCAGCGCGACAACCAGAGCAGGCGGCTGGGCTTGATGTGGAGTTTCGAACCGCATTCCTTTCCTACTACAACAGGAACAACAAATGCGCCCTTTATCATACCTGAAATTCGATATTGCTCTGGGTTACCAACACATCTACAACTGGTAATTGGTTCACGTATCGATGGCGTTCGAACTCCTGGCGGATCTTTGTGCGGATCGCGGAGACGGGGAGGCTGAGGGAGTACATGTTTTGGATCTCAGGCGACTAGAACAAAATGCGATCTTGTTAGCAATTCAATGCCACCGCCCGTAATCCAATCTATTCAGTGTAAGGATTGGTTCGAGGGGGAGTTGCATAGTCGTTCGCATATCTTTATCGAAGCGTTGATGTCAAACACCAAAAAGAAGCTTGCACTAACCGCCCGCAGCCATTCTCGGTATGACTTCAAAACTCTCCGTCTCGCATCTTGCCAATTGACAGCTGTTTGCGTCTAGTTAGCCAGTTTCTGGATAAGTAACAAGGGTGGGTGTGGATCGACGGGTTTGCTGGAGTATAGTCTGGGGAATTTGAATTTGGCATTAACATACAGGATCGCGTCCGCTGCGCCAGATAAGTGGGATTGAGTACCATTATGAGCGGTATGGATCTGTAGGGAATCAAAGGAGAATCGCGGGTGCGATGGGTGTGGAGAATGCGTCACTGCATAAAGCTCTGTATCATCAATTGAAGTTGGCGCTGCTGTGATGAGGCTAGCGAGGGGCTCACCGCCTTTCCAAAAGATATTGCCGTGAATTTTTCGCAGCTTCGGACTTGATATATTCAACTATCAAACTATAAACTTATGCAAACCACTGTTCACGACAATCCAAAATGCGGAACGAACTGTTTTCAAGGATATAAATAAATACGGCATCTGAGACTTCACCTACTATCCAGTAACTGTCGACCTCTCACCACAACTCGCCTTCATCCCCAAACCATCCACCAGCCCCCCGCTATTATATTCCCTTCCTTTATTCTCACCGCATATAATTTAATCACCTATTCCCACAATGGCACCAAACAGAGGCTCCTCATCTAAACCCTCTTCGAAACCCTCCAACAAATCCTCTTCTTCCTCCAAATCCAAATCCAAACCCCTCTCCTCCGGTTCTCGTGTCTCCAAACCAAAATCCAAATCCTCCATCTCCCGTCCCCCGCCCAAGGAAGTAAAAGCCAAACCGCGCACCGCCCCGGAGCATCTGAAAAAGAAAAAGAAGCGCATATACACCGAGAAGGAGCTGGACCTGCCACAACTGAATATGATAACGCCGGTGGGTGTGACGAAACCTAAGGGTATGAAGAAGGGGAAGGTTTTTGTGGATGATCAGGTATGTTTAGCTTTTGGATGGGTGGATTGAGAGGGATGTGAAATGGGGTGGGTGTTTATGGGATGTTGAAAGAATTGTGCTGATACTTATTTTTTTGGTGTTATTATAGGAGAGTATGATGACTATTCTAGCGATGGTGAATGCGGAAAAGGAAGGCCAGATCGAGTCGAAGATGATGAAGGCGAGACAGATGGAAGAGATTCGCGAAGCGAGGAGAAAGGAGGCGGAAGCTAGGCAGGTGGAGAGGAAAGAGAAATTGGTATGTTACCTTTCACTCCTTTTTTCTTGATTTTGTTGTGCGATTATCCTTGTTTATAAATACCCCCTTTGATTTCTGACATTCCACAAACAGGAAAACGTAAAGGATTCGCTCCGCAAGAAGAAACGACATGGTACCGATGGGGCCAGAGATGATGGGAAAAAGTCATCATCAGCAGGAGAAGCTAAGGAGTTCTCATCCTCGAAAACAACGGGGTCGAAACCCAATCGGAAGCGGGTGTCATTCGCGTAGAGCAACGTGAATCAGTATGGATTGATGGCGTGTCGTGGAGTAAATGGGGAGGATTATTTACTCGAAGGCATTGTACTAATTATGATACCTTGTTCTCTATTTTGTCTTTCTTAATCGATTGACTGGGGCACTGGCGTGGGTTTTCAAAAAGCATGACGTTCCGTTTTGATATTTACATTTCCTCCTTTTCTGTTATTAGTTTCGCATGGTTAATATGGGCCTGTTTACTTGCTGGAGTTAAAGTGTTTTATAGCCATATATTTATTTTTGCATAAACGTTTCCATTTTGTAAACTCTGACATCCCGATGAAGAAGGGGGAAATCAGTTTCATTTGATATATATATACAAACTCCCGTGTACGCAATAATGCAATGCGCCCTGCAAAACAAATCTATCTTGGTATCTAATATGTACTGTACATACAAAATGTTTCTATATGTATTAAACCAGTTCCATAACTCATTAAAAGATTCTATAGCAAACCTAACAATTACCCAACCGTAACAGCAGCCCAACCAAACACACAGACTCAGTTAATTATCCAAACCAACACCGGTACTTTTCCCCATACCCGAAAATGGTACAAGTGGCAATTCCAACTTCCGGCGCATAGGCGCGAAATTTAGCGCAGGGTCGATATGTGCGTCTTGTGGGCGGATCTCTTGATCCTTCTCATGAGGGTCATCACCGTCGATTTTGTAAGGTGCGTCAAGGTCGATATCCGTGGCCATTTTGGTTAGGAATGTTGTTATCTATCATATTTTTTTTGTTAGATTTTCTATGTATGCGTATGTATGTATGTGTAGGATGTTTGGCCATACCGGCTTCGTAAACCACCTCGTCCCCCCAAACTCGAACCAGGATAGATGTCCGCCCCAGGAAGTCGTGCACATGACTCCATACGGTGTCCGTTTGATTTCGTTGTACGGTAGCGCTTCTTTCACGGATATCTTTGGGTGTTTCTTCGTTAGCACAAGAGTATGCCCCGTTGTGAAATAAGGTTTACCAGATATACTTACGGGATCATCTTCCGCCTGGATGGCGAAGAAGGGGATTTTTATGGCGAAGATAGAGTCGATGGAGGAGGCATCGCGGTAGTAGGCAGTTTCGGTTGGGTAGCCCCAGACAGGCCCTTGGAGTTCTCTGTTTGAGATAGTTAGTGTTTTGGTTACAGTACATTTCATTGTCCAGGGGAAAAAATAAATAAATATCCATAGGAGATATTAAGGAGGGTGAGAAAAAAAATGAAAAAAAATGAAAAAAATAGAAAAATCCACACGCACCTATCAAATTCATGTAGATATTTAATATTTCGAATTCGCTCAACGTTGACACGCGGGTGTTTGGAGATTTCGTCGACATGCCTATCGAAGTTCCGTTTCGTTAGTCATATTTGCTTCATATGGCCTTCAGGAAACGCATCCACGAAGACATGGATGCAATATGTAAAACTTACTGCTCAAAAAGTCTTTTCATATTACCGCCCATAGTTTTGGAGTACACCTCCAGGCCAAGCCATGTTCGCTGCAGTGCTAACGAAGTGACTTCCAGATTCCACGGGCTGGAGCAGATGACACCAGCTGACAGCGGGCAGGATGCTCCCTCTTCTCCGAGATACTATAAAAAAAATTGATGTCAGCGTAGTTCAAATATATATATATATATATATATATATATAGAGCTATGACTCCTTCATCCAATTTTGACACTGGAATAGTAGACGGGGAAAACCAACGTTGGTCAAAATATTCGCGCCCAGCGAAAACCCAATCCCAAATAGCCTCCTCTGCGGAAACGCCTCCCTCAACCACCCGACCGTCTGCCGCACATCCCACGTTGCGCGCGCATTATAGAGAATCGGACTCGTAACGCGCGACTTGGCACACCCGCGGAAATTTAAGACGCACGCTGCCCACCCGGCTTCCAGCAGCGGCGCAATCACATGGCGTAGATAGATCTCATGCGAACCACCGGATAAGCCGTGCAAGATCACTAGCATGGGTTTCCTGTCTGTGGCGGAGGGGAAAGCAGCGAATTCCTCTGCTGTGAAGAACGAGGTGCGCGGTGGGAGGAGGTGGGGTGGGGGAGGCGTATCTTTGGGTGACTTGTTTATCGTCTCCTGTGCGCCGGGGCTTGCGTCTTCAATCAGGGAGGTTTCATAGGGGGGGACGACGAAGTCGACATCGAAGCTGCCGCTATAGGCTGCGTTGTTGGCCTGGAAGGTCCAGCGCTTGTAGTAGACCGGGACGTCGTCATTTTTCACGACTGTGTAGGCTGTTTGGAGGTGGCCGTTGAATAGGAGCGGGTTTAATTGGCATTTTTGAGGGGTGGAAGCTTTGCAGAGGTCTGGAAGGGAGATATATTGTTGTTGTTGGGCTTGGTCTTCTTTATCTTCTGTTTTATCTTTTTGAAATGATGGGGGTTTAAGAGCTAGACGGATGGCGTTGGGCGCATGGTGGAAGGAGACCTTTCCACTGGGGAGGAGGGAGGAAAGATAGCCCATTTGACAAAAGGATGGTTGTTATACTGCGGGCAGAGGGAATTCTTGATTCTTCCGCTGGATATAAATCGAACGGAGGAGTGAGATGCTTTTTAAATATTATAAAATATGCCAATATTCGTATCTATATTTATTTACCTTGAATTGCAAAGAGTCGGGAAATGAACGTAAAAACGAGAAAAGAAAAGAAAAGACCCGAAGATAAGTTAATAGACCAAAAAAAGAAAAGAATCAAGAGAAGTAAATAGGCTTGGGAACCCAACCAGCCACGGAACTGGGTTGCTGATCGTTAATTGGCAAAATTTATTTCATACTGACGAATTTTTTTTTTTTGGATAGCGTCATTGAATTTCGAGATCGTTGGTCCTACATTGCTAGTGGAGAGTCAAAAGAAAGGTTCCGAACTCGGCATATGCAGCCACAAACACGATAATGCTGAATTTGAAAATTATTGTTTGAAGAGAATGTGTGTGTGTGAGTGTGTAATAATAAGTATTTATTCGATAGCATCATGCGTTCGGAATACCCGCACAGAAACTGCATCAATCAGCGAAATTTACCTTTCTTTGGATGAGTTGACTGTGGAAAAAAGAACCTCGGCCCCTTTGTTCAATATTGTTTTAAAATAGTTTTTAGCTTTTGTTCGTATTCGGGATAAATTGAAACAAGCGCCAATGGGGGCGAAAAGTGGCTGGAACCATGGGTGCGGATCCTCTAGGGCGGCTATTGAAAAGACCAATTCTATGGTTTAAGATTCCATGTCAAGTTTGCATATGGTAGTATTTTCCCGTGTATATATGTACACAGGCACACTGTCAGCGTATTAATACATGGGAACGACAGAGTAGGGTATGGTGGGCAGAATCGGTACATTGAACAATCATCTCGGAAGGGCGCGCGGAGACGGTGAGGTGAGTGGCAAACGGGGAGCGCAATATGTAAGGCGAAGGAAGATGGAAGGGGAATAAAGTGAAATGTGAATAATATTCTAGAAGTGGGACGTAGAGAATAAAGTAGTTGGAGAAGAGATGGAAATCTTGAAATCGATAACCATTGAAACCCAAAGAAGGAGGAAAAGAGGAAATTGATATAAAAGAGGTAATATTATTCATCACTTATCCTGCAGGTTATGCAATAATCCGCCGTTTTTCTCGTTCATCATTACGAATTGCGATTATCCAAATATACACGTCTTGCTGACAAATAGTCGGAAAAGGGAAGAAAAGAGACGCACAAGGGGAGGAGAAGAAGATAGTTCGCTGGCTTGGGTAATGGGAGTGCAATTCGTTTGCAAAGGTTCGCTAGAGGTTCGCGGACGAAGCATGGAAGGCCAAAACACGGTGTATATAGGTTTGGAAAGTAAAACAGCCATATGGAACGGGAAACCATTATTTAGCGGGAGAAATTTTTCATTTAGAGAAAAGACACAATAAAACCCATAAAGAAGGAGAAAAAAAATCGATCCGCCAAAATATATTATGTTCAATCGCGAGCGGATATCATACATGGCACCCGCGAATGCCATATTCGTCTCTGCTTTGGGGTATTGGTAATAAAGAAATTATCGAAATATGGATCAGCAGCAGCAGCATTTGCATTAGAAACAACACCATCCTTCAACTCCTCGGCTCCTTGCCCCGTAATTGCCCCTGGAGCACACGGCCTCAAGCGCCTAATTTCCTCAACGCTGGCCCCGATTTCATACTCCCCGCGACACAGCGCCGTTATGCCTAGTGTTACTTCCGTTGTCTGGTGAGGTTCAAGAATGGGGAGAGAGCGCTGTAGCACCCCTGACCACGCAAGGCGCTTGGAGAGATCCAGTGCGATGGCGTGCGGGGTATGGCGCAGGCTAGGTTGGAGGCGGAGGAGCGGGTGGATGGGCTTGGAAGAGCGGTTTATGATTGTCACGGAGAGGGCGAGGAAGCTGTTTGTTTTCACCGTGAATTTGGAGTGGCCAGTTTGGGAGACGCTGTTGTAACCGACGTTGCTGGACTCGTCGCGACTACCACTACTACAACCTGACGCATACGGGCGCAAAGAGAAAGCGACGTCAACATCATCGATCCTGAGCGCGTCGACCATCCGCGCATTCAGTCTGGTGGCGCGGAGGTCAATGACGCCTTCTCGGCCCGTCGCTTCTTCTTTCCATGACCCGCGCAGGCGCTTGAGAAGTTCTTCCCGGAACCAAAAGACCTCCCTTGCAGACGACTCTGCCTCGTGACTGAGTTTATTCGCGCTAACGACAAATTGCCGCTTGTTGCTGACGTTTAACGATGGGATGGGTTTCTGTGGGTTCTCTAGGTAGACGCGGGGAACGACAAGGACAAATCGGGAGACATGACCAGGCTGGAGTTCATCGTATATCTCGTGGACACCAATTAGATCGCGTTTTGGTCTGCTATCAGTTTTTATGTCGGCCGAAATATTTTCGTTTACAAATAGAGAGACTGCTAAGGGGTTCGGCCACGCATTGCGTAAATCAAGAAGTAAGACGCAATGGTCTGAACCGAAGGAACCGGTACCAAGGCGGGATACCGCCTGCGAAAACTGGGTGTCTCGAAATTGGGTGATGGACCGTGGTGTTGACGAGGGTTCCACGGATTTAATAGAATTTTTATCGCCACCTGCTGCAAGGGAATCTTCGATTTGCTGTAGTTTATTGGTCCATGCGAAATCACTGGTAAATGGTAACACATCACATCTCGTGACATCAACGCTTGAATTAACAGTCACAGTTAATGGTAAGGATATCTGTCTGCAGTAAAACGTTTCCGGGAGATCGGCCGACGAGGCACAAACGTGCGCGTAGTCTATCTGGACCACAGCGTCATCAAGGCCTGGCTTTCCATATACGTCGATCGTGAAAGTTGCAGTTTCGCCTGGAGCGATCGACAGCTCACTCTGGCTGAGGCTGTCACGCCGCCATGTCAAAGCTGGATTGGTAGAGAGCTGTAGCTCTAACTCATATATATCAGGGGGCAAATTGTCTTTGTTGGTAAGAGCCGATTGGAGTTGCCGGGTTGTAGAGTCCTCAAAGCTAAATGAAATAAAATCTAACGGACAGGTCGAAATGTTCCGAAGCGTAATATCAAATGATCTAGTCTCCCCTTCCAGCAACATGATAGCTGATTGCGACAGCGATGTTGACTGGATGATTACCGTTGGTTGCTTTTTGATGACTTTGGCAAGCACAATATCTGGCTCGGGCCCTTTTCGAATTACCCCTGACCCAGTACCCGAAGCATTTGAGTTCCAAGATAAAGGATGTTCCGAAAAGGGTTCCTTTGCTGCCAGCCCTGTTCGTTTTATCTTCTGTTCCAACTCCGGCTTCCAAAAGCTTTTGAATATAGGAAACCTTCTCTCCCGGCAAAATTTGACCTTGACTATACATCCCGTGATTTCCAGCATGCCTTCGGTGGTTGCAAGGCCAGTGATAAAACTTTCTTGAATAGTGAATGGCGCAAGCCAGAGCCCATGGGTAGTTGCCTCGAAAGATACGCCAGTGCCTTCGATCTGCAAACTCTCGATTTCCACATCAAACTCGAACGGGTTCTGCAGTGTGACTTTGAACGTGGCTGGTTCTTCAGCAATCAGTAGACCCTCCGAACGTCTCGTGGTAATCTTGGAGAAAGCACTGTAGATGAACGGATTCTTTTCCTCACGGCGTTCCTCGATATTGGCGAAACCAAAGTCCGTTCTCGACCGTCTGACGGGTTCTTTGAAGTCAGAGACATTGACAACTTCCACACCGCGCACCAGGAAATCATCCCAATATTCGGCTTCCAGATTCGAGTCGCCAAGCTTCTTGGCTGCTGCAACTGTCCGTTTCACGTTGTTAAAAAGCCGCATCTGCTCTTGTGGAGGTAACGTAGGGAGTCCGTGGTAGCTGTCTGGAATAAGCATAAGAGTGCCTTTGATTGTTTGAAGAAGGTCAACTGTAAACTGCAGGACGCCTTGGAAGTCAGGAAGCGCTTCGGAGAAATTAATGCACGCCTTCAAAATGTCGACTTTCAACGTATGGTTTCCAAACGCCTCGATTATTGAATGGCGAAAAGCTCTATCAATTATTGAATCGACAGAGTCATATTCAGGTACTGGCTCACTGTTGGCAGTGGAGCGTAGCCTGGAAACATCATGTTGTTTGTCGGCGCAAATCATCGTGCCCGGGATGCCGTAGGTTTTCCCCACCAAAGCCAACAAAATCCTGACGCTCTCATCCATATTTCCCGGCCCAATATCCAGAGCATTTATTTCAAAAGCCGAATAGTTGAGAGCGGATAAGCCCGCAGCGGGATGAATTCCAATTTCCGCAGCGCCAATTTTCCGCGCCTGGACCAACCCTGGAATTAAAATAGAAAATAGTTGTTTCAATACAAACGCCTTTTTCCGATCTAAACCTAGTGACGATAATACGGACGCCATGCCAACCAAAATCGGAGAGGAATCAGTAACCGGAACATCAGAGCCTAGCGAGGGTGGTAGAGCACGGAACAAAAAGCTCGCTATATCTGTCTTGCGGAGTGACACAGCCCCTCGAGGACGTTCCGGTGAACGGATAAGCTTCAATGGGTCATTCATCACGATATTTCCCAAAGCATTGTCGTCAAGAGAGCCATCGCGAATGTAAATCGTAGCGAGAAGACGTGCGAGTCGAATCACGGTTTCTGAAAACACAAGTTGTGGGACTGGTTCGTCTGTAATATTCGCCGCTCGAGTGTAAAGATGCAGGATATTATTTGAGAGATCAGGAAGGAGATTCGCTAGGCTCTGAAGTGAAACTATGCGGTTTTCGGGATTTGATTGCCCAATGCTGTAGAGTTCGGTTTGGCTCATAGATGGCGTTTGAGAAGCTGATTTTGAAGATTTATCTGCTGTAGGATAGCATATTTGTGGGATCTGCAAAATTGGAGTGCTGTTAGTTTTAAGTTGTGTCCTAGCCGCAAGCTTTTACCGTATTAATCGTACCTTAAAGTCCATTCCAGCCCATCCGAGCATTAAAAGACATTGTAAAATCGACTCGAGCGCTTTTGCATGCCAAATATAATCACTGTTTGCCCTCGCTATTGCTGCGCCTTCAGCCAGTTCCTTGAGCGAATCAGGCCATCGGCCAGCCTGAAGAAACAAGGTGCCCATGACTATGTTTAAACGACCTTTAACTCGACTCTTGCTTCTCTCATTTGCGCCTACAAACCCAAGTCCTTGGACTGACATCCTCTCACGGCTGTGTTCCTTTGAACCGGGTTTCGAAGACGCCTTGATAGAGGATGTTACACGATTGGAAAGCTGAATAGATCGAGTGATTTCGTCAAAAGTGGTTGGGGAGTCGTGCTCCGCTGGCTGGAAATTGGTATCAGAGGTAGTGATGAATGTTCCGTTAACCCCTGGCATTTGTGCGGGCATAGTCATTCTATGCTGTAGCTTTTCAGGGGCTGCTGGACGGACCTCAGGCGTTCGACGTGGACCCCACGATGAGGCCTTTGGAGATTCAACAGTTGGCCATTCCTGCATCCGTTCCGCAAGTCCAGATAGTTCTCCTAGTAGTCGCGAAGTTATGTCGCACATCACCGTCTTCACCGTGGTTGACCTTGCGGCTTCTGGGCGAGGAATCCATACCACCGTCTCAGGGCCCGTAATAAGATTTTCCACGCCGGCATAATCGAATACCAGTAGCTGCTGAACCAGGGATCTGGGGTGGTTCTCCTTGAGCGCGTTTAACTCCTGCTGGAGCTCCTCGAGCCCCTCCACTCTAGGATATTTATTTACTTTGGTTCCATTAGATGTAGCTTGTGGGGATGTCCCGGTTCCCGTCCTTTCAGCCGCGCTAGGTAGCTCCGCACCGTCCGCAAGAGCTATTATAACAAAGGGCTCTCGGAATACTTCGAACGGATACAGGTCAAGGTGGGAAATGGGAGGAACGGTTGTAGATAGGTCGTAAACTACCATGCCCGTCGGAAAGGCCAATGGGGAGAACGAATCTACATTACAGCCAGTCATTAGCAATTTTATTAGAGCATATACATGGTCGCAGCGAAAATAAAACTCAAGCCACTGCGCATACTTTTATTGGGGCGGCCATCAGGACTAACATCGCCTAGCCGCACGACATTTTGAGCCTGAAGCCGCTTCACCAAGTTTAAAAAGCGTGATCGCTTAATCTTTCCAACCGGGAGCAGTAGAGCTCGTAAGCGCGCCGGCGCGACAGGAGAAAGGGGGTCAACTGCCATGCTGACATCTGGAATAGGGGGCGGCGGAGACAGTCCGTGATGCGCACAAGACCGCTTCCTGAGATGCACGCAACGAGCTAGAAGTCATAGATGGCGCGCAGTATCATTTGCGGCAGATGGGAGATGCAATGTGGGTATCTAGAGTGGTCGCTTGGATGGTACACGGGGGGCAAGCAGATTTTGAAGCAGATAAGGCGCGTGTATCATATAGTTATGTCCTGTCTAGAGCTTCATATCGGTGATTCACTTTGCTCTTTCGTTCTGTCTGTGGTTTTGAGAGGTTGCGGGCTCTGTCATCCTGGTCTGCCGTAAATCTTATCACGTGGAATACAGCTGCCAGTACAGATCAACTCTGTCGCCTCGGGATAGCCCATTGACAGCAGCCTCGTCTCTGGCTCATATCAAGTTCTTACAACAAACCACTTCGCTTTTTGGGATAATTGACTGGTTGGTTGGGTGTGGAGACAGGGTTATACAGGAGTTTTTGGTTTTGTTGCTTTCTTTCGGGTTTTGCCTCTCTGGTTCCTGTCATAAAAGCCAACATCCCGTCTCCGTCCTCTCCGCATCAACGTCATTAGCTTATAATATGGTCGCCTAGAAACAAACAGCGTGATATTCGAGCTTATACTGATCGTTATTCTTTTAACTCAACGCAAAGTGCGCAGCTAGCTTCCGCTATATTTGGAGCCTGTTAATGCGAGGGCCATGCTTGAAGCCTCGGTCTGCTCTTTATAATTCGATCCCACGCCCTCTTTTGTTATCATGTCGGCGATCGATTTCAATGCTTTGAAGGCGCGGACTTTGGGCTCCGGGAACGACGAAGAGGCTGTGACAGTGAATACCCGCGCTCTGATAGATAAGGTGTTAGCTCGATACTCTGGAGAATGGTATGCGAAACTGCTTCTATGCTCAACCTTTGCTCCCCTCTCCTTTGCAAATTGCTGACGGACCGCGTTCCTGTAGGACTGTCCTTCGAGAGCTGCTTCAAAACGCAGCTGATGCCTGCGCCTCAAACGTCACTATCAAGTTCGATACCCTCCCTTCAACGAGTGTTCCAGCCCCTACTGAAGCCGATCCATCGGCTGCCCTACAGCATGTGATTTCTCACCACACCCTGAAGCGTTTGATACTCACGAACAATGGAACTCCCTTCTCCCCAAACGACTGGGCTCGGCTCAAGCGGATCGCAGAAGGGAACCCGGATGAAACCAAGATAGGAGCATTCGGAGTCGGATTTTACAGTGTATTTTCAGATTGCGAAGAGCCCTTTGTGTCCTCGGGCTCGGAAGCTATTGCGTTCTACTGGAAGGAGAATGCCCTGTTCACCCGTCGGCTAAAATTAGGGGCATCTGATTCAAGCCCGAATACGAGCTTCGTTCTGGATTATAGAAATACTACATCGCCAGTCCCAGCTCTTATGCCTTTATGCCAGTTCCTCGCCAGCGCCCTAACCTTTGTTGGACTGGAGTCTGTCGAGCTTTGGCTTGATGGCTGGAAACTGCTGCATCTTTGTAAGAAAGTTGCACCGAGCGTGAGCATAGCGATACCCAGAGATTTAGAAACCAAAACTGGTGAGGGGCTTATGAAGGTATCCGGTGTGATACGGGAAGTTGCTCAGATGGATGCAACATGGATGGAAGCAGTGTCGTGGAAAACCCCAAGCAACACTTCCCGTTTCGACAGCTCCAGACATAATGATCCCACAGCATCGTTGAAATCATTTTTTTCCCGCCTGACCGGTTCGTCCTCAAGTAATCACTCTGCCAAAGCCTCCAACCCCGATAAAATGAGCCGCAAAGAAGCCAAGGAAGACCTTATCATAACCACAACGTCATCCGTATTCCTTCACATTAGCACTGCCACTATCAAAACGTCTGTTAGTCAGTCGTTTGGTCGTGAGCTTGAGCGAGCGACTAAAAAACCCCCACCTAAGATGACGACGCTTGCGATTTTAACGACATCTTATAGCTTACCAGAACCTGGACAGAACAAAAACTCAAAGGATGCAGATATTTTTGCCTCCGTTCTTCCTTCAAGGTCTGGTAGAATCTTTATTGGCTTTCCCACACACCAAACTACTGGTTTAAATGCGCATATATCCGCACCGTCGGTGATCCCCACCGTGGAGAGAGAAAGTATTGATCTTAATGCCCGATGGGTTCGCACTTGGAATTTAGAACTACTGCGAGCTGCGGGAATCGTGTGTAGGATTGCGTTCTCCACTGAAATGTTGTCTCTCAACAATCGGATCCAGTCTGGAGTAAGCCGCCTTGGTCGATCAAAGATTCGGAGGGAGGATATAGCTGGACTACTACCTGAAGCAGTGCATACGTCCAACCAATTTGTCTTCCGTGAATCAACCCCAACGTCACAGGTTGGCCAGGCAATTGAAGATTCGTTCTGGACCTGTAGCAAAAATGCAACGATCGAAGTATTGTCTACATGCGGAATCCTCCCGTGTCACCAGGTGCGAGTTGCGCCCAAAGACCTCAGTTTCATGGATTCTATCCCTGTCATACCAGACGAGCTTATGACAGGCGCAAAAGACTTTGTGAAGCGACTGACGGATTTCGGGCTTGTCACTGACGTTACCGTATCTGATATTATCAAGGAGTTGGAATCAAGGCCTCTAACCTCAAAACAACTGGAAGAATTTCTGTCATGGGTGACCAAGAAAGCTTCCACCCGCGATATCGATCTCTCGATGGTTCGATCGTTACTGCGAGTGGCTGTCGCAAATGACCAATCGCCCGACGGTACTGTATCCCGGGTTATTGTTCTCAGTGATGTGAATAGTTTCCTCAACCCAAATAAAATCCCTGTGGAATTGCCAATGCCACCGTTCGTCATGCCTTTCAAATATACGAAGAATTTGCCAAGGAACTATTTGGAGGTCTTGGGGTGGAATGAACTGCAGATTTCCGCCTGGATTACATGGTTGGTAGAAAATGCGAAAAATAGGGGCTCCCTTCCTCCCGAGCAAGATATTACGCAGGCGGCCTCGTTTGCTGCCCAAGTGCTTCCTGTGCTATCTAAACAATGGGATAGCTTAGGTGTGTCCACAAAGGGTACACTCATTGGTCTTCTACGAAACACCACCATCATCCCCACCAAATCCGGGATGAAAAAGCCACCCGAAACATATTTCCCTTCTGTAAGGTTATTTGACGATTTACCTGTGGTCACAGGCCTAAACAACGTCAAAGAGAAATTTCTCGGTGCCCTTGGTGTTCGAAAGACCGTTGACCTTAATGTTATTTTTGAGCGTCTGTTGAACAAGGCTGACGATTCGACCAACGAGAAAACCCCAGTCCGCAAGAAGTGGAGTCACGTTGATTTGATCAAGTACCTAACTTCCGTTCGAGATGATATCCCATTAGAAGATATTCAGAAGCTGAAGCAAGCAAAAATATGCACTGCTGCAGCCAATGGGCATGCCACTATGGATGGTGTACGATATAAGGTTTGTGAGCTTTTTGTGCCGGATGAGTCAATAAGGGACCTTGAATTACCGGTACTCTATTGGCCCGGAAGATATTTGCCAACCAGCCTCGAGGGCCAGTTTTTAGCTCTTTTGGGACTCAAAAACTTTCCATCAGCACAGGAGGTGTTACAGCTTATGGCTTGGGCAGCGTCAGCAGACAATGCCAAACTCCGAGATAGGGCAATGGCTTACTACATAACCAACCATGTTGCGCATGGGTATGTCAACTTTGATGCATCCACGGTTAACATGCCATATCTCCCAATCGAAGGGCAAAACAAGCTCAGCACACCGAAGCATTGTTTCACAGACGATGGTGCAACCTTATTCGGGTTTGATCTCTTAAGAAGAGATCTTCATCCCCACGCCTCGAAATTTGGTGTTAGCCAGCATCCGTCACTCAGTGAGTGTATCGACATCCTTGTTAGCAAGCCCCCTTCCTCAAAAAAGGAAGCCCGAATTTTGTTTGAATATTTTGCAAAACGTCTGGGGGAAATCAATTCACCAAGAGCAGGACGCATTGGCCAAGCGCGGATTGTCCCCGTAACTCGGAAGAGGTCTACATCCAACATTTTGCCTTCAGAAAAATCTTCACCAGTTACTCATATCGCACCCCGCGATTGTTATCTCGGTGAAAGTGAAGACTACGGAGACATCTTTGAATTTGTCGACTTTGGACAGGAAGCCAATTTGTTTCTCCTTGCGTGCGGCTCAAAACGGGAACCGACAAAGACTGAGGTTGCAAGCATGTTGGTGAAAGAGCCGGCCAGGATATCCTCTAAGCTTCAAAACCCCGACAAATATTTGAATCTGCTGCGGAGTCTTGCTGAGAGTATCCACTTGTTGAAGAAGAATAGAGATCTGTTCAAGGACATGAAGGCAGCACCATTTCTGCTCGCGAGCAGAGAGTTACCTTCAAAGCCGACCACTTCCCGCAAAACTGACGAGCAATTGATAGATATTGACGATGAAGCTTATGAAGAGGAGACGCAAGGCATTAAGGAATGGCAACTAGTAAAAGCTCACGATGCTATTATCGTCGATGACTATGCCAGCTTCAGCTTATTTAAACAAAATATCCTTGCCGCCCCGCAAGAGGAGCTGCTTGAAGATTTATATGTTGCTCTTGGCACACCATGCTTGAGTGAGCTTGTGGAGGAGCAAGCCCGATGTGGCGCGTTGGCGCCCGATCAACGCCTTGCAGCAAAGTTACAGAAACAAATTTATGAGCGGTTGCGCTTATTCCTCCACGACTTGCCCCGCGATATGGTCAAGCATGACACCAAGTGGCTGGAGAAAAACCTTTCCGTTCAAGTTGTACAGTATATCTCCTTGAGACGGTCGCTGAAGGGACGCAATGCTTCCCATGTCGAAAAAAGGAGCGCCGTTGTAATGCAAAACAGAGCCGGCTGGGTATTATCGATCGCTGCTGGCCGAGCAGATTTTTACCAAATCAGCCAGGCGCTTGTCCATCTCATTCTCAATAGGCCAAAACTACATTCAACCCTTACATTGGAGATGTTGCTCAAAACCGATCTGCTCGAGCTGCGTGCTCGAGGGTACAACGTTGAGCGTATCCTACGCCAGAAGGCTGCTGAAGCCAGGATGGCAGAAAACAAGCGTCAGCAACAACTAGAAGAAGAATTAAAACAGATCCAAGAAAACGAGGTTACTTGGAAAAAAGGACAGCAATCTGAACAACCAAAGGATCAGCGCGAACAGCGGTCGATGCCAGGAGATTTCCCGGATTCTTCCCCGCCTCATGCGAGGAAGTCTAGCCATGACACAACGTCTTCAGATTTAACCTCCACACGCCCTAAGAGCGGAGGAGGATTATTCTCTGACCTTACTCGTCGTTTTGGATTGGAAGATTTCACGCGCTCAAATAATACCGTACAATCTGCCCTTCAGAGTTTCCGCGATAGGGCACAGCTCCCTGCTTCGTCCGACGCCCCTCCTCCACCTTACAGCGCCAACGAAACCGGTTCGACAAAGGAACCCAAGCCCCAGATTGTGACATCCCCCCATGCACTTCAATCAAACCTAATGTCTGCCATTCAAGCATGTCGGCCCCACGGATCCTCCACGCTCTACAGCCGTGGCGAACAGAACAAAGTCATGGAGACCAAATCATACTGCGACGAGCGACCCAGCCACGACCTCATATTCGCGGCCGACTCCGCCTCCGGCATCCGGATTTTCGTGACGAAAACAGTTGATGATCGCACCACGTTCCTGACCGAGAATTCGAACGGCCTTAACGCCTTCGCGTCAATATTGACGGACTGCGCCAGTGTGTTTGCCGTCCGGCTGAATAGTGTTAGCATATTCTATGATCCAGCCGGCAAGACTATTGCCTTCAACAGTCAGGGGAGCATTTTTTGCAACTATCTCTACTTCCAGCAGCTGCATCAGGCACGGATGCTGGGCAGTGGCCCGGAAAGCCGTGACGAGCCGTTGGTGTACTGGTGGGTAATATTTTGTCATGAGCTGGCTCATAACTTGGTTGCGGACCACAGTTCAGACCATAGTTTTTATACGTATGTTTCTCCTGTTTCTGGCTTTTTCGTTTGGTTTTGTGTTTTTAAAAATTTAGGAAGGTTTTGCTAACTCACTCTATCCTGGTTATCAGTGAGGGTTTTGTGACTCAATACTTTCCGAAAGTCGCGCGGAAGATGGCCGAGTACATGGCAGCCCCGACTGCAGCGGCTTCATCCCCCGCCCTCCCTAATGGATAGACAATTTTCGTTAATTTGCTATTTCCTCGCTCACTATCATGCCTATTGTGGATTAGATATATATCACGACGCATTGCAAACAGGCATCAGTCAAGCATCTAGAGATGTAGACTTCCTTTCAAGGCGTTAGTTGGACAATTGTGGACATCTGGTGTTTTTTACAGCATATGACGAATGACTCCTCGCTGGAATGTATGTATATCATGAAGTGCACTAGATTTATAATGATAATTGAATAGAGCATTTTTTATTTACAGGAGAGACGGGTTCTTCTTCTAGTTCACCATGGTAACTCAAATGGCTCCCATGTTGAGGTAGATAGTATTTCAACAGTAAATTTCATGTCACGTGATCATAAATTTGGAAGATCGCCCTCAACCGCCGCCTCCTCTCACAGTTGGCGTCGTTCACACATAATCCCACCACTTCCACTTCCACTTCCACTTGGAAAGATGCAGATAATAAATTTCTAAGAACTGTTTGTACCGACACAACAAACCCTGCAAGAAAGCGCCGCCATGGTATTTATTCCCACCCACAGCCCCTGCGGCTACCTCACAAAGCGCCTGTTGCCCGCTTCCTTCCTGCCCAAAGTTTATTCTTAGTCATGTTAGTTAGTTACGGCAAGAGGCGGGTTTTTTTTTTCCCGCAAAAAGAAAGACTCAGATGTTCTTCAAACATCTCTCTCTCTCTCTCTCTATCTCTTCGCTCAAACAAACCCCAGCTCCTTTCGGGACCCTGAAATATTAATATTTCTTTGCTTTTCATATTTTACCCCAGGCTTTGCCTGCAATAGGGTTTCACATCTTCTTTTTTTTTTGTTTTTTTTGTTTTCTTAGGTTTGTTTGACCTGCATAGATATCAGCTAAGCTGGCAAATGTGGGGGGGATAGCTCACTCAGAGAACCACAACACTCTGTTATATATTGGCGCTTTCCACTCCCTTTTTGAGCAATTAGGCTATACGAGCCTGGTATCTATACACTGGAGCCTCCCATGTTGTTTTGAAACCCAAAAGACCCCGTGCGGTAAACCGCCTCTTGGCCGTTTTGAGTGAAAACGTGTTCCCATTAAATTCCTCAAGGATACATTTCCGATATTGTTCATTTTTTAGGGCCTTATACGGACTTTATTAATCCGACTCCCATTTGTTTGACTGGAGGGAGACGAGACGAGTGCGGTCCCGCCTTGTTGTGAAGGGAGGTAATATTGGACCTGTCTGATTTTTCACTATCATTTTGCAGCCCCTTTCCATACCGGTACCCGCCTCTCTTCTAATCACCGTCATGGCACCCAAATCCGAGGTCAAAGATGTGCGACATGTTTTATATATTGATGCGTACGACTCGTTTACCCGTAACGTCATTGATTTGGTCGAAAGCACATTAAATGTTGTGGTGACCGTTGTGAGGATTGACAATGAATGGCCGGAGGACAGAGAAGCTTTTGTTAGTGGATTCGATGCTATTGTAGCCGGCCCTGGACCGGGGACTCCAACAAACCCGAATGACGTGGGTGTTATGAACGATTTATGGGAGTTGGATAATGTCCCTGTTTTGGGCGTATGTCTCGGATTTCAAAGCCTCTGCGTAAAGTATGGTGCATCGATCCGAAAGCTCCCCGAACCACGACATGGTAAAGTGGTTACGTTTACACATTCCGGGACGGACATCTTTGACAATTTGCCAGCGAGTTTTGATGTTACGCTGTATCACTCGTTACAGGTGGACTTGGAGCATGAATTGGAGGCGTCCGGAGACCTCTCTGATCGCCAGCAATGTTGGAGTTCAAGTGCCAAGTGTCCGGATCTGGTTCCTCTCGCATGGTTTCGGGACAGCGCAACTCCCGGAGAAGCTAACCTAATGGCTGTTCGCCATCGCACAAAGCCTTTGTGGGGGGTGCAGTTTCACCCTGAATCTTGCAAATCCGATACAGCTTGCCGTGATATGATCAAGAATTGGTGGACGTCTGTAGTTGATTACAACTCCAAATTTCGCAAGATCAACAAGAGGCCATTTAAAGTTCGTGACCCCTTAGCTCCAGGCGATGTGCCTTATAAGCCCGCCGACGAAATTCTCGAGTGGTGTAGTTCGTCAATAAGCACGTCTTCATATCGCACCTTCGATCGCGGTTACTTGACCACAGAGAAAATATGCGAACTTGTTGATACCCCAGAGGCACCATGCGTCGTTCTAGATTCGAATTCGAGATACAGCATTATATCCGTTCTCAGTCCTGGCTCGTGGTCACTCGAGTACTCCCTTTCCCAACGAAAGGGCACGTTTTCTCGTTTATTCGGTTTAAAATCAAGCAAGGATTTTATCCAAGAGCCATTCGAAATTTGGGAGCTTTTGCGTCGCATACTCTCTAAAAAGAAAGTTTTGACGGGATGTAGTTCGGTACCCTTCTGGGGCGGTTTTATGGGCTATTTCTCTTATGAAATGGGCCTTGCTGAATTGGATAGGGGAGCAGCTCCAAAAATCACGGGCAGCGATGGCACCGCGGACGTCGGTCTACTTTGGGTTGAACGGAGCATTGTGATCGACCAGAAAGCTCAAACAATTCACGTTCAGTCGATGCGAGAGTTTGACGAGCAGCCGGGGGAGTGGATGGATCTTATCATGAAACGTCTTCTTGGGTTCACATATACAAACTCGTTGAGTCCTATCATGCTTAATCTCGCGGTTACCTCCAACCATAAAGTGGAAGATAGCAAGTACCTCTTGCGGATGAAGTATTCTGATGAGCAACTGGCAAACATGATGGTCAAGGGAGCCAAAATCATCAAGCCTGACGAGCGTGTCTACAAGGCAAAAATCGCAAAGTGCCAAGAGTACATTCGTGATGGCGAGTCGTATGAGCTTTGTTTGACAGATCAAACCAAAGTAGTCCTTCCCCGGTGCAAGTATAGGCAAGAGGCAGCCCTCCGTCCATGGATCTTGTACAAGCGACTTCGGAAATATACCCCAGCCGCCTACGGCGCATTCGCCAGAATCGGAAGCGCTTCAATAATCAGCAGCAGCCCTGAATGCTTCCTTCAGTATGACAGGAACTGTCAAATCGACATGAAGCCCATGAAGGGCACAGTCAAGAAGGGCAAGGGTATGACGCTGGAAAGGGCCAAGGAAATTCTAGATACACCCAAAGAGATGGGTGAGAACTTGATGATTGCAGACTTGGTACGGCATGACATGTTCAATGTGTGCAAGTCTGGTGGCGTGACGGTTCATAAATTGCTTGAAGTGGAGGATCATGCTCGAGTCTACCAGCTCGTCACGCATATCAGGGGTAATCCGCAGAGTCTACCGCCAGCTGTCAAGGATTGTGCTACGGTTAAGTTACGAGACAAGAACACTCCACATGATTACTCCGCCCTTCGCCACTGTCTACCCCCCGGCTCAATGACCGGTGCGCCCAAAAAACGGTCCTGCGAACTTCTACAGAAAATCGAGGGCGAGAAACGCGGTATCTACTCTGGTGTCATGGGCTATTTTGATGCTGGCGGCCGTGCATGTTTCTCTGTGCTCATCCGAACTGCATTTAGTTGGGTTAGCCCTACGGATAATGAAGAGGTATGGCGCATTGGAGCTGGAGGAGCTGTTACGGCGCTGAGTACACCTGAAGGGGAGTGGGATGAGATGATCACGAAACTGGATACGGTGTTAGGGATATTCCGTTGTTCAGCGAAGGGTGATGAGGATGGTGGGGATGGGGCTGCTACTGACATTTGCCAACGGAAGAAAAAATCTGCGATGCAGGATATGTTCCGGGACTATCCCGGTTACACTGCGGATTCCAACTGTGTAGCTGCAAGCAAACGCCATGCAACGGTTAAAGATGAGGACGATAACTCATCTTCGTTTGGCAACCGAGAATAAACCAACGTCTGGTGGGCAGAGGAGTTCATGGGTTTAAAAGGGGAGATAGGATGGATAAATGGGCGGTTTTGGAGTATTTCCACTGTACAGCACTTTCACGATTTCGTTTTCTCTCCTCTCTCTTTTTGGTTCAACGTTGGATATTCCTGCCTATTCATCATTAGGTAGGCGGCATGACACTGTAGAGATAATGAATTATGTTGGGATTGGGGAGTGTTTTGTTTCACAAAGAATTCTGCTATGAAGGCAGACATTGGGGTTGGAGGCGTTTCAACACTGCTGGGTTTTAATTGGTTTGGTTTTATTACTACTGTCACTATTCTTATTAGACTACTATGGAAGAATCCCATCCTACGTGACCCCCGAGCTGTTGTGATTCGGGCGGATTATTTGGATGTTGGTTTATTTCCTGGATATAAATTTTTTACAATCCTTAGTTCTCCCACATCTTACCACCACTGCCTCGGGATTCCCGGAACCCCTTGCGCAGTATATTTATATCACCTTCACTATCAAGTGAAAATATACAAACGAAATATTCTTCTCGTTAACTATGCAGTCATCTCCCACTGTTTGTAGCTGTTTGATGGATGCCACGGGCTCGTGACAGATCCATTGTTTGTTGGGCGTCTGAGTGGTTGTATTTGGCAGCTCTCTACAGAGTACGGAGTTACTGGGGGCTATATATGCTGTGTGCGGGGCGCTAGTCCGTACTAGGAAGCCCACGGCTCCCACATTGTTGCATTCAGTGAAGATCTTCATATATACCAGTAGAGAACGAATTTCTTACCATTAACAACAACATTCACTATTGCGCTTCACCATATCTCTCTTTAAAATAATCCGAGCCATGCAACTTACCCTACATTCCTTGTTCTTCCAATGGTTTTGCGTCGCCTCCCACCCTCATTCTTTTCGTCAGCCAATAATGTGTTTCGTTAGAGCATGAAGCTCGCGAGAGGTAGCAGGTTTGGGCAGTGGTTTGTTGGCAGACAACAGCCTAAGGTTGTCTTGCAGGGGATCTGATCCCGTTGGAGGCCTCAAAGATTTCGTCTCTTTTTATATTGCTGTTGACGCTGTTCTTTGTTTATTTTCTTCTTCTTCCTTTTTTTTGTTTCGTTTTTCTCGTCTGTTTCGACTTGTCGCTGTCTACAGTGTTAGCCTTCAGAGCTCGTCCTCTCAAAGAGGGCCTACCTGCCGGTGTCATTATAAAAATAAAAAAAGAACATAAGAGCCTTTGGTACGACTACTTCAGCTCCTAATTGTTTCCTTCGCGATGGAGATCTTCTGTCGAAATGTCCCAGACCAGGTCCAGAACAACCATTTGGCACGACAATTCAGACCTGTACTTGCTCCCTTCGGCATCCACTGTTTTCATTGCCACAAGCTCCCCAACCGCAATGCTATTTTGACAATTAGCGACCCCAGTAAGGGTTTGAAATTGCTTGCTGTTTATGGTCAGGGGAGTGGTCAGGGTAGGGCCCGAAGACCTCCAAGACAACAACTGAGAATGTTTGGGCAGAATATCTACATAGAAAAAGGTCGCAATACACCAGACGAGTTTCAGCTTCGCACAATAAGGAACGAGGAAGAATCTAGGCTTTCGCGTGGGGCTGTATCTGGCAACGTACAAAACCATCATCAACCAGCGCCTGTTAAACGGGGCAAGAGCTTTTCGATCACCACCATGTCCTGTGGCATGTGGGATTATCACGACGGCAATCCGGTGTTTATTGAGTGTTATCGCACTGGGAAGAATGGCAAAATCGCGTTTGGGAAGACTGCTATTCGTGTTGCACTAGAGACGGCGCAGAATATGATCTATCATTTGGACTTCACCTACACCAATATTCTCGGATCTATATACACCGGCACGGTCAAGGCGCCTTCTATAACCATCACGGCCGATGCTGCCCCGAGGCTATACATGACTGACCCAAGGGATGAGTTAACGGCTGGATTTGCTGCGCTTCAAATACTACAAAAATGGCAGCGAGGACCTCCTCCAAAAACTAGAGTTGGCCATTTCGGTGGTGAACACGAGGCACTTGCTGGTACTTGTTTTGTCTATAGATTTCTCTTGGCGGACCCAAGTGACCTCAATACCGTTCGAGATCTTGCTAACGAGCGCCATATCCCTGAAATTGCAAGATGGGTCGATCATCGCGCGAAGTACGACGTACCGTACTCTATCTTAATGCAGAGGTTTATGAACTTCTTACGTCAAGAACATCTGCCATATCGCGTTAGGTTCCAGCTACAAAAGCTGGTGTGGAACGGTGACATATCGCCCGCAGACGCAATCTCATTTGCATCCCGTGTCGAAGCCGCGCTGGTCGTCAAAGATCTGGATATTGTTGTTAAAGCGTTGATGAGACTATCACAACTTGTTCAATGGCCGTCCCCGGACGTGGAAGCCTCGGAAGTTGACGTTCCTGCGCTGGTGGAGACGTTCACAAATGCCCTTGAAAATGCCGTCCGCGAGCAAGCGATGAGCCGAACCAATCGCCAAATCCACCCCAATCATATCTCCATCCACCGTGCTCAGATTACGCCTTGCGGTATGTACCTTTACGGGCCCCAGATGGAAACCAAGAATCGAGTCCTGCGCAGTTATGCTAGCCATGTCGACCATTTCCTCCGTGTTGAATTTGTGGACGAAAGCGGTGACCCTGTCCGATATGACCCCCGCGCATCTGTTGACATGATATTCGAATCTCGCTTCAAGGGCGTATTGAAATCCGGAATCAACATCGCAGGCCGCAAGTTTGAGTTTCTTGGCTTTTCTCATTCGTCATTGCGCTCTCAGACGTGCTGGTTCGTCGCACCCTTTTATATGGATGGGATTCTATACAATGCCACGACTATCATTCAAAACCTAGGTAACTTTGATCATATTTACTCCCCGGCAAAGCAGGCTGCGAGAATTGGACAGTCGTTTTCCGACACCTTGACTTCAATACCTGTATCTAAGGACATTGTTTCGGTTGGGGAAGATGTTGAACGAAACGGTCGGGTCTTCAGTGATGGCGTCGGCACGATATCAGCTTCTGTAATGTATAAGATCTGGAAGGACTATTCGTTACGGACGACGGTGAAACCTACTGTATTTCAAATCAGGTTTGCTGGTATTTATGTCCCCTTCCATGGTTTATTTAAAGTCTTAAAAAAGTTGGTTTATAATAGTATATCTTCTTGATCTTCTCTAACTCGCTTTTTATGCAGGTGCTAAGGGGATGATTTCTCTTGATAACGAAAAGAAGGGTAAATCGCTGATGCTCAGACCATCCATGATTAAATTTCAAGTGCCAAATTCCCCCAATGCTTTTAATATCGAATTATGTGGGTCGGGGATAAGGTCGTTACCTTTCTTTCTCAATTCCCAGTTGATCAAAATTCTTGAAGATCTAGGCGTCGAAGATGGTGTGTTTTTGAAGTTACAGGCAGATGAGATTGCGAGACTCCGTGCTACGGCCACTTCGACGGCACAGGCTGCTAGATTTTTGGAAGACACAAATGTAGCAAAGTCAGTAGGGTTGCCATGGCTTATCAGGATTTTGGAGGGCTTTGGACTCCGCCACTCTGACGACGAGTTCTTGCGTCGGGTTATGGAGCTTGCTGTTCTGATCAAACTACGAGATCTGAAATACCGTGCTCGAATCCTAGTCCCCAAAGCCGTCACCCTCTTTGGCATCATGGATGAAACCGGGACCCTCAAGGAAGGGGAGATTTTCTGCACTAGTCTGTCCGATAAAGGAATTAGGGAGGTGCTTGTGAATCCTAGGGTTGTTGTCACTCGCTCGCCAGCCATGCATCCCGGTGACGTTCAGATCGCAAAGGCGGTCGATGTCCCTGCCGACTCCCTTCTCCGCCACCTTCACAACTGCGTCGCTTTCAGCCAGCATGGCTCCCGTGACCTCCCCAGCATGCTGAGCGGTGGTGATTTAGACGGTGATTTGTATAACGTCATATTCGATGATACGTTAATTCCTAGGCGAATTGCGACCCCGGCAGAATATCCTCGGGGGGAGGAAAAAGTGCTTAACCGGCCAGTCGTAAAAGATGATATTATAGATTTCTTCGTGACGTTCATGCAGCAGGACCAGCTGGGAAGGATTGCCACGATTCATCAGACGATTGCAGACCAGCGGCCTCTTGGGACTTTTGATCACGATTGCTTATTACTTGCGGAGCTGCATTCTACCGCTGTTGATTTCTCAAAACGCGGAGTCCCTGTACGTTCTTTATTAGTTCTCAACGTATACTTGCACCATACGTCTGGAGTGTAGGCTGACTTGAAACGTTCTACAAAATAATAGGTTGACCTTGCCCGCATCCCCAGATTCCCACGATACCGTCCAGATTTCCAGGCCCCGGGCCCCCGCGTTCGTATTGCAGAGAATCTTTCTTTTCTAGAAGCAGACGACGAGATGATAGTTCAAGACGATGACGAAGATGAGGACGAGCGCCCGGCTGCCAAGTTCTATAAAAGTGAAAAGATCCTGGGAAAACTGTACCGATCTATTAACGAAGTGGAGTTCCTTCAACATCGACAGAATGTCATGGAGCGTTCCTCGGCGGTGGGTACTCCCAGCGTGCTTAGAGGTGTTTGGGCTTATGTGCAGAACGAAACCGACGGGTTCCTATGGGATCATCATGTTGAGAGTGCGCTGGATATTCGGCAGATGTATGTAATTTGGATCCCGGTTCTTTTACTTTCCGTCTTCTTTCCTCCGCTAACGTTTATTTTTTATTTTTTATTTGTCTGTTTAGTTACGAAGATAACCTCTGGGAAATCATGGGTCGTTACTCCTCTACTCCATGGAAGAGTTCCATCACCGAGTATGAAGTTTTCGTCGGCACTATCCTCGGACATGGACAGAAACTCAATCAGCGGCAGAAGGACGCGTCGAAACAGATGAGGGAGGGTATGTTAATTTTCGCTCACAATTACCGCATATCTATATTTAAATTCACATCTCCGTTCGCTATATGCATACATTACCACCCCTTTTTTTGATAAAATCCATAAACAATTCCCGCTAACGCAAGAACGCCAGAATACGAGGAACTCGTCCAATTCGTCACCACCTTGATCCAAGATCGCGAATCAGGTGGCATAGAATCCCTCGAACGCTCCATAGCGTGCCTCTACATCGCCGTCGAAGATGAGAAGAAGCCGAATACAAGTACAAAAACTAACGGGCGCGATACCTCCGTGACTCGTTCTTATCATACTCCGCAACAGCAATATCAGGATCAATCGGGGCATGGCTACGGGCCTGATAGACATGGTCAGAAGCCTAAGCTGCTGAGTTTCCCGTGGATTGCGGCTATTGTGTGCTTGAAAGAGGTCGATAAATTGCAGCGAAGTATGCCGTTTTAGAGGAACGTTATTTCTCAGGTGGAGTATGGGGGAGGGTTTATATGATATTGTACCGTGTGAATGGCCTTTTCTGTGAGAAAATGGTTGAATACTGTGGGTTGGTTGAGTTATGGTTCTGCGGATAAATAGGGTAAGAAGGGGGCATGGGCTCGTTTTCATCTTTTTTTTTCCAATTTTTTTCCAATTTTCCCCCCCTAACTTCTCGTTTGATGATGCTCTGATATCTCGGTTGGTAGTAATTATGGGCATAAATCGGTACATTGATAGGTACAGTACATATTTTTAGCAAGGTGTCGGTGCAGGCAAATCAAGGAGTCAAGTGCAGGTACAGCAGGCATGGGTTATCGGTTTACTTTGCTTTCTCTTCTTTTCACAGGTGATGCATGGGTGGGTAGCTATTGTTTTATCCTTGCATTTGCATTCAGTTATTCCTCCTCTTCCTTCTTTTTCTTCTTCTTCTTCTTCTTCTTCTTCTTATTATTATTATTATTCTTCTTCTTCTTTTTTGGTGGGTTATTACTTAAATTTTAATTTTAATTGATACACATATTGAATGCTTTGCATGACCTCGCCAAGGAGGTGCTGGTACTGACACTTCGGTTTACGGATAGGGCTGGGTTTATTTTTGCCGCATTATTTGAATGAGAAACAAACATAGATATTAATCCGTCCATAGTATGATCATTTATTGTTCTACCTTCAAAATGCACGCTCCATGTATTTTTTTTGTTACATATTGTTACCACGCACCAATACACTAGTAACTAACTCGGAGCTCTCTCCACCAAAATTTTCCCAGCAGACCCCAAGACCAGAGCATAACTCACATATATTGGGAATCGTGGAGCGGGAAGATACAGCCCTCCGGCGCAACCATGTTCCATAACTTCTGCTAAATTCTAATCTACCCGTCCAGCTCCTCCACCCATTTCCCTTTACTCCCCCGGCCATCAAGCTCACTCACCATGGCTGCTCAACCTGAAGTCCCGCTGGAGGAAATCACCTGGCGCTCCCCACATCATTTGCAGATGATGGGCGGCTTCCTCCATTCAAACAATAGTACGTATTTACATATTAAATTCCCCTATACATATATCTCAAAAATGAGACATTAAACCAATATGTCGAACAGTCCTCTTCTATTTTGCGGAATCCCCTTTCTTTGACCCGACTTCCAACAATGCCTCCCTCGCCATCCAAGCCTCCTATAACGAGAATTTCCGCCCCTATATCGAGACACGCGAGGCCTTCGAGGGCCGGTTGAAGACTATGCAAGGTTTAGAGTTCATGGTTGTACATGATCCATTGCAGGAGGCTGCGGCGGCGGCAGCTGCGGCGGCGGGTGGGAAACAACCTCAAAGATTACCGCAGGAGCCATCGAATGTGTGGGTGATTCGGAAGCAGGCGCGGAAGAAACGGATGGGAGCGGGGTCGGGATTGGGGGCTGCGGGTAGTGATGATGAAATTCAGGTTCTCGCGACGTATTTTGTAGTGGGGGATTCGGTGTATATGGCACCGTCAGTGCTGAAGATTGTTGGGAGCCGGATGGTATGTATAAGGGACACCATCTACTGCATATCTACTGCAGATGCTAGTTTCCTTTTTGGTCTATTCGTAAACAGTATTACTGACAAACTGTCACTTGCAGCTCTCAACGGTAACATCCCTAACGAAAGCTCTCTCCGTCGCATCTCCCTTGCCCATCTTCTCCCCGGCTTATGGCCACACATATATGCCCCCCGTCCCCAAATCCCTGGAAGCGTCCCGCCTAGGCGTCCAGCAATCCGGCCAACAGAGCATTGCCAGCACACCAATGCCCGACACGTCACAGCCAAAAGGCGGAAGCGCCCCGTCAGCATCAGCTACACAACAAACATCCCCGCTAACCTCATCATCTACAACAATGCAAGACTCCCGCAGCCTCGCTGAAGCCTTTAACCTCCTCTCCCGCTACGGCGATGAATTCATGGACGACGCGCCCTTACTGGGTGAACCGGGCTCCTTCATCATTGGCAAGGCATCAGCAGAGCCGCTGGTAGTAGGGACGCGGCAATCTACTAATAATAAGGTATCCAAAGCCCCCACACCCGCCCCATCTGCTGGCGTGGGGGCCGGTATGAGTAAACCAGGGACACCAGCTGCAACAACAGCAGCAGGAACAACAGCGGCGCTACCTACTATTAAGACTGATCCAGCTACGCTTGGGGTTTTAGGAAAGGCGGGGAAAGGGGGGGAGAAGAGTCCTACGACGCCTGGAGGGGGGAGGGAGAGGGCAAAGAGGAAGAAGAGTAAGGTATCGACTGCAACCGTGGCTTCCTTGGCTGCGGGGACGGGTGGCTCGTGATTTTATATGGGATCTTGAAAATTATTGGCTTCGTTCTTTTATTATTTTGCTTTTTATTGGGCGCACCTATATTTTGGGTTTTAAATTGGGTGGATATACCAGGGTTTACGAAATGCGGTAGAGGCGCAATCGGAGGGATATTTATTCTCTACAAAATTTACACATAATTATCACCGTGATTTGCTCCATCCTAAATACTATCCTAAATATGAAATATTATCTCCATCCCCGGCCCCTTGAACTTCCGCATATCCGCTGACATAATTTCGCCGAACCCTGTGCTTGCCCAAAGGTTATTTTCTGGTGGTTCCTGACTATTAATAACCCCACATTATATTCCTCCGTACAGAAATATAATACAAACATCAACATCTATCATATATATAGACACAGTCATTCTAGTCTTATATTCGCCGTCAGCCCCCTTTTTCTTAGCTGTATTGCATCTCTAGGTATAGAATTCTAGAAATTTACTGCTTGCAGAACCCCTGGGTGGTTGAATAAGTCAAGCCTTTGTTAACATTTCCGCCCCCGCGACGGACTACTGACTCACCGCTATCGAGAGCAAGACTTTCACTCGTGTAAGGACATAGTCCTAATATACATATCGAGAATACTACTCACGAATTCTCTACAGCGAGGCAACCCCTCCAAACCACCCCTCAATCAAATATACCCCTACCTAGGATTATACCCCCTCACCTACACTCAAGCATGGCTACCACCGCCCCCGCCACCGCTGCTAACGCAGATAAACCCACCGTAATCTGCGTCTTGTAAGTCAAAAAACAAAAATAATTCCCCGTCGTAACTCACATGCAAAAAGCTAACCCCACCCAGCTGTGGCGCCCACAGCGGCACCTCCCCCTCCCACCTTGCCGCCGCCCGCGCCCTCGCCCACATCTTCCACAAAGAAAATATCACTCTCGTCTACGGCGGTGGCACAGGCGGCATCATGGGCGAACTCGCACGTACCTTAGTCTCCCTCTCAGGCCCCAAGGCCGTCCACGGCATCATCCCCACCGCCCTGGTGAAGGTTGAGGACGGGTATAGGACGTCTCTTACAGCTACGGATGCGCAGGCGGGCGGGAAGGCGCCGGAGCGGGTTGTTCTTATAAGTGATGCGCAGGAGGCGGAACAGCAGGGGTCGTCGCTGGGGGAGTCGGAATATGGTCTGACAACGCTTGTGCCGGATATGCATACACGCAAGCGGACGATGGCGCAGAAGGTTATGGAAGGGGGTCCTGGGAGTGGGTTTGTGGTTCTTGCAGGGGGGTTTGGGACGCTGGAGGAGGCTATGGAGATAGTTACGTGGAATCAGTTGGGGATTCATCATTGTGGGATTGTGTTGTTGAATATTGATGGGTATTGGGATGGGTTGATGAAGTGGTTGGAGAAGAGTGTGGAGGAAGGGTTTGTGAATCGTGCGAACAAGGGAATTTTGGTGGAGTGTCGGAGTGTCGAGGAGGTTTTGGGGGCTTTGAGGGAGTACAGGCTTAGTGAGGGGAGATATTCGTTGAATTGGGCCTCTAGTTAGGGAGGGATGAAGTAGAGGTAAGGGGGAGGATGGGATTGGAATTGGAATGGTTCTTATAGTTACCCTAGTTTTATCCGTTCTGGGCGTAAAGGTTTGAGGCTTTTTATTATTAGCGTTATGAATTTGATGGACATTACTTTCCGATTACAGGGTAGAGACATGCAATATGCAGATGAGTGGACCTTATATATATATATATATTATGCCTTTCCATAACCAGGAATTGCCATTATTAGCGGTTTGTGAATAGATAAGATATCACATCCTCAATATCGTGGTGGCAGAAAGCGTCATCTATTCCGATAAACAGATCATGGCTAGAAAACTCAGAACGTAGAACATCAAGAACAAGCTTGACCTTAATATCTAGGTAGTCTCAATAAACAGAGAATCGCATTTAAAAACCAAAGAAATCAATAACCAGTATTCCATCATCTCAATCATCATGAATCAACCTCCATCGACTGCCCCTCCGCCGATTCCCCTTCCGCATGTGCCCCCTCATTACTCGCGCTCTCCAAAAACCCAGCAACCTCCAACCCCTCATACAACTTAAATGCCTCTACTTTCCCCTTCCCCACCCCACTCCCAACCCCGACAACCCCGACTGTCGTATTATCAACTGTAAGCTCCTTATCCTGCGACAAACTCTCTTTCAACGCTTTAAGCCCATGCTGAATCAGCTCCTCCCGCCCACAACTCTCAAACTTCTCCAAATGGCGCTCTAGGTACGTCCGCGCCATCTGACTCCGCGCCCCAATCGCACAGGCAACCATCTCATGCGTCATCCCCGAGGGCTGGAATTCATATAAATGGGGTCCCGCGTCGTCGATGCCCGCCACGAGCAAGCCGACGCCGTAGGGCCGTTTGCCGTAGTGTTGGGTGTTTGTCTGGGCGCGGTCACCGACTTGGTTGACGATGCGTTCGAGGGGGATGGGGCGGCCGTAGGTCATTTTTGAGGCGAGGGATTGCTGCTTCATGAAGTTTGAGAGGACGCGGGCGTCGGAGGCTAGGCCGGCAATGGCAATGCCTAGGTGCTGGTCTATGGGGATTACCTTTTTTTGGTAGGAGGAGAGTTCTTCGGCGTTGCGCTGTATATATATTAGTTCTGGGGTATTTCCTAGGGTATGGTGTAGATGGAAACAGTACTTTCAGAGCCACTAGGACGGCATGTGTCTTGCTGGCAATTCCGACGACTACTGAACCTTGTTTTACTGCTTCTTGGGCATACTCGACTTGGAAGATCCGACCTTGTGGCGAGCTGTAATGTAGATTGCCTGGTCAGTAGTTTGGAATCTGATAGTGTGGGTAGATATCTGCTTACAAGGTCACCGAATCGTTGTCGTAGTTGTTTCTGAACATGATGAAATAGATCCGAGTAATTGAGGAATGGGTATCACAGGAGTAAAAGAGCTATACCAGAGATATTCCTGTTGAATAGTAAATAGTAAATAGTAAATGTGTATTGTGTATGTAGTTTGATATCTCTCAGGCAGATCCCACAAGTGACGCGGTAGAGCTTCAGTCCAGATCGGGTTAGGCGGGAAATGGCGGGGATTAGGTAATTGCTGACTGTGGTATTGTGTCGTATCGTATCGTATCGAACTGATACCAAGCGCTTTATTGCTACCTCATGCATACATTGATTGCTGCTTGTCCTGCAATAACTGGATTAATTAATTAAATATTAACTTCCTTGTGGCTGAGATACTGCTACTCATCTATTTACTCCTCCCTGATATTCCCACTCCCCCGCCCGTGCCTGTGGGACTGTCAGTTAAACCCTTTGATCCAAGTTGGAGCTGGACTGACATCAACCATCCAACAGCCTCCTCCTCCGCTCCTCTCCCACCCATCCTCCTTCGAAACAACCCCTCCACACCACAATCATGACAGCGGGCCTGAAAACCATCATTGCCCTCTCCTTCGTATGACGCCCTCGTCTCTCCCCTTCGCTGCATTTAATAACCGCATCTATCTAACTGCTGTTCGATCGAACAAAAGGTCCTTGCGATCGGCTTTCTCCTCGTCATCCTCTCCGCCGCGCTATGGCATAACTATCTCCCCCTCCTCGTCGTAGCCACATATGTGATCGCCCCGCTACCGAACTGGATATGCGGTCGCTGTGCCAACCCGGATGATTTCATGGAGAGCTCTGGGAGTGCGGTGGTTGATTTTGGGAGGTGGTGTACGGGTGTCTTGGTCGTAATGGGGATTGGTAAATTGTTTTCTTTCATATATGCTGTTCCTCCCCTCTTAAAGCGCTTCTGGCTGCAGTGGAAATCTTTACCTTCTAGTCTTCCGTTTCAGTCCCTATAAATACATCCATCAAGGCGCCTACTGACTTGTATGTGTTTGCCTGTATAAACAGCCCTCCCAGCAGTCCTGGCGCATAGCGGCGCCATCCAGATTCCCGCGATGGTCATGTCGATCCTGGGCGGTCTATTGATATACATCACCATTATCAGTTTCTCGATGTTTTTCCAGGAGCAGGAAGAGTTCTAAGAATGCTAAAATCTGGACGGTAATTTGCTGTTCCCCCACCATTGTCGCCGCCCACTTCAGCCATATTTCTCCCGTTATTATTAGTTCCCACCTTTCCCATTTTATTTACCCTATGTGTCCAGGAGCCAGTGATTTGTGTCTCTACGTTTACATTTTCATTTTTTCCGCCTTGTTGCGTTCATGATATTAGTCTTCGGGGGGTTTAGGTTACTGGATTTTTTCTCATTGTTTTGTTTTCTTTTCGAGTGTGTGAATGCATTTGTTTTGTTTCGCTTGCGCTGAGATTATATTGCAAGCCTGAAAGATCATATTCGAGCTGTTCGTTTTATGGATACTAATACCAATATACTCTTGTCTCGAATTTCGCCCATACCTATAGTATGTACCAATGTGTCTGGGCGGGAGCAGGTCGTCATGAGCAACCGTATTCAATCCTTTTTTGCACACTTCTCCCATTACCCAGCCATTCACATGTTTTATATTTTACCGTTGTAGCACATGTACAATATCATGTTTATGCAATTTCCAATCCATATATTTAAATATCCTTTATTTTTCGCCCTGGGATATATCGATATGACGCTGCTCTTAAATACCACGTGACATCGCGCGCGCATCCATGGAAACATTCGCGATTCTCGAATTGAGCGTTGAAGAGAACACTTTAACAAAGGCTCATGCATTGGCAGGCTGTGGAATTTTAGAGTATCGTGATCTATGGCATAATATAAATTGATACGATTTGGCAGCAGGAACTACATTTCATCTATATATTGATTGCACCCAATTGCTGCGCACTGAAATGTTGTTGTGAGATACGCGCCAATAGCATACCTACCCCAAAACAATGGAGGTCTGGTCAGGCCTAGTCACCGGCACCGGGGATTCTTCGCATGGGGCAAGTATGTGCAAAACACAGTCCCAACCAAGATCTGAGGATTGTGAAATTAACCAGTTTACCAACCAGGCATCTCACTGCTCAACCCATCCTTGACTGCCCAATGCACCCTCCCAAGGGATGCAAAGCTCTCCCTCCGCTCCTTTGTTAACCCCACACTTGTCCCTTATTACGCGCGTACAGGCCCCGCTCTCGAGGTCCATATCAATGACTTCGAGTCGGCAGAATGGTGGAAATGCAGATTGTTACGTGGTGTTTGCGACGAGGACGGTGACGACGGCCTGGATGACTCGTTGCCTATCCAGTCCCCAACGGGGGTGCTTTTGGCTGTTGAGGAGTCTCAACAACGCGGCGCTGCCAATGGCTCTGGCAATAACGTGACGGATATCCTTGTGTACGGGGTGCTTAGTTTACCTTCTCTTCATTCCAAACGACCGCCAACTCCTCCCCCGTCGTCATCACCTACTTTCCTTGATCCTAGCCTGGGAAACGAGAATGATAATGAAATGGCCAGCGCCCCGGAAAAGGAATTACGGGTTTATGCCGTCACGCTTTGTTCGGCGCTCATCAGGAAAGCTGAAGCTTTACCATCCCCACCATTGAGCCCTGAACTGGGTCCTCTAGCCAATAATGATAATGATACTGACAACGAGCGGTTCGCTGAGTTCCTCCCGGAGCAGTTTTCTCCCTGCCCCAAACGGAAACGGATGGCAAACATTTTCGACGCGGCGACTGAATACCATAAAAAAGTACGGCGGAAAGGTGGAGAGGCGGTATCGCAGCTCATGTCGCGCAGCTTGTCGTCGTCAGCTCATCAATTGTCGAATTCGGCAATTACGAAGGTTAAGAAGGAGCCGTTGGATATCTCTTCTTTTGACAGAGGTAATGATAATAACAATAGTAATACGCATAAAACACGAACATTATCAATTAATAGGATTACGAGGGTACCCAAGCAATCTTCACCTGCTACACCGTTGTCTGCGCATATACGGAATTTTAATTCGAACACGGGTGCATGGCCACGGACATCAAATGTCTCTAGTCGGAGAAGCACACCTGCACCCTTAATACAACAGCAGCAACAACTGGATACGCAGATATCCCCACCACCGCTGGCCCCCACATCACCGTCTGAAATCATCGCGGCAAACAAAGCACTATTAACAAGAACTATCCTAACATGCATGCGTTTATATGGGTTCCATCGGAATTCGCGCACGAGTAATCCAGCCGCCGCTGCGGGTCAGTCGAAACCATCACCACTATCTCTATCAGAGGCGGATATTGATTCCGCTGTTATACCCCCGACGACGACGGCGACGACGATGATAACGGATTCACAATCACGCGAACCAACGCCAATGGCCCCGCATGCACAAACGCAGACTCAAACGCACTCAAGGCCTTCAACAGCTACCTCTATGCCTACAGCAGTTCCCCCCGATACAGACGAAGACGACGACTTCAAGGCTATGTACCATGCTACGTATCGCGCGGCGTCATTTGCCCTGAGGCGGTATATGAAAGATGCTGTGACTGGTGCTGTAACTACTACAGGAAGTTCAGCGGTGGCAGAGACAGTGGGAGGGGAAGTGGTAGGTGGAGAGAGTTTAAATAAACATTCTTCTGAAATGGGAGGGATTGTTGTGGGTGTGCCGGTTCTTGAGAGGGAGAAAGCTACAGATCTTGTGGATGGGGTGTTGAGGTTGTTTTGTGAAACGTAGGGGCTCTGGTGATAATGCATAATGAAAATCGTTATTATTTATTTATTTATATTTATATTTTATTTTATATTTTTTTGCGAGTCAATGTTTCTCTTCAAATTACCCTAGAATAATGCTTCACTGTGATATATAGTACCCCTTCTCAGGATTTAACCCACCAAGAGTTCAGATATATCTTGGCGTTGGAGTAACAATATCCCGACTGTATGTCTCAAACCACGTGACCCGAGCGCCTACTGACGTCGCTGCTTGAATCCATTACGATCGAGATATCAAACACCCGCAGACACTCACCACGAAAACTACAGAAGCTCGCCCGGGAGCTACCAGTTCAATAGGTACCAGGGGAAGATTATTAGTTGACGACCTTTTGCCTTTGCCGCTCTTTTACGAACAGATAAAATAGCTTCCGCATCTCTTTCTCCCCCGCCTCCTCGTCCTCCCTCTCTCATCACCATCTCTATCTTTCTTCCTCCGCCATGGACGACTCGGATAACCGCCTTTTCCGCTTCACCAAACCACGATGGCTAAGTAGTGCCAACGCGCACACGGCTGGAATCTACGCCTCCGGTGCTTTGGTATGTTCTATCCCCTCCAGCTATATAACAATCCCAACGCTTAGGCCGCAACTACTCGCACACCCTCCCTACCTAATATTCCTTGCAGTCCATACTCCCATATAATTAACTAACTAACGATGCATCCAACCAGTTCTCCCTCGGCTTCTTTTTCCTCATCGATGCCGCCGCCTTCTCCCACAGCTCCAAAAACGGTGGCTTCGTCCACATAAAATTCGTAGACTGGATCCCAGGCATCTGCTCCGCGCTTGGCATGCTGGTGATCAATTCCATCGAGAAGTCGCGGTTGAGTGCGGATTCGTTTAGTTATTCGGGCAACGGGGTTGCGTGGAAGGCCCGCTTTGTGCTGTTTTTGGGCTTTGCGTTGTTGGCCGGGGGGTTGGCGGGGAGTGTGGTATGTTATTATTTTCCTAACAGCTTGATGTGGGGGATGTAAAATATGCTAATATGCGTTATCATGCAGACCGTCCTAGTTCTTAAATACGTTCTTAAGGATTATCCGCTACAGACGGTATACTTCGGGATTGCCAATGTTATTGCCAATGCCTTGATTATGATGAGGTGGGTATCCTCGTCTCCCCCTTGCTCAGAGAAATGAATATACAACTAACACCTACTGTTAACCCAACATTTAGCTCCACTATCCTGTGGGTATCGCAGAATATGGAAGAGGATTATACATACAGCCTGACGTTGTAGAATGCCTTCAAGATCATGTTAAGGCAAAGCATTTTATTTTATTTTAAATCTCCTGAGAAGTTTTTGATAGCTATCAGCTATCCTGCGTATTCCAATTACCTGTTGCTCCTCTCCGCTGCCGTTCTTGTCCGTAATCGTCATTAATTTCGGAGGCCGATTGATTTCGTCCTTCTTTTACCTTTTGCAAGGTTGAGTTATTCCTATTCACGGCGTTTGTGGTGTATTCTGTTCTCTCTCTACTTCTCATGATATATTTTGTTTTTGTTTGTTTTTGTTTTTGTTTTTTTCGTTATTTTTTCTGGAGAGCGTGATCCTATGTTTTTATTATTGTTATCTCATTAAAACTCGGATTTTGTTCAATGTATTAAACTATCACCATTCCGATCTATTTTATCCTGGTTTCTGGAAAATTCGTCTATGACGCACTAGATAGCGATAAGGCAATAACCTATGCGTTAAGTATCTATCATATTCCGGGACCAACGGCTGTTTTTGGAATCTTTGCTCTCTCACACGCACTCCCCAAGTCAAATCAAGTAAATAAGTGAAAAATCCATTTTGGTTATCATTCCCCAGAAACGCCCGTAAACATAAAATCGCAAATCCCAAATCCCATGCATTGCATTACATAAACTTCATAAGTAGTACCTTACAACCAAGTCTTTCCCCCATAAGAAAACATCCCCTTCTCTCCATATCTTCGTTATATTCCATTGGTTGGTCAAACCAGAGCCCGCCTCAACCAGCTAACTAGCTTATCCACCACATCCATATCGCTGGCGTCGATGCTCTCGCCCACATCCTTCCTTACATCTTCTGGTAGATGGCGTAGCAGTTCATCCATGGCGGGCTGGTGATTGCGGATGGCGGACGAGAGGGCGTAGACAGCCTTGCGCCGGACGGTGGTATCTGGGTCGTTTTGGGAGAGGGTTAAGAGGGTTGAGAGGGCTGTGGGGGCTTTTGAGAGGAGCTGTTATACAATATTGTTAGTGTCATGTTATATATATATATATATATATAACCAAAAAACGCGAAAGAAGAATGAGACAAGAGGTGTGAAAGGGAAAGAAAAATTATAAAATAAAATAAAAATAAAAAACATACCATCCCCTGCGCCCCAACATTATTCTGCACAGCTGTCCCTATACACCACGCCCCCATCATCCTCCTTCCAACCTCCTGCGCACCCAGCTCCTCCACCAACGGCTCCCACAATCCCAGTACGCCCAGGTTATTCGCGTTATCGAGGTTCTCGACGAGTTGCTCGAAGTTATCGAAAGCGATTAGTTTGTCGTCAATGGTTGTGGCGGGGGAGCGGATGGCGGCCATGGCGTTTTTCATTAGCTCGGCATCGGAGGGGGCGTTTAGGAGGAGGCGTTGGAGGGCGGTGGGGGAGAGGGAGCGGGGGGCGCGCGGGGGGTCGGAGGTCGTGGTGGAGGGGTTCTCGGTGGAGGATGTTGTTGTTGATGTTGTTGATGGGACGGAGTTTTCGAGGCTCCATTTTAGGAGGTTGTTCATTGAGGAGTCCATTGTGTGTATAAATATATGTGTGAGTGTGAGTGTTGTTTAAATGTGGTTGTATGGGCGGAGGGTGGGTGAGTCGGCGGGAGGGGCTGAAATGGAGCGCGGAAAGGGAGCGGGGGGAATGTTTGGCGGCTTTTCTCTCCTCTCTCCTTTTTTCTTTCTTTCTATCTTTCTTTTTTGTGTGGTTCCCTGCCTATGTCAAATAGCAAAGGTAAATGAGAATATATCTGATTGGCAGGTGTTTAGTGGAAATCTGTAGAAGTATTATTTTCTGTCTCAATTACAAACATTGGCATCCAGCAAAATAATTCTTCTGATGCCAAGCCTGTCACAGGTTTCTTGGGCGCTGGTGGCGGTTTCTGGAATATGCGCTGCGCTTCTAAATGCTTCGGCTGTAGCATCACCGATAATAACAGCGGGGAGATATTCCTGTGCGCTTTGATATTTATTTAAAGTATATGATTCTTTTAGTTTTATTTTTGTATCTAATCGGTGAAATTTTTGGATTATCGGTTGTATCAGAAGTTATATGGGTAATAATACTTCATAGCATACCCTATCTACAGCAGGTAAAATGTAGTTAGTACTTAATATATTTTGATGTAGAAAAGTGTGCATAAAACCAGTCTGGTACATTTTCAGTACATTAACCATTTCATATTTAGAATATTATTGCCTCAATCCTTATAGAAAACAGATCAAGACATATATATATTCCTGCATGCTCTGATATTCTGTATAGAGCCTGGATATTCCAATACATCTAAAATTGATTATCAAAGCCGGGCGCCAGATTTCAGGTGGAGGCACACACACACGACGAGAGAGAGAGAGAAGTGATAAAGCCAGTGCTGTAACTAGGTGTAGGAACCATTCCTGGGTTGTCAGACAATGAGGCACAAACTTCGTTTCAGAAACCCAGTAATTGGACAATCTCTTTGGCAGTCTGGTATACGAGAATCTGATAGGAGCTGGATGCATATTAAATATCTTTCCCATCAGTATATTAGCGGCCCGCCCGATCATCACCGGGTTACGTTCAGTTGATATGTCCCAAAGTCTGATGATCCTCTTACTATGTATCTGATTTTCAACCTTTTGGAAACAAGCACCACTGGCCGCTTGGTTTTTTTTTTTTTTTTTTTTTTTTTTCTTTTTGGCTCTAATCTTGACACATGGCAACCACGGAAATGACTCCTCTTTTCCTCTATACCTCTTCTCACAATCCAGACAGAAACTTGGCTTTCCATGTATATATGTTCGTCTGAGTTCATCATACCCAATGGACCTGAATCTGGGTAGGTTAGGTAACTCCAGCCATGAGCTCTGCCAGTGTTTTGATTGACAGGACGGGTAGCTTTTATCGGCCCCCGTTTGGTGATATTTCAGGGATCAATCAAATTGAATCTATCAAGCCCTTGCTTTGCTTGATTTGCTGGCTGGCAGTGAGTTTCATCTATCCATCCACACCCCAGTGCATGCCGATTTAAAGCTCTTGGGGTTTTTCAACTGGCTGACGTCTGTGTACTGCATCAAGTTCAAGGCAACTGCCAAATTGATTTTTCCCCCCTTTTTGATTGCCTTTGTGTTGGTCGTCCTAGATTCTTGGGAAGCGGTTTTCGAACGTGCCACAGGCATATATATTTGATGATGGATCTTGTGATCTACAACATGGGTGGAGGTTACGGACGAAGAGATGAAGAGAGAAAAGGGCACTGGTCATCAGATCCGTATTGTTCAGGAGGGTTCTGTGTTGTTGTTGTTGTTGTTGTTGTTGTTCTCCTTGTAATAATTACGCACATTGTCCCAACCGAACAGCCTTGGAAGCTCGCTAAGTGTCGTAGCTGAAAATATCGACGAAAGATAAAGAAAGTAATCGGAGGTAACATGCAAACTATCTGTATCTCCGTTTTCCAACCTGCCTTAAAGAAAAAAGGCTGAAGATGATTTTTTTTTAGGTTCCCGGATTCCCAGACCCTTTCTTCTGGGGTTTGATATTTTTATTTTTTATTCCTTTTCGCCGCCGGCAACGCGCGTCCACCATTTGTTTGGCGGTTGCCTTGGGGGGGGGGGGCGGATCTGGAGGTCAGCGAGTGGGAGATGTGAGATGTCGATGTCGATGATGATGCTGATGCAGATGCAGATGCAGATGCAGGATGTCAGATTAGATCAGATGCAAAATATATGTAGATACTGTGCCAAAGAAATGCTATTGCCTGGAGGAATAAATATCTGTCCGTCCCTGGAGAGTGATTGATAGATGAGGGGCTGGGGGCCAAGAAAATATAATTTGTTTGGTTACTGATTTACGTGAGACTTAATGGATAAATAAATAAGAAAGGTGGCTTAGTTGGACTAACTTAGTAGGTCAAGTTGAAGGGGGCGTATTTCTTTCATCGCGGCAAAAGGGGGATATTCCTGTTCAGCTGAAGGAGAAGAAGATAATCGAGATAGAGCGAGATAGAGAAATAGAAGAGGAGGGAGGGGTCAGGTTGACACAGAGAATACAGCAGACACAGGCAGATATTGTATGGGGACAGAGGTACCGTGGATGTTCCCTTTTGGACCCCCGCCATTGTTGTAGACAACATGGCAAGATACCGTAATTAACGTACTGTACGGATACCACATAATAGCACGAAGCAGCCTTAACACTTCCTTGCACACAAAACCACGACATGACGATGGAAATAGGTTATTGGAAAGGGGGAGTTCAAAAATCAAAATCCTGTATGCCTGGGAGAATAGGCACTGGCATTTTCTCTGCAGCTGTGTATTCGTCATGGCCCCTCACTCTCCAAAGGCAGCCGTGTTTTGGGGGTGGGAATATATGCGAGGACATCGTAATATTACCCGCGCCGCAGTACACACCCTTCGCCCAGCCAACAAAACACCACCCAACCACTTTCATCTTCTTCTGCCCTCGTCTCTTCCTCTTCTTCGTCTTCAACTACAAAAATTCTCCCAACTTCCAACCTTCGACCTCTCTCCAACTCCATCGCCCATCTATCTCACCCATCCACAACTCCCCCCTCTAATAACCTACATACAGCCCTGCTCTTCTTCTCCCACTCTTCCGTTTGCTTTCTGTAGTTCTCGTTTGCCATCTCTTTATTTAATTCACAATGGAGGGTATGTAAGCCTTGTTTCTCAGCCCCAGTTTCCCCTCCTCCACCTCTGTCTCTTCCTCCTCTTTTCCTCCTCCTCCTCCTCCGCCTTCTCTGAGACCTCATCCATTTATTTTCTTGTGAATGGGCTAACATTCTTTCTGTTCGACGCTGTATAGAAGAAGTTGCTGCCCTCGTTATCGACAATGGGTATGTTTATCCCCCGGATTAAACTCCCCCGTTTTGCTGTGTCCACGTCCCCCCTCCAGTTTGCGCACTACTACGCACTACGGCACTACTACACAACGACTTCCCTGCCAACGTCAACAATATCGAAATCCTTTCCTCTCCCTCCCCCCTTGGGATCTCATTACACTGGTTGCTCTCTATTTTTTGTAGCGTGCGCGCAAGATATGAGCTGTGGGAATTTTGGAATTATGCGCACTATCAATTTTTTAGAGGGGGGTTTCTGCATGCGATGCTGACTGACACTTTGCCTGCAGATCCGGTATGTGCAAGGCCGGTTTCGCTGGCGATGATGCTCCACGAGCCGTCTTCCGTAAGTCTTCTCTCCCAGTCCCACCCACCCCCTGAAAGTATCTGGTTTCTTGCGTGTGTATTATTTGGCTTGCTGAGACAATGGAATAGCTTCGATCGTCGGTCGTCCTCGCCATCATGGGTAAATATTCATCTCCTACCCTGGCTTCCACCAATCCCTCGACTAAAGATAGAAGAGCTAAAGAACTAACCCCCCGTCATAGTATTATGATTGGTATGGGCCAGAAGGACTCCTATGTTGGCGATGAGGCACAATCCAAGCGTGGTATCCTCACCCTCAGATACCCCATTGAGCACGGTGTCGTCACCAACTGGGATGATATGGAGAAGATCTGGCATCATACTTTCTACAACGAACTCCGCGTCGCTCCTGAGGAACACCCCGTTCTGTTGACCGAGGCCCCCATCAACCCCAAATCCAACCGTGAGAAGATGACCCAGATCGTTTTCGAAACCTTCAATGCCCCCGCCTTCTATGTCTCCATCCAGGCCGTGCTTTCGCTCTACGCCTCCGGCCGTACCACTGGTATCGTTCTCGACTCCGGTGACGGTGTCACTCACGTCGTCCCCATCTACGAGGGTTTCGCCCTCCCACACGCCATTTCTCGTATTGACATGGCTGGCCGTGATTTGACCAACTACCTCATGAAGATCCTGGCGGAGCGCGGTTACTCATTCTCCACCACCGCTGAGCGTGAAATCGTCCGCGATATCAAGGAGAAGCTCTGCTACGTCGCCCTCGACTTCCAACAGGAGATCCAGACTGCTTCCCAATCCTCCAGCTTGGAGAAGTCCTACGAGCTCCCCGACGGTCAGGTCATCACCATTGGCAACGAGCGATTCCGCGCCCCAGAGGCCCTCTTCTCACCCAGCGTCCTGGGTCTTGAGAGCGGTGGTATCCACGCCACGACCTACAACGCCATCATGAAATGCGACGTCGACGTCCGAAAGGATCTCTACGGCAACATCGTCATGGTAGGTTATAAATCTATAAATCTATACATATTTTCGTCCTTTTTATTTCATTATTAGCATAAATACTAACTGAAATAAAACCAGTCTGGCGGTACCACCATGTACCCCGGTATCTCCGACCGTATGCAAAAGGAGATCACCGCCCTCGCCCCCTCGTCGATGAAGGTTAAGATCATCGCCCCGCCCGAACGTAAATACTCCGTCTGGATCGGTGGTTCCATCTTGGCCTCCCTCTCGACCTTCCAGCAAATGTGGATCTCCAAGCAGGAATACGACGAGTCTGGACCTTCCATTGTCCACCGCAAGTGCTTCTAAGGTATGGGAGTTTTTTGCGTGTTTGTCCTTGCCCTTGTCTTTCTTTTTTAAATTAAAATCGAAATGTTAGTTTTGTTGCTGTGTGCTGCTGTGGGAGAACTTTTTTATATCTTAACTCAAAAAATCACAAAAAACCAAAATTTTTAACTACTACTATTTTTTCTACGTACCTAGTTTTCTTCATTTCTTCATTTTTTCATTTTCATTTTTTTCATTTTCATTTTTTTCATTTTCATTTTTCATTTCATTTCATTTCATTTCTTTTTGAAGTTTTTCGTGGGCCCGGATCATTGATTGATTGATTACATAGAGCCACTCCTCCCCTTTCTCAACCCCCAACCATCGCGATCACGCGAGTACACAATGCAAAATACACCTGCTCACAGCCATATTTCTCTGCTACCCGCTTCCCCCAATCCCAACGTCCATATCTTCCCAAATCGCGCCCGCCGGTAGTTACTAGTAGCTAGTTGCGCCTATGTCTGTTTGTGACTTGTGCTTGAGCTTGTGTTGAGTTTACACCCGCCCCTCCCCCCTCCCACCCTTGTTCCTCGCCTCGAATCGACCATGTGTTGTTGTTGTTGTTGTTGTTGTTCGTGCCTTTCTCTATTTTTTTTTCCTCTTCCCGCGCCAATAGTATCAAATTAAGTACCATTTTCTCTTTTTTTTCTTCTTCTTCTCTAAGTTTAAAAAAAGAATCAAATCAAAATCGAAATGGGAAACAGCAAAAAAATTTAAGTATTTATTTTTATTATTTATTTATTTTTACCTTTGTTGCTTTTTTTTTTTTTTTTTTCCTTTTTTCCTTTTTCGTCCCTGGTTCGCGGCTACGCTGTGATGTGCTGTGCTTATTGCATTGTATTGCATGGTAGTGCGTAATGTCTACTGTAGCTTCTGTGTCTGTGTGTGTCTATAGCTGGCTATTACCCCCTGCCTGTCTTTTCGCCCGGAGTGAGGAGGGGGTTGTTGCGTGTAGCAAAACAAAAGTACTGTGCTATGTATTGACTGGTGGGGGTTTGGGTTTTGGGTTTCGTGATTTATGATTGTGGCGTGGTGTGTTGTGTGCTGTGTTTATGGAAACTGAGGGTGTATTTTTCTTCTTCTTCATCATCTTCTTCTTTCTTCGTCTGTTTATACTAGTTATGAAAAAGAAGAGGAAAAAATTTAAAAATTTGAGTGAGAATGGGAATTTATGACCTTGACAGTATGGTATGTTATATTATTTTATTTTAATAATCCATCTTCGCTCTTTCATTTTACATCAGGTTTTTGTTGTGAAGGGTGAGTTTTGGGGAAGTGGTTTAATGATGAGAGAGGTTGGTAGATGGGGTAGTTTGCTGGTTGTTATTTATTTATTTTCTTTTCTTCATCTTTTGTTCCTTGGCTTTTCGATATGGTTAACTGGAATGGCAGTATGCCTGATGAAGGGTGTGGGAAGGGATGATGGGATTAGAAAAAGGGGAGAGTATAATCCATCCCTCGATCATCTGAGTGTGTTTGATGCTCCCGGGGGAGGTGGGGGGTGTGTGTGAAAATTCAACCTCCAAGTATCATGGACATGGGATATCGTGGCGGTATTTTTCTATCTCTGGAAGCTTTCAATGTCAATCCATGGCTATTTCTCCACTGGATCCCAACCTAGGTAGGCGGTTTTTACTCTGCCCAAAGGGAAAAAGGGAGCAGAAGGGTGAACAGGTTGGCTTGCCCGAGCAAACCCGTCCGTTCTCCACGGTTTCGACGTTGCACACCCAGTGAGTCAGTCTACCTTTATTCCAAGCTTGGTTACACCTGGAGAGTGCGGTAGCAGAATCCAGTTCCTAGGGCGTGGTCATGCTGTAAGAGACATCGACCGTTTGAACGGTTGGATTAATTAACATATATGCGCTGCGTAGGTAGGTATTTACGTCCCTCGAAACTCGCTGTTATTAATCTGCATCATTCTTCACATCTTCTCCATTCCCATCTTCTCTGACAATTTCTGGCTTGCGTATTTGATTATTGTAAGCTAGCACTACTGACAGATGAACTCCAGGCATTCAAACTATACCCAACGTATTTCAGTGGTCAACCCTGGAGTCATCCCCTGACCTATCTTCTTATTCCTACATACTCACACAATGAACTGTCTCAGATATGTGTGACTAATTTGATTTTCTTGGGTTAAATCCCTTAGAATACGCATCTTCAACAATATAGCTATTTAATGAAAAGCACGCAGGTATCAGTGTAATGATTTCTTGTGCGAGAAGATTGAGCTGTACGGAATGTCTACCCACGCAAGTGCCAAAGCCTCTGCATCATGCCGAACAATGACAGATTCTCATTCCTGAAGTTAAATCCATGCAAGGGATAAAGCAGGAGGTAAACTCAAGGGGAGAGAAAGGAAAGTGAAGCACAGCATCATTATTTTGTATAAAGTATGAATTAGACAAAGAACTACCTTGGGCTGATTTCCTCCCTTTCTTCGAAATTGAAGAAGGCGATTAAGTTAACCACTCCTTTCTTTCTCTCAGACTTGTTTTTTCTACAGATGGAGAGTTCATAGCTGACCGGATCACTCAGTTAGCTTGAATACTAATCTAATTGCCTGTGCTTTGGCCTTGCAGTCGTCAGTTGCCGTGAGCAAAAGTTCTAAATGTTTTTACCCCTTTTCCTCATGAATGCTGTACCCTGGCCCTTCTCAGCCCTTTCCTTAACACTGTCCCTTAGTTTCTGAAAAACAATGGATAAACGCGCAGGTATTCTCCATGCTCTTTCGTTCAGCATTGCCAGGATCATATATATTTGAGTTTGGATATCCCTTCCGCTTTAGAATCGAATTGGATGGCTTCGTATGTAAATCTACCCTCCATATGGGGCTTCTTCCCCCCCGATGAGGCAAAGAATGGTGCCTGCAGAAGATAACTTTTGTTATGATGGGGGAAGGGAATTTTTAGCTTTTGAAATGCCGGTGCATTTCTGTGCAGCAAGACGATGGAATTCGTACGGGCTGCTCCATGCTAAATATCAATGAGGGACCCGCATGGTCAAATCTCCAGGTCAAAAAGCTATAAAAAATGCTTTCATTTCTGCTAAGCGTGACACTCTTTTCTTTTCTTCTCTCTCCGCTGATGTCTGAAATTATAAATCTGCCTCAATCTTACACGGCGCACACCACGATCACGCACAAAAAAGCGCCCAGCAACCCACGCCCTCACTCCCTGCATACACGATACAGATGGCACATGCGACCAGGTACGCACGCCCTCGCTTAATCAACATACTATTTTCTGCCCCATTTTACATCCGAAGATCAAATATTCATACCCGCTTCCATCATGTGCCCGGAGGAAATCACCATGTTCCGGTGTGGCCATCGTTGGTATGTAACAAAAGAACGGTGCTGGGCGATGAGATTGAGGGAAAAGAAGAGCTGCAGGAAGCCTATCTAAATATTTGAACCTCCCCGAACAAGCGAACCAGTACGGACTGTGCTCTGCTTCACGTGTCAAAATCCGAGAGATGAAGAGTATGAGGATTGCAGTTTCCTTGATCAATTTTATGGTTCAGGAGCTTACCGACATGCTAATCCACAATGATAATCTGGTATAAATGTGAGAGACGGCGAGATCAAGGAAGCTTGGTTGAAGAGAAAGTCAGGGCTGGATGGTTGGGCCGCATGGGCAGTTATGATTTTAGCACCAACGGGAGGTTGGGAGATGGTGTGATAATCGTGAGAAGCGGGGCCCCTGAGTTTTATTATCTGTTGGAATTTTTGTATCAGTTGATGGTATTTTGTCTATCTGGTATTTGTATGGTTTCTTCCACAGAGATCAAATAAATACCCAGGCAAAGCCAGCTCTGTTGTCGCTTTTTAGTGATTATGAGTTCCTTAGCAGGGTCAATGAAAAAAATTCTCCACCCCTTTTTGTTCCCGGCCTTGTTTGTTTTCATTAGTAATAATAAATTTAACCTATATAACATGGCAACTGAAACAAAAATTTCATCTGCCTAGCCTCGTAAACAGTGATAATACACAGGTGCATTCACAGTGACCAGTGATAATGTTGCAGAACTTCCCGTCCCTCTCCGGGCTTCATGTTCATTTGTAAGTCATGTTCGGGATATCCAACAGGTAGACCGACATTGATCTATGTTGTAAGGTTACGTGCGTTACTTCTGTGCGGTTACAAAGGCTTAGGTTCAAGTTCCTGTGTCTTTTTGTCAGGATTAAGTTTTAAATTTGCGCTAAGGAGAATAAGAATCGGGGAACACCCGCGTTGGGAAGCCTAATCGACGGGCGCTATTCCGCGCCAGGGATGGTGAAGTTCGATATCAAGTGTAGACGATTTAGGATTGCCGGATACTGAGTCCCTGAAAACGTTGATTGATAGCTAACCCATGACCACCATTATTTCTGAAAGAAATAGCGGGAGTTATCACATCACGGGTGAGGTGCCGGAAATTAGTTAACTTCTTTATCCTTGTGCTTTGCTCCCTCTTCTCTTTTCCTTTCGTTTACTACAAAGTTTTTCTTTCAGGAAGCAGAAAATCGTGCTCTTCCCATAAAAATGAAGAGTTGGAAGTTAATACAATTGATATTTCACATGAAATATAGGGTATAAAAGGTCCTGCAATTCCTCCATTTTTCCATTTTTCCATTACTACTATATTACACATGTCATATTCTTCTGCTCTATTGAGACACGACAACAAGTACTATATATCTTTTTTTTTTTTTTTTTTTTGTTGGTTTTGTACAGAGCTATTATCACTTTTTATGCATTTCAAATTGTGATCACAGCCATTTTACATCACTATCACTAAGAACAGGTTAAATACGCTTTTACATTCAGGCAGTTAGAAATTACATTCAGTCATTTCCCTAGCTATTCGATCAGCTAATGTTGTCCTTCCATCTACCTTATAGCTCGGAAACCTTCCTATCTACGGTTACCTAGAATGAACTACTTTATTGCCTTGTGCAAAATTATTATATTCATCGGGGACTGCGGACACGATGTGGATTTTGGTGTTTTAAATTGCCAGGGTGAGAACGAAGCTGTCTGTGCCCATCCTGATAGAAAATGGCAAAAGCGGGGCGGTGTTTATTGTGCCTCGTGCGAAGAAAGAGTGCGAAAGAAACGGGAGAAGAGGGAGTCAAGGGAAAATAGTAGGAAGAAATAATTTTATTTACATTCCTAGGCATCTAGTGGTGGATCGGTGGAAGAATTTGGGGCCACGGTATAAGCAAAAAGGGGGCGAGCTCGTTACGTAGTTACACGCAAAGAACAAAACTACTATGGGGAGAGGAGCGAAATCATCATGCAACTCCATTTTGCTTTTCAACCTGATGTCACTGAGAGTGGAAAAACATTATTTGAAACAAATTAAGAGAATTTTCCTCTTCTCCATTGTCAAATGCAGGGGGATTTCCCGGCCATGGGAAGCTAACAATAACCTTTTTTTGTTTTTCGCCTGGTTTTTGCCCAACATGAATGAAGGAAAAAGCCGCCAGCAGCCGTGAGGGGATTTATTAATTAAAATCGACTTTTCTAAGAAAACAACTAACAGCAGTGGAAACGGCCGGTTTTGATATTCATATATTTGATATTATAGAAGACCTTGTTATGTGGTTACTGGTTTCTGATGATTTTCATCATGTGAAGGGTGGTTGACTCCCCTTCCAAAATTCTAAACGCACAAAAAGAAAGAGGACAGCTCCTCTTCAATAAACTGGAGTAGCCGTATAAACATTCCATGCTTTTTTTTTTAATGGGTAGATCCGAGAAGCTGAACGGAATAAATAAAAAGCAAATCGTGCTGAAAAGAGTGAAATTACATTAAATCTAACTTTCACTTATATAAATACCCAAGAAACGAAGAGGGAAATGTTGAATATATATTAAGGTACGTTATTGTGAAATCTACATTGTTTAATTTATATTTTAACATTTAGTGTACAGAACAATCAGCTAGAGAAAAATACTCCCCATATTTAAATGACCATATTCAGCAGCAAGATACAACATTCTCTAAAGGCGCAAAATCTGTTAAATAATATTATATACTCCCTGTTGGTATTAAGTAAATGCAGCTCACATTTACTTCCCTCTATTTGTGATTTTTATATTAAAAGCTCATGCCTTTTTCCATTAATATCCTCATCATGATCCTGTTTTCAGCTACTTGGACAATACTCATTATTTTCTTTGCAGCCATTCAGGTGCATCTTCTCTTTTCGTAACGCTCCCTCAAAGGTTCTAGTCTTGTTTTCTGCATTAAGGTACACTTTAATGCATCTTCCACCATGTGCGGAGCATATGTACTCTACAAAAAGCGCGCACATACCAAACCCGAAAAAGACAGGGGAGAAAAGCAATGTTCATGCTTCCCCGAATGCGGGAAAACGCCGATTGAGAGCATTGAAGTGGACAAAATCTGCCCTGACTGTGTGGTGGCTATAGCCAAAGCTCTACACAAAGAGGAAGAGAATACAAAAAGGCAAAAGATCTCATCACGAAATACTTCAAAGGTGCAAAAGAAGCGCTGATATTGGAAAAGAGGAATGTCCGATTCAACGACAGTTGCCTTTGTTTAGATACGTTTTCAGGATTGAGAGAAAAAAATGAATATCGTTCGCCTTTCTTCCACTTTTAATTTGCGTCATGCTTGTTTTGTTTGTTGCTTGTTGCTTTTCAAAGATTTCCAGGAGATAAAAGTTAATAGGTTATTGGTTTCTTTATGTCAGTGAGATTCGCGGGATATTTCGGGGTTTTAGTTAACTAGGGCCGGCTGGGCCACGTGGAGGATGTTGGTTTAACTAAACTTAGTTTGAAGCTTAATCCAACCTCATCCCGACTCCAGGCCTGAATGAATTTTTGTGAATTTCTATAGATTTGATAAACCACTTAAGGATAATTGGATTATGTATTAATCAAGAAAACTTGTTTGGATACCTACCTCTTTGAAAAACCCGATGTATGAATACAGTGAGGGTGTTTCCGGATCGTGTCACGCATGCCGAATAGCTTCCCCGTGTGCCATGTTCCCATTCCCTGGCCTCCCACTCTACTAGTACCTATTAATATTGGCTTGGAATACGGAGGTTTAATGCGGCCACTGAAACGCCAGGAGTACCGGTCTTTCTGTTTTACTTGTTATTTGCCTTTTTTGATTATGTTCATGCATTTTGCTAGTTCTTAGCCCGCTCGGCATCAAGATGCAATCTCTTATCTCATATTGGTACAGCAAATCGCACGGCTACCGTGTGATACAATCAATGCTTTGTGAAAACTAGTTGTTTCTTTTTTGTTTTGTGGCAAAATTTTGTGCTGGTAAAAGAAAACAATTCACAAGGTCCTTGTTATTATGAACAGAACTTGTTATACCGCCAACCAGGGTGCGGATGTACTGGTACGGCATTGTCCTATCCAAGGGAAAGAATGCGAGCCTTCACCAGCTGCAAAGGGGCTTGAAGATATAAATTGACCCTCCCTTCCTGCTTTTCTCATTTTTCATTTTTACTTCCTTAACACCATCAGCATCTCAAACTCCAAAAAATTCTATTAATCTGTCAACCGAACTATATATCACGTTATTTCCCACTTTTCGATGTCCACTTCTCCTTTCACTTCTCGAAAAGTATCTCTCGTACAACAGAAGAATCTTGATCTCTACCCTTCATCCTTCCCTCACCCCTCGAAAAGGTCAGAAGCTCCACATCCTGCTCATAACTCGCACTGCTTATGGTATTTTCATACTGCGTCCCCAAAACTGTAACCTGAAGCGAATCACGGTTCATCATTGTCTTCCGGTTGGTCAGCAATGTGCTATCTCACCTATACCTACTACAAGTGCATGCATTTGGAATCAGAAATCTCCACTATCTGTGCCTACCACCCAGATTGCAACCGTGACACGATTGAGGTCTATCTTGAAATATACTGCGCGGCTTGTAGGTGAAACGGTTATTCCCATCGAGAAAACTGTTTGCGCGGTTATTCAAGGTAGGACATTTTCCACACAATACGTCACAATGTGCACAACCGTCATGACCGAATACCAGTGCGGATTTTTGGAAAATCTATAAAAAGTACACTGTCATCTGCTGGGTTGCCGCCCTGCGTTCGCCTGTGTAATCCTCACCAGAGATTGCTTGGACCATGACCCTCGTGTGCCTGGATTGCGCGCTTGATGGTATTGATTAGGTTTGGGAGTTACAGAGAATTTTTCACTGTGTCGCCAGAGTTGGAGTTCATACAGACTGACAGACGTTATTCTTGTTGCGTCAGGAATAGATTTTACATCCTCTCGAGAAAAAAAGGCGGTTTTCCACATAATCGCCCCAATGTGCAAGATGTACACCATCTACTATAGGTGCTTCTGCTTGAAGAGCAGAACACCCATTGGTGGGCCGTGTTCAAATTACCCTGATTGCGTCCAGGAAGACTGGAACGTCGAGTATATTTATGATTGGTGTCCTGAACACGAGACCCAGCCAAACGGACATTGATCCCCCGTCGCACCTATTCGGTTCCTGAGATACCAATCATCGACTGCTTCTTCTATATCTATGCCCCTTTGTATTTTCCAGACACGAGCTTCGCCCAATCCTTTCGATGCTTCCGGTTTCCCATACGATACACTGACGCCATGTGGAAACCGTTGCGATGACACAAGCCCCCCTCCCCGCAAATCTCACTTTGGAATTACTCAGTTATGTGTGCCAGCTACACTAGCCCATGCCTAATCGATTTGTATTTGTTTTACACATAATGTTTACTTTTTAAATACCCTTCCCTTCCGCGGATCCTATGTCTCTTTAACACCCTGTCCCGTTTTACCCGTTTATTTTTCCTTACTTCTTACCACCTTTTTTGTGTGAGCACGATGGATCGAGAGGGTCGAGAACCTGTTAATGATGACATGCTCTGTCTGCCTCTGGCATATTTGAGTTTCAGGCCGTTTGAGCTACTTGGGAAATTGCCTTTTTAGCTTGCACGATTGCATGCTTCTACAGTGTACCTTGTTTTAGTTAAAAACAAAATTGAATATTTGCTTACACTCTTGAATAATTCTTTTAACGCTATTATTAGGATTCTGCGGACGTAGGAGTATCCATTAATGGGATCTACTCCTGCGTAATATTATTGTAAGGAGAGGAGGTTAAAATAGAGCGACTGTCATCTCGTTCATGCGGAAAAACACACTTCTATACATACCTAGCCATGTATTAATTGACCAAGAGAGAGGTCTGAGGGGGTAGTTTCCACGTTATAAAGGACAATAACCAAACATAATGTACTGATTTCCCTGCTTTTTAGAACCCCCTATACTGAATGCACTGATCTCCAGAGAAACAAAACGGCAAGTGGATCTATCCGAAAAGAAAAAATCATGAAAGACATGCAAATCCCATAACCAACCAACCATGAAAATCCTACTCCCAACTCTCCAAATTTTTCAACACACAGCCCTCATCTTCTCCGCGTGCAGCCAACTCACCAACAACAAACACCTTCTCACCCTTTTCCTCCAACAGCCCCTTCACACGCTCCAAATCCCCCTTTCCAACAACTATAACCATGCCAATCCCGTTATTAAACGCCCGCCCCATCTCCGCCCCCGTAACACCACCAGTCTTCTTCAACCATCTAAAAACCGGCGGCAGAGACCACGACGCCACATCAACAAGCGCTGAGAGATGCTTCGGTAATACGCGTGGGATATTCTCCACCAGGCCGCCACCAGTAATATGAGCCAGCCCCTTAATCGCACCAGGAGCCGCGGCGAGCGCGGCCAGAAGTGGCTTGACATAAATCCGTGTCGGGGTCAGCAGCGCAGCGCCCAACGACGAGGCTGTTGTCTCGAAGGGCGCGGCATCATGGTACGACAGGCCCGAGCGCTCGACAACTTTGCGCACCAAGGAATATCCGTTGGAGTGCGGGCCGCTGCTGGCGAGCCCAAGTAGCACATCGCCTACCTGCATCTTCTCTAAATCGGGCAGGATTGCGCGCGACGCAGTATCGATTGCGCCAACCGCAGCGCCTACAGCGTCATAGCTCGTGCCTACGTATAAGCCCGGCATCTCGGCCGTTTCACCGCCGACAAGTGCGCAACCCGCATCGACGCAGCCAGCAGCAACGCCAGACACGAAGGCGGCGGCCGTGGCGACGTCGAGCTTGCCGCAGCTGTAGCAGTCGAGGAAGAACAGGGGTTCAGCACCCTGGACGACGAGGTCGTTGACATTCATGGCCACTAGGTCGATGCCGACGGTGTTGTGAGTGCGCATTTCATGCGCGATGACGAGTTTTGTGCCAACACCGTCGATGGCACCGATTAGAGTTGGCGAGGAAGGGTGGAAGCCCGACTTGCAGGTTGAGAGGGAGAAGGTGCCGCCGAAGCCGCCGATTACGGCGTCGGTTCCTGGGCGTCGGGTTTGTGCGACGTTGGCTTTTATTTGTTTTACGAGGTCGTTGCCTGCGTCTATGGAGACGCCAGCGGCGGCGTAGGTGAGGGGTTCAGTGTTCGAGGTGGATGTTGCGGTGGTGGATGCCGATCTGAAGGCACGGTGAGCGATGTCCTTACGGTAGTGCATTCCTTGGAAGTGAATGGTGGAGATGCCTGTGTATGAGTTTTTGACCGCATCTTCGAGTGTGGGAGCGGTCGAGGTTGCGGCGATAACCCGGCCGCCGGAAGTTTTAAGCTGGCTGTTTGCTAACGTGGTGCCTGCATGGAAAATTAGGGTATCTGCGGCGGGTGTGTCGAGGGAAATATCTCGGCCCTTTGAATATGAACCTGGATAGCCCTCCGCGACGGCGATTACGGTGGCAGAAAACTTCGGCTCGATTTTAATAGTCACGCCATCGAGCCAATGGTCAGTGCAGGCTACCATCACCTCAGCCAAATCCGTGTCATCGCTCAAGAGGGGTAGAAGAGTCTGGGTTTCAGGATCACCGCCACGGACGTTATATTCAAGGACCTTGGGTCCATTTTTGGTCATCATAAGCCCAGTAAATAAAATTCCAACAAATGGGAAACCTAGAAGGCCCAGTAAGTCTTCTCTCTAAAAATAGAATCGACCAGGAGGGCAAATTACCTTCTCTCCTCATTCCGTTAATGGTGGGAATGATGACAGTTCTGTCGACTTCTTCAAGGATTTCCTTTGATGCAATCCGTGTTGGCGCGTAGCAACCCATACCTCCGGTGTTGGGACCCTGATCTCCATCAAAGATCCTCTTGTGGTCCTGCGCGGGTGGGAGCGACCTGACAGTATATCCATCGGAGAATGTAAGAATACTGAGTTCGTCTCCTTCAAGAAACTCTTCGATCACGACCTCGTCTCCAGCCTCTCCAAACTGGCGATCAAGCATGATTTCCCGAAGAGCCTTTTGGGCTTCCTCCTTGGACTGGGGGATGATAACACCCTTTCCAGCAGCAAGGCCGCTAGCTTTGATAACGACATCATGGCTGACGGAGTCTAGATATTTGTTCGCTGCTGCGAAATCACTGAAGTTTTCGTAGGTAGCGGTGGGGATATTGTGGCGTTTCATGAAGTCTTTAGAGAACGTTTTTGACCCTTCCATGCGTGCAGCAGCCTGTGAGGGGCCAAAACATCTGATTCCAACTGCAAATTTGTTAATTTCCAGTTGAAACTGCAGTTCCTTCTTCTCTCATCCTAACTTCTTTCGCCCTCTCATTTCTCTTCACTTTTTTGCAAGGATTTACGAATCAATAAAAATTGCGGAATTGGCTAACCTGATTGAAAGAATTTCTGTATACCATCCACCAACGGGGCCTCAGGGCCTGGAACGACAAGATTGACGTAGTTCTTTTGAGAAAACGCTACCAACCCTGGGTAGTCATCGACCTTGATATCGACATTGGCTATCTTGGATTCGCCTGCGGCAGTGCCTCCATTTCCAGGAGCAACATAGACGATATCAACGAGTGGTGAATGGCTGAGCTTCCAGGCAAATGCATGCTCTCGACCACCACTCCCAACAACAAGGACGCGCAGCCTTTCCTGCAGCATGTTGACTTCTCCGTCCTTGATCTAGGGAATTTGAGTTAGAGAGTGGTCCGTTGTACCAGAAAAGCGTGCGAATTCAATGGAGGTACAAGCGTAATTGCAATAGTCTTGGGACATCGTATACATGCGTGACATGACAAATTCAATTGTAATAGAACAAGTCTAACAGGAAAACAAAGAAAAATCTGAATGGGCCTCTATCCATGCTCGGTATCAAATAAATAATCCAGATTGGATCTCAAACTGAGTACTGCAATATGGGCTCTAGTTCTTAAAATCCGGCATGAAACCATGTTAAATTTTTTTTTTAAAAAAAAATAAAAAACGTGAATATTCCAGCACCAATATTATGTTTTAAAAGCCCTAATTGACATTGGTGGCATGGTTATGAACTGATATCAAATTAATCATGGAGGTGAACTTTTCGAGCATGGTGGGGTTGGGTACGAGGCGACAGAAGAAGAAAGAAAAAAACGCACCACAGAGAACACGCTCGAGAGGGACATGGAAATGCAATTAAGGTGAAACTGCAGAAGGTAAAGGAAATCTCACTTACAATTCGGAGCTTGGAACAGAATATAAAGCGGAAATCAAGGGTATGTCACGGCCTCAAGGACTCCAATTGTTTCTTCTGTTGCGGTTGGAAATTTTTGTGGCCAACTTTTTTGCGCCGGGAACTGGGAAACTTTTCGCCGACGTCAGCATTCAAGCTAGTTTACGCTGTATTTATTCCACACTCATGAAAATGGGATGTTAAAGAGATATAAGATAGCATTGCAGATAGCTTAAGGGCATCTATTTGTACATTCAATATAATTTAACCATGCACAGGCAATTTCAGAGGCGTTATTTTGCTATGTAGAGGTAACTACGGAGTAGCTGTAGCTGAGATAATTTTTGTATGTGCTTACTTAATATCCACTTCCTAACCCGAAAAGAATTAGCTCTACACGTGACTGATACGCCTCCCTCCAATTTTTTTTTTTATCTCGAGATTTTTATACTCAGCTTCAACTTCATTCATTCATTATCATCTTGAGGCCGCTGTTGGTGGTCTTTTTGTGTAAAGGTTCAATTGCTGTTTCTCGAGGCTCAAGGGGGTTGTTGTTCTCTTCTTTCTCATATGTTATACTCCCTTTTGTTTTTCTCATCTTCTTTATTTTACTTTACTTGTTTATACGCGTTTTAATTGCCTCCTCGCGCTTCCTCTCAGAGTTGACTTTTGACGATTTTTGATTATTCTCAGCACACTCCTATCCCACAACCGCTGGGATGCTTAGGAGATCACTCAAGTCCGTTACACGGCCCGCCCGCGATTTTGTCTGTCTATCATGTCTAGTCGGTGAAGTCGGGCTCCGAACTCATGCCGTCCCGTCATTTCGCTCGCTCACAACCGCTCCTGTGAACTCTGAATCGACAAACCCTTCTGTTATAGCAAATATCAAGTACCCATCTCCGGGACAGGATATTGGGGGAATTCCGGTGAGTGGTGCTCCCCAAGACACAGCCCCCGTCATCCGCGGCCCCATGCCTTCCTTTCCTTGAGTGCCAACCCTTGTTCTCCTTCTTGTGACGCATCTTTTTCTACTAGTGAAAATTGGACTCTCAGATGCTAATATCTAATCGGTATTGAAGGCAAGCCCGGGAAGCGGCAAAAAAACAAAGAAGAAGGCTAATAAACAGAAGAAAGGAGGAAAAGCGGACAATGACAAGGAACCAGGAAACACCAGCTCCGGGACAAGGCAGAACGTGGCCCGCAAAGTGGCTAGTAAACCACTCAAGAAACAGGGTGTACATACAACGGCTACAAAATTAAAGGCAAATACGCCTTCTGGTCGACCAAAACAACAACATCGAACTGTGAGTTGATCCCCCTCTCGCGCCAGAAACAGTTCGTGGATGCTAACAGCTTACGTGAACTTAGCCTCCACCTCATGCCCGTCAGGACGGTGCTAATTTCAGTTTCGTTAAAGACGTTCAACACTCGAGACACAGCAGGCAGCCAGTGGGAGATTTCAGCTCGCAGAGGCCGCTACAGAAAAGGCGGGAGGAGCCAACTAGCGGAACTAGACGGACACACAGCGGTATTTTGGAGTCGACAAGTGTGTCATTAGTCCGTAAGTGTCTCGTCTCTCTGTCGTGTTCTTGTCATAACCATTTTTTATATCTAACACATTCGTAGCTCTTAGCATGGAAGGCGCACCGGTACCGAGACTCTCGTATGGTTTAGAGAGGGCGCTATTTAAGTAAGGAAATCTCGACCCCTTTCAGGAGAGCATTTTGCTAACTAAATCTCAACTAGCCCCGGTGTTTACCATCTTCAAGACCCGAGAACGCGGGTGTACAACTTCGATCCCTATCTGGGATCAATTATGCCTGTCAAGGAATTCGATTTTTCTGCCCTCAATGAATATATAACTTCCTCTCGGGATGACGGGTTGCGCGAATTGGCCGTTCGACACGGCAAGAAATATATAGGGTCTTCCTCAAGCATGACATCTGTTCTGTCACATTTCCACTACTTGCTCTCCGCGTGGCGGCCCTTGAACACCAGCCTCGTTTCGCAAGGTTTTTCCGACTCAGCCAGGAACTTCACGCGGATCTTGCGGGCACCGTCTGCTGTCTTCTTGCGTTATAAAGATGGAGTCTACGCTATTGATGCTGATAAGGAATTTGACAATGCGAACATTCTTATGAACCTGGGCAAGTCGATGGAGAAACTCCTTACGATGCCAACTGAAGAGTTCGAGCGATACCGGAGATCGAGTACCGACAAAGTTACACCCGATGCTGTTGCTCCTGAAACCTACCATTACACCACTTGCGGCAACTTCTTGATGAGAGCACAACTTGATGCCTATGACCCCCGACTTCCAGGTACTGGTATGTTCGACTTGAAGACGCGTGCTGTAGTCTCGATTCGTATGAACACAAAACACTACGATCGTGGGCTCGGATACCAAATTAAAGACCGATTTGGAAAATGGGAGTCGTTCGAGCGCGAGTACTTTGACATGATCCGCGCAGCGTTTTTGAAATACTCCCTCCAGGTTCGCGTTGGTCGTATGGATGGTATATTCGTTGCTTTCCACAACATCGAACGCATCTTTGGCTTCCAATATGTCAGCTTGCCTGAAATGGATCTAGCACTTCACGGCCAAACAGATACCGCTCTTGGAGATGCGGAGTTCCAACTTAGCGTGTCCCTCTGGGACAAAGTTTTAGCGAAGGCTACTGAAAAATTCCCTAACCAATCGCTGCGCTTCCATTTTGAAACTCGTGAGACCCAAATACCCAGCATGTACGTCTTTGCGGAACCCGTGACGGAGGAACAAATCGATGAGATTCAAAACCGCAATAAGGCGGAGATTGAGGCCGTTCAAAAGAAACTATTATTCCCCGACGAACTTGAGCAGGCTAGTGAGCTGGAAGGTGGAAATGCTACAGTTCAAGAGGGGACTTCTCTTCAAGCATCATCCAAAACCATCACCGAGCCTGGTGCATCCCAGTCAGACTCTGAACCAAAAACTACCATCAGAGACGGCCCGGCGGATGCTGCAACCGATATCCCCTATGACGATCTCGAAGATCCCCCCCCGAAACCAATTTTTGCCATGGCCATCACCGTCCAAAATAAGGTGAATGGCAAGCCCGTCGAACGACCAAATGTCTTCACTTCCAGAGACAAATGGGATGTGGAGTATACGTTCACCACGTTCAGTAACCCGGAACGCGCGTGGGCGATCTACTCCGCATGCCAGAGGCGGAGGGAACTTAGCCTTTCCTTCGACGACGATGAAACCATCGAGGATAACGCCTATCAGCTTCAGTTGCAGAAGATTAGTGAGCAAGGTAGGGCGTGGCGTAAGCGACAAGATAAGATGGAACAAGAGACTGGGACTATTGTTCTGTAATAGGAAGGAGGGGTTTAATTTCCCCTTTCGCCTTTCGCCTTCGAAAAATGAGAAATATATTGAAACATCTTCGGGGAATTTTGTGTACTATATACTTCATGTTCTGGCGTTTTTGTTTCCCCCCATTTTTCCTTCTTCTTTTGCCCATGATGATGATATATGGCATATGTTTATATTATCTTATTTTTCACTTTATCTGTTCCCTTGCCCTCCCTTTTTGAAGCACAACACCACGCAACACTGTACACTATGCATCTACACCCCCCGCCTGTTCCATGATGTACAATTCGTCTGTTCCGAAAAGCATAGCTTATACCTTTCGTACTTGTCTTTTCCTCCTTGGCTTGTTTTTGCTATGCATGAGATAGTGCGGCTGAATGGCTCTTCCCCCGGTGTCGGAGTTGTGAGTTAATGGGCCCCTTGCCATGGTTTGCTTTTATAACCTTATTTTTACGCTTCTTTGGCCTTTCATACAATATTGTTGCTTGGTGTCCTGTCCTTTTTTCTTTGTTCACTTTTCATTTTTAAATTCTCGTCATTATTATGTATGAAAATAGAACTGTTTCTCCTAATGTTTACCACGTATACATTTCATTTATGCCTTCTTGCTACAATATATCTATATAATGTATTATCCACATTCCTTTGGAACCAACTTGTCATTTACATGCACGTACAGTTCAACAATTTCTTCATGTATACTCAAGGATATTCAATGTAGGGAGTGAAAACATGGCGAGTTTCTTGGATCTTGTATATACAACGTTACTATCGTTTGACGTATTGAGAAAGTAGTTATCTGCCCTTCAAAGCTGGGATTCACTTGCTGATTTTTTCTCTCCGAGGCGACCATCGGTAGCTATATCACACTACCACCTTATTTACTCGCAGTCGCAGTAAGTTCGTTCAATGACGACCGGGATAAGCAAATAGATCTCAAACAAACATAGATTTTTCAAGTATCGTGTCTAACATTCCAATGCCTCGACCTTGGCAATTTTCGTCCTCTTCTTCGCATCTGAGCAATCCTAGAACCCCAGATCCAGGCCGGAACAAATGGCAGCGCCGTTTGTTTTACAGGGAGAAGATGATGGATTGGATTCGCGCAGAAATACTTTAGCCTCTCTAGAAGTGCCCGTTTTATGGAACGAGTTGACGACACCGAAAGAAAAGCTCGAAGTAAGTTGCTGTTTGATGGCGTTTCAAGTTGCATCTCAAATTTGACCGAACATCAGGCCGTGTGGTTCGTTGAGATTGAAATTAAGAGACACAATCCTGGGCTAAGTGAACCTAGAAATTGTGGAGAGAAGAGTAATTTTTACAAATTTCGCTCATTCAACAGTGTCAAAATGGTCAAGGTTTCCAGAGATAGGGGGGTCGAGTGTAATGTGCATCATTCAAATATCCCCCTGGTCCCATTTCTAATATACGCCGCGTTCACACCTTCGACACCCCCTGGCGAATCTGATTATATCCCATATCCAAAGAGACAGAAAAATCACAGAAATATATATTTCCATGGTAACCTGCTTCTCCTCCCTAACAGTGCTAACGCCCTCGGCCCCCTTCATTATAATGGTCAGTTCCCTAACCAGTTCAGTTGATCCTGTGGTTACCTCCCCCCCAAGTCCAGGCTAGGCGCTAAGGCATTGATCTCCTTGCAGCCCGAGTCCATCCGTAAATTTGAAGAGAGCCGTATGTGTTGCACCAAATCGATATATTCTATTTAAGGCCGAGCAGCCAGTTCCGTCTAGATAACATTTTGCGGTTGCTTCTAGAAAATGTTTTGATTGTCGCGGAACATTGCATAGCGAAGATGTTACTTCAACTTTTTCTGGGCATGCAGACGGCTGCCAGCATGGATAACGAACTGGGCGTTTTATTTTTGAAGATTCGCTACAGCCGTTGGCCGGTTGTCAGTGAAGCAAAAAGTTGGTTGAATTAGCAAATGGTAAGAATAATACTACGTGCGATTGACCCTTGATAGGCGCATATTTCTATGTTTCCTCCAAGGGCTTGTACTCCCAACGTCTGGAAGCGTAAATATTATGGATATTCACTAAGTGTTGTTCGAAGAAAAACTCGAACGAAGGTGCAGGGTAAACTCGTTGGGCGTCTACTCATAATCCCTTCTTTTTCTCGTTTCGCCCTCGTTGTTGTCCCTCCACAAGGAACGTGTGAGGGCGGGGATTCGAGAAAACGATATGGTGAGCTGTTAATTTTTAGGGTTCCCATTGCAAAATAAAGATGAACAACGACGGCATTTCGCTATTGATTGATTGGTTGGTTTTTTAGGTTTAGGGTCACCTTCGAACACCCCTCAGATATCTCATCGTTTCAAAGAACTTTCAGTACTCCGGATCTCTGAGGTGAGAAAACAAACATGTCCCAAGTTGATGGGAAGTGTTGGGGTGTAAATGTAACGGGGAGGAAGATTCCATCAAACAACATCGTATTCCCCATTCTATTTTCTTTTCATTGGCCAATTCACAGCTAACTGCAAGTTAACGCCAAATCCTCGCTTATCATTTCGTCATAAAAAAGCAAACATAACTCCACCAAAACAAAATTAAGGCCTCGATAGCTTCTGAGGAGAACCGCCAAATAGCGACAGCTGCCTGATTGGCTGCGAGTGGTATGCGGCGCCTTGCCATTGGACGAAGCTTTCTCCGAATATGAGGTCGCGATGGGCGACGGAGCTCTGGATCTACAGTGTATCTGGCGCTCTTCGGCGATGATGACATGCCTAGCAGGGCTAGCATGCAACTAGTTGGAAGGGTTTGATCTGGTACTGTTTCCTTGCTTTTTTTTCCCTGTTTTGGCTATGAAGTTCGGTTCTTCACCCCACATCTGTCTCTTTTTTCAGCTTTGAAAAAGTGGTTTAGGCTGCGCCACGTTTTTGATATTCGCGAACCTGGTAATTTTGGATACGGGTTCTGTTTGGAGTGGTGGTTGGGCCCGAGATAAATACACGTGGGAGGTGGGAGGAGCACCATTGATTTGGAGGAATCTGTCCTGTGGACAAACTCTCAGCGCTTGTGTTTCGACAATAAGTTTGTATAAGCAGCTTTGTGCTCGGAACACTATGGTACTTTACTCCGCAAGTATCACCACCCGTTATACCTTGGGCATTTTTTACTGCCATGCCACGGACTGCACCCGATCGATGATTTGGGCAATCGACGCTAAATAGTCCAATGCATTTATTGCATAATCCACCTGGTATAGTTAATCATATAAAATCATTCAGGGCAAGTCGATTTGGAACAAAAACATCTTTGATGTCAAAATTACTGATGCTGAAACAGATCGTCTTATTATTGTATCAACGGAGTCTGGCGCAAGACGGAGACATATGCGGAGTTATCACATCAAGCGGGATGTCGAACAGGGAGGAAGTTGCATATCCCATTTTCGCCTCCACTGATGCAAACGTGTCAATCACCTTGAGGGAGGCAAAGATAGAGAACATAGCATTTATTTGTTGTTTGCAGCATCCATGGAGTATGAGCGATCAATTCCATCAATACCAAAGCTCCCTGCGGAAGAGGCGGGACCAACCCCCAACCCAGGGGTTTAGGAGGCGCTATCATGTCACTAAGACCAGGCAGCGGGATACGCCAGACATCCCTACCCATCTTTCAAGCCTCAGGACGGCTTATTGACGAGAGAGCTGTTTGACGATCTGGAGGAAAAGCTGAGGACCCAAGGCAGGCTGGGAGGACCCCTCTGGGGAGCTATCCACAGCCAAACCAAAAAGCTTGCCTATCCCAGTTTCAGGAAATAATAAGAATGATAGTAATGTAATGGTAACTGCAGGACGTGTGAGTGGAGAGAAAATGGGATTTGGAAATAATGTGGTGACCGAGATATTTAATTGAAGCCCATTATTATCTTATCTAACATAGTTCAGAAGAATAACTCTGTGGTTCCCAGCGTTTAGGTCCAGGAGGCATTCTTCGCTACCAATCAAACAAGGCGATCAAACAATTGACGATCACAGATCTCCAGACCATATGTAGAATTAATTTTTCACGTTTGCCAGCAGTTTTATGCCATGTGTTTTTTATTTGCTGATGAATGATCACATATTATTGATAGCGTGTATTGATACCGTATGCAAGCAACTTGCGTGTCCAAGACATTTCTTTCCGTCTTCCAACTGCAGTCTGCAACAACCTCAAATCTCACCCCTCGGCGAAGACTAACAAACTAACATAACTACACTTCTTCTCTCCTCTCCTCTCCTCTCCTCTTCATTTCTCCCCATCCTCCTCCTCCTCTCCCTTATCTGTTCCGTCTGTCGTTATTGAATCAATGCATCATATACACCGTGCCACTTGATGACACGACACATCCCGCAGACAGCTCATCCATCTTGCTCACCACTGCCCCTCTGATCTGCTGTGTTACTGGACGCCATTTGATCAGTGACAGGCCCGCTTGCTTTCGGCATGGCATCTCAGCCAGCCAGCCTCCTGCTAATCGGCTGATCTGGATGAGCTAGCAGCAATAGCGCGATTCGATAACTCGTTCTCCAGACGACAGCTCATCCTGAAGGCTGAGAGCGGCTTTGCATAGACAGGTTTTAAGCTTGGCTCCGGGGAAGCCTGTTTCTGCTTCTATCAATCTGTGTATCAATCAACCTCCAATCAGTGATCCCCCTCGGCTGCACCTGTCCTCTGTTTCCCCCCCAATCTGGATTTGCCCGAGATCCCGTTATCTTGGGTTTCTATATTAGTTTGGACTCCTTGCTACATCTGTTACCAACATGGCGGAGAGACCTAAAATTAATCATAATAATCATAATAAAACCCAGCGGAGAAAGAGTTTAAGCATATTTGGTCCAACTGGATTATTGGGCTCTGGCTTTGCTGGTCGAGCCAGAAGCCCCCACGGACACGATCGATCTGTTTCCGATGGCTTGTATTGGGCGACACACCGCTCCGATTCGCAGCCGCTAAAGGAGAAGCAAAGGTCGTGGAAGAACAGCGGGCGGCCCTACAGTAGTAGCTCCCTGTTTGTGACGGTTAGTTGCACCACATCCCAATTTGCCACAAAAATCCTTCTGCGTTCCCTTTGAGCACAAATATTCGCATGTCGTCCAACGTTTTATGAAACGACGTACTTTTTTGACTTCTACTGGAATGGGCATGTTGTTCCACCAATTATGGTTTTGGGATATCTAGGTTTTGCTCTCGGTCCCTAATTTCTCTGACCTTATACAGGAACCCCTCACCTCCCAATCCGCCGATGAGCCCTCGAATTCGCGGTCGAAATCTGCTCAGAAATCCATGCGAAAATCCGTGTTTGGGTCCTTGCGCTCGCTGGGCTCAATCGATGACGACCAGCGCTCGACAAGAGCTCGTTCCAAAGCGTCATCTGGCGATGAAGAAGATCTCGCTACAAGCTTGGCCACCCTGAAATCCCTCCTAGGCAACCAAGTCTTGCACCATGGCGAAGTTCAAACAACAGGTGGCATGTGGCGGAAGAGGAGCCAATACCTGGTGCTGACGGATACACATTTGGTACGGTTCAAAAGCCAGTCAAAAGCGGCAGAAGTATTTCCCTCAATCCCGGCTTCGTGGGGTCGAAATTCTATGGCTTCAACGTCCACGAATAGGCAATCAATGGTCTCGATTGCTTCCCTTCACGACCCTCAGATGGCAACCTATTCGGACCTTGCCTCGGGAATACCTTTGAGCTCTATAGTGGCAGTCTACAAGCTTGACGATGGACGACCTTACTTTTCAATTGAGGTCTGTCATATGGACGAGCGATCTCCCAAACCATCGTCCTTACAGTTGCAGCTCAATGACCCGGAAGAATCTGGATTATGGCTAGCGGGTATCCGCGTCGCAGCAGAGCAAGCCCGAGCTATAGATCCTCCTATGTTCGACCAAAAGTCTGTGGAATACGTTGCCAGAGCTCTCGAACTTGAACGAGACTACGACCCAGATTGCTTCCGAATGTACAAAGTCGTGCAACGCGTGTCTGCCAAGTCTGGTGGTAGATCATCGAATGACGATCTCGCGAAGCTCACTTCGAATGTGTGTTATCTAGCCATTGGCGTCCATAAGATACACCTAATACCTCTACCAAAGTCATCCAATAGAGGTTCCGTCGCCTCTCTAACCGAGTTGGATATGAATATGTCATTTGGGTTTATGACGTTGACATCCTTGTCGATGCAACGAGGCGATGATGCCTTTCAGCTAGTGTTCCGGTATGTTCTCTTTTATCATGTTGTTCGTAGCTTTTTCGCCGCTGCTCCCTTTTCGTAGTTTGCGCTAACGTTCTCCTAGTGCCCCCCTCCGCCATCCTTTCGGTTTGCACCTTTCGTCATCATTCTCGAGTGAGATCGCCGTTCTCATACAGCAGAGAGCAGAATGGCTAAGGCCCGAATGGCTTCAACAACCGTTTGTCTTCAATGTCCCTCAGCATGTAGAAGATCAGGTCGCTCCGTTAATGTACGTAGACCAAGATTATGGCGGGTTCGACCGCACTCTTACTGCTTATTGCGCCGCCTACGATATCGACACATCAAATATACGTTATACAATTGATTATGCCTGTGATGATGCTCCGTGCTTCCGTTTACTACAGCCTGCGAACGGCAAGGATCGCCGCAAATATTCCGCTTTGGAGCTTCTTGCGGTTATGCGTGCGCTACGGTATAATGAGTCCTTCGTTACGATCTCCTTCATGGATATCAATTTAGATGTTCTACATAGCGTACGCGACCCTTGTGGAATTGATATTGATGCGGCGACAACCCGTTCCAACATGGCTATTCGATTACCCGGCCAAGAAAAGATGTCTATCTTGTCTCAGGAAATTCGTGCCATTACTCTGAAGAATAAACGCCTTCGAAGACTAGATTTCTCGTTTTGTCTAACAAGACAACCTACCTGGAGCAAAGGGATGCTTGATCCAGGCTGCGGAATTCCGGAAGCAATATTCCCCCTTTGCCGACGCCAGCTAACGAACGTGGATTGGATTGTACTGAACGGAATTAAGCTTGGCGACTCGGATTTGGATTATCTAGTTGATGCTGCGTCACAGAAATCCTCCCACCTTCGCGCCCTTGAGGTCAGCCATTGTGGCCTATCGATCCATGACCTAGACCTCATTCTTTCCACAATCACTGCTCAGGAGAACACGCTAGAATCCGTTGATATCTCCGGTGTTCAAGGTAGACTGAGCCCTGAGCTATTTCAGCAGCAAATAGGCTACTTTGCACACATCCGGAAGATAAACCTTTCACACATCTCAAGGACAACAGGACCAGAACCGCTTATTGCGCCGGAAACACTACTAAACTGGCGACTGGAGGAGTTGTCCCTGAGCCACACAGCGGTTAATGAACAAACTGTGGACTCGATCGCAGCATACCTAGCAAGCCCTAAATCCAGCACACTTCGGAATTTGAAACTCGACCAGTGTGGCCTTACTGGAAGAGACGTTGCTGTATTTCTCCATTCCATGACGGATGATTCAGGGAAACCACGAAACATCCATATCCACGTCAGTGAGAATCGCCTTCATATCGACTACTCACTGCTAGTCACTGCGATTGAAAAAAATAAAACCCCAACTCATCTTACGATGAGAATGATGGAATTTCAAAAAGAAGACCACTTCCGTCAATTGGTTGATGCTGTACGGAAAAACACGACATTAAAGTATCTTGATATATCGAAGGCGTCCTTGCCATACGATGCTGGTCCGGAAACGTGCAAGGCGCTCCAACTGATGTTCGAGGAAAATACTACGATCGAGGAATTGGATATCAGCGGTGAATATGCCCACCTAGACGTTGCTAGGTTTGGTATTGGTTTAAACCTCGCCTTGACTGGACTAAAGAAGAATACTTCGCTGAGGGTATTGAAGATTGAACATCAAAGACTAGGCCTTCAAGGGGCTAATACACTTGCTTCCGTGTTGGAAGAAAATGAAACCCTGCTCGAAGTTTACTGTGATAATAATGAAATTAACCTCCAGTCCTTTACAGTACTGGTCAACGGCCTACAAAAAAATAAGAAGCTTCTACACCTTCCCTCCATGGTACGTGATAGAGAGCAATGCCTGGAACGAGTTCGTCGTGAAATCGAATCCGTGAGCCAGAATGCCTCAACTTCCGGAGGGTCTAAATCAAGCACTATCCGCAAAACTCTCCAGGCGGCCGTTTCTGGTGGAGGTACGAGCTCGGGTAGCAAGTTGACAAAAGCAGCACCTGCATCAGTACAACAGGGGAATCCTCATGCGGCCACATTCTCATCGCCATTAGCCTCCTCTGCACCCATTCTAGCTAGCTCAACCACCCCACCACATTTCATGCGGCATGACGTGCAAGCGGTGCTTCAATCGCTAGGCCAGAGATGGGATATTGAAGTACAACGGCTCCAACGGTATTTAGTACGAAACTACAATTTGGCCCACGGCCTTGTCGATGAATATGGCAACGGCACCGATGACGATGCGATGAGCGACGGTCGGCCAGCAACGGCAGCCAGTCTTGGTACATTCCTCAACCAACTCTCGTTGGAAGAAGCCAATCCAACCCGAAACGAGGAATCACATGCTGCAGAGCAAAATAACAAGCCTGAAGACGACAACGATGACGAAAACCTTACCATCCAAAGCATCAAAACTGATAAACATTCCTCCAAAGATAAAAAACCATCCAAACCCGACGCCTCTCTTACCCACTCTTCGCGCCCGCCCCTCCTTAAATACCACACCTCTGGCGGCCTACAAACACCTTCCGCAAATCTTGCAGTTCCGACCCCGTCCCTCCCGCGCCTGGTCATTCCAGGAACCGCAGGCAACAGTATCCGCACGAGTAAGAGCAACAGTAACTTAAGCGCCAGCACAACCGCAAGTGCATCAACCGGCACAGGCACCCGGTTATCCGAAACTGCTTCCTCGCTACGCGGATTACTCATGGCGCGATCCACGGAGCGACGGGAGCCGAAGAAAGATAATGGACCTATCCTGACCCTTAGCCAGCCGCCTAGGCTTGATTGGAGGCTACCTAATTTGGAAACCTGAAATATATATATTTTTTTTCTATTTCCCTTTTGCCATTTTCTACTCGCTGCATTTCTTTCGTTTTCTACTTGGTCTTTTTTTGTTGTTCTTCTTTTCTTTCTGTTTTAGCGATTCTTTTCTAGGGCTGGTGCTCCCGGGCGGACGGGCGTGTTTTGTTTTGATATTGTTTCCATGTTCGCCCACAATTTTCTTCTTTCTAGTTTATTTACTTATGCCATTTCATGTACAGTTCTTTTTTATCTACTAGTTAGGTTCAGGGGCTAACTTACGTTTTATTTCCCTTTCTTCATCTTGCTTTCTTTCCCCACATTGCGACCCCTCGTCATATACATACATGTCGCTTATACTTTATATACTTAACCATTATGTTCTCTACTAGTTTTTTGTTCCTTCCATCTGATTGATTTTTTTTTAAATTTATATCCTTTCCTTCTTTAGGCCTTATAGCAATGGTTTGTGATGGTCGTAGTCATCTAGTTCACGAGAGCGTCGACACCGCCGAGTTTAATAGGGCGAAAGACAAGTTGTGTTGGAGAGCCCTCGACCGATCAGATTGATGATGGCAAAGTGAAACTAAAGGATGAAAGGGTTAGCAATGAGCCATGCCCTCAGGGATTCGATGCTCCGATGTATGGCTGAAATACCGATTGTTTGGGAGCTTACCTGATGGCTTTTTGGTTGCAATTTACTTTTGTCCATAAAAACGAAAAAATAAAAGAAAAGAGAAAGAAAAAGGAAAAGGAAAAAGGAAATGCTGATAATAACAGTGATAAGTGGAAGCATTTGACTTGTTTTGATCTCTTGTTTTCTCCCTTTTTTGTCCCCTTTTGCCATTACTGATGGATGGCAGAATTCTGCAGATGATTTGAATTGAATGAATAAGGTCAAGAAAGTGCCCATGAGAGGCGTTGCGAAGAATAAAATATAAAATATAAATAGAACCATGAATGTGAATATGAATAACCTATTGAGTGATTGAATTCTCAGTTTGATACATTGATAGATAAATTGAAATACCTTTTAAAGTGTACAGGTCAAAATGAATCACGGACCACAAAATTGAAAAAATAAATAATAATTTAACAGACTGATTTTATACAGACTAGTATAGAGATAAATTAGATAGTAATGTTGAAAATCCTTCATGCATCATTCAGATTTCCTCACTTCATGAATATATGTATATCTCTATGTATAGGGAGAGACAGAGGAAATGAGACATTATATACTAATAATTAAATGCGAGTGCTCATTGACACAAGACAAGACAAGACATGTCAAGAAAATGAAAATAGAGGTATATATGCCTCAAAAACTCCAATCCCCGAGCCTCCAACACCTAGAATAGATGGGACCAAAACCAAAATGATGGTAAGAAAGGAGAAAAGATTTAAAAATGGTTGAAAATTAAAGATTAACACACAAGCCAACAAACCAAGAAGTCAACAGGCCAACAGGCCAACGGCCAACAAATGACGCAGCCCTGTTAAACAAAAAGAAAATATTGAAAAGATAGAAGGGACAAAACCACGACAACACCGGGATATATGCGCATTAGATAAGTAACAAAATGTGTGTACGCCAGGAATATATAATGTAAAAGGAAAAGCAATTCGATGATTTGGAAAGGGCCGGACGGACGGACGGCCTTCCCACCCACCCCTCAACCCGGTTTCCCGAAGGACGGAAAAGAAAATATATTAAAACAAAATGGCTTCCCTGGCTTTCTCCCTTCTCATTGGCTATGAGTCAAGGGAGACACCACATGCAGACAGGCGCACAGGCACGCATTCATACACACACGTACAAGCACAAACACGCAAATATTATTAAGAGGGGTAGATCAGTAGATCATCAGGCAGACAGATAGGACAAAAAGTAGAAATAGATAGAAAAACGCCCCCGCTCTATTTCAATTCATATTTTTAATTATTCATTCCGTATGCTACCACCCTTGCGTCCGCCGAGAAGTTCATACGCGGCATCCGCATACCGGCCACCGTTGCCCGTCTCTTCGTCTCCGCGTCGCTTCGCGGGGCTCTGCCGGCGCAGCCAGCCTGGGAATAGCCGGCCGCCGCGTCGACGTGAAGGTGAAAAGGATGAGGAGCGTTGTGGGATCGGTGGGTGGGGTGGTGGTGGGGGTGGTCTTCGGGAGAGTGGGGAGTAGCGGTAGCAGCGGGAGGTGTAGAAGAGGAGGCGGCCGTATGCCCACCAGAGGCAGACGCCGAGTATGCCGGCGAGGAGGAAACCAGCGGTTGTTAGGAGCATCCAGTGGCTGCCCATCTATTTTGTTCTGTGTTAGTGTATGCGGTGGGGAGTTGGATTTAGATGTTTCCACACACCCAGAATATTAATCTCGCATCTCTGCCATGCCAACTGCTGCCCTGGTGATGTGTGAAGAAGCTCCATGAATGCCGATTATACTCGTCCGGCATGAGGATGCGCACGCGATCGGTCATGGCGGGCTCCGAGAGCATGTATTCCTTCCAGATGACAGAGAGGAAGAGCGGGCCTGTCGAATACATCACCGTGATGTATGGTAGAGCCCAGTTCTTGTTATACGCCTGCAGCGAGTCAAGGACACGGAGGAAGAAGGGGTGTTGAGGGATAGCTCCCATGGCGTCGTTGGAGATGCCGGTGGGCGCGGTGCGGCGGACCCAAGCACCGTAGGAGAGGAGAGGATCAAGGCGACGGTTGCAGCCCTGTAGTAAAAGCATTGAATTAGTTTTAGAATAACTTACAGGCGCAGCTGGCATTTCTTTCCTGCGTGAGCAACTAAAGGGCAATGAACGATAATAAATCCAAATCAACATACATCATCTAGGTCAATGTAGGTGCCACCATAATGCGCCAGCACAAAGTATCGAATGGCATCAGCGCGTTGGATGTTGTGCGGGTAGTTTTCAAAGGTCTCTAGGAACCAAGGATATTCGCTCGCGATGAATTCTCTCGATTTCTCGTCCGTCCAAAGCTAATAAATTCTTCGTTAGCTTCAATTAACTTTTTCTTTTCTTTTTCACAAATTTAAGGCATCTCCATGGGCAGCTCAGCTGCCTTGAATGTTGGCCACGCCAATGACCGAGACACACCACACCCAGTTTATATATATATTTAAGCTTTTTTTAATTTTTATTATTTAATTTTTAAAAACGCACCTTGTATTCGTAGTCGGTATGGAGCTTGACACAGCTCTGTTGAGCATCCTGCCACATAGCAGGAATTGAATCATTCTTATATGTCTGATGGATGATCTTGGGGATAATTTGCGGACGGGACTCGATTAAGCTCGAATTGGGCGAAGGCAGGTCAGAACGGCGAATTGCGTCGGCCGAGGCATCTTCGATGAGGAGAGTTAGGAGCGTGAAGACGCTGCGCACGAGGAACGCGACGATGAAGAAGTTGACGATGATGAATATGAGATAGCCTCTCCGCATTGTTGAGATTTTTTGGGTTTTTTAAACACCACCCGGGTAAGGAGGTGGGTGAGAGTTGGGAAGGGAGCGCGCGCAAAAGGGGGGGGGGGGGGGGGGAGGACGGGAAAAGCTCGATTTCTTGCCCCCCAAAGCCAAGAAGGAGAAGGGAATTTATAGAGACAAGAAATGCAGCAATTCGACCGAGGCGTCGAGAAGGCGAGTTGAGTGAATTGGCGGATTTCCTCTCTTCGCACGGTTGAGAATTTGTGTGAAGCTGTGGTTGGGAGGAGGCGGCGAGGAGGATGTTTGTTGAGGTTAAGAGGAGAGTTTGGTGCCGTTAGACTGAACGACGCTAAACCCCTGTTCGGTTCTTAGATCAGCACCACAAACGAAGGGATCGTTCGCTGGGTGGAGAAGGGGAAGAGGGGGGAAGGAAGTGGTTGCGAGGGGACGCGAACAAGGGAAATCGCCACGAGATATTATAACTAAAGGTTGAGGATTACGAAAAAGGATGCCGAAGGAAGGGAAGTGGCACGCAGGCCAAAGGAAGGATACTTGATTAAATGCAAGGTTGACGAGAAAGGAGTGTAAAATGATTCAAGAGACCGAGGAGATGACGACGGGGTTTTGCTTAGGTCGAGGACGGGTTTGGTGAAAAGCAAAGCCAAGACGAATGAGTGACGGGGTGTTTTCAGGGGGATGAGGAAGCTAAAATATTTTAAACCCAAATCAAAAAATAAAAAATAAAAAATAGCATAAAAGGAGCGGACGAATAGAATTAGGCGGGTGAAACAGAAACTAGATCTTTGTTGGTGGAAGGGGTAAATAAAAAGAGAAGAACCAAAAGATTATGTACTATGCACTGGAGGCGTTGGGACCGGGGAAACCAAAGGAGTGACAGTTTATTGAGCACACGAACTAAACTGGAAGAGGAAGAGGAAGAAAAAGGAAGCAGAATTGGGGCTCAAAATGTCCAGCAGCTGGGCATAATTATCGAGGGGCTTCGGACTGTGGAGAAGTCCTCGACCAGAAAGCAGGCGGTTGGTTGGCTGGGATGAAATTTTTTAATGGCTGAGATTCTGGAGACTGGAGGCTGGAGACATGGAGCCACAACCCGTTTATTAGGTTCATTCAATTTCTTAGGTTTTTAGGCTTCCTTCGGTGTGTTTTAGTTGCTTGGGTCGAGCGGGTTTGGGTTAGGCTGGGGCCAGTTAGCGTTGCGGAAATAAACGAAGAGGCAGATTCTCGAGGGAAAAGAACAAGATCCTCGAAGTTGTGAAAATGGCTGTTATGTATGGATATTTTCAGCAGCCCTTGGAATTAATATTTTATCAGGTTGTGTGCTTCTGGAATCGACTCAACTCGTTCAGCGTCGCGTATGTGGTAGGGTGGAAATAACATCACAGAAATTAATATTAAAAAAAAGTGGATAAAATGCACAAGAAAAAGAAAAAAAAAAGTGGGAGGCTCCGCTCAATGGATTGACACTTTCTTTCCAGCTGCAGGTCAAAAATGAATGGGCCCGGAACTAAAAAAGTAAAAACAGGACAGCTTTGGTGCTAGGGTTAAACCTTGGGACGAGCCAGCATTCGGGATTCGAAATACACAAGAATGCAAGCCCAAAAAAGCCCGCCAAACGGCGGCAAAACAACTGTGGAGCCGGAGTAAACTTACACTGGCGAGTGAGAAAGCAAAGGAAAAAGAATCAAGAGTTTAAGCTCCAAGGGAGAGATGGAGGTTAAAACGTGGAAGACAGCTTGAGTTTGCAGGGTTATGCATGCTAGGCGAAGGTAAATTAAAAGTCAAAAGACAAAAGGCAAATAAGGAGTGAGGTCTGAGGTATGATATTGAATAGACCACTCAACCTCCCCCCCCAGCAGAGCCAAGCAGACAATGATAACTAACTACCTGCGTTGACCAGGATATTTGGCTGAAATGACAGACATTGACGTTGACATTTGACGTTGAATGAAATTTTTTGAAGTCTTGAAAGTCTTTGAAATCCTCTTGACGTTGAGGTTGTTTATTTCCAGAAAGGGAAAGCGGTGGCATATATACTAGTCCATATACAGTAATAGCGCGGCAGAACCCTTGCCCTAACTTGGACTAATTAGGACTAGGATGTGTTCATGTACCTCCGCTGCAGTTTCCAGTGGGAAGGTACTTCTGGCCATGATTTGAACCTATACGTACCCGACCTACTGTACATACATAGCATTGCTTCCACTCCAATTCAATCCTTGTTTATTATGCATTGCATATGTTTTTTATTCTTTATCTTTGTTTATTTTATCTTTTATCTTTAGCTCTATGACCTTCCTCACTCACAGCTCCAGCTCTTGGGCCTCTTGGCTGACGGCTGAACCTTACTAGCGCATCGTGTCCTCAGGCCGTTGTCCGTCGCCTCGTCAGTTGCAAAACCTAGCAATACGCCGGCGTGCTTATCCTGTGCCATGTCGTGCAGCAAACACCCCCAAGAATACCAATAATTTCTTCCAATCGCCCAATCCCCCAGCCAGTCCCCTCCCCTGCATCCTTGCAGGTGGTGTACGGGTTGAGTTCCCGGGCCGTTCGACCATGGGTGAACACTCAGTGTGGCTTGACTTTCTGTCTCTCTTTTGCAAGTTGCATCTGACTCTTCGTGAGTGTCGGCTGTGCTTGTGAGCGAGCATGATGGGCTTTTCGCAGTGCCGCGATGCTGCAGCGGAGATAGACGTATCGATAAATCTTGTACAGAGTACGGAGTATATAAAATAGAGATACTGCGCAATTTAGTGTAACCCGCGCAGCACTGCTCTCGGTGGCGCATCATCGTCGTCGTCATTATTGTTGCCAAGTGCTTATGCAGTGAAGAGGGATCTACGTAAGTGATACGAGAGATTGGACAAAAGATTGAAAAGAATGATCAGGCTAAGGCAACTGATAAGGTCGAAACTGGATTTGGGAAGACATACATAGTAGACTAAACTCCCGCCATCTCGCTGCTATTTTTAGCATTAGATCTCAGAGAGAAAATAGCTTTCTCTAGGGAATTCAGCTGGATTGAACAATTTAGTTAAATCCTTTCACGGTTGGACTTGGGCGGTACAAAAGAAGCCTTAGGCCAACGTGCGTGCGCGGAGTACACTATGCCTGATTTTATGTAGCACGACGGTTCTACAGCGGATTTAAGCAGTAATAATCCGTCGGCATACACACACTCCGAAAATCATCTGGGTTTCTTCATCGAAAAAGCGACGTGGACTTTGTCTGACCACAAGACAAGCAGCGATTTACATACATTTCTTGACGGTTTAAGCCCTGGCGATCTGGCCATTTCCAGTCGATGCTAAGAAGGCGCGAGCCCTGGTATGATGGCCGACAATCCATCAGACCCATTGCCGCCACCGAAGAAGCGGAAGTGCTTAGGAACAGACTGTGGAAATGATGCTGGAGCTTTACAATGCCCGACTTGTCGGAAGCTAGCTATTAAAGATAGCTATTTCTGCTCTCAGGATTGTTTCAAGAGGAACTGGGTTCGTTGAATCGGATAATACCCCACTTCGTACTAGGACGGGGACTTGAGGCTGATATGTAGAATCCCCCATCTCTCCTCATGTCATCACCGTGGGTGTAGAGCCAACATAAATCTCCACACAAAATTATCCCTCATCCGGATCCAGTTACTGGATTATACAACCCCTTCCCGACATATTCTTTCACTGGGTCTGTCCGACCCGTTTACCCGCTTTCTGCGAAGCGCACTGTTCCCCAATCGATAGTACGGCCCGACTATGCCGAGACCGGTATACCGAAAAGCGAGCGGCGCTTGAACGGGATGAAGATTGACATCCTAGATGCCGGCGGTCAGGAGGCAATGCGTAAGGTTTGTAGACTGGCTCGACAGGTTCTGGACATTGTTGCTGCAGAGCTCAAGCCAGGTGTCACCACAGATTACCTTGACGAAGTCTGTCACAGAGCTTGTGTAGAACGGAATGTAAGCACAACTTCATTTCACGCCGAAAAATGGATGATCCCGATGAAATTATTATTTAGCCCCTTTCCTAATCTTTGGCGAAATAAGTCATATCCCTCCCCCTTGAACTATAACAACTTCCCCAAGTCACTATGTACCTCCCCTAATGAAGTCGTCTGTCACGGAATCCCCGACCAGCGAATCCTCCTGGATGGCGATATGATCAATCTCGATATCTCTTTATACTGCTAGGGCTATCACGCCGATGTAAACGAGACATATTACATCGACGATCGAGCCAAGGCGGACCCAGACTCAGTCCGAATCGTCGAAACGGCCCGCGAATGCTTAAACGAGGCTATCAAGCTCGTGAAACCCGGCACACCTATTCGAGATTTTGGTAATGCCATTGAAAAGTATGCAAAAGCCAGGAACTGCAGTGTCATGGCGACATGGGATGGCCATGGCATTAATATCAACTTCCACCCGCCGCCATGGATCCCGCATTATGGCAAGAATAAAGCTGTCGGGGCATGTAAAACGGGCATGGCTTTTACAATTGAGCCTATCTTGGCCCTGGGGAAGGGTCGGGAGGTTTATTGGCCAGATAATTGGACGAATGTAACCGTTGATGGCAAGCGGACCGCTCAATTTGGTAGGTATACTCGCGCCCTAGTACTCTGTGCAATGGAGCAAAACGAGCTTTTTTTTTTCTATTTTACTCCCGTGTTTTTATGGGTTGCCGCACAATGCTAATATATGCTATAGAACACACTCTGCTTGTTACGGAAACGGGCGTCGAGGTCTTAACTGCGGCGAACGAAAATTCCCCAGGAGGCGCGATACCGATACCGACGACTCCGGATGGGACAGCGGAAGTTAGTGGCCTAAACGACGGATAAGTTCCGCCCATCGATGCCTATTTAGACGCCATAACAGCATTTTGAAGCTCTCCTCTCCCAATGGGTGAAGCAAGAATGGAAAGATAAGGAGATTTCTTAATATCAGTGTAGGAAGTCTCAAAGATAGTATAAACTGCTGTCTACGGTTCTTGAGGATTTTCTTGGATAAATTGATGGTATATTGGCGGGAAAAAATTTCCTCGGAAATAGCACGGATTTGTCCCAATATTTCAAAAGGGCGAGTATGGAGGTGGAATGCGAGTAATCGTGTGCATTACTTTTGGGGCCGTTGTTTCTAGGGCGAAGACCAGCCTTAAAATAATACTAATAGGCTGTTGACGCGCTCGGCTGAAAATTTCCGAATCACGGTGCCTCCGCTCCAGAACTAAGATGTTACTGCCCGGATGCTGCCTGAATTCTAGCCCATTTCAATACCCAAATAATGTGTTGGGCAAGGGGATTGAATTTAGCGTCAGATAAGTCTAATTTACGGATTTAGTCGAGAGAGGAAGATTAACAGGGAAGAAGAAGCAAAGAGCGAGGACTGCGCTTCAAATTCCGAGCCAAGTACACTTTGCTCAGGCCCCAATCCCTAATGCTAGGAAGAAAGATATTTGATATACTTTTCTACTGCGCTAGCTACTGGGGCAAGGAGCTAAGACGAACCACATCTTACATTTATATATTCAGCATCAGTGTTTCAACATCAAAGCTACCTAGATAGTAGTAGCGATAGACTGCTAGGTGGTGTATTGGCGCGTCTCTCCGCACTGTTTGATGTACATCAGACATCTCTCACATGAACAACTAAACCATGAATTCAACTTCATCAGGAATATGCAATATGGAAGAATATTCCCGATGAAATCGAAGTGTAGAGCCTGATATACCAAGATCTTGAGGAAAACATGTACATGTTGAATTATTGATATTTTGCAGTTAAAGAGCGAGTTATTATGATATATGCCATTTGTAAAGCATGTTGAATTGCTTTATGAAGGTGTTTTCCGTCACTGGTGAAACTGAAAACCTAAATAATCAAATACAACTAGTATTCTTCCCGAAATCGAAATTGACCCTTTTCTTCCCACATTTTCTTTAGTAATCGTCTCCCCGGGAGATCACCTCCTTGCAATTGGACCGGAGCAAAACGGTCTGTTTGAAAAGTTGCGTTAGCATATTCTACGGATCTGCAACTCACGAATAATACTCACATGCTCGAACTGTGCGACATAAGAGTCAGGAATATCGACAAGCGGCGCATATGACTCAACAATGCCATTCGAGACGAGTGATCTCATGCCGAGGTGATACTTCTTCACTCCAAGCCGCTCGAGGTAACGCCTGGAGAATACCAGAGTCCCAAAGTTCTCCTTGATTGTCTTCAGTAGCGATTTGGCAGAGGAGAGCTGAAGCCCAGCAGCACTGGCATGCTCAGCGCATCCGTAGCCGTAAACTCCGATTTCATCTTCAAGATACGCCTTGCCAGTGCTGCCGAATGTTTCAATTGCGAAAACATCGCCTTCTTCCATACGTTGGTTGGTTCGGGTCTTCACGAAGGGGACCTGTTTGTCGCCGTGGATTTTGTAGCGCAGGATGTTATGGCCGGTGATGTTCCGAACAGCTTTGACGGGAATGACCTTTCGGTTGAGCTCGATTTCGTAGCTCTCCATTACTTCTTGGATTGCCTCACTGATGTGGTCGATCCGGACATCAATACCTGCTTCCTAGGCGTTTGGTCAGCTTTGTAGTCGCCGGTACAGGGCAGAATTCATTCGCATACCTTGAGCCCAGCATTGGTCGCTGCCTTGACAGCTGCAAGCAAATTATCGTAGACTGGATTGAAAGCCACGGTAAAGGCGCTATCGACGATTCTGCCGCTGACATGAACTCCGAAATCCACTTTGAGAACATCGTCGTACTGGAGGATAACCTCCTTGGCTCCAGGATTGGGAGTCCAGTGAGCTCCTATGTTATTCAAACAGAGCCCAGTTGGAAATGCCATGCCGGCTTTGAGAGCGTCTCCAGTCTCAAGACCTTGATGATTGGTCAGTGCACGAACACCGTCCTCAATCTCTTGGGCAAGCTGGCTCATGGAAATGCCGGGCTGTGCGATTGTCTGCACATATTGGCGGACCTGGCGATGGGCTTCAGCAGCTTTGCGATAGTCATTCAGGAACTCATCACCCATGTCGTTCACAACGGATAGGTGACGGAGCTCCTCAGCGGTGGTGCGTTGAAGGTTGTCAATGTCGGTCACATATTGGACAATCTCAGCCTCCGGATATCGCTGATCGCGGAACAGGTTGGCTAGTGCAATTCTAGGCGGAGCCGTCTGCGCGCCTCGTAGTGTCTTTTTCTTCTTTTTGTTACTCTTTCTCTTTTTCTTCTTGCCTTCTTGGATTAGCTTCGAGTATATGCGAACGTCAAGATTGGTTTACCATTATTGTTAGGCTGACCGTCAGATTTCAGGTCAGTTCCAGTTTTGTCATCATCCTCATCCTCCCCGTCTTCATTTTCCCCTTCGAGTGAACAATGAAAGAGTCCACTTGCTGAGGCTTGCTTCGAGGGGTTGATCGCGTCAATTGCGGTGTGTGGCGATGAATCTGTTCAAGCAGTCAGAATAATTTTCTACGCAGAAATATTAGTCGTCCCATACCATTTGGGCCTCGACGATGGCCGTCTGGTGTCTTGGATCCCATGATCGGTTTCTATTTGTATTCATAAGGTATCTTAGGTTGTTGATGGGCGATGCGATTAACAGTCAGAGCACAAAAAAACTGAAGAGATGTCGTGGACCTGTCTCCAAAACTTGGCGTATGCTTTACCCTTTTAGGCAATTTGGCGGGTTGTATCTAGGCAGCCAGCGGCAAGCGCCAACCTTCTCTGTTATCTACAAATTATGGCATGTAGAATTGATCCCCGAATTAACTGCACCATTCGCCATTTTCAATTTCGAAGACAACCAGAAAACACCGAAATACGGCTAAAAAGCAGTGCTGCGTAGGTAAGGCTACGGTGTATATCCTATTATATAAATGTCTTGTATGAAGCTATCCCAAATCCTAGCCATGCCAAAATCTGATTCCCAGTCCCAGTCCCAATCCCGCTCCCGATCGCCTGAAAAGAGGAAAGATTGCATAAAGAGAATAAAAAAAGGGCAAATAGAGTAGGATAAAAAAGGTGTGCTAAAAATAAAATTTGTCCGTGAGAATAGGACAGAAGAGGAAGAGAAAGAAGAAGTAAGAAGGGTGGAGAAGGAGAATGGAAAATGAGAATGAAATAATAAGGTGCGAAAAAAGAGGAAAGAGAAGAAGAAGAATCGAGCGTAAATACCCCTGAGCCGATACCAAGGGCATATCGTATCATAAAGGGAAGAACAAAATTGAAAAATAAAATAAATGACAGAAGCTCATATCACAGTTTCTTTATGATGATTCTCCCCTGAATCCCAACCATAACTGTATTTCTGCCTGTTGTCTCCCTAATCAACATCCTTCGCGACTAGGCACCGCAAAGGATCCGTAGAAATGATCAGCGATATCAAGGTTTCATGGCACCTCTTAATCTAAAACCCGAGGAACAAAAAAAAAGGGCAAAAAAACAAAGCTCCGACGCCGCCGAAAACGCCGTAAAAATGATATTACGGAAAGCAGCTGTAGCAGTCGACCTGCTTGCACTCAGAAAACGCTAGAATTAAACCGCTGCATCCTTAGTGTTGGGGCATATCGTATATCACCGGCGCTTGCCAGTCGTCGGCTACTACCCACGATCACAGGGTAATCGTACTGCGGCTCGTAAAGGTAATTGTACGACGGCTGGATTGTCACGGTCTGGTATGGAACCGGTGGGGGCTTCTGCCTTTCGACGGTGACGGGCGATATGGTTTTGTATGCCGTGTACTGGCTGCGTGGTTCGATCAGTACGGCTGTGGTTGTCCTTTGTTCCGCGTAGTAATCTGGGTAGTCCGGGTAAGTTTCCGCGTAGAACATGGTCGGGGTTGTTCGGGTTGGCGTGCGTGGGCTGCGTGGGCGTATCTCTTCATATTCCGCAGGCTCATCGCGTCGGTGTGATTTGGGTGTTATGACGGGGACTTCGTCTTCAGTCGCCCATCGGGGTCTGATGATTTTGTAACTATATGACGGGGCTGATTGGGAGTATGCGTGCCGCTTTGGTGAAGTTTGGCGCTTCTGTGCCGGGGAATCTGACTTCGAAGGGCGGTGGTACTTGTAGGAATGGCGTAGTTGGGGGGATGGTGAGCGTGTTTTTGTTCTCTGGGGCGGTGAGTATGATCTGCGCGGTTGGGCCCTCACTCGTGGTGATGGGGAATGGACTCGGAATGTTGGTGGAGCAGGACTTGTTCTTCGCCCTGAAAATGATTTCTCGGGGGCCGGTGCTGGTCTTGTGAAGTGTGGGCTGCTTGGGGTTTGCTTCTCTCTCCGTCCGCGAGTCTCCCCCCGCGCATACATGTCCCATTGCTCGCGAATGTCGTTATACTTTCGATCGAAAGTGCTCCGCTTTTCGTCATTCTGTAACGTCTCGAATGCCTCTTGCACCTGAAAAGGGGGCTAAGTTAGTGAGGTATTCTCTGATTATATTGCATAACCATGGTATAGAAGAACATGAAATAACGAACCTTGCAGAATTCATCCGACGATACTCCAGGGTTCTTGTCCGGATGGGTCGTCAGCAATTTTTTCCGGTATGCCTTTTTGATCTCTGCCGCCGTGGCGGATTGTGTGAGACCAAGGACCCGATAACAGTCTATCTCAGTTGGAGCCTCCATCCTCTGGGAACAATATTTGGATTCAGTTCCGAAGTTTACGATATGGTAAGCTCAGGAACGGAATGGGGACATTAAAAAGGTTTGACCCAGGGTCACGAAGACGGGCAAAGTGGAAGCCAATGGTGAACGAACACGACGGGCCCGACGAATGGAAGGGCAAACTTTTGGTTGGGAGTGTACCTTATTTATACCCAACGTGAAGTCCTTCTGTGCTTCACTCCCTTCAACCCTGGGTGGTGGAAAACTGCTTTTTGAACTTCCAGCAGTTGAAATGACGGAGTTGAAGCGCAGTTTCGTGCCAATCGTATTTCTTATGCACCTACATACACCCCAATTAAAAACACACCTTGAGTTTGGGCAAAGTTTGGTGTTAGATTGAACCTGCTGTGGGATCGAGATCACTGGCTTCTAGTATGAAGTTGGACCAGTTGATACCAGACGGCCAGGCGGTTCAGCTTGATTGGTTGTTAGGCTCGAAGATGCAAATAAATATTCAGGGCGAGGGCTTTGTAATTTGTTTTGGAAAGCCTACAGTCGTCAGCTTCCCCGGCGATGAGTTGTTCGTAAGATATTAATAGGCTGTTAGGGCCAAAATCTGGCTTGAGAAGTGAAGTGGCTTGATAAACAGCCAGGTTGGAATATAAATATACGTCATTTGTTCCAAAACAGTGTAAATACCAATAACCAAGCGATATGGCATTGGGAATTCAAGAGTAGATGGAATGGGATGGAGAAAGTGGGTTACCCCTCCTTGCGATTTTAAACCCAAGGTGATCTGAATGTTCCAACAGCGAGACGTGGTTATTTGTTTCTGGTTATCCCTGGCAGCGAATAATCACTGGTTGATACGAAACGGTTGGCGTGTTTCGCGAAGCGCCAATGAAATCAGCCAGCCCGTCAAAGATGGCCAACCCTGTTTGTCACGCCCGCTGTACTTCTGTCACATCTTCGTCACAGATTGAAGCTTTTTCGAGACTGAAGAAATTGCTCCAAATCTGGAAATTATTTACAATGGAAGGTGTAAGCCCGCAAACAGCCATTCAGGGGTGGATATCCAACCTATCTTTCCAGTGAGCGCCCGGTTCAATGAGTCAGTGAGGCGACCCGATGGCTGAGACCAGGAGGGTTTCCATTGGCGTTTTAGATGCATAAGAATGTTTCTTAGTCGATCTGTCGGGCACAAACAGTGCCTGACGAGCAATCTCTGGCATGCTCACTGCAAACCAGCGATAATTATTTTGTCTGCGCATTATTTGCTGGACAAACGGGGATGGGATAAGTTCGCAGCGGGAAAGTTCTCTGACGCTCATGGTCGTATTTCAGCGTGGTCAGGTGACAAAGTTTGCCCTAATCTTGGAGCTTGATTTGTTTCTCTGGCTTTCCCGTCAATCTGCATCCTCGAGTTGCCATTCTTTTTGTTTTTGTCATGGAGTTCGACACAACTTTGCGAGCAGAGAGAGCTCAGTCATATAGTTCAATGGATTACTGCTTCTCTTGCGGTTGCTTTCAACGTTCAAACCCGGTGAAATGAATTCTCTCTAGGGCAAACTACCAGGCTCCCTTTCTTCCACCGCTTGAGGGAGCCTGCTGGCGCCTCACTGGATCCCCGCCATCTTGTGGCAGGCAATTCACTACCAGGTTTTGGGTGGGCTGTTATCATCAGTGCCCAGATACGAGAGATTCCATGCACTGCAGCTCTTTTAAAATACTTTAGAGACGCCTCCTCCTGTTGTTGAAACGTGAAGCGATACATCGTCTTAGGCAAACTTCTATTTAATATTTTAGAGGTGCTTACTTCTCACCATCAGCGATCGACAATCAATATGGTCTGGTAGCTTGCCTCGTTGAGCCTCATCCCAGGCTGTGGAATCGTCGTTTGTGAACACCCAATACCATACAGAAAGCACAAAGAACGCACCAAAAGGAGCCTACAAGTTTTCAAACCATCTTGCGATTTAGAACCATAAGTTGTGCTTCTAAATAGCTGCAATGCAATCGCAACGGCATCGGTACATTTGATCGGGGTGTCAGCAGGAAAATTGTGTGCGTTCCATCACCAACAGATGACCTTTCATAACTATATCACGTTCGATTATTTTTTGCCAGCTCATTCTAAAATATCCTGAATTTGCTTTCCCGACCCCCTCCGCTTTGGTGTGGACTGACTATATAATCACGGAGACCGAAAGTTTGCTTCATGTGTATCGTAACCAACTATTAAGTAACCCAGGGTGGGTGACACGGAGGTTGTCACATATCTATATACATGACCCTGTACTCAATACCTAGGTACTGTACATTCGGCCAGAAAACTGGAATGTTACCTGCTTTTCCAAGAAGTAAAAAAAAAAAGTTGGTAGCTGTTCCACCCTTTGCCAACTCTTGATGATTCGATGTCCTACTGACCATTTATCTCTCTCATGTAGGAGGTTGTATTATCCAGTCCATCACATGCTTTTTGAATTCTATATTATATAATTATAGGCAGAGGAGAATATATTATTTAACTCATTGGAATATTATATATGACTAAATTCACACCGACCAAAAGTTCTTCAAAAGCAGGAAAACAAAATCCCATCCCTATCAAGCAATCCAGGCTAATAGTCACTGAAACTATCTGAACTAAACCAGAACTGAAATCCCATTGAATCAAACAACAGCCTTTTTGCGATTGGGGTATATATTGCGCATGTGACAATTATGTCTTGGACAGCTTTGACAATCTAATGGTAACGCGATTTGAGGCAAGAAAGACATGAAAGGGAAAACAATAAAAAGGCATTGTGGCTTTTTGGAGAATGAAGAGACAAATTATTCGCTCACAAGCGTAGATCGTGTATGTCATGTTTTGGAACGCGAGAAAAAAAGAGGCAAAGCGACAGTGAGCAGGAATAACGCAGAAAGAAAATGTATATGGGGGTATATCCGAGCGCTCGTTAAAAATGGTAACCCCGCAGCTGAGAATGAGATCTAACAAAAGAAAGGGGTACGCAGTAGTTCAAAAAAATCGTCATTGTGCACAAAACAGAAAATCGAGGTCGTGTCATAAAAATCCGAAAAGAATAAAAAAAAGAACGAAAAGAAGAAAGAAATCCCTAATCGACGCACAAAACGTCAAACCAAATTACAAAATTTAAGAAACGAGAAAATCAGCATATGAGGTTAAGGAGCTCAGATAGCTGTTTATTTTTGATATGTTTTTCGTCAACAAGCGGTGCTCACAACCCTCCGACTCGACAACCGCCTCGCAAACGGCGATGGAACATTCGAATACTCTGGTGGAGCCATACTGCTGGCAGCCGATACCGTCGATGCCAACGTATCACTTCGCCCTCGCCCTGCCCCTCTCATCAACGTCGACGGGTGCTCAATGAAATCCGTCTGCGACGGTGCGATGCTGCGCGGCGTGAAGAATTCGTCAACCGTGTTATTGACCCGTTTTGGTCTACCGCGCGCGGCGGAGGCATCCGCAAGACTCTCTGTGGTGGATATCTGGACGGGCAACCGGAGAGCCAGCGTGGGGGCGGTCAGGTTGGCGCTGGGTGTGTGATACGATAGAGAGATTTCGAGCGCGTAGGTGCGCGATGAGAGGCAAGAGTGGAATGTAGGGAGATACGCGCGGGTTGGGGGCAGGCTGATGGGTACCAGGATGGAGGCGGTGTAGTAGGTCTCCCCTGCGTAGCCGGCGCTGGGGCCTGTCAGGGACTCGACGGAACTTGTGGATTGGAAGGAGTCCCGGCGGTGCAGAGAGGATGCCGCGGAGGCGCATGGGGAGGTGCAGGTATGTTTTTGCCATGTTGCGGAAGCGATGCAACGGGATGCAAGGGAGACGGTTTCGGTATACACGCCTCGGTTGAGGGCCCAGTTTAGAGAAGGGCTCTTGGCAGCAATGTCGTCCCATGGTGCGGTCGCGAAGAAGGTGTTTGCTTTCAGCTTGGTCCAGAGCCTTCCCAGGCGTGGGGGTAGTTGATCCTCATTCGTCGGGTCGAATCGGAGGTGGACAGTCGCCATAGTGCTGGGAGTACTTTCTGTAGACTTAGCTGCAATTGGGGATGCTGGGACGGGGATTGCTTTTGGTTGGGCCGCGGCCATCACAATCCGGCCGAGCTTACCCCTTAGGGCGCCTTTTTTCACGTCCTTTTCCTTGCGCATGCGATACTCCTCGCTATGGTCCGGAACACTCAAGGGGGGAGCCTGATCCATTGCCGGAATTATACGAACTTTCTGTTTGGTTTCCACAAGAACTTTGAGAGAAGAATCCACCGGACAGGCCTTGAACACCTGCGCCCTGACCGCATACTCAATCTGCGTCATCTGGGGAGCCATATCATCTAGAAAGGTGGCACCATTCCCAGATATCGAAGGATCGCCAAGCGACGGTGGCAGGAGAATGTGTGCCGCGTGAACTTGCGGATGGTTGTGTTTATGACTGCATGAATTGGGGAGCAATTGCTCAGGGACAACGAAGGTAAAAGGGAATGTGTATGTTCGACCTGCCTCGATAATTCGGGGCTGGGGATACAGTTGTTCATCAATAGGCTGCACGAGGCGCAAAAACGTGTGAAACGCAGAATACCGACCGATCACGGGGCCTGACACTCCAGGTGATTCAATGACGGTCCTAGAAGTGCCTGTTGAATCGTACTTAGCAACGCGCCAAAGCAGACATTTTCATGATTAAGGGAGGAAAACTGGAATATATACCTTCAAAAGCAATGGAGATGTTTTCAAATCGGACATCTTGATCAGATGTGAATTTTACTTCTCCATCGATCTTATCAAGAGTTGTATATGAGTTGATTGGGGATGGCTGCTGGTTATTCAGAGTAATTATCACCGAGGGTTTCGAGCGTCGAGAGAGTGCATCGAAGGCATTCGAATTGCGGGATGTAATTGAGGCGGGCATTTTGCCGTGTGTATCTGAAATGCTCTATTCCACGAGGATGACCGAGATTGCCACGGCTGCTCTAGCAATGGCTAGAGGTGCAAATGATCAGAGAAACAACAGGAAGTCTTTGATGAATGCTTGCTCTCTCTCTCTCTCTCTCTCTCAGAGTATATGAAACGCAACAGCAAACGGGACCAGCGAAGCTTGAATTGTGAAGAAGGCTTTATAATGCGGGGAAAAGGCCCTGGGAACGAGGTAAAACCGGAAATAGGACAAGGGGGAACAATCGTGTTACGGCGGTGCAGAGCAACAGATAGTACTAGGTGAGGAATGAAAGAGAGCAAAGTTTCTCTATATATGATAATTGTTAAAGGGTACTAGATTCTTTGAAGTGAGTATATTGGTCAAACCAGTCTGATGTGTATTAGGGTATTAAATAATTATTGATAAATGAGCACACCATCAGGGGGAGAGCTCTCATTTTTATAGATCTGAACAAAAAGAAATAGCTAGTCATAAGAACAACCAAAATCTCTGCATAGTTAGGCTATCTCGATGACATAAAAATTTCTCGCTCACTAATCCGGGATCCAGAACCACAAAAAATGACACCACAGGGCGTGCACGCTGAGCCCGAGACAAGTTGCAGGTGGAGGACTATGGGAGAGCTTTCTTGAGTCATCGGACTAGTTAGGTGGGCTGATCTCCATCAACCTACTGGGAGTTCAAGAACTATTTATTGGCTTAGCGCCGAAGCAGCCAAAGTTTGGTGTGTTCTCGCCCATTTTCCATCCCTCATGTCTCTGGCAAGAAAAGGTTGCCATTGAGCATGGTTTCAGAGATTCCGCTACCGCCACGGTACTTCTACGCCCTGTCCAGGTACTAACTACTCATTCCCCGCCACCTTGACTCCAGAAAATACTGCAGAGACGCAGCCAAACCTGGCCCATAGTTAATTTTGTCCCAGTTTCTGAGTGAAGGCTGGCGTTATTTTTCCCTTATCAAACGAAAAGGAAATGAAAATCAATTCCCATACGATTCCCATTATTAATCACAGTTCATGCGTGACGCGGTGTTAGCACGCATGGATGCTCCTCAACACGGCAATTGGTGAACTCACTGACATGGGCGACCTAAACCAAATACAAACACCGAATATCGAAGGGCGTGCCAACAATGAACGATTATTATTATTATTTTATCGGCTTGTGCTCGATGCCGCTGATTTCACAATTGAATTTGGAGAGTTTGTGCTTTTAGTCAGCGACGGAATCCAGTTTCCGCCCACACACGGCCAAGGGTTGAATTGAAGGCGCATTTGAGAAGCGCTGGATGTTTCCGTCAAATCAATCACCTTCAGGAAACTTGGGGAAGACGACTTGACCAGCTGAATAATCGAACATGCTGACTATTGACTATTCCTCCGATCACGGACGGGTCTGTGCTCAACGCTTCTGTCAAAATGGCATCAATAATAATAATGCTTCTCAGGATTTGAATCCATCCAAGCCGAGACGAGCTACTGTGACAGTTCGCTCGTGATGATTGGATCTTTGCACTTCACTTTCTCGTATCCTAAAACCCTGCCGAGAATACTGGGCCAATCACTCTCTACAAACATAACCAGTCTACGCAAAGATTGTAATTAGTCAGTTCTGGCTGAATAATCCATCTTTCTCAACTGACGTCAATCAAAAGGTTCCGTTTTGAAACAGGCGCAATATCGTATTGGAAATTATGAAGAGCTGTGGATTATGTGTACTCAGGAGTTTGACCTTACAGTAAAAATAAGTTAACTTATCTTAATTATCCACTCCGTACTGATCTCAGCAGCTGTCCGTCCCCCTCCCCTCATTTTTCCATCTCAGAGGCTCTTCTTTTAAGCTTGTTTCCGCCTGTGTAACTATGGGAGATAGCTTAAATTCACCTCTACGAGTTCCACAACTCTTGACATCGCCCAAATAGCATTTACTTTTTAAGTGTACTCCATTCTTTTTTATATATATATTTTTTTTAGACTTGACTTGACTTGACTTGACTTTAAATTATCCATTTTTCCATTCCACACTATTTCCCACTCCTTCACAATAATAATAGTACTACGCCGACTCGGTGTTTCTGGATTATTCGACCCCGTTTGACTCCAACCTCATATTGAGATTGCCAAGGTGTGACACGCCCTGCCCAGAACAGAATGTCCCCACCCGCGCCCCGCCCATGAGTCCATGGCACCATCTAGACACTAACCGCGAACAAAGTGCGAGCACCCACAGGCGGGCAGGACGCGCCACAAGCTTTTTGGCTCTCTTCGATGATTCGGTATTCTTCAATCAAGACCCGCAGTGGAGCCGCCAAGCTCTAATCCCCTTCGGACCCGGACCTATTAGAAGGGGAGGGGGGGAAGCGTAGTTATATAATAATACTTTGGCCAGCTTCCACGTTTCTCGAAATAAATATATATATATATATATATTTTTTTTTCCCATTATTTCTTCTTTTCTACTCCGTACCTGTGCTTTATTTAGTTGGTGAATTAGCCGAGGGATCGGGGAAAAGAAGTAAGCTAATTGACGAAGTGCGTTGAACGAATGGATGGGAGCCAACATTGGTCCCCTCCCCCCTTTTCTATTCTTCTCTCGTTTTGGGTCCAGATTATATATTTTCGGGTAGATATGGATAACTCCACATTGCAAAGGGCGCGACAAGTTCAGATGGTGGAACTTTGTACGCCCTTCAATCGACATGAGCGAATATGCGCGTACAGAAATACCACAAGCGGCGAAATTGAGCGAGAACCTCGAAACAGGTGAAATAAATATCCCGGGTAATTGATGAAGCACAGTTTGTAAACTTATTACTGGGAAGAAGGCGAGTACGGCGGTATGCAAATAGTCATGGGTAGGTAACATATTGTTTATTTGAGAAAGGAACCATCATTAGCGCTGTAACCACTTTCGCCTCCCCCCCCCCCCCCCCCCCCGCCACCTGTGACCTCCATATTTCTTCCGACTTTGAACGTGAAAAACAAGTTGGGCGGAAAATGCCCCTCCAGCCCCTTGTTCGACGTATGGTATTCTCCCCTTTGATTTCCGCTTGCTATTTCCTGCAAAAGGTTCGGCGGCAGGACTTTTCCGTTTTCCATTCTTTGACACTCGGGAAAGAAGTGGAGAGTTTGTGCTGAGAGCGCACACGGCCCGGGTATCCTACCCAGTGTGCCCCTACTTACTGAGTAAATTCACGAAATAAGACCAGCTGCGTCGTCAATTTATCCTTGCCCCGGGTTGTTGGCAGGGCCGGAAGCACTTCAGAGAGCTCCTTGCAGAGGATTTTCTTCCTTTTCCCTTCTATTCTTTCTCTTCCTTGTGGTGTCTGAATTTCAAGAGATGTCATGTGTTTGCCTAAATTTTTAATATTGACTAAAGTTAAGGTTTGGTAGTTGAGTGCTTTAACGCTAAAAAAAATTAACTTCAAAGAATCTAGATCGTCGATCTGCAAATCAACAAAATTCAATTATGGAACTCCTTCCTTCAGTCACTCGGTATGAGTCTGCGCTCTTTGTGCTAAATAAAGGCTAGTGGCGGACCTGCATCGGTTATAACGTGGAATTACCTCTGATGTTTCTCTTTAAAACTATCTGATATTCTCAATGGTGTGAGCGAAGTGCGCACGTGGCGAGAATTCAGCAGCTAGTAGTTATATCCCAGCTGGGCTGACATGTCCGAGAGATATTATTCTCCCCGTGCAGCTGTTACGGATTTAGTTTATTTTTAACCTGGGATTTTGGTGAAAATAGGCGATCTTGTCGTTATCAAGTGGACTGTTGCCCGGCGCCCTTTTTTTTTTCTTCTTCTTTCTTTCTTTTCCCCCCCTCTCAGGCGGCCATTGCGAGGGAATTCTCCACGGGAGGACGTAACCAACAGGGGCAAATACACATGTAGCTTGCGACGTTCGTTCCAATACCCAATCGCGCAAAGTGATACATTACACGCAATCGGAGAACATCCAGTTATGTCCCACCCGGAACGGAGAGTGAAATGTTACGCGCGACATATTGATAGTAGTGACTGTATCCAAGACTAAACAAAGAAGGATACGCTTAAAAAGAATATCATGAATCGTGGAAAGAAATAAAGTAACTTATTTCAATGTATAACAGCCCTTCCGCCTAATATAGTAGTTCCCACTCCAGCAACTCTTAGCTTTGTTATCCTTCTTGAAGTCGATTGAATTGGATTAGCTCGAAAGAACAAATTATAAAAAATTTGCCGTCGATGTTGATATCCTGTGTTATAAATAGCAGCCCGCATCTGGAGGTCTTGGTTTCAAACTTTGTTCTCCAGTGCTTGGCCTAGAGAAACCAGTGGTTTCGTTCCCTCGTCTTTAATGTGAACTGGCTGCAGTGGCCCCGGCCGCTGGAGTGAAATATAACTACCTCTTCTGTCACCAGATTTTGACGAAACAACGCCGAAACAATCATGTTAGAGCTCCGTAGCTCTCGCCCAAAAACGAACCACAAAATTACCCCAGCCAATAAGAAGAGCAACGTTCATAGCGCCGTTTGACAGATGTTAACTTTAATCCTTGACGCTAAGAAAAAGAAATCCAACGACCTGGTGTATGATTTTACCCTCAGCCCTGGGCCTGGGTTCCTCGTAATCGTGGCATTGATCCCCAGGCCCCATCCCTCAGATACCCGCCCTCGGCAGCATTAGCATGTTGTGAGGAAACATCAAACTCCGCCCTCCGTCGGTGCCGGTGTCTTCTCCACCAGTTGAATACCTCCCATGGACCCCTACAATGTGCAGCCACTTGTTGGGTGGAGTCCGGCTCTGATGATGGGGAGGGAGACGGCGGTAATGACTGGTCGCTTTGAAGTGGATTTGTAATGGCAAAGTCAATACCGGAAGAAAGGTTATCCAGGGGCGTTGCAACGAGTCTTTGCGGCCGCTTCAAGTGGTAAAATGTCTGACGACACAACGGGCAGCTTGCATCTCGTTTCGACAGCCAGGCGTCGATACATGGCTTGTGGAAGATGTGCTTGCAGGGTAATTCTCGAAATCCCATGTCCCAACGGAGGGTTTCGAAGCAGAGGATGCAATCCGTTTCTCGATCTTGGCCTTTTTCTTCATCTGCCACCCGGAACCCGGATTAGAAAATTGTAGGTGGTGCTCGATCTGCATAGATTCTTGGTGGAGCCGCCTGTGTACAGACAACCTGGTGTGCCCTACATACCTCTCGCAAAGGAAGCACCAGAAAAGCATCGCATTTCGGCCTGGTCAAGCTCCTTGACAGAGAGCGTGCCCGAACTTAACGGGATATATATGTAATGTGTAGTAGGCATCGTGGTATGCTTCTTTCTTCCACCGATCGACAAAATTGCAGCCTGTACCTGATGCTTCGAGGAACTGGATATTTATGGAATCTACAAGATGTCGACCTTTAAGGATTTTCGGGGGTACATCCCGAGTCTGCATTGAAGAGCTTTTGATTTGTATTTTCCTTTTCTCTTTGTAGGCCAGGGTTTCTTTGATATATCTTGCCTCAAGGGTGTTTCATTCACGTTATGTTGGTTTCCCACCCCATGACTATGACATCAGTTCCAACACAAGCCGAACAAACCTTGGTAGCCGTACAGCCGGTGTGCAGCAACCTTGGATTGGTGAGAGAAGGTTGCGGGAGTTATAATGGTTCTGCCAGTGAGAGAGCTGCAATATAGTAATATTCTATCGCATGTGCCATGGTCAGTTGGCCCCCTGGTGGGCATTTATCATTTTGCCAGTATGGCATAGCATATCCCCCGCGTGCGGATTACGGCTGATATCTCGGCGCTTTCTACTGGCTATATCAAAACATGTTCTCGGGCATTTGTCAATATACAGCGTAGAGTCCCGCCTTATTATCGCCTAGTTATCTCGATCCTTTCATGTTTTGTCGTTTTGTTCCCAGCATTGACCAGTCAACTCTGTAGTAGCAGAGGTAGTAATAATGAATATTGAAACATCTCGGAAGCCAACAAGGTCCTTACGCAGGAGTGAACTTAATTTGTTGTTATATCTATTTAAGCTAATTCATTTCGCTTAGCCTCCCTGTTGTCACTGGGAACTAACTGTTGGCGTTGAATCACTTCTTTTTTCTAGATAAGTGGGTGCTTTCGCTTTGATATAACCAGCCTATTTTGGTTGATCAACACTGAAAGCATCTGAGGTGTTTTGAGAAACAAAAGATCATCAACCAGTAAATTTTATATCAAGAAAAAATACTCTACTGTCTTTTTTTCTCTGATTAAACTCATTAAATGAGAGTGTAACTGTTGTGCACTAAAGATAACTGAAACTTCTGAAGATTCTCAGTGTAATTCACAATCAGAACAGCACAAGATGAGGAAATGAAGAAAATTTGTTTATGTGTATTAGTATTTTATCACAAAATCTATTTTTTTGGTCTATTTTCATGTCATCTTATTCTATATAATACTCAGGTATTCACTTACTCACCCATCTCTGGTGTGTATCTCATTGTTTAACCAGTTCAGCTTTGACATCTTCAATTCTTCGAGCTTCAAGGTGAAGACTTTACCACTGTAGCTGAAACTATGAAACAGTTAAAGGGTAGGAACCACTTAACTGCTAGCACTCAATAAAGTAATCAGGCATGCTTCTCAATTCAGCTGAGCTACAGACGCCTTTCAAGGGCCGCGTGAGTTGAAATAGAACTAAAGCAATTAAAACAAGAACACAGCTGAAACAAGACAAAAGCACCGGTATAATTTTCTTTTTCAAAAACTGTAAATGATAAAAAAGTAACTGAAAAAACCAACAATAAAAACACAAAACAGAACATAGTCAAACCAATGTGGTGTTGAAAGGGTCAAGAATGAAAATAAAGATGCAAAAATGAGATGATTTTGACAGTATTTCTACAGAAAACTGAGTGAATTATATCATGTATTGTCATCAGGATATCCAGGATATCCAGGATGCTGGTTCAACAATCAAAATAGTTGAAAAAAATAGTTGAAAAAAATAGAAAGAAAAAAAACCTAATAAGCATCTTGGATCTGTAGATCGGTTTGTGTACTCCATGCTTTTGGAAATTAGAAATTACCAGTGAGGCAGAATTGTCACCAACTCGTAATTCATTGCTGCCTGGGGCTTCTGGTGTAAGTATCCATTGATGGTTTTTCAGGAACCAACTGGTAGCCGCCATGGCGGTGCGTTTGTTTCATCCTGAAACATGTTGCGCTTCTACTTTTTCTTTTTCTTTCCTTCGTTTTTGAGACTTGCCATAAGCTGAAATACATCCTCTGGTAACGTTGCTTTGTATTTCAAATTTATCGGTGAAGGGATTGTAGACTTCCACCAGCACATATTTCTGGAGGGAACAGCGCCGTGAGAAAACACCCCTTTTTTTAAAAAGAAAAAGAAAAAAAAAAGCTGTTTAACGATGATTGTGACCGAATCATCCCACTTACTCCTTTAACAATTTGAAATTTAGGTTCCTATCCTCAAGAACAGTAAGAATAGTGGTCCTAAAAATGCATGTACCTGGTAACCACCCGGCACGGAACATTACTCTGTTCGATATGACAGAATTCCAAGTGTCAGTTGCGTAAAAGGAAATGTCGAGCAGCCCATTTTGAACTATCAAAATGCATAAGTTTCGATCAGTACAGCTCAAATCAGGGCTACCTTTAAAAAGAAACGCCTTCCGAATCCAAGTGCTGTTTGGCTGGTTCTTTTGGTATAGACTGCTTAACCACCTAGTTTTTTGAGAGGGGTTTCCTTTTCCTAGTTGCTCGAGATTTTGTAACTCCCTGTGGTTTAGCTTGGGGAGTTGGCCTTCGACCACTTGATTTGCGGCTTTTAGACTCTTTTTGAGATGTGGGTATTGATATTCCTTGCTGTGGCACTTCCTGAATGGACTCAGGTTGTAACGGGCGGAGTGGGGCAGGTTTTGTTGGTGCAGCGGCTGCTCTTCTGGAGCGTGTTTTGGTCCCATGGGGTGCATCGCGGGGGCCTTGTTGATTGCGAATAGACGATCTTGTGCCCCTGCCGGGTTTTGTAATTCTCGGAGAACCAACCTGCTTGAGAACTGAGTTGGTAGACTTCCTGCTTCTGTTTGTCGACCTTCGATTGTTTGTTATTCAGGTTATTTTCGTGTTGAGGCCGATAGATACAGTATCTGCCTGTTCTGATCCCTTTTCGGAATTTTGAATTGGGCTTGGATACGTTTGTAAATTTGCGGATGCCTCGCAATTGGATGATGCCACCTCTTGGGCAACTTTTGGAAGTTCCTCTTCTATCCGTTCACTAAAATCATGAAGTTGGTAAGATCTGATTTAGCAATTGTCCGATAGACCCAGCTCAAGGATGGGCCAGGTGGCTCATTAAGATCTATTGCTTTACTACTTCCATTAACCGCCTCCCACTCTAATTTCTGCTGTTCCCACCATTGGCGACCTTGCTCTGCTTCTATTCTCATCCGAGGCAAATTCCGGTGCTGATAATAGTGATACTCCTTCAACTAGTCCACTTTGGTCTTCCGTTTCGCATCGAAAAGTAATTCTATATCACCCTCAATACCTTCCTTCTGCCGATGGTCACAGACGTCTTGCTGGTACGGGGTGAAAATCTCAATACTCTTGCGTTTTCGCCGCTAGAATCTTTGAAAGCAAATCCACGTATATTTTGGATCCTCATAGAGCATGTCCCAGTAGCCAACAATAGGCCCATACTTTTCATGAACATCTGGGGGAAGGGGGGGGCATTCCACAGTTCAACTGGGAACGCTAGTCTGCCACCCATACATATTAGATCCTGGTACTTCCTCTCATTGCTCAGGCGATTTTGGGCTAGAGTAGCCTCCCACTCTGGATCCGGAGACCTTTCGGAAGTCTATATTGGCGTGGAGGCTACACTCGGAGAATGTTTTTGGGAGGGTTGGGTGTCGGGATTTGATAGGAGATTTCTAGCATCGACAATTTTTAGCACTGAATGACCAAAGCTGGCAGTGCCTAGCGAGGCATATAAATTTCTTGAGGGCATCCTCACTTGAGTTTGCGTTCCAAAGCTGCAGTATCCAGGGTATGGTGCTTATCTCTAGCTTGACCACCACCTTGGAAAGTTGATATCAGAATTGTATGATTTCATAATAATGAACGATCTAGGGAAGGAAAACGCGCGACTTTTTACATTAATTTCTGCGTATGCTCTTCAGTCCAGTTGTCCAGATCTATCGGACTGACCCAGCTTGTGGCAGTCAGTACGATGTTCCCAACAATCTACGCCAAGCTGGCCACGTACTTGATTCTTTCAAGGTCGCTGGGAGTAAGTTTGTCAAGCTCCTCGGTAGATATCTTCAACGCAAAAGGCATGCTGAAGGCGAGTTGAGAGAGATTACTCGGAAAAGCAGACGAATGGATGGTGAGAGATTCGTCGAAGCGTTCGTTCCCCTGTCTGTCTGTTGATGATCAGGTGGTCTGGTCTCGGCGCCGACGCATGCCCAACCAACGCCAGGCCCCTATTAGCATCCTGTTTCATGTGATTGCCGCCTGCGCTTCCTACACTTCCTCCATGACTGCATGCATGGCATGCATGCATGCATGCTGTAAAGGCTACAGGCGTAGACTCTCTTTCTTTGTTTTCACCACCCTCTATAAGGCAAACGCTGCTTTAATATTGGCCAACATGGCAAGGCTTGATCTGTCATCTCTCCATGCTGGTTGCTGCTGGCACTGGCTCCTATATAAGCCAGTATCCCCTCGATGCCCCTCCAACAAGTTCGAGTTTCCCTCCTCAGGGCTCCTAGGTATACATGCTGAACGAGGACTTCACTCTCACCGACAATGACAGCAGCACTACGGCATGTCGCACTGGCAAGGACGCTGGACTTAGAAGATAACGACGATCCAAACCTCATCTTGATAATTGAAGCGGGAATTCGAACCTCTGGATCCAGTGCATTGAAGCTAAAACACAACAGAGACCGCTACGTTCCTCCTGACGAAATTTCTGAACCCGAAAGCTGAATCTGAAAGCCGAGAGACTACACCGCCCCTAGAGCTGAAAGGATGTAGGACGCGCGAGACAAGGGAAACTCATCAGCTTTGTTTGACCTTTAACAAGCCACTGAAAAACATTGGGCGAGGATTCTTGTTTGGTAGCGATAAAGACACTTGTGATGTTTTACTTGCTGAAAGAGAGAAGTCGACCAGATCAGCAAAGTCCACTTTTACATTACGTTTGATGAGAACTGCCGTCTTATCTCGAAAGATCGGTCGACTTGCGGAACGGCTATCAGCTACATGGGCTGGGGCGGAATACTCAAGCGGTACCACTTCAAGTGGATTCTGTTTCTAAGCGATATCCGGATCCATGTCCCCAAGAACTTGACCCTCAACATTTTGCAGCCAGAGCACCCTTCGTGCAACCAGGAGTACCAAGCAATTATCACTTCATTCATGGATGACAGTCGTGACGCCGTCCTTGCGCTCAGTGAACTAAATGTGCAAACTTCTGACCAGATCATATTCTTCAGGGCAGAAGATTATCTATCTTCCTGGAGCAGTTCTCAGTAAAGATGGCTGTGGAGAGGTTCACCTGGTTACTCACCTGAGTACAGGACAGGTATACACTGCAAAAGAATTCATAAAAGATCCAGAGCTGAACAAAGAAGCAGAGACCATGAGGGATATTTCACACGTAAGACTGTTTTGTACTTGCTCAGTGATTTGATCGCGTACTGCATTTACAGAAGCACATTGTTGAATTTGTGGACTTCACTGAGGAATCTATTGCTCATCTGATTATGGAATACCTTCCTCTGGGTAGTCTGCATGATCAGCAGAAGAAAGATCCACCCACAGAGACAGAGGCCTGAAAGCTTCTAGTTCAAGCACTCAATGCTCTTCAAGAATCTCCATTCATGAAAACATACAATCACGCATCGCGATATCAAACCAGGAAACATCCTTGCACAGGGCCGACGGGCCAAGTTTCATATCAAGTTAGGTGATTTTGATTTATTCAAGAAAAATTCTTTCCTGAAAACAGGCTGTGGAACAGAAGTCTACATATCTCCGGAAGTTCTTAGAGTTGCTTTCGAGCACGAAGTGGAGAAGGATCAGCTGAAACTCGCAACAATACGCTATGACAAACAACAAGGTTGATGTGTGGGCTCTGGGAGTTGTGGTTTTGCGATACATATACGATGGGGATTTACGCTACAACAGACCAATCTGGTACGAACAGTTACCGGCGCTATCAAGGATATGCTGCGCTGCCGGCCCGATGACCCGTCGATTTCTCTCCTTGATAAAATGCTACAGATGAACCCTTTGACTAGGCCTTCATCAGAAGATTGCTTTCATGAAGCACTCAAAATGGGCCTAGGTAGTTCTAGTGACTCGGAGGAGGACGGCAACCCCTATGATGAAGATACATCCGGTTCAATCACACCAAATAGGCATGATTTTGAAGTTTCGAATGAAATATCGGCTTCCCCAAGGCACCAACACAGATATTCGTAGCCGATGATCGATCCTTGGGATCTAAGCGAGATCCGTCGCCGACGGGGTCTAGTGGCTATCGGATCAAACGCCCGCGGAGAATTCGTCCGTGTTACACAATGATTATGGGAATGCTGAATGACCCATGTCAACATAGGGCATTCATCGGGATTGACTGGGACCACGAAGACACTAAATAAGCAATCAGACTGATGTTTGATGAATTCTCTCGGCAGAAAATCACCTGCGTCATCGTCAATAACTCCATCAAACCACACGGAGTGACTATCAAGGTGCGCCGTGCCGGAAAAGAGTGGCGAATGGATTGTTTTAAGTCATTTCGCTTCTTTAAATCCACTAGTAACTCCCATGGCGCTGGCTCACGATCTGATCTGAACTTTCAAAACTCGGAAAGGGGAAATAGTCGCGTATCCGATTTTGCTTGTTTGCATAGGGATGTGTATCAATCAGGGAAAGGGAAAGTTTGCGCTAGTCCATGCTTCCTAAACTTTCTTCTTTTTGCTCTGTTTAATACAAGAAGGAAGCATTATGCAAACAATGCCAAATTTCTAACGCGTTCTGCAACTCATCATCAAAACAGATAAGTGGAGAGCCCTGTTGTAACTATTAAGGCCTGTGAGCGAAATTCCATTTTGCCTATTACCAAGAAGAGCAAAAGCTTCAAAACCTGTGTTGATCGAATTGCTGTCTGTAAAATAGCTAGTTGTTGACAAAGCAAGGACAGAAACATAATCCCTCATTTCTCGCTGCGTAATCTGGGCTCGTTACTAATTTAAAGAAGGAAAACTACGGACATTCCCACCATATTCCGCTATGATTTTCTCGGAAGCAGTCTGCGCCACGAGGTAAGCTGTGGGCTGAGTATGGTTACTGTTGATGAAGCCTATTAGGAGTGGTTCTTCAGGGGAGAAGAGAAACGGGGAAAAAAAAGAAAAGAAAAAAGGTATAAACAAAGGCATATCAAGAACATCACTCACTTTGGCGTCATTGGACAAACACTCAAATCCACTACTCGCAGCTTCTCGACGCCATAGATCCGGAAGTTCGGATCTGTACAGGCAGTCGGGTCGTCCGCTGTGCCCATTTTTGCAGTTCCATTCGCGTGGAAGACGGGAATTAGGTTTTCGTCGATGAATTCCTATATATTTAAGTTTCTACATTAGACGCCGGCCTCCAGTTTAATTCCCCCCTGCCGGGGTAGAAAGATAGGGGAGGTCAGAGTGGAGGTTGGAGTTCGAGGTTGGCGGAGGGATAAAAAAACAGAACAACGTACGTTGATATCTTCATCTGATTTGCTTTTCGGAGCCAAGACGAACTCCTTAAATCCCCCCCCAGTTACATCGGACTGGGAAAACTTCATGGATTCCCTTATTGCCAGGGTCAACATCTTTCGATCATACGGGTGTGACATGTAGTTGGGATTAATGACCGGATTATCAGTCGCGTTCGCCGATTTCAGTGTAACTTCGCCTCTGGACTGCGCATTCATGAGACAAACGACCGTACTGAGATATGTCGTCCCCTCTGGAGCGACGTATGTCGGGGGAAATTGGGGCCCCGCAAGAACAATTTCATAATGGGGTACGGAATCCTTGGTCAAGTGATCCTTTGCGAGCGCGTCTAAGTTTTGATATTCGCTCGTTGTAAGAATGGAATTTTCCTTGAGCCATCCGGTAATGAGGCAAGAAAAATGTAGGTTTGTCTCTCCAGTTCCGTCTCGTTTCCATTGCTCTCTCGCGGCTTTAACGGCAGCAGGATCAGAATAAAACTTAGTCCGATCGTTGAGTCCAAAATCAGGGCCGTATAGTGCTCCTATAACAACTAAGGGGTGGTCGGATAGGCCTTTGCCTACCCCAGGAAGATCATGAATCACCTGAATATTGTGCTGCGCGAGCTCTTGACTGGGTCCAATACCAGATAATAGCAGAATCTTCGGGGTGTCGAAGGAACCCGCAGACAGTATTACTTCCTGATTCGCGGTAACTATTGGTGCATATTAGTTTTTTGTGCCAAGAAGACCAGAAAGGTGAGAAGTTGGGGTAGACAAACATGTCCGGCCATCCACTGTTTGGACACCAACTGCAACCTTGTTTTCAAAGACCACTTTGGCAACTTGTATGCCAATCACCATCTTCAAATTTGCGGAACGATGGTTAGTATATATAGATTCGCTAGTGCAGCGATAACCTTTAGAGGTTGAGGTAGGTGTGATAGACACCCCGATAGGGTTCCCAGAGTTAATGTCCATGTTTAATGGCATCTAGAGTAGGCCATTAAAAATACATCGTCTCTGAACTGTATGGTAGGAAAAATCTCACTCCGTATCTTGCAGATGCATCCAAAAGCTCGGTTATCCCATTTTCCCATTGAGAAGGCAAGCTCACATGCACCGGTCTGATTGTATTAGATTCAGATTCAAGGCAAGGGCTTATGATATATCCTTTTTACGCACCCGTTATATCCATGGTTCTCTGGAAAAGGGTTGGCATATTTCTTCATGTCTTCGGACAGGTCGGCATGGTACGTCTCTATCTATTCCCACAGTGAATCATGGGAATAAACTTTTTGTATTCTCTTTTGCATAAAACGCCCAGTACAACAGCTGCCTACCTCCTTGAATCTCCTGAGAGAATGTTCCCATTTCCAAGATTCATCACCAACGAGCTCAGCCCAATAGTTATAATCCTCCCCAGGCCCACGTGCATAAGTCAAGAAGTTGATGTTGGTACATCCTCCTGGGCCTTTGCCACGGAGATAAGGCATTTCCTGGCCCTTGAGGAAAGTTTGGGGTGTCGTCGTATACCCGAGGTCTAGGTCAGGCCGCTGCCAGCCATGGTATCTGTCATACGGGCAAAGATGCGTGTTATCGGGATATGCACCGCCAGATTCCAGAACCAAAACTGAGCTTTCTGGCAATGCCGTTGCCAGTCTCGTGGCAAAGAGAAGGCCCGCGGTGCCCCCTGCTAAGTATCAGAACCATTATTTGTAAATCTAATGGATGATGAGAGAAAGCGTACCTCCCACAATAATGAAATCGTAGCTGTCCGTCATTATGTCGTAATCTTCCCTTTAAAATCCTTGTTAAATCTTCGCGGAGGACAAAAGGTAGAACGAACTTGGAGGGGGTAGCCTCCATTTAATAGCCAGGAGCATGCCTGTCGAATATTTTAATTCCGGGAAAAGACAGCACATAAAGCGAAGGTAATTTCTTGCCGGATGCTGGTGCCATCAACAAGCCCGATCTTTGATAAACTAAAAGTCAGCTTTCAGCCGTTTGATCCACAGCTCAACCATCAAGGTATCTACTATGTGATTGGTTAGACAGAGAATGGAATGCGAAGAAAATGTCCGTGGTGATGCAAGGTGATTGGCAAGTGACGGGACATCGTTGGAAAAAGTAGCATCATCGACAAGGATAAATGAGCTTGTCAGTGGATGATGTCTTTGTAATCATTTGTCAATCGAGGTAACATATAGCCGCGCTCTAGACACCAAGCTTCAAGATTTGCCAGCAGGTTTTTGTAGTTGCTTCATTTGTTTCAGCGAATATCATTGTGAGAGCTGTTGTTTTCTGGTCAATATGAGGGAGATGAGCTTGTGTCGTAATGTTTATGAGAAAACTGAGTATTAATTCATCAAATTGCGGCTTTGACTGCATTGATTTGCGTCCCATTTTGCTCCTGCATCTCACAATGTTAATGATAGAGGGGATATATGTACAGCACATGCAAAATTCTTGGGCCGCCACTTACAATTCCGCATCCTCAGTTTGGGACTTAGAAAAATAGCATAGTTCAGAGACATTTTATCATGGGTTGTAAGAACGGGATGTCCCCGCAATTTCGCCGAGAAGAGTGGTTGGAATATCCTGAACCTATTTAGCATGAAAAATAGCCCTGCCGGGCTCTAAAGTGAGAGCGGATCACCAGGCGTTGGCAACCGAATAAACTGATACATTACTCCGTAACTCCGTAATAAGAGCTGGATTGTTCTGTGGTCGTGGTGGGCACAACTCGGCTGAGATAGGATCCACTGATAGCTGAGCCTTAATTTGAGCCTAGATTAGAGCTGAAGTCAGCTCCTGAATGAGCCCCCAGTATATGTTGAGAGGATAGCAATCTTCAAAATGCCTATTCTTTGTCCAGGCGCTGCTGTAAAAAAGTATTAACTTCTCAATCTCAAGATCTGGCCCATTAGATATGTAACCTATTGATTTTAACTCTTTTGAAATATAAAAAGCAAAAAAATACCTCTGTGTAGACACAAGAAAATGATTCTACAATTCTGCAAATAGCTTGTGACAGAGAGCCTAGTAGTTAGCAGTTGTGTGTCATAGTTATGTTCTGACTGAGAATGAAATGTGGATGAGAATTGGTTAGAAGTCTTAAAAAATAACTAACTAGCTTCAGTTAACTTAGTAAGATGAAGTTAGTTAGTTAACTAACTTACTCAGATAGTTTGCCAAACATAACCCTCTTCTCCTCTGAAGCTTAAAGCAATATAAACTGAACTTTGAAACAAAAAGTTTTCAATATACAGATACAGCACATAGCAATGATCTTGAAGGAAACAACCAATATTACACCCATTTATTCAAATAATGTAAATATATTATTTTAAAACCTCAATAAGGTACTCTACTTATCAGAATCTAAATGCACACTTATAGTGCTAGCTCAAGGGTTTCTGGAACTATATTCTCATGACTCAAATGTGACGCATGCATGTGAGAAAAGACACTGCCATTGCCACCCCCACTTATGCAAGCAAGATATGTAGTTATTCTACGGAGTATATTATCTCAAGTTTATCACATTCTTTTAGCAGGAGATGTCTGTTGCGTGTAAATTGAGAGAGAAGGGAATGTAGTGAAGTGGAATAAGGGGTTGTGCGCTTTTGGCGGCACGTGGGCAGGAGCAGCGGAATCGTAAGAAGGTTGGTAAGTTCGCCGTGTATATAATATTCTATTCAATGAGCTATCCCAAATAGCAATACAAAAGAACACGTAGGAGATTCAAATATAGAAGAAGAACAAGCAATCAATCACATATCAAATCACACAATCAAAAGGAGCAATCTCACTGCTCTGCAATAGGAAATCAAAATCACTGCTCCATGTATATTCAATCTTCGCCGAACACACTGATGATGATGGAACGGGCAGCGGCGAGCCGAATTTATCAGCGAAGCTCCGGCGAAAAATAATTCCGCGCCGAGGTTCCCCACCACAGTAGCACCATATTAATTTTCATCAAATTCATGATGAAAAGAAGTGAATGAGAGATGTAAAAATTAATCATATTGCTTCAGAAGTGAAGATGACATGCATACTGAAAAATATAAACTGATTTATTTACTGATCTATTTCTTAAATATTTAGATTCAGATAAGTATATAATAAAAACAAAATTATAAAAAGAATGAATACATTGACAGTATAGAATTTTTTTATAGATGAATGAAAAGAGTAATATACAAAATTCACATTAAATTCACACACTTATAAAATCTGCTGACATTTTTACAATGAATTTATTCACTTTTTTTCAATTCTTTTAAATACCATAAACAAATAGCAATGGTTATTATAAGAAAAAAAAGAATAGTATCTAATACAATTAACCTTAATGCAGTAACTGAGATGATTGATGTCTGATGATAAAAAATAATGACTCAAACTTTTCTCACTTTCTACAAACTAGATAAGAAATACCTTTTGAAGTAGACTTGTGGCAGAATTCAAATATGACTGACTATGTTGAGCCAGTCTCCCGTCATCTAAAGACTGATAACAAAAGCCCAATCTTAATTGTAAAGTACTACGAATCTTGAACATATCCAGACATGTTTTCTCTTTGATCATTTGACCCTGAAGTGGCTTTGATAGTTGATTATTCCCACTCTTAATTCGAAATAATTATTCAATTCAGCTGGTTTACGGAGTAGTTCAATGTTCATTTATCAACTAAATTATGCAGGGAGTAATCTAATTTTGAACCAGCTTGTCTAAATCAGCAGTGTGCATGAAATTTCATCACCCTACTGTGGACATATTTCTTGGGGCTTGGGGGTATAAATAGTTCAAGACGCAGCAGCAGTTTGCTGGGTGTAGATGGTTTTGAAAAAATATGCCACGGCTGAAACACATTGTTTTATGACTGTTAAGGATTTATTTTCGCTTTATCTATTAATTTACCCCTCTGCCGTTTTGCCCCCCTTTTTTTGTGCGCTCGCCACATATGAATTATATGATCATCGTAGAATGTCGGCAATAATATTTTAGATGCGTTTTTGATACAGTTTTTGACGGCAGAAGAGACTGTTCTCTGTTGGGTTTAACCTTGAAGTGGATTTAAGGCCTTGGTCCTGCCCAGGGCCCCATGGGAACACCGCCGATAAACCCCTTAACCCACCCATGGACCATGGAACCTTGATTGAGCACAGTTCGTTTCATGTTTCACATGTCGAGATTCCCCGCAAGGAGCCAGCAGAATTTTTTTTCTTCTTCAAGGCGACGAAACCTTGGCTGGTTCCTGGCTGGAAAGCAGGCGTATTTAGACAACTATCCGTTGAAAGAGGAATACGAGGTGTTTAGCGAGGGGACTGGGATAGAGCTGCGCAGTGCGGAGCTCATGTTGGTATTGTTATTATTATTCAAGCGAAGCTGTTGGCAGCCAGCGTTCCTTTTTTTCTCCGAGGGGCCTGGGTCTTGGGGACGAAGAAACAATCCACAATTAATACGAATTGACACGAATTGACACGAACTGGCCCCTCAGCAGTCCGTACCAGTTTGACTGCGAGTATGAATTCTTCCTTCCTGTACGCTGTAGAGCACAATATAATAATATCAAACAACTAACTCTTTATCCAAGCAACCTCCTGGCAGTTAATATATCTCTATTAGTTAGTACGGAGTACTGCTGCGGCCAGTAGTCAAGGTGCAGCGGTAACGTGACTCAGCCTCACCCCATTCCTCACCCAAAAAAAAACATTCAACCGTCAAAAGTCAAACGTCAAACGTCAAACTTCAAACATTCAAACGTCAACTTCAACTTCTCCCATTTCTTGCGTAACTAGTTCCTCGTTGCTTTTCTTTTCTTGCTTTTTTCTCCTGTTTTCTGCTGCTTGTTCTTGTTGTGTGTTTGTTTTCCCCTCCCGCTGTCAGATCAGATATCTCCCCTTCCAACCCTAATGATCTGCAGACCCGTCAGCCAACCATAATATTATTATTATAACCCTTTGACATTCATGCATGTCGCCCGGCCCACAGGCCACAGCCCGTCAGCACCACCTCTCAGGCTTTCAGTGCCCCTTCACCTCCTGAGTTATATTTAGATCTACTGTTTTGACCGCCGCTGCCACAGTGTCACCAACGCACTTCAATCCCTCCATTTCCTCCCCCCCCCCGGCCCCACTAAACCACCACTCAGCCAACCCCTGGGTCCCTCTCACACTGTGCTCTTTGTGCGAAACAACTCGCCTCGAAAACCTCCCCAGGGCGCGGAAACACCACCCACACCCGACTCACTCTCCTCAGTGACTTTCGTGTCCGCCCAGACTCATGCAATTCTTTCATAAAAATAAATCGCAGGCGTCACTAGTGGGTTCTGTCGACAACTGGTCCCACGGCAATAACAATAATAATCACCCGCACCAGCACCAGCACCAGAACCTGCAGCAGCAGCAGCACCACCAACATCATCATCACCAACACCAACAACTGCCTCCCCAAACTGCGGGCGAATCGCTGGACTACAACAGTGACCCTCAATACCAGCGCTATTCTTATGCTAATAACGACACGTACGACTACGACTACGGCTACGCTCAGACTCACCCCGTTCAAACAGTTCAGCATTCCAACAATTATCAGAATCAGCAGCTGACCGACGCTAATCTCACCCCCGGACTCGCTGTCTCTTCCTTTTCACCCGTTGCTCCTCAGCCGTCTCCAAATTACTCCAGACGACCGACGCTGAATCTTGTTCCATCCGCTGCGACTGGCCCCAATTCTCCTGATACTTCTGCAAACCCCGAAGTGAGCTCGTCCGACCTATCGTGGTCCCTTCAAACCCTTGAGACATCTCCTCGGGTGGAATCCCTGCCAAAGAAGTCGAGAAGGAGCATTTTCGGCTTTTCGTCCTCCAAGGACTCTACGACCGCTGCGCCCAAGGTTTTGGGTCGGAATCTCTCCGTGCGAAAGAAGGATATAGCGCAGGCAGGTCCACCAAAAAAGACACCAGGCGGGCAATCGATCGATTCAACTCCGGAGTGTATCGAAGAACAGCCCACGGATTCCCATATGCCACTCTCGAAGAGGGCCCCACAATCCCACCATCACCATCAACAGTATCCGTCGTACCCTTCTAAAAGCGCCAATCGATCATCTTCACATATTGAAGCTCAGCCATATGACCACCGCCCTGAAAGTCGTTCTGTTCAACGTGTGAATACTGATCCACTGTCCAGTCAAGAATCTTTCTACCATCAACGAGAGTCTAGCGAGTCGTTCCAGGCAAATCAATTCGCAGAAGTCCAGCAGCCCGCACCTCGCAATCCCCAGTTCCAAATTAGCTACCCCACTCGACGTGACTCGGTTGCTAATTTTGCGGACCCATCTTCCGAACCACCCCCGTATTCTTCTCAGCAGGAATCACTCCTTACCGCCCGTCCACCTTCGCAACAGTCCGGGGGTCCACCACTATCCCCGCTCCATCAATACCAAACTGCTGACCAAGGCCAGCAGAAACCGGCCTTCCGACAGACACTCCAGCCATCCGCGGGGCCTGCACAAACTCAGGGCAGCATGCCGTCGGACAGACAAACGGGGCTGCGACAGCAGGTAGATTCTGCGCCCCAGCATGGAGGGCAATCTCGGGAAGCCATGGGTAGTGGCCAGTCCCAGTACCCACCAATTCTACCGCAGGGCGGGGGTTTCAAAGGAAACCATTCTCAGCAAAGCCTAGGAGATCAAGATCGACAAACTCCACCGCCAGCTAATAGTAATAATAATAATAAAGGCCGCGAAGACCTTTCTGAAGCCGAAGTCCGTGCATTAATGCAAAAACACGAGGAACTCCGTACGTCGCCTTTGCGGGAGGCTTTAACTTTCCAATATTATTTAAACCCCCGCCTCCCTCATATCTTAGCTCTACTGACCATTTCCCCACAGAAGCCAAATATCTTAAAGTTAAAAAGTATTATTTCGAGAAGGATGCTCAGGTTCAACTACTCCAGAATACCGTGGCTCATCAGCGAATGTCTACGTCCCGCACAGTCCTTGATGATAGCGAATACTTGACACGGTTCTCCCGGTTGGATGGAGCGATTAACAATCTCTCTTTCAATATTCGCAAGGAGTGGAGGAGCATTCCGGTTTGGTTGCAAGGTGTCGTTAACGAGGATGCGATTTCCATTGGCACCAAGGAAATGACGGCGGTCGGACGAGCATGTCTCAGTCGATGGCTGGTCGATGAAATATTTGACCGTTACTTCCACCCCGGCCTGGAGCCGAATCTCAGCCGCAATTTGAAAATGATTGAGCGCAATGTACGGCGCGGGGCCAAGATAGCCTCTGAGGAAGATAGAGAGAACCACCTTTCCAAACTGTCTGCTTGGCGCAGGACCACGTTGGATGGGTTGGGCGAGATATTGCAGAACCGTGCTGCGGAGGAGAATCGATCGCAGTTAACCAAGGCCCTCGTCGAGAAGCTCACGGCATCCTTGGAGATGCACCTAAAAACCCCACCGCCAGCGGGCCTGGAGAATGGCGTGTCAATGATCGTCGAGCTTGCCGTTGGCATCTCTGCAAACGTCCCCTTTGAATCGAGGGAGATCGCGATAGAGTACTTCCTTCCCGGTTCCCCGATAACAGACATCTACATGAAATTAGAGTCGTCGCTGCCCCCACTAGTCAGCGCTTCTGAACCCCCGTCTGCCGTCGACCGAATGGAACAAGGCTCCGCAAAGGGTCTGAAGCCCGGTGTTTCAGCGGAGGGTGCTTCCGTGTTGGAGCTAGATCGGGAGAGTGGAAAGGACTCCTCATCGTCCTCCACCACTCACTCCGGCCAAGCCCCTGTGCCCTCAGCACAGCCCAAGGAGTCGAGGAAAAAATCAGTGTTTGGGTCGCTAATTAGCAAAAAGCCACATTCCAGCGGTACCGGTGGTGCAGCTCAGGGTTCGGCCGAACAGCAAACACGGCCCGCCTCGGCTCTTATGCGAGAGAGGGAACGGGAGGAGGCGGAGCATAGAGAGGGTGATAATAGCGCTAATGCCATTACGAGTGCCAGCACCAGTCATAATAACCGCATCAGGTTTGCTGCGTTTGTTGCTGTGGAGGTGAGAAGCAAGGGGGCAGGCAATGTCATTGTCCATGCACCGGTCTATGGAGTAATGTAATCTCTCGTTCTTTTGTTTCGATGGATTTCGGTTTACTTACCCCTTCTGTTTTAACTTTTGGGTTGTTTGATATGCTTTTTGTTTTTATTTTATTATATTGTTTTTGGAGGCGGATATCGGAAAGAGCTGGCCAAATGAATGGCCTTAATCTTATCCGCCGACTTTTTTTTTTTTTTTTTTTTTTTTTTTTTTTGGAACTGGCAAAATATATACTCCTTGGTTTTTTACTTTTATATTGCGAAAAATTCTGGAAAGTATATGATGATGAATGAATCCAACCCCCCCCCCCCCCCCCAAGCCCTTTTTTTTCTTCCCCTACTGGTTTCCCGTTACCCTTTCCCCCTTCTAGGCCTCTGTCCCCGCATCTCCCCTTTTATTGTTCCAACGATATCGTATCTCCGTTGACCCGCTGTATCGAATCTTGGGAACGTGACGATTCTATGCTCTCCCATCGTCGTTCCCTATTTAGCTTCTCCTCTCCATTATCTGCCTGGATCAGGAGCGGAAACTTCGGGGCGAGATGGGGTAGATAATTTCGTGGGCCATAAATTTTTTTTCTTCTTTTTTTTTTTTTTTCCTTATATATTTCGTTTCCTCTTCTTATGATTTTTTTTTTCGAAAAAGGGATCATTTCATATTTTTATTGCGGATAAACCCACCTCTTGACGTTCTCGCGATCTCTTTCCTCCTGACCTCTACTACCCCCTTAGCACTCAATGATGGCTTTTTATATTTTCTTTTCTAAGCTGGACTGTGCGAGGGATGATTTGCCAGGTCCCCCCCACCCCCCCCCCCCCCCCCCGGGGGCCCATTTCCCAAATGCACACGCCGATGTTGGCTTTTTCAAGCTTTTTTTACTTCTTCTTTTTAGATTTATATTATAACCCCCTAGTGAAGGATGTGTTTTGAAAAAGTGAGGGTAGGTGTGCATTATCTATATGATTAATACTAGCATTCTCCTTACACCCGTGCCATTCATATATCTACCTACCTAGGCACCTAGACGTCTAGGTATCTACCTTTATAAATCATCATCAGTAACAGCTGGAAAACATTGCAATGTACTTCCAAGGTTTGTATTCATTTTGCCCCAAGCAAACCTCGGGAAAAGTACATATTACCATTTTTTGGCGAGGCATGTCTTGGCACTCTATGGCTTATATAATCTCCAAGCGAATGCGCGCCAAGCCCCGAATCCGCGCTAGTCCGTTTGCAGCTAGCCGAGGATTTTCGATCCCACAACGCCAAACATTCTTCAATCCAGCGACATCACCTCCCGTCAACCACCTATCACTCTCTCGACAACCCCTCCCCCCTTTTGCCGCCCTCCCTTCAAGCCAAGCGACGATATACCACTTCGTGCGCTGCATATATCGCCCATCATGTGTACGTATGCCCCCCGATCTCTCCTGTCGTTGCGAGGTGAAGCCGTTGTAACTGCTTAGCTGACACCAACGTGAATTTTCACAGCGCTCGTGTCCGGCGAGAAGACGAACTTCCAGTTCATCCTTCGTCTTCTTAACACCAACGTCGATGGCAAGCAGAAGATCATGTATGCCTTGACGAAGATCAAGGGTGTTGGTCGTCGTTATTCCAACTTGGTTTGCAAGAAGGCTGATGTCGATTTGAATAAGCGGTGGGTTTTTTTTTTCCCTTCCTTTTTCTTGTTTGATTTTTTCGTTGTGTGGTTTGGTGTTATGGGTTGGGATTGGAGGTTGGAAATGGAATGTTGGTTGGGATTGTGAATTGGGGTTGGGACTGGGATTGGGATTGGGATTGGGATATGAAAAATTTGATGTGGATGGGCTTGGGGTGGAGATGATGAAAACGGGGAAGAGAGGATCAAAAGTGTCGATACGAGACAACAAATTCGAGACGCTGCGTTGCGTTGCTCCACCAAGAGACATTTTTTTGCCAAACCTATCCATCCATCTCAATCCCGCCAGGAATTCCCCTATTGGAACCTAAACCAATATCCTATCCCCCTTTCCTACAAATCCCCAGACTCACACACATATATATAACTAACATGAACAATCCCCCCCACAACAGCGCCGGAGAAATTACCTCCGAAGAACTCGAGCGCATCGTCACCATCATCCAGAACCCTACCCAATACAAGATCCCCACCTGGTTCCTCAACAGACAGCGCGATATCACCGACGGCAAGGACTCGCAGGTCCTCGCTAACCAGATGGAGTCCAAGCTGCGTGAGGATCTCGAGCGCCTGAAGAAGATCCGCGCCCATCGTGGTCTGCGTCATTACTGGGGTCTCAGAGTCCGTGGTCAGCATACCAAGACCACTGGTCGGAGAGGGCGGACTGTTGGTGTCAGCAAGAAGAAGGGTTAAACGGGGGGGTGTTTTGCTTTTCCTCTCTTTTATGCCCTTGTTTTTGTTTTGCCATTTTTTTTTTCTTTCCCTTTGTTGGTTTGGTTTGCGGTTGTGTGGGGAGAGAGGGGAATGCTTCGGGGACGGACAATTAAAATACTTTATGCATGTAATCCTGTATGTCTTTTATGCAGCTTGTTATGCTTGCTTAAACACTTACAGGATGATATGAAGATTTCAGTTTGAATGGGAACCAAAATACAAAATGAACTAAAATTAAAATTTTTTTTGTATGAATTCAATTCATGTGCTCTTTGCTCTTGGTCTTGTTGATTGGATTTTCATGTTCAATCATCTTCATCTTACATATCAGTGATCTTTCTCTCTTTTTTTCGCAGAGATACAGATGTTTTTGTATTATTCAGCTTCTTTTTTCATGCTGAAATCAAGTGTAGTGATCACACAAGAGAACAAATATCAAAATAAGTTCAAAGAAAAGTTTGACTGATAATCTACTGATTTTTTATCAGTTTCTGTATCTTTGATAGTTGTTTTCTTCACAACATATTTCTTGCTTCATTTCCACAATTCAAACACAGTGCAGAGATGAACAAAAAAAATTCAACACATTCAAAGAGTCAATATTATTATTAACTTACAAGTATGGCAAGAAATAAATATGAAAATATTTTACTGATAGCATTGATGAGGAATAAAAAGTGCATTGTCAATTCTATAAAACTCATGAGGCTCAATACATTCATCTAGCTCTACTGTATATATTATGACAACATCAATCTTGTACTCTGTAGAATACATTATTAAATACAAACTTTCTGTAACAAGGATGCATCACTCTGAAGACAAGAATTGATTCATATTCATAATGTATATTTGTCTTATGCTATTTCCTCTAGTTATAATATATTTATCTAGGTTAGGCAGGAGACTGCATTGCCTCTTGTAAGTGTATGGCTGACTAGAAATTGGGAAATGATAATCATGATCAAATGAAATACAAAAGTAGCGCTGGGTAATAAGAAAAAATGAAAATCATCATTTGCAAGTCAAACACAAATAACAAATAGATACCGCATAATAAACCCCCATTAAAAACAATCAATAAGGCGTTTCCCAGAGGTGCCGTGGACACTCTGAAAGTATCAAGTAAAACATATCCTGTTAACAAAAATTTGCATACATCAGGCAATTTGGTCCCCAGTTCGAATAGTTTAGATCTAGCTGGCGTTATGAAAACGAATAGTGATAAGAAACATGCCGAATGGAGCTTGTCTAAGAGGACGACTTCGCGGACCATTCGCCCTTCAACCAGCGGTTGAAGAATTCTAAGCTTGCCTCGGGCTGGTCGAGCGGTACCATGTGTCCGCCACCGAAGAGGCGCATGAAAGTGAAGTTACCGGTGGATTTTACCTCACCGATAACCTTACCCTTGCTTGCGTTGTCGACGATGGTCAAGTTCTTCATTTCAGCCGCGGCAAATTTGGCATGGTCGGGGTACTCGAGTGCCTCTGCCCAGGCTTTGTTGCCCAGCCAGTTGCAGATGAAATCGGCATCACCAGCATAAAGAAGGACAGGCATTTCAGCAATGAGCCCCGGAACGAGACGATGGAACGGTTGCATCCAGTCACCGCGGAAAAGGAAGTTACGGTTAATATCCATGTTGCAAGAATCGTAGGTGCTGACTTCGGCGCCCAGTGCTTTCATCACCTCGGGCTGGTTCAAGTATTTGCTGATATCCTCCAGTTGGGTGTAGCAGAGGTTACCGCCTTCGCAGTCGGCCCGTACATCATAGGGGTTGCGGCCGGTGCGCTGGTAGGGGCCGATGATTGCGTTGTTGCAGTAGATAGAAGCTGGAACGCAGGTCCAAGGGCTCTCGCTGTTGTAGCAAGCTTCGATCATGGAAAGACATCGGGGCAGAGCATTATCCATGGATTGGCAACTGGACGGATCCAACACCGCTGGGTACCCACCTTCACCACAGGCCATGGGTCTGTATAATGGGTACTGAGTGAGAGGATCAGTCAATCCATTTCCAATCAGAACGGACTTGAGGTTGATATTGCGTTTCTTATGAGACATGATCTCGGAAGCAAAGACGGGGATATAATGTCCCGCATACGATTCACCAGCAATATGGAAGTCTTGCTTGGCATACTGCGGGAATTTCTCGAAGAATAGAGTAAGAAGGGCATAAATATCTTTGCCAGCAGCATTTGTATCGCTAACGGAGCCACCACTGTAGGAGTACCCCACGTTCACTGGTTGATCGAGGAAAATAACGGACGCGTTCGCGTTCCAGGAGTATGGGTTGTACTTCACTTTCAGGTCTTTTGTTATGGACGATGGGCCCAATTCTAGGAAGAGACCTGTGAGCGAACTGCAACCAGGGCCTGTTCAGCGGGACATTATGGGTCAGTTTATTTATTTTCGTTTGTATAAATTATGAGGTGGGTACGTAGCATAACTCACCACCGTTGAGCCAGAGAACAACCGGATCATTCTCAGGGTCGTTGCGAGACTCGAAAAACCCTGTTCGTTTGGTTAGTCAACAGTTATTGAGGGGATTGGGTGGGTTTTGAGCGGAGGTGGTTTAAAAGCTATACAGTAGAAAAGATGTTTATCATTCTGGTTATCATCGAGATATCCACTGTACTGTTTGACGGTATCAACACCGAGTGCCTTTGGGTTAACAGCCTTGATTCTCAAGTCATAAGAGTCAAGTCTTTCATCGACTTTACGATGCTTCCCATCGTCATCCTCTACCCAGACGGACTGAAGGTCAGCACCGCGGACAATGTGGTTCCATTCGGAATCCGGGCGACGGTTAGCTTTTTTGGGTGGGGTAGTATGGGGAATGGTGTCCAAGATGTTGTTGGGGATTTTGTCCATCATATCATCCCAGAGGCTGCCGGCTTGTTCGCTTAGGTGGTCAAAGGTATCGCTGATCTTTTGGAGTGGCGTTTCAACAACCTCGGGACTGTCTGGTTGAGCCTGAAGGACATGCTGCTGCGGTCCGGAGGCGATTGCACTTCCTACGAAGAGCGCAAGGGCGAGAGACTTCATCGTCACCGGAGACAAAAAGTCTTCAAAGAATGGAGGCTGGTTCCAGTCTGTACCACATCCGACGTTAGTCCCGAGCCAGATATACGAGAGGAATGGAAGGGAACGAGTTGTACGCATACATACCTGTAGTGAAAGTTATTCGGATAATAGAACTACTTCAGGTCTGTAGTGCAGATGAAATAACAGGATGAAGTTGATATCTGAAGAGACGAGAACGAGAGCGATGACAGGAAGTTGAGATGGTTGAGACGGTTCGAGGATGACGAGGAAACGGCGGCTGGGGAACCTGGGGAAGCCATTGCGTCACGGGACTTGGCGGTTGTCGGTTATTAACAAGCGAGAAGATAGTCCGCCGTACTAAAGCTGCCTACTAATTACTCCGTATTCCTGGCCGGCTCAGAGATGGATGTCTCGGATTGCAGCATACTAGTATATATATCAGGCTGGTGCGGTGGGATCACAAAAAGAAAGAGAATTCATGAATGAAACCTCAGTTTTATTTAGTGTTGAAGTACTATAAAGAATTGATCAAAATCAGATGAACATCATTTTTTAAAAAGAAAAAAGAGAATGTTTACTTAAACAGCTTAATCTTGATTTTCAGAAATAATATCTATCTTTATCTATTTATAATAATTAACAAATATTTTCTCTCATTGAATGAACCTTTTCTTCACAAAATGAAGTACAGTCATGTTATCTTGTTTAAGCTACTTAGTCTCTGTTGACTCAGCACAGCAGACTTATTACTAGAGATCAAGACTGGTGAATCTTCTATCAGCACTTTTAGTGCTGCAAGCACAAAGTTTACAGAGACTTCTATTCTTACTGCTGAAAACAACACACTTGATGTTCAACTTCCCCGCAATGTTAATAAAGACTCAGAGTGAAAATGGGGTCAGAGTTGTACCGCATGTCTGTCTTCAGTTCATATTTCTTATAAACTTCATGCTTTTCAAAATTTACTAATCATGTGTAAAATTCAGTATCACACTGATCAGAGCTGTTATAAAGCTGAGTGTTTATACTTGGCAGAGTTTAAGCTTGATAGAATTAAATTTGGAACCTCCTTATGGCCTCATTCTTGCTGAACTTATACAGATAAAGACTACAGTGCTGCTGCCTTTGCCAAGGCCGGGCAGGGTAAATGAGATTGATGTGCATCTGAAATCACAGTATGTATATCTTATCTCAAATTTACAAGTTTTTTTAATTACTTTTATTAATATATAAATTTCAGTGTTGTTGTGATGTGGACTGCTGGTTTCGTCCAACATGTTCACTGATGTCAAATTTTAATGAGAGAAAAATTGATATGATTCAGGTGTATAGTAGTATCCTTGTTCTTGCTGAAGTTATAAAGCTTTCACATAAATCTCTTAACATTTAGTAATAAGACTGAAAAGGTTAAACATGGCGGTTTTGAAAACTGATAGCAAAAGACAAAAGATAGAAGTTGCTAAATTTGTGAAAATCAACAAAGATTGAGTTTCTTGTTATATAAAATGTTAAAAAATATACAGTACTATATAGAGTTGTTGGGAACACGACCCGCAAACCCCGGCTTCAGGAACGCCTAAGCTCCGATTGGCTGGGCTGGATATTAATGGCACGTGATCTGAAAATATTGTACCAATGGAAAAAGGTTAATATTTATACTAATATCTCCTATACAAGAACAAAACCTTCACAGCAGGTGAGTGTCGAGATTGACCATCTGCGACTACACGGCTATTCCCACCAGGATGCAGTTATGGACATGCGTACACCTTTGAAAACAGCTTCCAGTACCCTTGTGTCCCGAACCTTTCGCCACCTTCCCGATGCCCAACTAGTATTTACCAAGAACCAGCTGACGGAATTCTCATCCATGGCATCCCGGATATGGCCCAGAATCTGCAGTGCCTGCATATCAGGTCAATCATGGAGGACATACCCAACATAATATGGCATACCTTCACATTTCCAAAGCAGAGCACTACAGACCCCATCCACTATACGCTGGGAAAACCTTTGTCCGAGGTACGCCCAGCGTGTACGGATCCATTGCTGAATGGCCGCTTTCGAGCCATCACTAGTAACTCGCATCCTTCCCCATGGCCCATTTGTCCCTCGCCGTACCCAGTGAATGGATTGTTCATGTAGACAGGGCTACCGAACGGTGTGTTTGCTAACTTTTCAATTCCATCGAGGCGAACGGGGGTATCTTCCCCGAGAGGATTTTCAAAGCACTTATAAAGGAGATGAACTTCTGGGTGCGGTTGGGCCAGGGAAACGCCTGTAGGTGGTACCAGTTCCTTTATTACCGCCCCCATTTTTGATTCTCGTTCTCCTACCACGTCTCAAGCGGAAAGCCACCAGATGCTATTGTCACGTACTTATTTCCCAAGTTATCCTTCAGGAGAACTCCAGATGACATAAACACTTTCACATCTTGCTGAGTAAGTTTTCTTGAACTTAACATAACGACGGGGCGGAGTGTCTCAAATTGGGCGATATCTCCTGTCGGCTCTATTAGCCAGCGTGTGGGGAAATCTAGCTCTATTGGGCGGCCCGTCTCATCTTCAAAGAGATGATAGCATGAGCATTGCGCTATCTCACTAGGAACGCAGCTTATATCAGTCTTCCGACGTTCGAGCACGATGACTACATGGTCTTCCCATTATTGCATTTCTGTGATTGAAGTATTTGTTGTATTAAATCGGCCAGTAATAATATCGAAGAATAGTTCCACTTTGTCAAAATCTTTGCGACAGTCGACATCCTTTCGTATTATGAAACGGAGGATAAGACGGAGAGTGGAGCCAGCATAATATGCACATATATAGGGAGGAATTAATATATTGAGATATATGGTATTGTGGTCTGTGTGCTCTGAGCTCTGCTCTAGCTAAATATCTATGGGTTTTCCATGGCTATTTATACCCGTGAATCCATTTTAGGCTGCCCAACAACTATCCATCAATAATATGAGTGATTTACATGCTATATTGATCGTATCGTGATATTCTCAGCTGAATACCTCTGACTTTGTAGAAAAATCAATGTAATGGCGAATATATTAAAGATCGGCGAAGATGAGGGTGTATTTGGTGGAGATTCCATCGGAGTTCGCCGTGTGGCAATTAGTGTGGCAATTGAACATGTGTGTATGTCTTAGCCAATGAATGTGTGGCGATAATCTCATGTTTCACACGTATCTTAGATGCGATGTGCACCTCGTTTTTGAAGGGTTGGAGAGTACAGCAGGCGGCTAACTCGGCTATCTCAATAACCACAGATCACGTGCCAAATCATAACTGATGACTCATCTGGCTTGTTTGTTCTGTTTGCACTAGTTCTGTCCCCCTCGATTCCCCTCCGCCCTTTGCCAGCGAAAACAAACTTCTTAGATATTTGAAGACATACACACGATTTTATGAACTATTGCTTTTAAAAACTATATAGATACCCCTATCACCGTCATATTTGTCTTAGCTGTCTTGTATAGAATCCCTATATAAATATTCCAGTGTTCAGACATCCCCTTCTCCGCCAAACCAAAATACAACAGTCAACTACCCCTCACTTCCATTCAAAATGCCTGTAGGCATAAACCAACCTTCTAACCAGATTAAATTTACAAATGTTTCTATTGTACGGTTGAGGAAAGGTTAGTAAATGTGCCCCCGTAAACCCTTTTCTGCACCTCAGCCATCTTCTCACACGCATTAAACTTATCACAACACTCCCCCAGGCAAGAAGCGTTTTGAGCTGGCTTGCTACAAAAACAAGCTCCTCGAATACCGCTCAGGCACCGAAACAGACCTGGATAATGTCCTACAGGTCCCCACCGTCTTCCTGTCCGTCTCCAAGGCCCAGACTGCACCCTCTGCAGAGCTAGCCAAGGCGTTCGGCACTAAGATGTCGAGCGATGAAATCATCCAGGAAATCCTGCGGAGGGGTGAGGTACAGGTTGGCGACCGTGAGCGGAAAGATATTCTCGAACGTATTGAGAAGGAGGTAATAGAGATCGTTAGTGCGAGGCTGGTTGATCCTGTGTCGAAGCGGGTGTACACCACTGGCATGATTTCGAAGGCGCTGGATCAGCTAAGTGCTGCGAGCGGCCAACAAGGTGGGGGTGTTACTGGTAGTGGTGGTGGTGGTGGCGCTGCAGCTGCTGCAAAGGGGAAAGCTACGGAGACTGCTATTACCCCTGAAGCTGCGGCCGAAGAACCCGCCCCTACTGAAGAGGAGGATAAAGCACCCAAAAAGCCGATGTGGACGGGTGTTGTGACGAAAAAATCTGCCAAGACCCAGGCTCTCGATGCCATGAGGGCGCTGATTGCCTGGCAACCAATCCCTGTCATGAGGGCTCGGATGCGTCTGCGGATCACGTGTCCCACGTCAATTCTCAAGCAGGCTGTCAAGTCTGTCCCTGGCTCTGGTGGTGGTGGTGGCGGCGGTGGCAACCACAATTCAACACCTGCGAAAGGTGGGAATAAGAAGGGTAAGAAGGGCCACGCGCGTTCACGTTCGAATGCTCATGGAGATGAAGAAGAAGAAGACCAAGTGCATGAGGCTGCTGCACCAAAGGCGTCCGGAACGGTCAAGGACCGCATCCTGAGCTATTTTGAGCAGGTGGAGGTGCAGGATGTGCTGAATGTGGACGAGTGGGAGGTTATTGGGTTTGCAGAGCCTGGGGCGTTTAAAGGGCTGAGTGAGTTTGTGGGCGGTGAGACGAAGGGGAAGGGTAGGGTGGAAGTGTTGGATATGGCGGTCACGCATGAGGAGTGAGGGAGAATGTGAAATTTCAAGAAATGGAAGCATGGTTATCTGTGTGCTTTGTCCTCCTTTTTGCTTTGCTATGTTTGCTTTGGCCGGTATTTGATATCCAGATGAAACTATGGATGGTCATAACTTTTTTATATACCTCTGGGCTTTGTTTTCTTTGGATATTGTTATTTATGAATTCCGTGCTATCAGAGAATAATGACCCCTTCTCAATAGTTTTGCCCAAAGACTTTTTCTTCTTTGTTCCATGCAGTCTATAGGACATAGTGCTGTTGTTCTTCCCTGTGTCACAGCCGATCCGCCAAGTCTACTAGAAACCAAGCCCTCGGAATGAAATATTTCGCCAATGGCAATTATTAAGTCCAAATAGACTCCAGTAGAAATAAGGTTGGACTAACCTCCTCCTGGCTGTGATGCTATTTCATCAAGAATGCTTCGAACGAGTTCCGGCGCCGTTGCCCACTCACCACCTTTGTGTACTTGCATAAATTGATCGGGGAGAGCTGATTTGGTGAACTACCTATCTGAGGGATGACAGGGAGAAGAAGGGGAGAAAAGGTTTCGTATTACGGACTGTGGTGGCTCCTATTTTGAAACCAACTTTTGCGGACCATAAACAAAGGTAGCCGAAATACATTTTAATTTTGTCTTCGTATCTCGACATGATCTAATGTCTATAGAAATATGTATGTATGTACGTATCGAAATCTATAATTCCACAGCATTTGTGTTGGTAGAATGCCATCGCAAGGAAAAGACGGGGAAAAAAAAATGAAAAAAACACAAAGCAGAGGAAGAGAAAGGTCAAGCAAACAGCCACATACAGATGAAAACTCGATGTAGTGATTTTCGCGCCCCTGCCTATCGCCTGTATACCAATATCCAATCGAAAACCCAAGCGCCTGGTAACCAATTATCCGATCCAACAGACAAAGAAACAGAATGAACAAATACATCATAGTGGTAATACAATACCATTAAAACATCATAACTCATGATCGTAGCTTTATTGCGTTCAACGCACTCGACAGCTCCTCCGACAAGACGGGCCGGGATGTGGACGGTGACACAGCTGCCTTCTCTGGCCCAGAAACCAGATTTAGATGGGCGGTGGACATTGTTGGAGCTGTATCTGGCTGGCTGGAGAGTGTGTCTTGAGTTTGCAAGGTGAGGAGCGTGGAGGAGCTCATGTTTCCGTCGACTGGGTGTAGTGTGGAGGGCCTGGTGCTAGGGGACATATTTCGCCCGCCATCGACCTCCCTTTGCTCGAAAAAAGTGGTGGCAGTCAGCGGCGCAGAAGACGATATTATATCTGCGTCTGATGCATCTTCCGATGTCATCAGAGGATACCGCTGATGCACAACCCCTATTCCGCCATTAATGTATTGCACAACCTCCCCCTCGCTCACCACACTCGCTCTCCGGCTCGGCGGCGCCCTCGTCCCCGTCGGAGACAACTCTGAAAGCATTGACCGCGGCCGATTCGCAGTTAGCATTGCATTAGGTATCGAATACGCCGCCAATCGCTGGATATGTGCTTCGTCAAATGGACCCCGATATTTCGACCGTGGTACCTCGTGTGCCTTGTATAGCTCTATCTTCGGCTTGCCGTTCGCTCGATATTTGATCTTGCCCGGTTTGACACTTATGGGGACCCTGATTCCGCCGCCTTTGTTTGGATTGCGGGCCTGCTTGGGCCAATAGCCGCTGTTGGGGCTGCTGGGTTTCTGATTCTTGGGGTCTTTGGATGTGTGGGGGGGCGAGGAGCCGGAGTGGGAGCCAGAACCAGAGCGGGAGAAGACGCGCCTGATCTTCTCGCGGAAGGGCATTATGGGCATATTGGCGAATGTTCGGATGTTCGAAGGTTCGAACGCGAGGATTTGCTCCTTAATTGACGTCACAGAGGGAAGCGGCGGAAATGGGTTGGTTGGGGAAATGAACGTGAGAGACTGAGGCAACCTGTCGAGAAACTCTGATCATGGCTTGGGAAGGGTGTGCTTTGCTGCCCTTTTTTTTTGCTGGGTGGTGAAAAACCACGAGGAGAAGATTTTGGCTCTTATGGCCACAGAAGGCAAAATCCGGTAAAGGCGGGATAATGGTAGTAAAAGTATGGTTCAGATGTAAAAAGGTTCAAGTCGAGGTTTGCTTGGTTCCTTGGTTGGGGGTTTTGTTTTATTTAGGTTTTCTTTCTCCAAGCCTAGCACTACCCGCGCTGGCTGCGTCTAGAACGAAATTTCGCAGCTCCAATTCTAGCAGCCGGGTGGATCGGAATCGGAGGTGCGGGGTGGGAAGAGAGCAGATGGGAGAAAGCAGGTGGTTATGGCGTTGGTGTCTTGTTCTTAGATTAATTTTTCTTGATAAATATTTTGTGCATGATTTGTTGATGTTCTCCTTTCCATTCTCGAAATTCAACATGCTACTGGAAATAACAGATCAACCCTCTGAGAGACGCAGGAAGTCGGCCTTATTATTAGTCCAGACAAACTATGTACCCCTGCCAATCCGCTCCAGGTGAGACGGAAATAACAGACCCGTTTTCTTGCTTTCAAAGCTTCTGCGATTCCCCATATTAGCAGACGCACATATGTAACCACATTATTGAGGCATTTCATGATCAATATAAAATGAATAGAAAACAAGTTTAGTGGACGCACACACACACACACATACACACCTTGGGAGTTACAGGACTTAGATCCAGGTCAGTTGTCGTTTGTCCAAGCGATTTACCGGTATCCGATCGGTGCAAAGAAATTTGGGTGGAATGGCTATGAGACGCATATGCCCACAAAAGCAGAGCCAATCGTTTATTTTACTGCTAGCGGAAGAATGTTCGAAGCGCATTCTGTTGCATTTTTGATCTTCGTGCTTTGTAACATGCAGTAGCGCTCACGCGTGGCGGGCCAAACATCCATGGCTCATCGCTGGTGCATCGATTGCAACCATAAGCCTTGGCATGCCTCAATGCAGCAGCTCACTAGGCAACCCGGGGAGAAGTTGGTGGTGGACTTTTTTGAATTTTCTGGGGAAGCTCAGCTGGGGGGGTTTGCAAAGTCGTTCATACATCCGATCTTAGAGGTATGATTTTCGATTTAACAGATGGTTATCTATATCCACATCTTCGGCGGGAGTCCGGGGGCTGTTTTTTATTTTATTTTATATCGTTTTGATTTCACGTTCTCTTCTGCAAATTACGGCGTGGTAACTTACGCTATTATTATTGAGTACGGATCCGTACTGTGTGGCGGTATTATAAATACACGGCCGATCTCCAGGGCAGCAAAGGCTTCTTCCAAGGCTGTCATTGGCTGGACATAGCCTCGGCACGAAGATTATTCCGAGGCCGTGGGCTATTCCCTTTTTGGAATTGGGACCCGATCCCTCGCGCCTACTCCGGCTATTTCTTCTGGGGCAGCGAGATCTGGCCTAAGGCTGACCTCAGATTTCCTTTTTATCATGATATCTACTGCTGGGACGTATGCGGGGGCGTCTTTGACATTTAAAGTGTCCTCTGGTCGGATTTTATGATGGATTGAGAGAAGTCTTTGCGACAACAAATGAGCAACCAAACCCTGGACAGCACCTGGGACGCCATGATCCCTAGTAATATACGGCTTCATGGCCGCGGATGGGCGACGAGCAGCAGGTGATTTCCACCAGAGTCATTCAATTGTTCATTTAATCTCAATTTGTATTGTCAGCTATGAACTTCTTTTATCTTATGTGCGCTGTTGTTGAACAGGCAGACATTGCCCAGATATATTTTGTTGATATTTAACTTTTTTGAACCATGATATCACAACCATGGAAACCCTCATACTCTATCATCATGGCCATGTGCTTTCACAACAATAAGTAGAAAACAGCCTTCTCCGGCTGTACGCGCATGTGGCGTTCAGCCAATTGTTGATGGCACATACAAATATGACGTGGGATGACTTCATGACGTCTACCACACCTTAAGGTCGTGCAATCTCCGCCGGATTCCATCTTCTTCCCATGACCGGAAACGATTGTATGACAACCCCACGAGAAGTTCAGTTCTGAATTCATCATAATATATCGAGCTGGAAGTTGTTTATTGTCTCCGTGATACGCTACTCATCTCCGTATCTGTTCCTGTAAAGAGCCATTATTGTTTGTCGTTGTGGTCTGTTTCCGTCTTTTCCGCTACAATATCGCCACATGTGTTCAAGTGGTTATAATCATTTATTGGATACCTGAAAGCAATTTCGAGCATCTAATTTCAAGTGCCCAAACTCCTATTTTTCTTTGTACACCATGCAGAGAATAAAGTCACTGGTGTGAGTTTTTTTATGATTTCCGCTGTTAGATAACCAATGTTAACGACCAGATAGCCATCAACAGCCGAAGGAACCCGAGAAGCCTGTGTCTCCTGTTCAAAGAACACAGTCGAGAAGGAGATCGGATGCTATCTTAGGCGGGCAAGGATCACATTTGGCTGATCTACAATCAAGTTGGGCGTCCGAGAAGGTTCAACCCCGCTACCCTGACGAAGAGGCAGCTTTCTCAACCGGCCCGTCATCTCCTGAACCGCACCACCGTCGGATTGATTCTGGTGTTGCTGGGCTGGAAGGGCCACAGCAGGAAAGCAAAAAGTTTGCCAATGGGCGGCCAACCGATGCTACTGGTGGAGGAAGCCGCGGAGATGCTCAGCCTGAACGAAATGTTTCAATGCGCGACTCTGGTCTGAGAACCCAGGACAAATCTTCAACGTCGATGTCTGGCGGTGTTTCCCCAGGACAAAGGCAGCAAATGGGGACAGGAAAGGTTGGAGTTCCGGATGAAAAGGAAGCAGCAGCTTCTGCGGCTGCATCTGCCTACTTTCGCCGCAAACCTAATGCACCTATGGAAACGATGAGGTGTAAGCATCCCTGCAGCACCCCAAAACTATAGCTCCTATATCATTTCCATCCAATTCATGCACCGCTAACAAAGACATTGCATTAAAGCTGGGAAAGCTGTACACAGTATGGGTAAATCTAAAGAGCCTCCTCCGGTGTCTGCTTGGGGAAAAGGCAGAGAGTATCGCCCTCTTGCGCACGACCCTTTGGCTGGGGTACCTCGGAGAGATTCTAACACGCTTGGATTTTATGCAAGTCCTGACTCCACACCTTCAGCAGCACGAAAAAATGCTCCGCAGCGTACTGCTCAGCCTGCACCGCGCGCTACAGAGACTGGACAAACGGAGCAAACTGAATATAAGCCCGAAGGGTACTCTGGAAGGACGGAAGGCGGAGATCAGGGGGAATATCAGAGACAGTATGAAAGGCCCATTAGCGAAGGCCCCGAATTGTACCCAGAAGCTCCAACAGATGAGAGGCGTTATGAAAGGCCCATCAGTGAAGGCCAAGAGACACACCCAGGAGCTCCCATCCACGAGAGGCAGTATGAGCAACCCATTAGTAAAGGCCAAGAAATGCCGCAAGAAGTTCCCATGCACGGGAGGCAGTATGAGAGGCCTATTAATCAAGGCCCTGAGATGGCTGCAGAAGCTCCCATGCAATCCACCGCCGTGCAACCTCCTATGCCTCCCCACATTTCCCAGCCTGAACATGAATTTGTAACTGTTGAGGAAATTGCCGCCCGCGAAGAAGCGACACGCCGCGCAGTTATGGAAGAGGCAATGGCTCGACGAAAGGCAGCCGAAGAAGTTGCCGCGAGGGAGGCTGTCACGAGAGAAGCTGCCGCTAGAGAAACCATTGCCCGAGAAACTGCCCAGGAAGAGATCGCAATTATGGAAGAGGCGACAAGAGAGGCATATGGTAAAGAAACCGTGGCGAGGGAGTCGGCAGTGGCGGAATTAGCTACGCTGGAGGAGGCAACCCGACAAGCAGTGGCAAGAGAAGAAGCTGCTCGTGAAGCTGCAACCGCGTCGATACAATCCACCGAAGCTGCCACCCGCGAGGCAGCTGCAAGAGAAGCGCTTACGAAACACACAGTGGCAGAAAGAATCGCAACCAGGGAGGTAGTCACTAGAGAAGCCATTGCCAGAGAGGCCGCAGCGCGTGAGGCTGCCAATAGGGAGGCCGCGATCAAACAAGCCAACACGAGAGAAGTAGCAGCAGAAGAGGTAGCTGTTAGAGAAGCTGCGTTGCGGGAGGGTGGCTTCGACGAGGCAATCGCTAGGGATGCTGCGCTTAGAGAAGTCGCGGCTGAAGAAGCCGCCGCCATGCGTGCTGAAGGTGAAGGGCTCCCGCCGCAAGAGCCCGGTGCTAGAGAAATACTTGTTCGTGAACCAGGTCCCGGATCGGTTGCCGCGGGAGGAGCCTTTGCCGAGGAAGTTCCTCCAGAACGAATGGCAACCGGTGAAGCAGCGCCATCTACTCAGCCAGCTGGTACAGGTGTCCCTGTAGCTCCCATGGAGGAACCCGTCAGTCAACCCCCTTATGCGGAACAGGGTCTCGGTGCGCAGGCCAGGGAAGAACCCAAGGCCCAACGGCAGGGTGGAGTGGAACCCGAGGGAAGGCGGCCTTCCAAAGAAGAGAAGGAACTTGAGGAAAAGCGAACAAAGGAGGAGAAGAGCCTCGAGAAACAGAGAACCAAAGAGCAGAAAGAACTTGAAAAACAGAGGACCAAGCAAGAGAAGAAGCTTGAGAGGCAAAGATCTAAAGAGGAAAAAGCCCGCCAGGCACAACTTAGAAAGGAAGAAAAAGAGGCACAGAAGCAACAAGAAAAGGCGAACAAACAGCTGAAGAGGTCACAGAAGAAGCAGGAAAAGGAAGCTAAGAGGCGTGAAGATGTGAGAAACAGGCCAGCAACCGCGGATGAGGGGCAGAAAGACAGTGGACTTCTAGGCAAGATACGCCGTGCTTCGAGGAGCTTAGGCCTTGAGCGACCAAATGGTTATGGCATGGAGCGCACTGTCCCCAACAGTACTGCAGTGGGTCAGTCTGGGCGCCCTTAAGCTGTGCAGTCGCCTGCAAGACCAGCCGTTATTGAATATCTTTTATCATAGTTTGTATATCTTTCTTTTGCCCTTTCTCTCCTTTTTGGACCCAACACTGGCTCTTCCCAAATTGAACCACATATTTCATTTATTGAGTTATGATGAATTGTCCGGTTAAACGAATGACGTAATACAGAGAAGGCAACATTTTGAGCTTGTGGACGTGGTACATATAATAGGGGTAAAAAATAAGCATATTTCGGCTACTTGCAACAGCGGGGGCTATTTGTAGGGGGTTTGAATGAGATAGTTTTCATTATCTCGTTTTTTCCTTGCAATACACCCTAGATATATACGTATATTGGGACGCTGTTTCAAAATTTAGGGGGTTTTTATCAAACTTTTTTATCTTTATTTTATTTTAATTTATTTTAATTCTCAGTTTAATTCATTGTTTGAGAATTACCCCAGCCCATTCGGGCTTATTGGTTGTTTCTATGTTTCTTACATATGGCGCCTTCTTCTCCTTGGGTGGAAAATTGGCTACCTTTATATGTCTTCTTATATTTTTGTACTTTTTTCCTCCGGCTTGCCAGAAGGAAACAACAGAAAAGCGAGATCAATGAGCAAAAATACAAGGAAAAGATAATAAAATAAGCAGCGATACGTCAAGGATTGCTATGCAATACGAGAAGGCGGGCAATTGTGATACTTATACTGCTGTTATTGAATATTATATTGTGCTTTGTATTTGTAAAGGGACATGTTTCAAGAAACGGCTTTAGTAAATTAACAGCGTGGGAAGAACAAGATTCTTTTTTGTAGGCTTGATTCTACCTGGACCCTTTGCTTCTTTGGGGGCTGGGCTGCCTAGGTCACTAACTAGGGCATCATCGACTACGTGACCAGGATTGCTGCAGAATCGAATTTCCAATCCTTCATCGCGTCAAAGCTCCAGATCCTAACAATTGTCTTTCTACTCTGTACTCTGGATTCTAAAGGAATAGATCGATTCTCCTTGAAGAAACATATGCGACAGCCATCGATTGGAGATACCACTTCCTAACCCCTAATTAGTGCTGATACCCAGCACACCCCTGCGCTCGTTTGCCTCTAGCGCAGATTCAGCCAGTGTCAACCGCGAGCACTGCATATGGCCGGACTTTGCAACGCCGGAAACCATTTTTATCCCCGCCTTTGCAGGCACTTATTGAAGAAAAGTTGTTCCTGGTTACACGTACATTTCTGTGCGGCGATCGGAACTTCAAAAAAAAAAAGGCACAAAAGGTCATCCACTCTGGTTCTGGAAATCATTGCCACCCTTAATCATTCATTCCTTGTGGCTGAACATGCTGGTTCTTAATTGCTTGAAATAATGTGCCCCTCCAATGCCCCTCCACCCCGCATGGGCATTGCATTTATTATTATGCAGGTTTCAGCTGGCAGGGAGGGAGAGACTCCTCTCGTGGCTCTTCTTTACTGGGGGATTTGGGTCGATAAGGCAGGGTTTTGATGCTGATTCTGGGAACCTCGAATCCGATGTTTGAATCGTTATACAGGATTAGCAATTGAATAACGAAAATATTTACATCAAATTGGAAAACCAGCAAAATCTAAGCATTTTGTGAGACCCCCTGATAGGCGATGGATCCATATTTCGGGGCAGAACCTGTCCATCTCTCAATTTCTCTGTGGCACAATTAACTGGTTCTCCTCATCACCTTTTCAGCTGATGTAACGAGGTTGTGGTGATTGACTCGTTAGGTGCATGACGAGGTTAAAAAATCCTGTTACACATCTTTCAGCATTCGTTTAAGTAACCAATATTTTTATCGCCGGAGTTAGCTTTAGGCACATGCACGGCAAAGATTGGGCTTCCATTCGACCTTGCTACAAACTGTACTAAGTCCGTGCATGGCCTGGCTGAAAGTAAACGAATTTACCAGCGATTATCAAGAGAGAGGGCATGCGTCGTGGATAAAACAAAAACGAAAGAAATATTGAGGAAGCAGTACCCTAAAATCATCGAAGGTACTGACCGAGTGTTTAGCATATTGCTTGATCCATTTTACTTATCTATCACTTAACGTCACCCTCCTGGTTTGACAAGAATAATACCCAGGTATCAGAGAAATCTCACATACCCACACCTCCACATTTACCACCTTCAGGGCCTCTAGCATCGGCAAGTATGGTTCATCTCGCAGCAGTTCGAAAGGAATCAATAGCCCTCCCAATTCGACATATCCAGCGTATCGAAACCATCGCTCTCGATGAGCCGCAGGAGCATGACTTTTATTCCAGCGTCTATGGCTCTCGGTTCGCGGCGGAAGACTTGCCCACCTTGGAGATGCCGGAGAAAGAAATGCCTAAGGAGGTGGCATATAGAATGATCAAAGACGAACTCAGTCTAGATGGGAATCCTATGTTGAAGTGAGTCCTGCTTTCTCTGATTAACATTCGTAGCGTATAGCTGGTAGGTTTTGCCAGGCTCTCAGGCTCTCAGGCTCTCAGGAGCGCGACTGCGGGGTTGACATGATTTTTATACCGATGTCCAGGGGCCAAATAGCTGATTTCGGAGATATGTAGCTTGGCAAGCTTCGTTACCACGTACATGGTACGCGATCCAGATAGAGTCTATCTAGGTTATACAGATATCATAGATGATCTGAGGTGTGATTACTGCTTGTTTGCCACGGGTACTAATTTTCTATGTCAAAAATGTAGGAGGAAGAAGCGGAGAAACTCATGACTGAATCGTTCAGCAAGAACTTCATCGACTATGAGGAATATCCGCAGTCTGCAGAGATCCAAAACCGCTGTGTTAATATGATCGCTCGCATGTTCAATGCCCCTGACGAGGATTCGCAGGACCAAGCTATGGGAACATCGTGCGTCGGCTCTTCTGAAGCTATAATGCTGGGCACCCTTGCAATGAAAAAGCGCTGGCAAAACAAACGAAAGGCAGAGGGAAAGGATTACTCGCGTCCCAACATCGTCATGAGCAGTGCTGTTCAGGTCTGCTGGGAAAAGGCAGCTAGATATTTCGAAGTCGAGGAGAAATTCGTCTACTGCACCAACGACAGATATGTCATCGACCCAGCAGAGGCTGTCAACCTCGTAGATGAAAACACCATTGGTATTTGTGCAATTCTAGGAACTACTTATACTGGCCAGTATGAAGACGTACAGGCGATCAATGATCTCCTCGTCCAACGTGGGATCGATTGCCCCATCCATGTTGACGCTGCCAGTGGTGGATTTGTTGCCCCATTTGTACACCCCAATTTGGAATGGGATTTCAGACTTGAAAAAGTCGTTTCCATAAATGTTTCCGGGCACAAATATGGCCTTGTACGTGCATCTCCCCCACAATAGAGTACGTGTTTGCCAATGCTAAACAATGTCAGGTTTACCCCGGCATTGGTTGGGTAGTCTGGCGCTCTCCAGAGTATCTCCCCAAGGAACTAGTTTTCAACATCAACTACCTTGGCGCCGAACAAGCTAGCTTCACCCTTAATTTCTCTAAAGGTGCTTCACAAGTCATCGGCCAGTATTATCAAATGATCCGCCTGGGCAAACGCGGCTACCGCGCCATAATGGTCAACCTTACACGCACTGCGGATTATCTCGGGGCAGCGTTGAAGGAATTAGGCTTTATTCTCCTGAGCGACGGTCGAGGTCATGGCTTGCCGCTTGTAGCCTTCCGTCTTTCGCCCAAGCAGGGCTTTGAGTTTGACGAGTTCGCACTCGCACATCAATTGCGGGAACGCGGCTGGGTGGTGCCTGCATACACTATGGCGCCGCATAGTGAGCAGCTGAAACTCATGCGTATCGTTGTCCGAGAGGACTTTAGCAAAAGCCGCTGCGACTTGCTAGTGGCGGATATTAAACTTGCGTTAGAGCAGCTGAGCGAGATGGATCGGAAGGCTATGGCGAAGTATCAGCTGTATGTTGCCCCTTAATCCTCCACCTTTTCGGTTCGGCGACAATAGCTTGCTAAAGTCTCCAAATCCATAGCCATGTACGCCAACATGTTTCCAATGTCGGGAAGGCGACCCATAATCCCCCGATTTACAAGGATGAGGACCACTCGCTCCAGGGAAAGACTGGTAAAACTCACGCTATCTGCTGAAATAACAATCTGACGATGAATTCCCCGCGATTAACGTCATGGCCGTTCGCATGCTGACCACCACGTTGTTTGGCCCGCACGATAAGCATCGTCAATCTTGATTTTACCTAGCCGTTATCCCCCGTTTGCCCCATGTCTCCTATACGTGCGTAGAAGATTATGGCACTTTGGATATAAAGACTGGTTAGGCTGTAGGGCTATGATATATTTCGTATAGCAAGGATATATGAGGACTGGTTTGAATGTGGCGGATTAGGTGGGATGCGAGCCCACCCTGGGCATATATGTAGGCCTGATATCCTATTATTATGTGCCCTATGTTCTTGCTTTCTTCTTCGAGCCGGGGGTGGGTTGCAGTCGGCTTCTCGTTTTTCAAATTGATATCCCATCTCCATGGATATTTGACAACCGTCTGATCTTAACGTTAACCTTAAACGTAGTGTTCTTTAACTAGTTACCTACTTAGGTATTATTATTTTTTTTACTTTTCTTCAGCTCCAGTTATCCTCTTAATAGCCATTTTAGGGTGGCACTGTAGATGGAGCCGTTTCATTAAAAATAATGACTTACATACTAGTATCTAGGTAGTTTCACAAACTTGATCAAGTTTAAAGTTTAATGGTGGGCAAAAATGCAGGTGATGATAAATTATTTTCCAACAGTGCACTCGCTCATTGGAGAATGAACAGGAGGCAAGATGGAGGGCGATACGCAGTAGTTCAGGTCTGACTCGCTTTGGCTCGGGTTCATGCACTGCTCCTTGATTAAACAGTGAAGCAACGGACATACCTTGACTGTTTAAAACAATAATAGCTAGTACAATTAACTATAAATTCGAGCGTCCTGCCGTCAGCATAGGTTTGCTAGACCTAATTGAGCTCGTTGGCCGCTTTCCCTTTTCCCCGGAAACAAACCTGCCATCGATACGCGTCTTGGGTGATATGAACATGAACAAGATCCTTAGCGTTGATTTCATACATAAATTCTTTTTCAACGAAGAATTTATAGTTCTCGTGGGTGATCGGCTGGTTGATCTACGGTGCTAGTTTGCTTGTAATGATTCTAGCCTGGGGGAAGATTCATGTACAAGTAAGTATATATGAAAGTGGTCTCGAACTTTGGTTTCCCAGCAGTATCCTCGAATGTTCAACCGCCTCTGGTTCCGATTTCCGGCCGCCGATTGTTTATGATATCCTAGCCCGCTATTTTCAGCCAAACGAAGAATTTCAAAACGCTCTCAAACGAAACAGAATATCATAACAAAATCAACAACTATAGTAGGTGAGCTACAGAGGGGCCCAGTTCCTGCAGCCAAGCATGCAATACCCCCAGTCTTTTGATTTTCACCATCTTTCGCCTGCAATTTCTCGCCGGCGATTTTCTACTGCAAGGTTCGGGCGCCACCTGCTCGGTGGCTTGTTTATAGTTACAGCCATAATATCCCCACGAGAAGCGGGCCGAGGACTCTGCTCCCATTTCAACAGTTTCTGACATGGGGGGTATTTGATATCAGTAGCAGTAGCAGCAAGTGCAGAATGTCAGTCGCGAGCAACGAATGACGTGAAGGATGCAATTCGGCCGTATATTTGACCAACTCGACAAACTGTGGCGGGCTTGGCGCTTATTTGTTTGAAACGGGATTCCGATGCCACTGGGGTAATGAAAGGCGGAGGGAGAAGGCGAACAGATGCTCGCCAGGTGCATCTCAGTCGCAGCTGAAGACTCCTGTATAGATGGGGATGAAATTGACCATTCCCTCATATCCCTCATCCCCTTGCCCCGCAAGCCTTTAAATATGCCATGGATTCCCCGTCTCCAGAACTACTTTTCTTTTCCCCAGTTTCCACAGCTCCATACCTTGAGGATCATTTTTCTGAGTAGTCCGGGTTCTACTCTCTTCTTGTCTCTCTATCATTTTTCATAAGTCTCAAAGGCCAATCATTACCCAGCAATCCATACCCCTTACAAAAGTTCCAGTACTGCACCTGCCCCTTATCTCCCCCGCAGTTCACCATGATGTACCTGTCGATCTTCTCTTTGTTCTCTCTCGCATCTGCTGTTGCGCTCCCAAATCCGTTTCCACAGGCGGAGGATATAAGCCCGGCAGGCGTGGAGCTCAGGGGTATCATCTATGGCGGCAGCGGCTGCAACCAAGGAACATTATCTATCGAGATCGATGACGATGGTACCAAGTGCCCCATTAGGACAAGAGATTTGTGGGCGTCGGGCGGACCAGGCTCTTCCCCGAGGGACCGGCGCAGGTTTTGCCAGTTGAACTTCGACCTAGTTTACCCTCAGGGCTGGTCATTTTCGGTCTTCTCAGCCGACTATAAGGGCTATGTTTCCCTGCGTGGGGATTCAACGGCCAGGTTCAGGACAACCTATTATTTCTCCGGAGAGACGGAACAGGTACGAATGAATTTTTTTGATTTTTTGATTTTTTTAGTTGATTTTTTTCGACCTTTCTCTGCGCTGGGGGTTTTCATAATTTCAACCATCACTAATACGGATAACCAAAATCACAGGCGACTAGCACGGTCGACTTCAAGGGTCCTAGATCCGGGCACTTCGAAACCCACGATATTGTGGCTTGGGATACCTGGTCCCCCTGTGGCTCTACCCAAACATTGCTCAATGTGAAGCAGGAGGTGTATGTTGACGGTGCGGGTAGACTCGCAAGCACGTCAGTGGATGGAGAATTCGGCCATGTTGTGTTCTTCAAATGGAGGAGGTGCTAGATTGTTGCACGTCCGTCTGGTGCTGTGCAGCTGCTTGTTGATTTGTGTTTTAATAAAGGAAAAGGAAGAAAGCAAAAGTAGGAGACATCAGGCGCAGAGTCTGCCTATCTGATGTTGTGCAGGGTATTCGTGTCATTGAACAGTTTTCACTGAACGGAAGAAAGATAACTAGCTGATAGTCTGCTTCTGGTTAAATATACCCTGTATTTTATTCATGTTTATTGACGCATTTATGAAAATGGTGGCTAATGAGTCTTTTGAGGTTGGAGGGACTTCTTTGTTGGGATGATGCTAGTTCAGATGGTTATTTAGGTTTATTAAGTAAAGTAGTAGGGAAAATTGCTAATAAATACTAGTACTAGTAGTTAAGCAACAATATATGCAACTCCCCGTAGCGTACGGAGTAACATTGTCTCAACATTTTTCGGTGAGCTTTCCACAGGCGAATATCACGGGGAAAATAATAAGAGATAAAATAAGATAAAATAAAATAGAACCAGATGAAAAGGCAAGAAACAATAAATAACAAAAGCTGTAAAATAGAAAATTAAATTTTTTTTTCTTCAATTTATTTAGCATCCGCACGTCTCGAACCGCTGACTAGTAGTTAGATAATAGTAAAAAAAAAAAGACAAAAAGCGAAGGGTGATCAAGATCCTACGGGTTTTATCACTTTAGGTCAATGGGGTGAGGAGCTACTTCGCTGGTGAAACTAGACCGAATTGTGGAATATATACTCCGTACGGACGTAGGGAGGCAAATGGCTGACTAAAGACTTAGTTAACTGAGTTAGCAGCTGGCTGGGATTATTCTTGGCGTTGGGATATCTTGTCACCCAGTTTCAGTCATATAATGAAGGGTGTGTTTGTTTCAAAGCCACCTACCTATATACTAGTATCCCTATTGTTCTTTCGAAACACATTTACTCCATGTTCATTTCGGTCTACTGATTCGCCGTCTCTTTGATGAGGAGAAGGGGTTGAGAATATGTCGATGTTTAGCAGCAATGGAACACCCTCTCTCTCAGCGGGATAGATGGCGTCGAGGATACAATTCCCTGGGTTAGACACATATTCCCCCCGCTGAAGATTATGGCTTAAGACCTCCTCTCCTCAACAACTGTTGTGGTGGACGGTTTGATGGTTTGGTTCGTGAAATTTCTTTTGACCAACTGAGCTACATCCATGCATTTCTCATGGTCGTTCTGACTGCGGCATCAAATTGCCGTATATCCGCGTTAACAAACTTCGGGGGTGGGTTTGGCTGCATGATCAAAGTCAACGGATCCCCAACCTCGCGATGATATGGCATTGCAGCTGGAATACTTGACTGCTTCGATAAGTAGTATCAATGCTTCAAATGAGGGGAGGTCGAACGAGCAATAACTTCCTGGCTAGTTGCCTTGAACAGCGATCGGGTGGATAATTCGCTGCATCGACAAAAGAACCAGGAGATATTATCTTGACCTCACGAAGTGCCATTGGCAGTATGGCCGTTTCCATGACCCGAACTGTATATTGAGTCGTGACTGATCTTTATACACCCTATTGTTTTAGCCAGAAGACCTGGGTTTTTTTGGTTTTTTTTTTTTTTGGGCATCAGTGTTGAATTTTTAATGTACTTGAAGCAGTAAAACTTCCACACTGCCAGATTTCTCAATTTCTCATAAATTACTTGTTTATTTTGGAAATCTACATCTCAAGATCTTATCTACGTTGAGATAACTGACCCTTGCATCCAAACACATCATCTATTCAGCGATTTATGCATTTTCATCAAATCATTGCGCCCTGCTTTCTGAACAGCTCCGTACTCTTTAGCGGCATATAGGATGTTAATTCACCAAGCTTTCTTCGTGAGTTTGTCTGAAAGGGTTTTGTATCGAGATGAGACGAAGCTTCGACTCTTTAAGTGTTGTTTCCTATATAACCCCCGTTCCTCGAATATTTATTGTTAAACCTGTTTCAACCTCAAAGGCTTTGATATTCTCTATTCGACCTTGTCATTGACAGACTCGTCAATTCTATTGTAAATATATCTCTTTCTTTTGTTCTTCCTTGTTGCTGAGACAATGACAATGTCTTTTTCTTTCTTTCTTTCTTTCTTTCTTTCTTTTTTGTTATATCAACTTTGATATAATCCCCCTTTTCACCCTCCTTGAATATTTGACCACCGCCTGCGCTACTTAAACCCCCCTCCTCTATTTGCGAAGGCAGAACACAGAACGCTTGGACACCTTATATATATATATATATATACATATATTTAACTGCGCTTTTCTATCTTTATGGACAAATGGGCAGAGATGTACCAGAGTAGGACTCATCATACCCTAAATTTGACATTGACAGTCTACCAAACCCATCCGACCTCACTTTACCCTGTGGCAAACTAGAAAAATATTTTAAGTCGAGGCTGCTCCAAACGCTACTTAATCACTATGGATCTTCTGTCTATAGATCAGTCAATGGAGGAATATGTCCGAAAGGCCATACGCCAGTATCCTTATCGAAGCCTCGAACGAATCCCGTCAGCTTTTCCCATCCTGCCAACCGCGGCTGAGAATAGTAGCATTCAGCTCACTGAGCAAGGACGTATATATAATCGTTACAGTGGCCGCGAGCCGACTGAATATGATGATTTCGATGGTGCTCTTAATTGTGTGCTTGTCGCTGCACACCTGCTCGATGCTGGTTGCACCCAGGCCGATCGGGTCGATCCACACAATTCGAATCTCAGCGGTCAGGAGAAAATATTTTTGGATCTGATTTTTTGGATGAATTGGAGAGGTCACTCTGTTAATCATATTTCCCATGCAGCCCTGGAGGTGCAGGAAAATTCTATGTTCCTTCAACACGCAGAAACACTAAAGCGTGAAATCAATAAGGAGTTTAAAAAGAGGCAGAAGGATGAGGAAAAATTGTTCATTATTCAATCTTTATGGGAGAGCTGTACTAAATCTTTTGACCAATTTCTCCTTCAATACGAGCAGCATCCTACCCCCGACCACGACTGCCGTTTTCCCGATCTGAACAAAGCAAAACGATATACTGCTCGCTGCATACCACTTACAGCTAAACCCGGCGACCAGTCGAAGAATACAATCCAGGCGCAAATGGCCAGGATTTTTAAGCGTGATTATTTGACAGATTGTCCATGTTTGCCCACAATAGATGATCGTGCAAACGCCAGAGAAGCCCGTAAGCAAAATTTACGCGTCCAACGGAGATTTCGTGAACTGCCATTGCGATTGGTTTTTACAACAGATCCGGAAAAACCGCCTTATTCTCATACCACTAGCGACATTGTCATCAACTATCGGGGCCTGAAGGGCGAGTGGAAGAGAGCCACATACCGGTGGCTGGGTGGAATATACCCAATTGAGTGGGACACGCATTATCGTTACAATGTCTTCTGGAATGATCACGGACGATATGAAACCGACAATGGAAAATTCCAGAGGTACGACCCACGGGAGCACAGTGGGTGGATCAGAGGAGGATTTGAGTCGGAGAGTAGCTCAGAGCGTGTTCCGTTACGAGAGTGGAAAGACGGGCAACCAGCACTCCTCTTTTATGAGAAGGTCCTCAACCCTCCAAAAGATTTTATGCGAGAAGTCCGGGATGTTATAACTAGGAAAAAGAAATCCAGTAATTGGAGTTACCCCGTTACCTCTTCTCCAGGAAATGAAATCCTTCCCAGAACCGGCCTTGCAAATGTTGACATTCCCGCCGAGGGACCGCAGCAGGGAATTAGTAATCTCCAAGGCTATCCGGCAGGTGCTGTCGCTTCTCCGCCTACAAACCCGCAGCTCAAGCCGTCCTCTCAACATCCATCCCAGCCATTTCTGGGGCTTCTGCAGAGTTCGAGAACGCAAGCTCCTGAGACAACACAAGCGCTTCACTATGAAAGTATAGTCCCGCAAAATCAGGGAGATGCTGGACAGCGTTATCAAATGTTCTCGCCGGGAGAGCAACATGATCCATTTACGAGCGGCCACTATCCTAGTGAACATCGGCAGCGATCAACGCCGCCTCAACAGCCTCAACCAGGGCAAATAATTGATTCCAATTTCCCTGGGAGTTCCAGTCAGTACCTGACCAGTCCCCCCGTTGCTTCGAATACCCCGCAGTATGGGGGAAGTCCGGGGGATGTCCCACAAAATGATTTCGATGCATATTTCGTTGAATGGACAAATTCCATGGGCACACAATCACTAGGCAACCCATTACAGACAACATCAGCTAGTTCTCCCAGTCACCCCCCGACTATATCGCAAGTGAGCACCGCGGCTCTATTGCCAGGATCATATCCAGATAATAGCAGTCCACAGCCTCATCCAACATTGGTCGTTGAGGATGCCGCAAACTCTGAGCAGCCGACGGAACTTGGCGGCAAACCTGAAGGCTACTATACGAATTATCTTCGGGAAGCCGAGATCCCCTATAAACCATCGTTCAAGCACGGAAATGATCAGCCGAGTCACTATACCCCGCCAACACAGGCGCCAGGTGTCAACTCTCCGAAAGGTTGCACCAATCAGCCAGCTCCTGAACCACCCAGTTCACACCCGCCATCTCGACTAACCACCCCGTACCCGCTTGGGGGAGGAGACCTTGCCCCACACCAGATGCATCCACGCAGTGAGCTCTGGCGTGATTCTACGATACAGCAGAATCCCGGACAACATGGTGAACATGGGAAGCGTATACAAACACCAGAACATGGATTCGGGGAGCCCAGGGGACCCCCGAAACGGCAAAGAAGGTGAATATATATATCCCCTCGCTTCGTGATTTCCAGTTCTGTCCACGACGAGGGCTAGCATCTCTCAAAGTTCGTTTGTTTGCCTTTATTTTTAACGATGTCCTCCTACGTAAACATGCAGTTCACGTTCATGCTATATTTTTTCTAGGGAATTCCTGACATTTTTCCAGCCACCTTTGCCCGCCACATTTTCCTACATTTTTATATTTTTTTTTTAAATCTCTTTTAGCGTTTTAGCTTGCTCACCTCTACTGTTGTTTGGCCCTTTTGGCACGGTCACTGCTCTGTTTTCGTTTTTTATGTTTCACTTTCTCCATTTCCTTAATACGACTTATACCTCCTAATGCTCCCGCTGGTTTTACATGTACGTCACCGCTATCTAGAATATCGCATAGATCGTTCATGCTGAATTATAATTATATATCATCACGCCAACATGTATACTATAATTTTCAAACTATGCGGCAAATGGGTGTAGTATGGGATGTGGTAGTAGATACTTGTCAAAGTTTCCTTCTTCTTATACCTCTTTTCATCTTTCCATCTTCTAATTCTAATCGAAAACCTTCCCAACGATTAGATTTTCTTCTTAGAACATGAACAACCCTGATCTATCATTTTAAGACAGGAAAAGCGTCTGGATCTTTTCTTCTTCTCCCTACTTTTTACTACTCATGTGAACCCCCTAGGCGAGGGATCAACCAATGCTGATCTCAACTCCCTTTGCCGAAACGAGTACGGAGTACGCTGGCTTAACTAGTTGGGCGTCGAGTGTGAAGCTCATTGAATCTTGGCTGGCTGGTTGGGTGGTGTGTTTGTTAGCGGCGTTTCCCCCGCAAAACAAGACAAGGGAAAAACGCCCCCGGTTAGTTCACTTTTCTCCGCATTTTCGATTCCCGCGGCTAAGGAGTAGGCAAAGGATGATAATAAAAAGGGGATGGGTTCCCCTGCTCGGTTTGATTTTAGTTTTTGTTTCCGCTTCGTCCTCTGTTTTGTTCCACGATTTTCCTTATTTTTTTTAACTTTATTTTTGTTTTAGTTTCCTCAGAGCCCTTGTTAGATTGGGTGGTGATGTGCCAACATATGCCACTTTATCTAACCTGTTAATATAGTTAGCCAAACAACTATAACCAGAGAAGATTCACTATTTCTCTTGTTCCTTTTTGTTTATTAACTACTTCAAAGATGTAGTCATTGATTCTATCTTTTGTACAGTACATTACAGTTTCTAAGAGCGGTATCTCGACAAGTCTAACGCTAATTATTTCTTTGCAAAAGACAAACAAAGGAAATCACAAAAGAGGGCGAAGAAGACGACAAAGCAAACCACTATACAGGGGATAAAAGATTAAGAAAGAAAGAAAGAAAGAAAGGAGAAATCACAACCTCGCCCGTGGTGTATCACTCTTCTTCGGCGCAGAAACATATCCTCCAAACTTATTATCGGTATTAATAACCCTTCCCTGGGCGTCCCGCTTAATCCCCAGTTCCAACAACTTCGCAAACACCTGGGAAAAATGGTCAAAGAACAGCTCCTTATCGTCCGCATACGCCACCACCCACTTCGCAAACTCCGCATCTGACAACAGTGCCATATCAGTTGGCAACATCATCAACGGCTCCTCCTTCTCCTCATCTTCCGCCAGGTCCGGATCCACATAGTTAAACTGCTTTACTCCATTCGACAGCGTCGTTGGCGTCCACTCTAGCGTCATCAGTAGCTTGAAATACTGGTTCGAGAAGCGTGTTGGGTTATTCACCCAGGGTCCCTCGAAGCCGCTGCGGTTCATATGTGTGCGTCCCAGTGTATGGGCGCCTGACAGCGCGACGATCTCCTGGTCGTTGAAGCCCATGCGGTAGAAGATATGGCGCAGGTGGTCGGTACCCTGCGTGGCGTCTGGCAGGCGGCCCCGGGGGGGTAGCTTGGAATTGTCGACGAAATCGGTCCGGCCGGGCTTCCAGGGGACATCGGGTCCGCCCATAGCTTTTATGGCGATTACGCCGGCTAGTGTCCAGAGGTCTGAGTATGTGATCCAGGGATGTCGTTTCTTGACGGGTTCAAGGAATGTGCGGGCGTATTCGAGGCCGGCGTTGGCGGGATCGCCACTTTCGCCTTCATAGCGCATGCCGGCGCCGTTGGAGCCGCCTGTGTCGGTTTCCTTGTCGTAGGTGCCGGATGAGTGCCTGTATGAGGAGAGAAATGAGTTAGTTATCATGGTAGGATGACATGAAAAGAGAGGCAAGAGCTGGAAAAGCTAGTAGTCAGAGGGAGGACATTCTTACCAGGCTAGACGGACGAAGACAGGACCAGCGCTACCGTCGTCGTAGCCCGGCTTTTTCATCTCTGCGATGATGTCCTTGCGGACGGCATCGAAATCTCCCATCTTACTCATTGTGATGGTTGTGAGTAATCGTGGCAAGTATATTATGAATAAGGATCAGTTTAGAAGGTGTTTAAATTATCTTTCAGATCGGAAGCGAAATCTAAAGCTGATGCTTGGCCGTGCTAGCCAAGAGACAAAAGGGATTTTTATTTGATGAAGAGGGAGAGAAAGGAATGAGATGATATCCCAGTCGCCTCTACGGCGAAACTTTCTTCTATGACTATTAACCAACCAAACTACCTAGGTACGCTTCACATGGCGAAACGCCAGCCGCGAAACAGGAAAAGCTTCTTGATACGGCAAGCTATTTCAATTTCTCAACACGATAACACACCGGGCGGTCCACCCGCTGCCCATTTGCAGTTGATTTGAACTTGTTCGGGCATAATGTTGCCGTAGTGGTACTATGTGTTGTGATAGCCAGCCCCAGCCCCTAACCTGTGCCTTGAGCCGAGGCTGTGTGGGCTTTTCTGCTCTATTATTTCTTCTCATATTTTTCTCTTCCCTTTTTCATTTTCTTTACTCGAACTCCGTAATTGTTGCGGATATATTTTGTTTTTTTGCCTTCGGGAATTTTCTAGCGCATGGCAATCACCGAGCCAATCAGCGAGCAGTATTTTCGGAGTTGAATTACCTCGGCATTTTCTAGTTTATATTGGAAGCTGTTGACTACTACTTACTAAATCGCATTGGATTTTGGGTATTTCCAGCAGAAAGAAGAGAAAAAAGATGAACATATTACTTGAAACAGATACAAATATATGAAAGAGATATTCCAAGGTTTCTGAGTGGTTGCGCTGAGTGTGTACAGGTCATTGGACTTGTGCAGGTGTTGAGGGAAAAAGGCTAATGTTCCTCTCGAGATTCAACTTACTCAAGAGACAGGTTATAGATCCAGTAAACAGAAAATGACCAAGATGGTTACTACACCTCAGCTACAACCCGGCCCACCTGCATTACCTCTCAACTCCCTTAGCTCGCGTTCAAGCCTCTCCGCCCTCGTCCCCAACCGCTAAATCCACACCTTCCATCACCTTGCGCATCTCCTCCCGATGCCTCCCGCCCATTCCCTCAATCCGCCTATCCCGCTCCACCAACATCATTTTCAACTCTTCGATCTGCATATCCTGCTCCTCAAGCTCCCTCTGCAGCCGCGTGTTATGCCGCATCCCCACCGCATATATCTTCTCGATTAGATCGTAGATGGGGGCGATCTGCTCTACGCTGAGGTTGTCCGCCGCTGTTTGTTTGGCAATGTAGATTATTGAGGTGGTGATGTCGTTGGCTACTGCGGCTATGCGGCGCGTTTTTTCGGATAGGGAGAGTGTGTCGGGGCCTGTTAGGCTGAGCGCGTTGGACATTGGGTTGGGGTTGTACAGTTGGGAGACGCGTAGGTAGGCAGGTAGGTAGGTTAGGTAGGTTTTTGGGGTTGGTAGTGTGGAAATGTGTCTTCTCTTTCGTTTTTTGGCACCGATGATTTTCATTTGATGGCTTGATGCCTTGCATTGTGTGGAATTATGAATATGTCCGCTTGGGGTATCTATATAAGAGTCTAGCCAGTGGTCTTCTATGTGGCATCTTGTGGTATATGATGGATGTAGTACTGATAAACGCGCAGGTGCCCCATCCTGGGTACAGAGAAAAAGGAAAACAAGAACATGTGCCTTTCAATATGTGGACAATATTGCAGCAACTCAGACTTCTGAAAGAAAGATATCACTATTGTTACAGATTCCAGTGGGATAGGGGTATGATGAGCTCACTTTTAAGTAGATGCAGAAAAAATAAAGTGGCTGAGATACCTTTTTTTTTTTTGTTCCACACATATCATGTCATTTCTACCAGCATCGAATATAATGCATTTCACAGAAGTCGATTATGGTAATCCAAACAAGAGGGACAAAGGAATACAATACGGTAACTATGCTACATAGTGCGCCCTCTTGTTTAACCTGCCCAGGACCTACATCGGATATACGCGGTGGATAAAGGGATTGCATACATATTGTTTGTCCAAGGTCATATTCTCCCATGAGAAGCAGTGTTGGTGCATTTCTAGGCCAATTCTGCGTTGTTTTCATCATCGATCTCATCAGAAAGCAATTGATCAAGTTATTCAAGTTATAGATCACTGGCAATGTTTACTGATTGCCAAATGTAACGTTAGCATACGCATCATCTCTGGGCGCTATCACCGTAATCTATCATATATAGATATAGTAGATGTAGTAGATGGGTTCTCTCCAGCCCATGTAATATCTGTTCTATATTTGGCTATAGGGAGTGGGTATAGTATTATCTATTTATTACACGCGTAGCGATTTTCCCCAATGATTCCTTTCCGCATTACCAACAAACAAGTCCCTTAAAACGATGTCAGAAAACTAATAAGAATTAATATACTCCAGCTACCCCATTTCAGCCCTGATTGAGCGCATTAATATGCAGTTCATGCTGCTGAAACATGTGTCGACCATGGGCGGTATAATAAGTGGTATAAAGCGTGGGGCAAGTGCACTCATTTCTTTCCAATCCCGTTCTGCCCATGTGTTTGCACCAGCGTCAATATCACATAGCACCTACGCAATGCCTAGTACTATCCCTTTTCCGGGTTATCATATTTATGGGTGTTCCGCCGCCCGCGGCGTATATGGAGTTCACGTTCGGCTCCTGAAGCCAGAAGCAGCTTTACCATCGGTGCCGAACGGTTTTTCATCGCCAAACGCATCAGGGTCATGGGTTGCTCTTGTTCCGTGATCACAATAGTTGCCTTGGCGCCTGCCGAAATGAGAACTGCCGCGGCCTCTACATTGTTTCGCCGAACGACGGCTCCCAAGGCGCGATTCTTGATTTCATCACTCATCTCAGACTCGGGATAGGCACGCACAAGGTAGCGAACGATATGGCCCTTGGCATGACGGGAGGCGGAGGTAAACATCTGCCCTATGTCCGTGCCGATGGCGACGAGGATCTTTACTATGGGCTCATTGGACCATTCCATGACGCGGTTTAGAATGAATGTCAGGTCTTTGCCAGGCGGGAAATGGGCGCCAGCGCCTAGAAGGAGACACACAGCGTTGAAATTGTTCCTATCCAGGGCTAAATCGAGTGGGGTGGCAAGATTATGGTCGGTCCCCATAGGATCGGCGCCCCCACGTAGCAGGGTGCGGATTGTATCATCCGCTTTCCTGGAATCAATTCCGCTGGGCTCATAGGCACAGATGGCCGAGTGAAGTGGAGTTCTCCCGCGGCCGTCGACTTCGTTGCGCGTCGAAACGTCTTCTCCAGCGTCAATGAGAAGTTGGAGAATGGCAGCTTGATGGCGCCTAACCGCGATGGAGAGTGCAGCGTCTTTGAGGTGGTCGAGCGAAGATATCCCCACTCCACGGTCAATAAGTAATTTGGCGACATTAACACTGCCGTGGTGGGCAGCACAGTGTAGTGCTGTTTGTCCGTAGCGATTCTTTTGCGAAATGGGGATGCCCTTATCCAGAACAGCATTGGCAAGTTTCACCCTATCGTATGTCGCCGCCCAGTGCAGAACAGATCCTATACTTTTGATAACATGAGTAGTAGCCCGAAGGAGAAGCTCTGGATCTAACGTGTCTTTCAAGCATCGCGAGGTGCGAATGAGAGAGCTAATGTCGTTTACGTCTAGATATGCTGCGATGGAGAAGTGGATTTCGACGGGGAGGTCGGTGAAATGCATTTTGACTCAGGTTTCAATAACCATTGGGGGGTTTTCTGAGGACGGTCAAAAATGTACAGAAAGGAAGTTCGAATGGTAACATGTCATCACCACTTTGATAAATACCAGCTAAAACCAGGGAATTTTGAGTGCCAAATAGCTAACAGACACAGCTGTCAACGAAACAAAACCTGGAGTTTGCTTTATATGATCAGATGAGGAATGCGACCCTGGCCTCATCTCATCATCATCATCATCGTGATGATGATCAAGTCTAACAATGACAGTTACATGAATATCTGCTTCGATTTCTCCTCATCAATTCAACCTTCATAGCAATCGGGGGTAGCCTGGAAGCAAATATCGTTTCAGGGTGACAATTTACAAGCGTCCCACAGGGGGTGTCTTGGCGCCAACAGCATGCATTTATGCCATTCTTCACCATTAACAGATGGAACTAGAGAAAATAATTAAGTTTACTAGACGTGATGCAAGTTAAGTAACTTACAAAGGCCAGGCGGCCGGAGAGGAACCATATCGGATCTGTCGGATCCGTTATATTGCCAGTATTCAAGATATTCTTATTCAGTACATTCTTATCCTAGCTAGCTACGTACAAAATATATGGCCTTTTTGTGAAATTTAGTGTGCTAGCCAAGAATTATACCCGCCGTACGATATACGATGGGTATACGGCGGCCGATAAGCCGTTTTTCCGACAAATCAACACCACATCCCCCTCAAAACCAAATAACCAGCTGTTTCCCATTCAGCTACAATAGGAACAAAGATCCAGATATAAGCACTTCACCAGTAAACATGGACTTGAAACTAATTCCTCTCCACAGGTGCATAATGGTGAATACTACTAATTGTTGGCTGTTAGTAATATCTGCCCCCCGACTTCTTTATCTCAAGAGTAGTTTTGATAATCAATTGAACAGATGGCTACAGACAAGTGATTTTTGTGAGATTTATTCTCAAATTTCTCAAAATCATCTGTCTTGATAAACACAGAGAATTAAAATCTGCAATCACTGACAAAGCTGAAGCTATGAAATTTATCACTGTCAACATCACAAATCCCAGTTCTGAAAGTCTATGAGACTAGATAATTCAGCAGCAGAATCAAGTCTTCTTAAATAGTCATGAAATACATATCTGGTCAATGACTTGATGAAGTGTGAGAAAAGCTCACACACAATCAGAGAATGTTTGTCTGTCATCAACTCTGTAATGATTTCTTTCAGCTTCAAAGATTGAAAAGCAAAACAAACTGTATTGAGACTGAATAATGATTTAATAACTGCTGGGCTTTGATTTTCTTGTCAGAGTGACTCATTTGACTCTGAGAAAGAGTTCAACGACTTCCTTGTTGAGAAAAAAGAGAAATGAATTTTCATCTACATTTAGATGCTACACAAGAACTGAAATGTTGAATGATCATGTTATTCATTTTGTGCATGGTGATTTCTTGCTGTGCAATATCATGGTCAATGAAAATGGTGAGATCAAAGCTGTTTTGAACTGGGAAAGATCAGACTGATACCCTGAATATTGAGATCAGAATAGAATGCTTTTCAAAAACTCTGAGATACAAGAGTATTACTTTTATCTTGAGCATATTATTCTCTTCAAGTATGTGCAGAAGGTTGTAGTGATGAAATATTTATTATGCATTTCATTTGATGAGTATGTGAGAATTTTTTGACATCCCATATGAAGTAACTATTACAATTCTATTCTTAAGAACTAGAGTTCACTAGACTGTATATCTTTCAGTGCAGCATTTCAGCTTGAAAAAATAGCTGATCTGACAAATGAGGCCTGTGGGGAAGTGAGTGAGAGAAAGCAGCCATGCAAACCACATTATTGTGCTTTTAGCTACTACAGAGTATCTTTTTTAACATGAACATGCGCATGCATGAAGTGTCGGAAATCCGAACTTTCATGTCTTAAGCAACCCAACCCAGCCTGGCCAGTGAATATTCACATTGAATGCCGCTGATGGCTTCATGTTTTTTTATGTTGTTTATGCTAACAGATCCATGAATGTGAATGATACCTGACATTTTGAATTAATGATGCCAGCTGAGCGATAACAGAGCCTGGTAATCAAGGTTCGGGTCTCCTGCCGTGGCTGTTGGAATGGCTCGATGTCATCAGCCCACCGCGCAAAGCGTTGTTGTCACCCCATAATTGCTCCATTGCACTGAGACCCCCAACCAATCGAAATAAGGGCGCTTACCCAGAATTAGCAAGGCCAGGTTCCAAATGTCGCGTTGCGTTGTTGGAGATCAACATTCCAATCAACCTCGGAGACCTCGCCCAGTTTCCATCTTGAGACGCATACAAATAACGACCAACCAATTAAGTGTGCGCTACTAATCTCTTATCATAATGGACAAATGACACAGTATATAACTATCTATCTTCGGCCAAACTCAGCCGAAGGTTTTCGGAAGTTGATGAGTCAGTCAGTATCTAATTCTTCCTTGATATAACTTGGTCCCTTCGTCACGGAGTAGATGGTGAAGCAAACACCCTTCATAAAGCTCCTCTGGGCCCCGGTACAGCCAATTTACAGATCTGAAGTATCTTTCTGCTGTATATGTGAAATATTTGCATCCATGCATCCACGCATCTCAAACCATGCCGTCCCTTCTCGACCTCCCCATCGATATACTCTCCCTACTACCCCTCTATCTTGACAACATTGAAACGTTTACCAGCGCAGCGAGCACTTGCCGCAGCCTCCGCCACATCTTCTCGAACGCCCTCCCACGGACAATCTTCCAACTGGCCGCCGCCTCCGCTCCGATATTCTTCTCCCTGCACCCCCACTTCCTCATCATGGCCGTGGCCCCGCAAATCCGCGACTGGGCCTTGGGCAACGAGGAGAACAGCCGCCGTCTCCGCTTAGCCTTCCAGGGCGGCATCGAGGGCCTGTACGATTTCTGCGTAAACGATAAAAGCCTCAATGCCGGGCTCACACTCGACAGAATCCGAACGCTCTATGAAGCCCGCTTCACGGTTCTCAACCCGCTTGCGGACAAGATCGACAAAATGGCTGGCACTCAGTGGTACGAAGCGGAGAACTTTTGGGACGGCGGCGTCAGCGAACCTGGCACCGTCTACGCGGATGTACACCGTGCGACGATGCAGATTATAATCTACGGCGAGCTGTTTGGAAGTAGCATGCGGCCGTTTCTCGAGTCAAGCCCCAGCGGGGACGGGACGGATTCGAAGGCACCTCTCTCCCCCCCCTTTTTTGACCTAGAAACTAGACTCGACTATTTCAAGTATTGTGTTCCGGACTGGATATGCCAGAGGTATCCGGGTTTTGAATTATTGCCTGTCGGGCCCTATGCACCGGAGAACAAGGACGCTTTGCCCGCTGATCAGTATGCGCTTCGACATATCTTTACGTGCAGACGGTGGCGGCGCATGTGGGCCGATGCAATGGCTATGGTAGGCCCGCTTTTTGCGGAGTGGGATGCGGAAAAAGGCCCCTGGGCACAAGACCTAACGGCCCCAGAGGCTGAAGGGGTGTGGAAATTGAAACTGTTCAGAGATGCGCTGCAGACCATGGGGCTTGAGGGGATGCAACTGGTGACTTTGCCGCGGGAGAAGATTTCTCCTGAGGTTTTGAAGAGAGCACGTACGATGCGAGAGCAGATTGAAGCGTTGGAGAAGCCGCCTCCGTCGTATATTGTTGGCGATCGTCTGAGGGCGACTGTTTCGAAAGCGCCAGATCCGGCGCAGGATGTTTATGTTTGCATGGCGCCCTATTGGTCTGGGACGGGGGTAGGGTTGGGGGAGGGGAGTAGTTAATCAATGGGAAGCTCAGCTTCCAATGGGCATTATTCGTAGAAATTACTTGCGGTAACTGATACATTGTTGCTCCGCTTCATGACAATCTGGGAAGCCTAAATAACTACCTACGTTGTTGTGCTTAGGGGTCACCGCATTTTTTGTTCAGGCCGTTCGGTTCATTACTCTTCATCGCCCCTAACCGATGATACATTAAGGGGCAAAATATGTTGGTCAATAATTACCAATATGAGATTTGAAAGCTCTTGTTAGTGTGCATCTCAGCTAGTAACAATGCAGGCATATACCAATGAGAGCTTCTAATTTGATTTGATTTGATTTTTTGATTTAATTTCTTAGTAATTAATTTTGTTTTTAAATTCTCAATATATATAGACATATATAAGCTAGCTAATGATTTAGCTCAGTAGCAATCCATCCTTCAGCTTTGTTAAGTGCTCCATATCTCCAGGAGGCCCGGATCGTTCATATTAATAGGTAAAAGAACGAGGACTGTGGGGTGGACTGCGCAAGTGAACCCAGCTTGAAAATATTCTCGAGTTTCCCTCGCAAGTAAAAACAACCAACCCCGCACGCTGTTTTCCTTCATAAGGCACACACCCAGAGACGTACATTCATTATCAGTATATACATTGGTCATACATTAGAAACCTGACTCTCGCATGTAGCTTTTCCGTCTAGACACTCACCATCCCCAACAATCTTACTAGACTCTTGGCGCATGCATGTTGCATTGATCTCCAGCGACGCTCACGGACCAACCTACTCTCAAACCACCAAATGCCCTCCGATCCCCTCCCCAGCATCCTCTGCCTTCACGGCTCCGGCACATCCGCTGCCATCTTCAAAATCCAAACCATCCGTCTCCGCCGGGAGCTGCAGCACCGCTTCTCGTTCGTGTTCATCGACGCACCATTCGAAACAGACCCCGGCCCCGGAGTGCTGCCCGTCTTCGCTGATGCCGGTCCCTACTTTACCTGGGTAGATTTTGCCACTTTACCCCCTTCGCATCGTTCGTTAGCTACAAGAGATGCCGATGGCGATGGCAATGGCGATGGTCAAATATCGGCGCTGAAAAGAAGCATTCTCCGTGGCCGCACGCAGCTGATGCCCCCGCGCACGGTAGAGCTGTTGGAGAAGACGATCCGCGAGCAGATTGAGAGGGATGGGAGGGGATTTGTCGGCATTATCGGCTTTTCGATGGGGGGTAGAATGGTGGCTGGGTTGTTGTTGGAGCAGCAGCAGCGACTACTGGAACAGAAGCGGATGAATGCGAACGGGAATGCGAATTCGAATGGGAATGGAGACGGCAATGGTGTCGACGGTGGCCATGTTCCGCCCGCGATTAATGCGGAGCAACTATTTAAGTTCGCAGTTTTTATATGCGCGACTTCCCCACCAATTACTAAATTGCATGATCTCCTCGATCATGAAAGTGATGGTGATGGGAAAAGGGATGATAAAATTACGCTTCCTCAGATTGATATTCCCACTCTGCATATACTGGGCCTTAATGATCCTTGGTTCGCCCCAGGAGAGTTATTGGCGACAACTCATTTCAGTCCCGCGAAAAGAACGGTGCGAAGACTGGATATGGGCCATCATCTCCCTGTCCAGCAGAAGGATAATTTGGTGCTGGTCGACGGGATACTGGATATGGCAAAAGAGGTGGGGGTGTGAAATGTGAAATGGATTCATAATTTCTCTGTCCCTGTTAATGGTTATATAAATCTCCTTTTCCTGGGGCGGACATGGTTACTGGCGCTACTTCGCCTACGTAGACCATATGTACAGTACATGTACATGGTGCGTTAGCATATAGGAACTTATGGTCATGGATGGAGAATGGGCATTGCAGGGGATAGATATTATACTGCTACTCCGATGCATCTTATTTATGATTTTAGCCCGATTTTATACGCTTCACGCTTCTATTTAGGGACAACAAGAAGGGACGTTCGGGGATACACTTCGCGTGCCTGAAATTTAACTTCCCGCTCCCTTCCCGCGGATCCCTGTAGATATATATCTTTTTGCTTTTTCTTTTCTTCTCCATTTTCAGCTTTACTTTCTCATGCTATCCTCCGTGATTTCAGGGAACCATGGCTCATAAAAGTTTGACTGTTTCTACTCGATTGTTTCTAGAGGAGTTTAACCAAATAAAGGTGAACATTTTGGCCAAGCAATAATTGGCAATAACAGTTAGCTGTTGCTCTATTCTCTCCTCTGTTCTATCCTGTGTGATATGTAGCTTATCATCTATCTTACACTTGAATGTTGCTGTTATTAAAGGAATGCAAGCGCAAGAGCACAAAAATTATGCACTCCTCCACCACGTAATTATGCCAACTGATCTCCCACTCCCACATGTTTGCAGTGTTTGCATTATTACATCATCCAGGCCCCCAAAAAATTTATCTCAAGATCAACATCATCAATACGGGTGCTGTGGAACATCCAGTAATATCTATTCTCCTCTCTCATTTCTAATACTCCGGCCACCATGGTCCGCATCGAAGAGCTCCCGGATGACTTCGACGAATCCCTCAATCTCAACAAACCCCCCTCTATCGGCCCTACACCAGGCGCGCAAGCTATCCTTAACGAAACACCCTTTGGAATCAAGGGAAATGCCTCCTCCGCGGACCCAACAACAACCCCTTCCATGCCGCCCGGCATGGCTTCTGTTAAGTCGCATACAGCAGAAGAAATACTTGAAATGATGAACAAGACCCCGCTATTCATGACTGACCTTTCCAAAGCAACTGATGGAGGTATGTTTCCGAAAATCTCAACTCGTCTTCTATTCGTGATGTTAATACAGTCTGCCTTCCTTCTTTGTAGATGATGAAAATATTGGCCTTGAAGCCATTCGAGCCCTGCAATATGAAGGAACACGAGCGGAGGTTGCTCAGGGATTTCGGGAATCAGGAAACGAGGTTACGAGGGAGAAGAAATGGAGCGATGGGAAAGAATTTTATACCAAGGCGATTGCGGTTCTTACCGGGGAGAATAAATGGGAGAAGAGTGATGACCCCGATGGCGATCTTATAAAGGAACGCGAGATTGCGGAAGCATGCTATACCAATCGTGCATTATGTAATTTGGAATTAAGTAAGAAATGTCGCACTTATCCCAAGTATAGTTTTGTCCGATTGACTAAAATCCCCCCAAATATAGAAAACTACAGATCAACCACTCTCGACTGCGCATCAACACTAAAACTCAATCCGAAGAACGTCAAGGCCTACTATCGATCCACTTGCGCTCTCTTCGCCCTTGACAAAACCCCCGAAGCAGAAGATACATGCGCGCGAGGCCTAAACCTCGACCCATCCAACAAACCATTACAAACCATATCCGCGAAAATTTCCGCGCGCAAATCTGTCCTCGAGGGAATCTCCGCCAAGCGACGAGCGGAGGAGGAACGAGCCCGCAAAGAGAAACTAATTCTCAACACGGCACTACGCGCGCGCGAAATTAGAGTCCGGACAACAGATCAACCGCCCGAGCTTGAAGATGCCGCTATACACCTATCCCCCGACCCGCTCTCGCCCAAAAGCACCCTCGTCTTCCCCAGCATCTTCCTATACCCTATGGATGCGCAGTCAGATTTCGTCAAGGCGTTTTCGGAAACGGAGACTATTGGCGATCACTTGAGTTATATTTTCCCCCTGCCGTGGGATTCGCGGCAGGAATATAAACTTGATGCTGTGGATTGTTATATGGAGACGGTGGCTGGGGGGCTTATTAAGGTTGGGAGAAAAATTCCGTTGCTGAAGATATTGGCGGGTGGGAAGGTGGAGGTTGTTGATGCGTTGGTTAAAATTAATATTGTGCCGATAGGCAAGTCGAAGCAGTGGATTGAGGAGATGAAAGTGAGGAAAGGGGCTTGATTTTGGGTTATATGTGGTTCTCTGTAGTGTTGTCTGTGTTGGTGCGCGCAAGTGACGTTATAGAACCAGTGGAGGTGAAACAAATTACATACACCCAGGCGCTTCCCTCCATGGGTATCGGCCGCCCTTTGTCATTTATCAGCTCTCGAGCAATGAAAGGCAGGCCTTTTAACCCCGCGCACCCGCTAAGGTTGATGCACTATGTAAATATACAAGAAAGGAATTGAAAAAAGTTCCAGGACAAACCCATTTCAACGAGATAAAAGTGAAAAGTGGCATCACCCAGGGAAGCGTGGGGAGGGTAGCTCAGGATCAGCGATAAGAAGGTAGGAACCTCCAACTCTCCCTGGTGTTGGTATCTGACGCTTAATGATCTAGCCCTCTGAGGGCACCAGAGAATGCAACTTGGGATGATGATGGTCCTCCTATTGGCAACATCTCCAGTGAAATAACTGGAGGGATTGACTGGACATGAGTTAAAGTCGATTTTATCTTTTTGTGTTCAGGCTGATGACAGAAAGAATTGGCTGGTCGACTGCAGTCTGAAATGCTGAAATCCTTGTTGTCATGTTAGATTTAACCATTCCGAAATGCATTAGGAGCCCTGATACTTAAAGCAAGGGACCGTATTGTTGCCATTTTGTTGAAATTTCATGTATTACATATGATGGATGGAAAAGAAATATTAACATGGCATGTTGATCGATAAAACTCCATGTTATTTTTTTGTATTGGATGAAATCATCAGCCTTTCCAACGCTGCCTGGTGCAATAGGAGCTCTGGGAGAAAAGGCGCCTTTCATTTAACGAAGGTGAAGAGTCCATGCTGGTCATATGAGAAGGGGACATTCTTTTTAATCCACCCACTGACCTGCCAGATATGTGTGAATGATGTAAACGGATAGACACGTCCAGGATAATGAAGATTTCATAAAGGATGCTTTTTCATAGGATTGATGATGGTGGATCCCTCGGTTGTTCGTCTGTCAGCCATTATTGGGAGGCGGAGTCCCAACATGACCCAGTTTGATTTCTGATCAGTCACGGATCGATCTTGGTCAAACTCTTGTGGAGAAGAAGGATGTAATTGGCATATCTCGAGTGGCCGTCCCAGAGCTTGTAGATAGGCTGGATTACTTGTTCCTCCTCTAATCCGTACAGTCTCGCCCAATCCCAAAGAGCGAACAAACCAAGCCAAGTCAGCAGAAATAAAATTCCTTCTCCGTCTGTCAGACCCCGTCCCTCGCATTCCAGCCACACACCCTCCTCTCCATTATTGGAGATGAGCAGCGATAAAGCCAGTCAGGGTCGGGATCAAGGGATCTCCCAAGGAACGTGGACCTCCACTACTGCAGGCCCAAGTGCAACGGCGGGCGTTAGCGGGGAAGGATAATCCAGTGCCACGCGCAGGGAACAGCTCCATAAAAACTATCCGCATGGGATTGAGCTAAAGTTACGGGGTGAGGAGAGGAGTGTAAATCCGTGACAGTGTAAAATACGATTAGTCCGAGAGAAGTAGTCCGAAGCGTACACTAAGAAGTTAGTAACAGCCAATGGCCATTCCCTATAGACGAATTTTCATCACGGGACCATAATATATACACAGCCAGCGGTAACCCCGATACGGCACGCAGAGAATTTCCTCACCGCATCCATCCAGAGAGCCGCAACGCAGACAATTTCGCAACGCAACCTCAGAGTCTCAGACTCTTCCTCAACGTCCAAGCAGCATCGCAACCCGCCCACAGAACCCACTCTTCAACATTATTGATTCCCCATCGTCAGCGTCACCATTGGAGCTGCTGGCCGGCGCTATCTTCCCAGGGCGCGCCCGCTAGAACCCCTTGCCCCCTGCCGGGCCTTGGAAGGCCAAACGCGAGTCACCAACACACTCACACACGCACACAAGCAAAAATAAACCTGGCCCTTCGTTGAGACCGTTCACCAGCCAGACAAATACTGAAATATCCGTTCCACATACTCACACAGTCCACAGGGACACCCATCCGTGTTCATTTGCTCGGTGACTTCGTGGTACTTGGCAGCTTCTTCTGATTCTCTTTCCTGGATTCCCCTCCCTAAACAGCGATTGTTGATCTGTGGCTGCCTAACATTATTGGTCTTGTTTTTATTTTGATTATTACTCTTCTTTTTCTTATTATTATCATTTCTGCTCCAATCGCCCCCCCCCCCCCTCCGGGCAAATACACGTATATTTATATACACGGCTAATAATGAATAATCAACCCCATTCTTCGTATCCGACCCTCCAGCAACATCCAATGACTGCGACCTCTCCCGCAGGCTACCAGATGCAACATCCTTCCCAGGCTCAAGCCCAAGCTCATGCCCAAGCTCAAGCTCAGGCGCAGGCTCAGGCACAAGCGCGCGCTCAGGGCCTGCCATACTATGCGAACGCAAATCAGTTTCCCCCCCAATCGAGAACGCCACAGATCCACCACCAGCCTGTACAGCATGGTGGCTACGGGTCCGTTCCACTGCATGCTGGTGCGTCAACCATGATGATGTCTCCCGGCCTTCCCCATCATTCGTCTGGTCTTAGTCCCAGTAGGTCTTCCATCCTTTTGTTCTTTCGTCTGGTTTTATTTGTTCTTATTTCTTTAGCTCCTCCTTGATTTTCTTGTAAATTCCCGCCATCCCTGGTTTTCCACTGTTTATTACCCCATTGGCCAACCAGTCCCTGCATTTTCGTGGCCAATGTCCCCTCCCCACTTCCCCTGCCATCGTTAAACCCGATTTCCGTTGCTACATAAACCTGGTCTCGACATGCATAAACCCTCGCCCGTCAAATCGTTGTCTTATTTTCAGCCCGCTGACTAACTGGTGGTTTTTTTCTTATGGTTTTCAGTGCCTCACCCGTCAAATTTTTCGAACCCCCAGTACATGCATTCGATTCCAACTACCGTAGCACAGTCCCCCATTCCTCAGTCGCCGTCCCCCCAGAATAAGGTTACCCATTCGCAAAGCCAACCACAAACAATGGCTACCGTGACAGCATCAAACCCCCTTTTTACCACCCCGCCCCGGCCTCCCCAGACTTTAAGCCAACAACAACAGCAGCAGCAGCAGCAGCAGCAGCAGCAGCAGCAACAAACTCACTCACCAGTTGCCGCGCTCTCTCCCCAACAAGCGGCCCGTGAAAAAGCCCGTGTGACTGTTCTTCTCGATATCAATTCAACCCTGCTACAAGAAGTGGTGAACCTTCAGGCCTCAGGCAAAGCAGGTGTAACGCCCACCCAGCCCGCTTCGCAACAATTGTCACCTACAAAGGAGAACAGTGCAACCTCTCCCACTTCCCCTACCGACATCGCAGGATCGCAATCGCAGAACCCTGGCAGCACTGAGGGATCCAAACCTGCCAACAAGCCTAGTATCGAATATATCGACTGCATGCGCCGTCTACAAGCGAACTTGGCATATCTTGCAACCGTTGCAGATCGGGCAAAGAAATCAGGAGCCGCGGCTCCACAGGCGCCCGCAATCATGACTCCACCACCAAATGTTCCCGGTGTGACGGATTTATACACAAAACTGAACGAACTATTTGCCGGGGCGTCTAAACCAAGTGGTGGCGCCCCATCGACCCCTCAACAGCAACAGCACCACCAGCAACGACAGTCCACGGGACCTCAACCGTCACCACAGGGCAACGGCGCACCTGTTCGTATTTCACCAGCGGAAACGGCGGGCTGAGTGGATGCTCAAAAATATCTAATGATATGGTCTATTACTTTGTTGTTACGTTTTCCCGCCGAGATTACTCTTACAAGGTCCAATCGAAGCAATGTTAATGGCCACAAACATTGCTACTTCATACTCCATAGGGTTGCGAAAAATCACGGGCAGTCAGAATCTTGCGAACTCGGTAGTGCTGAGCTTCCGCGCGGACGATGCACGGTGCTGCAAGTAGGCACGAATCACAAATGGGTTGTGTTATGCCCAGAAGGAAATTGACAACCTACCTGAAGAGACGGATTTCGTGCGCAATAGCCTGCTTTATTGTCCCTCGCCTGGAATGGGGCGTCTTGAGCCGATTTTTTATTATTATTTTATTTTACAAACGCACTTATCACTACTCAGACTGAGATGAGCCCTCGGTCTAACGGCTAGAGTGGAAACGGTCGGCATCAAGACTCTGGTTGTCGTCAAAATTTCGAAATTAAGCCCGGCGTATATGTGCGTATCCGATGATTAGGGCATTAGTATGCGCTTGGAGTAATCGAGGGAGGCATGACGACGGGCTCGCACGCGGTTGATGGATACAGGAACGCGACTCTATTTATCTGTGTACTGGTTGTTGTTGTTATTATTATTAATTGGTGACGAGAAAGATGTGGGTGGGGATGCATACGATTCCGCTAAAATACATATATATATGTAGGATATTATATTATTTTCATATGCTACGTTTATGCATTCACGGACGAGCAGCTCTGTCCACATCAAAGACTTCCTTGGGATAATGGTTGGGAATCCTGCGCAGCCCAGCCGTCCTCGCCAGCAATGTGTAATTAATATCAAATATAACTTAGGAGCTATCCGACTCTCTCTTCCACAAAATATTCCTGGTATGTTCTTTTCTATATTGTAATATTTCAGTTGTGATATGAGTAGGCAATAATATATTTATTGTTCGATACACGGATATTTCAACATTTGCCGTAGCGCCACCTGCCAAACCCCCATACCAGCCAAACAAGCCAAACACTTTTCCTGCAGGCGACAAAAAGAAAAAAAAAAGGGGGAGAGACGAAGAACTGAACAACGACAACCTCCAGCCATCTCTATCTTTCGCAGATAGATAGCCCTCTCTCATTACGCCCGGGCGAAACGCAGCCCCAAGGATAACCCCCATCCATTATTAGTTTGGACCCTGTGGGTGGATGTTCGTTGTGTTCGAGCGTGCACTAGGGCAAATCCCCGCTAGTTAAAAAGTCACTGCTACTATTCCCGCCGCCTCCCTGACCACAGCTTGATAACCTATTCTCAGCCTCGTTCTTTTGTTTTGCTGCTCTCTTTCATCATCCCCTAGTTTACTCCTTCTACGACCCTCTCCGTCTTTTGCCCGTGCGCTGCGGCTAGATCTTTTCTTTCCTTTCGAGTCCCCTCGCGGCAGAAACTTTTCTCCAGCTCTCTCACCACACCTATCTTTTTACAGCCTCCAATATAAATCACCAAGAAACCAACCTTCAAATTTCACCTCTCGGAAACCACAAACAGAAGCAGAAACAGAAACAGCCGGCTGTCGAACAGAACCGCGATCCCTGATCCCCCTTCTCTTTCACCCCCGCCATCCCCTCTTCACACGCTATGGAAATGAGCTCCAAACGCAAGCATAGCAGCGGGCCCATCTCCCTCCGCTCCACCAAACACCTCCGCCCCGATACCTCCACCTCTCCGCAACCATTAACCCCAGACGACCAAACGCTAGGCGAAGAGGCCGTCTACGTCCTCGACAATGAAGACGAGGATCTCTCCCGCATGCTTCCCCTCGCCCCGCCCGCCGCCGCACAGACTGATTCGCCAGAATGGCAGGCCACCATCGAAACGGTCGTGAAGAGTGTTGTCTCCATCCATTTCTGCCAGACGGCGTCGTTCGATACGGATTTGTCTATGTCGAGTCAGGCGACCGGGTTTGTGGTTGATGCGGAGAGAGGGTATATTTTGACGAATCGGCATGTAGTTTGCGCGGGGCCGTTTTGGGGGTATTGTATTTTTGATAATCATGAAGAGGTTTGTTACTTTGGTTTTTTCTTGGTTTTTAGATTTTGTGATTTTTTGTTCTTCTTGGAAGATTATTTTGCTAAATGCTGTTCTCTTTACACTGTAGTGTGATGTCCGCCCCGTTTATCGAGATCCCGTTCACGATTTTGGTCTTTTGAAATTTGACCCCGCCGCTATTAAATACATGCCTGTCACGGAATTGAAGTTGTCGCCAGACGCTGCAAAGGTTGGTGTCGAGATTAGGGTTGTGGGTAATGACGCTGGTGAGAAATTGAGTATTCTTTCTGGTGTCATCAGCCGTCTAGACCGAAATGCTCCCGAATACGGCGAAGGGTATAGCGATTTCAATACGAATTATATCCAAGCTGCCGCTGCCGCTAGTGGTGGGAGCTCTGGCAGCCCTGTCGTGAATATAGATGGCCATGCGATTGCGCTGCAGGCTGGTGGACGGGCTGATGGCGCTGCTACGGATTACTTCTTACCTCTTGATCGCCCACTGAGAGCTCTGGAGTGCATACGCAAGGGCGTGCCGGTCACGCGGGGCACAATCCAGACGCAGTGGATCATCAAGCCGTTTGACGAGTGTCGCCGTCTTGGCCTATCTCCGGAGTGGGAGGCTGCTGTCCGAAAAGGCGCACCCAAGGAAACCGGTATGCTGGTCGCGGAAATCGTGCTCCCCGAAGGCCCTGGCGACGGTAAGCTGCAGGAAGGAGACGTGTTGATCAAGGTCAACGGCGAGCTCCTGACGCAGTTTGTAAAGTTGGATGCGATTTTGGATTCGAGCGTGGGTAAGGATGTTCACCTTCTGGTGCAGCGTGGTGGGGAGGATCTGAAAGTTTCGTGTACGGTTGGAGACCTTCATGAAATCACACCTGCTCGCTATGTTACCGTTGCTGGTGCGACGTTCCACGACCTCTCCTACCAACAGGCCAGGCTTTATGCGATCGCCTGTAGGGGTGTGTATGTCTGTGAAGCTGCTGGTTCGTTTAAGCTTGAAAATACCTTTTCTGGTTGGATAGTAGATACGGTGGACAAACGGCCCACGAAAAATTTGGATGAATTTATTGAAGTTTTGAAAACTATTCCAGGTGAGTTTTACTGTTGCTATCCATATTTTCAGTGGCGATTGCGATTGCTAATTAAGGTTGGATTAGATCGCGCAAGAGTTGCTCTGTCATATAGGCATATTCGAGATTTGCACACCAGAGGAACAAGTATAGTGCACATAGACCGCCATTGGCATCCACATATGAGAGAAGCAGTCCGCAATGATGAGACTGGTGTATGGGATTTCACAAACATTGCAGACGCACTTCCCGCGGAACCCCCGATTCCGCGGAAAGCTGACTTCATCCAGCTTGACGGTGCGAACCATCCAGCAGCGGCCGATATCGTCCGCAGCTTCGTTCGCGTCTCCTGCACCATGCCAGTGAAACTCGACGGCTATCCACAAGCCCGAAAGGCCGGGTTCGGCCTCGTCGTTGATGCTGAAAAAGGCCTCGTGCTTGTTTCCAGAGCTATCGTGCCGTTTGATCTATGCGACATCAACGTCACAGTAGCTGACTCCATCATCGTCGTCGCAAAAGTCATTTTCCTCCATCCACTACAAAATTACACGATTATCCAATATGACCCCAGCCTCGTGCAAGCACCAGTAAAGACCGCGCGCCTTAGCACTACTTACATCAAGCAAGGCGCCGATACCATTTTTGTCGGCTTCAACCAGAATTTCCGCATCGTCGTGGCCAAGACGGCTGTTACTGATATCACCACTGTCGCAATACCCCCCAACGCTGCTGCACCACGCTACCGTGCCCTCAACCTTGACGCCATCACGGTGGACACCGGTCTAAGCAGCCAATGCTCTAACGGCGTCCTGATCGGTGAGGACGGCATAGTCCAAGCCCTCTGGCTCAACTATCTAGGCGAGCGCACTGCCAGCTCTCACAAAGACGTAGAATACCACTTGGGTCTCGCGACCCCTTCCCTCCTCCCTATCATCAACCAGATCCAAAACGGCACCCTCCCCAAGCTACGAATAATGGATATGGAATCTTACGTTATCCAAATGAGCCAGGCGCGTATCATGGGCGTGTCGGAAGATTGGATCGAGAAAGTCGCCATCGCTAACCCGGCGCGCCATGAGCTGTTCATGGTGCGAAAAGTCGACTGCGCATCCCCTCTAACAGAGGATACCCGCCAGCTCGAAGAGGGTGATATCATCCTCACACTCAACGACAAGCTTATCACTCGCGTCTCGGAATTTGATATCATGTATCACCATGAAACGCTCGACGCGCTTATTGTCCGCAACGGCCAGGAAATGCGTATCAAGATCAGGACTGTCCCGACGGAGGATCTTGAGACGGATCGTGCGTTGATCTTTTGCGGTGCTGTGCTGCAGAAGCCGCATCATGCTGTCCGCCAGCAGATTTCGAAGTTGCATAGTGAGGTCTATGTTAGTGCGAGGGTACGTAATATTTATGACATGATAAAGAAAATAGATGACCAGATATGCTAAATTTTGATGTGTTAATTATAGAGTCGTGGCTCCCCGGCCTACCAATACGGGCTCTCGCCAACAAACTTTATCACGGCCGTCAACGGCGTTAAGACCCCAGACCTTGACTCGTTCATCAAGCAGGTCAACACTATCCCCAACAACACATACTTCCGCCTCCGCGCCGTCACATTCGATAACGTCCCTTGGGTCGTGACCATGAAGAAAAACGATCATTACGTATGTTTATTTCCTACCCTAGTTTGCTTTGCTGTCATTTTTATAATTACTTTATTAACCGCAACCCACACAGTTCCCCATGTCCGAATACATCAAAGACCCCTCCGCCCCTGAGGGCTGGCGGAGTGTCTCGCACGATAAAGAGCGACGCCGCTCGGATTCGGATAACCTAAATGCAGACGCGATGGATGAAGGGCGTGACGAGGGGATGAGCGATATGGAGCCTGATGGGGATGATTAGGACAGGGGTGTTCAATCGGGTTACTTTTCTTTCCCCTTTGTTTTCTTGCTCCTAAACATGGCGGCGGCCTGTTTTGTTTGCTTTTTGGAATGGTGCGGTTTCATGGGTAATAATAGAGTGTATTGCTGATCATGAGCATGGCTCATTTTTTTGTTAGAGAGAATGTTTCCTTTTCTGGGATTTTGGAATGTGGTGTATACGTTGTGTGATGTGTCTACTTATGTCTTTTGCTCTCGACGGTGCCTTTTTTGAATAAGATAGAACAGGGCTTTTACATTATTTTATCAATTTCTTATTCTATGTCACGTTTTTCTGTATCTTTCTCCTCTGTTTTATTCTTTTCCTTTTCTTCTTTTTTTCTCCCTTTTCAGTGTGTATTGCTGGGTTCGCGATGTGCCTATAGCTCAATCTCAAATTCGAAGTTGTTTTTATTTTATTTTATTTACCGATGGGATATTTTTTTCAAACTTATTCTCGCATTTTATAATTATCTAATCGGCGTCAAATGGTGGGCAATGTTTTTAAATAGCCGGCATATCTTTAGTCCCGAAAAAAGTGCCTCGGCTGCATAACATGTGTTTTAGATCAAATAGAAGAAAAATCTCGGAAAAATAACCCAAATTCAGTACAAGCTTTCGACTGCTCGGCCCGTGTATGATGTTGCGCTGGATTGCTGTGAGATTAAAGAAGCTGTATTCGAGGTGGTAGATGCGCTATCGTCAATATACCTGTACACAGATTTAATATTTAATCACATCCAAACTCAGGAACGTCAAAGTCAATACTACTTCTTGACTATGAGTTCACTCCTTTTTGGGAATCTCACCGACTGAGCATAGTGGTAATTTCATGTCTCCCGCCTTCCAATGCTCCCGTCCTAGCCGCTTCCAGCGCACCTAACTGAACATGGGTATCATCCGCCCATTGAAGTATGACTCGTACAACTTCTCTGTGGCCGCGCTTGGCAGCTAAGTTTAATATATTTAAAGGGCCTCGTCGACCTCCCGAACTGTTCACATCCGCGCCATTTTCAAGGAGGAGCTGGACGACTTGGGGATGGTTGTGAACTGCGGCCTCTTGTATCGCGAAGCCGAACTCGCCGACGATTGCACTGATGTCAGCCCCATGCGTCAATAATACCTGTACAACCTCTGGATGTCCTTTGGATGAAGCGGCAAGCAGAGCACTGCCATAATGACCTCCTCGGATATTAATATATGCACCATGGTCGATCAGAAATTCGACAACTTCAAGGTGACCCTTTGAGGAAGCTGCTTGAAGTGCTGTGCCGAATTTCCCCCCGAAAGTGTTGACATCGACCCCGCTGCGAATAACGAATTTAACCACGGATATAACTCCTCCGAGTGCTGCTGCTTGAAGTACATTGCCGTAAATACCCCCTTTCCAAGAATGGTTTGACCCCTTGCTGAGCAACAGCTGTGAGACAGATTCATGACCTTCCGCTAAGGCATCCTGTAACGAAATCCCGCCTTCTCCATCCACCATATCAATGATGGCACCATTCCTTAACAATTCTTCTACAATATCGAGATGACCCTTGGTGGATGCGGCTTTAAGTGCGCTACACCACCGGCCACCTTTGGAGTTAGGATCGGCGCCCTTCGAAAGCAGCTCCCTGCAAACACGGAGATTGCCCTTTACTGACGCTGCCTGCAGGGAGTTTCCGTAATGTCCACCTTGAATGTTGACATCGGCACCACTTTCAAGCAGTAGATCCACGACTTGGTCATGGCCGTACGTACACGCACCTTGAAGTGCGGTTCCATCGTCTTCATTTTGTGCATTCGGGTCCTGGCCATGGCCCAGCAGCATTTTCACAATATCAATGTGTCCCCTCGTGGCGGCTTCATGTAAAAGGGGGCCAGGTATGTTGATATCGGCTCCCTTTTCAAGAAGTAGCTCCACAATTTCGGGGCGTCCTCTAACTGTGGCAAGCCGGAGAAGATTCCTATATCCATCCCTCCCCAGGTTAACATCGGAACCCCTTGCGAGGAGCTGTTTCACAACCCGGACATGACCCATGGCAGATGCTGCCTGGAGTGGACTGCCATGAATTCCATGATAGCTGTGAGGGTTCATTCCATCCTCGAGAAGAAGTTCAGTCATAGAAGCTAAACCAGAGAGGGCCATGTAGTACAACGGAGCGCATATGGTTTTTCGTTTCCTTCTATAGTTTGGTTCTCTCGTTGGGTGTTCCGGATCATAAAGCCGAATCCAATTAAGGTATGCAAGACTACCCGAAGACAATAACTTCTTGGCTAAATTCCGAATTATAATTGTAGATGTATCCGCTGTTCGTAGGTGATGTATCCAGTATCTGGATGCGTATCTGGCCAGGGGGAACTGCCTTAATACTCCATCGTTGACAACATTTTGCTGACCAAAGTGTAACAGGTAGGTAAGGCAAATCTCTGCCATTTCCACATTCGCAGACTCCTCTGAAATATGATAATGGGAGAGAAGTCCGCTCGAAAGGTAATTTGACAAAATGAGCTCTTTGACTGAAAGGTGAGCTAGCCTCACGACTTCACCACTGCCTTCTGCAACATCGATTACCACTAGAGGTGAACACATGTCTAAAATTTCTCGGGGGTCGAATAATCTCTTTTCAGGGTCAAATTGAGGATAATCGTCGACGTTGATCGTAAACATTTCTGCAAGCTCCGCGATTGTCAATGGGCGCGCTGAAAAAGCCAGCCACTTTAATAATTTAGCGGCATAGTTTTTCCATTTTAAATCAATACCACGCAAAATACGTTCGTAAATAGCATTCAATGAGTCGGGGGTTGATGCTAGCGCTTCATGAACTGTGGCCGTGTGGGCGCAATTTCTCAATATCTCGAGCTGACAAACGGCCCACTGGAACCTAGTTTTATTTAATATATTTTAATAGACTAGCGGAAGTTGGAGGATATAGACTACCTGCAATACTAAAAAGGGCCACAAACTCACATTCCATCAGATTTGTTCGTTGTTTGACTTTCAATATCTTTTTGGATATCAGGATAATTTCTCCATCTCTTGAACCTGCTGTCCGTCCTGAGGCATTCATGGACAAAGGTGCAAATATCACCATTTACTTGTGCTTTATCCATTGGGACCTTCTGTACATTTCCATGAAGTGTATCAACTCCATCTTCAATGTTTTGTACTTTTCGGCTCGTGGTTAGAAAATGAACCTTGACGGATGCGTTACTCAGAATGTCGTTAATAATGTGTAACAAGTCGGAAACGTCAGAGCATTCATCTAGAGCATCAAGGACGATGAAGGTTTCGTCAAAGAGATCGATAATATCTCGAAGTGTCGTACGGAGTTCGCTTGCTTCTGGTTCGTGATTTTGCCTGTTGGACGCTTCATACAGACTTGCCAGCCTTTGAGGAAGATCGCGACATTGATGCAGGAACTGTTTAATGAGTGAGCGTACCATACCATCAGGTGTCATCTTATCTGGATCGCTGAAATCGAAATAAAAATATGCTAGAGCTGAAGATGGATGGGATAAACACTCAAGGCTAATGCGCTCAACAATCACAGAGCTCATCACCGTCTTCCCACATCCAAGAATGCCATGCAGCCAGCAGAACGTGGGAGTACAAGTCTTCCATTTAACAAAATAGTCGCTCTGTATAAACCATAACGCAGTATTTGGATGTCTCTTGCGCCTTGCTTTAAGGTAGTTACTTGATGGATCTACCGCAGAGAGCCATTGGTCGATGTTTCGGTGCAGGTTTTCTAGTAGTTTAAGGATTAGCAACATACAACGCTAACCAAGGATTACTGCATATTACCGCTTCGCAGAGCCATGTCGAAATTTTGCCGCCCCCGCATTCTATTTTTCATGTCCAATGTAATGGAGCTAGTTATTTGAGCCCGTTAGCAATCGCTGTATCGGCTCCGCCTAGAATAAAGAGCACTGCACTTACGCTTGGTCGGTTTGTAGCGCCTGCACAAGACATTGTGTATACCTTCTGATATTCAGAATGAGTTGCTCTGTTTCCTTCTTCTTTAACGGCCACCTCAACTGCTGGACAAGTTTTTTCGTTTTGGAGCCATCCTGAGAAACAAAACTCAATCGGGAGTTCAGATGCTCCAAATCCCTTAGGCACAGCGCCAAAGTTCCTTTGTGCGGCACGCAAATAGCGCTCAAGGTCGGCAGTGCGCTTTCGGTTCCGCTTTCTCTGCAATCTTCTTTTTGTGCTAGTAGCTCTAAACTTTTTAGAACAGCCTGCAGGCCTTCTATCTCCAGTTTGACTCTTGGTAATTCCAACTCTGAGGCATTTTTGAGTGCAGAAGAGTAGAAACTGACAGCACTGGCAGTTATGATAGCCACTTTCGCCAGCGTAACTATAGCTGCGGTGAAACTCACGAATTCCATGACGAATGCACTGTACTACACTCTCAGAATATTCTCCAGACAGTTCCCGGCGGAAACGACACCAATCCCCAAAACAACAATCTATGAGATGGCGGTGGTTAACATTAATCCTTAGATTTATAAATTTCAAGGTTCCTGTAGATCTGGTCCATTGGAATTTATACCACATATAATGCGGGAGGCTCTCTGGTAAAAGAAGTTCAAAGAAATCGAATAGGTATTCGTCAAAATCGCGGCTTAGCCGCCCTTCTCCTATTTCATTCCAATATAACTCATTAACGTGGCGTGCATTAAATGGCCACCATTCACTTGTTCCTGATAGATGGCCTCGAAAATAAGAAGGCAGCCAATTGGAAGTACGGGGATCAAATGCAATCATCCTGGATCAAAAACTCTTGATGGGGGGGGGGCAAGGCTATCGGGCAGTAACTGCGTTTAGGCACATTCTCTTCCCAGGTTAGGATGCAAGGCGAAGTCAGCGGCAGTCCAGACATATATTTGCCTTAACCCCTCGATCTTGTGAAATAAGTTCAGCCCGGAGTCCAGTACTTATTTATGCTCGTTAGGAGGTCTGTTAATTTGCGAACAACACCTCGCGTTGGCACTGGGCATTTCCAAAGGTGTCAGATGTGTCGGGAGAGGGTACCAATATATTCGTGTGGTCATATCGGGGACCCGGTGGTTCGGAAGTGCGAAGCAGCAAAAGAAACTGGAGCAACACAATGCCCACAAGACAAACGAGCCACACTTCCTCCCAGAAAGGAGCCTATGCTTTGTATCAGCTGCGATGCTACAGCCTCTGGTGCATCTTCACCATCAAGTGTCGGGTCAGATGACGAGGTTAGTTTCTGGCTTCAACATATAGGTTTTGAAACGTTGGCTAATCTTCTTGGCTAACAAGTCCTCTAATACCACTTCTTGAGTTCTGGAGTAGCGACGCCCTTCAAACAGAACCATGGCTTCAAAAGCAATCTATCATCACCACCATGGTCACACCAGTAATTCCTTGCTACCTACCTAGGTAGTTGGGATCTCAAGGTTAACTTTCGAGTCTCAGCAAGAGAATATATCAAATTGCAAGTTTCACGGATTTTTGCAGGGGAATTGTCCTTCGGTGGCATGAGAGAAATGCTAATGTGGAGGATTGAGAGACAAACACATAAAACATGGCATCACGTAATTTTGGCAAAGCTCGAAAAAAACTTCAATTCGTTAGGGCTTAGGGCATGGGGGTGGGGCTCATGGGCTAGTTAGGGCTTTATTCATTTGTTTGATTACTTGCCAGGCCTCTTCGCTTGTATTCTGATTTTTATTTTATTCTGCTTTATTAACTTATTTATTTTTCTTAAAAATGAAATTGTTGGCTAGTTACCTCTCTCCCTCCTTTTTGATTTTGGAATAAGGTGGTTTCGGCCATTAAACCAAGTTTTCAAACTAAATCTTTTTCGCGTCTGTTGACCCTTGTGGGATGCAACTCTGTGAAATACCCAGGGATAGGTGCAGTACGTAACCAACCCTGCCTTGGTTCGTAAGAATGTGACAGAAAAAAGGCTGCCCCGGGCGTTCTTATCGGAAAATCGTGGTCATGTTGGCCCTTCAGCGACGAGTGGAAAAGCTGCACGATAGTCATAATGATCTGTAGGAGCCCACGAATAGATCCTGAACAGGTGGACGGGTGGAAAGGGGTTCGTTACAATTATTACTGGCTCCACACCCCCCCGGTTCCAAGGCAAAAAAAGAATTTCGGTGCCAGAAAGTGGACGGTGCAAGTTTTTTGTTGCAGACTGGGGGGGTGATTGATTATCATTGGTGAACGATCAGCCTCTGCTGCAAAGAGCCTTTCACCACTGGTTACCACATGCCAATGAAACGGATAAGCGCATTACGATGCCAAATCAATCACGATCCATCCTTGTGTGCCCCACACTTCTCCTCCCTGCCTGGAGCACAGGCAATTTCCGCAGTGGGCGAAATCTCTCATGTCGCATCATCTGCGCGACATTTCAATTTCAATCTCGTTCCATGCAGCCGCTGGGCGTCGGAAGGATTTTCAGGCTTTGAGGGGGGGCCTGGGCCAGCATATCAATCTCGTTTGTCAAACAGCATGGATGAGGCTGCCCTGGCCAGCTTTCCGGGCATCAATGTGCGCGCCTCCCCATCCTTTCTTCATGCTTCGGCTCCTTCTCCATCAACCAACCACAAGAGAATTGGAAATGATTAATCATATATATTTATATCCGTTGGAGTCACTAAGAAGTCCCTAGCGTAAACAGTGATGCCTTCTACTCCCCCAAACATGGAGACAGCAAGTGGCGCCATCGGATCTTGCGACGCACGGGTTCTACTTAGATTTAACTCTGGCCACATTCCTGGAGACTCCATGAGGAGAGACACAACGCTAGTCAATGCGTTCTTCAAGGAAATGGTTGGGCGAAAATATGATGAGAGCTACGATTATGTCCATTTACCAGGCAACATTGCTCTACCGAGTACCAAATGTTGGATGGTTATAGATTTGTTAGTTCCGCAAAGAACGACTTTGGACAACGTTCCCATATTTTGCTACCGGGTGGTGAGAAACCAGGATGGATCCTCCCTGTATGAACCATTATCTATTTAAAATTTAAAGTATGTCAAAATCCTAACCTTTGCAGCCGCTTTCAGCGCGTAAATTTTATCGGTGCGCGAAAGCACAGCAGCATCTACCCTTGGGGACGTTACTACGGTACGTAGATATTTTTTCTGCCAGTATTCTATGTATCACGAACAGGGACGTTGTTAACGTGGAGAGAGAAAAAAAAAGGTTCCGATACATCCGACGACGAAGAGGAGGATGACGGTGGTGCTAATTTACACGCAGCACTCCAGTCCACCGGTGGAAGCCAGCCCGATGAACCGCTTAAAACGACTCGGCCGACCAACGAAACAGATCCCATTCAAAGTCTTCAGCCTATTCAGCCTATCGATGATAGCCACCCTGCTAAAGAACATGAGCTCACCGTTGAGAAAAATGGCACAAAAGAACTTGAGCGAACCAAAACAGCCCATACGGATGATCCGACTCATGAGTGCAAGAAGGAACAAGGCGCCGAACCGAAAGGTGGCAATTTGCGAACTGGCTCCAGGTCTCTGAATGGAGAACATTTGGACCGTGAAGGTATTCATCCTACAACGAATACAGATATATCTGTTTGGGAGATTCAACGGCAGCTAGTAGGTACGGCGCGTAATCCAACAGATGGATCTCAAGAACAATCGATGGATCCGAAAGCTTCTACCTTGCAAGTGGAAGATCCTCCTAGACAACCCCAGAATCCCATCAAGAAGCCGCTGGAACAACCAATAACTCAGTCGACGAAAGAATCGATCGATGCGGACAATTCCTTCTCTGAGAAGCCCAAGCCAAGCTTGTGGTCGTGGTTTTGGAAACGGGCCCGGCGCCTCTATGATTTCATGAAAGGTCTACGGTCCCTGAGGGGTTTCCGGGCGTCAATTCGATAAGCTTACTTCACAGGGTTATGTCAAACCCAAGCTAATGACCACGTAAAACCTGCTCAAAAAAAAAAAAAAAAAAAAAAAAAAGCCCATTATATTCGCTTTATTTTAATTACTTTTGCGACACAGGGGAGAATTCGGCTCTCTTTTGTTGCCTGCGCAGAAGGAAAGCGCTTATCCAATAATTGACCTTTTCGGCAACTGGTGTGGGGGTTTGACCACGATCCAGCGGACCCACAGCGCTACAGTCAGGGTACAACTATACATACAAGCTTTTCAGACAAGTTGGGGGCGGGGAAGAGCCTGAAGATTGGCGTGTTTTTAAACTCTTTCATTACTTCATAGTATCTCTCTTCCTTCTTTTGAGGAATTTTTTCATATTGACTTTCTTTATTATCATGGCTCTTAATATCACTGTCATATTTATAAGTATTTTTCACTCGTTTGTCATGTTATGTTTCAGGAATATTCATCATTTTCATCAAATTATTTTTTTCATTCATCCGTCATTCATTCATTTTCTTAAATTGTTGAAATACTCATGTCTGTCAAAAAATTGTGGGTCCTGGAATAAAATATTTTTTATTTGCTCTCAAGTGTCGGGCATGTTATATAACAAGTGGTGATCATCTGTTTATTTATCAACCAAGTTTCAAAGGACTTCAGCAACAATAGAACCCCCAAATCACATCACAGATACCACAGAAACTGCGGTTACAAGGCCTGCCGCACCTCACTCTATGCTAGAACGGCGTGTATTAACAAGGGCTCCATCTGCTTGATTTTTTTGTGTGTTTTTTTGGGATCTGGACTCGACGGCGGCGACAAGATCGGCATCTTGCAAAAGGCAACGTTTCGATAAACCTCCAGATATCATCGATTTTAATTGGACTGGCCCCTTGCGGGACATCAGCAACTTAGCGATGCCCTGAAAACGTCTGCGTGAAGGTCGTAGAACTCATTTCGTTCATGTATTGTATTTAAAGTTGGGAGCAAATCTTGGTTAACTCCGGGGTCAGGCCAGGGAATTAGTTAGGGCGGTTCCGTAAAATGTTGAGACTAATCCTAGTCTAGAATCACTAGCACATCATATCCACGGGTGTCCCGTCCCCAGGACAACGTGTACAAGATTAGATCTCATCCTGTCAATTACATGTCTCCATCGTGCTCCTGGGGTGAGCCGTGATTGTGTTTTACCAAGGCAGTCATTGAACTGCAGAATTTTTTTCAGATCATGTGAAGCGTTGTGGGCTTACCGTCCGTTGCTATAACAGAAAATCTCACCTACGGAGTTTACACCTGGTGAGATTCCGTTGCATCAGAGCACCGCTGTCGGTCAAGAGCTGATAGTGACTCGCCGTGGAGCAACGCACCGTGGATACCTTTTGTGATCTGCAGGCGAATCTGATGTGTCTCTGCTAAAGAGATAGACGACGGTTATCGAAAATGCTCCCGGCTTTTTTAACTACGTTTTCAATGTCACAGTGTTTTGCCCCATGGGATGTTACGACATTCAGACCAACTAAAACAAGACGAGACTATTAATAAAAATGGAGCTATTCAAGGCCGGTTGCCCGTACGTCCTTCCCTTATACCAAGGGGTTTCGTTCTTATTTTAAGCGTTAGTAGAATATATTGGGCAGTTCTTACTATCAAAATCGTGGCCTCCCAGGGCTCCCAGGGGTATTTTGGACGCTAGCTTACCTCTTATCAAACAAGGTAAATTTAATAATCAGCCCAGAAAAGTTCGCATCGCTCTCCCAGCTTTCTCACCTTCGCCCCGCAAAGTGGCGTTTGCCGGGGGAAGGGCGACGTTGGAGCGATGCATGTTGCTAACTACTAGTACTATCTACAGCAGCTGGTCAGAGAGCCCGCCAACCGATGATTCAGTGACCATTGGGATGATGGGAGCAACCATTGAGGCAGCATGAAATCTGGTTTCCCTAACGTTTTGGACACTTTTCGAGAACTAAACAGTTAATCCTTCATTCTTCACTCTTCACTCTTCACAAGCGGCTGTCAATCTGGAAGGGAAAACACGTGATTCTCGGGCCGATCTCAGAGGCATTTGGGCCCATTTAAGGTTCTTTCTCCCTCGCGGATCATTTATTTTTTTATGCTTTTCTTTTCTTTTCTTTTCTTTTCTTTCTGTCCCTTACATTCTATTTATTGTCGACTAGTGACCACAGACAACTTGACACGCAGAATAATATATGATGGCCATTGCCCTTTTCCGAGCTCCGCAAAATGAGGCTGTACCCCTTTTTGTTTTGTGATATCGGATATCCATGGATTCTTGGCTGGATCTGAGTTTGCCCTTTAACCGATGGCTCTCAGGGGAACCAATCAGATTCCCTGACAGCGCAACGTTCCATGCCAACCCTCCAAGCGCATTCAATATGAAGGATTTCACCGCCAGCCAAAGCGTTTCGGAACTTGCATATACGACGTGGGCAACGCGGGACATCGTCGTCAAATTATTATTGTTATATCACTGTAGTATCTTTCAGAACTGGGAGATTGGGTGGAGAATGGTGGAAGAGCTGCCATCGCGCTTCATCGACTTGCCCCCTGCTGCGGCCAATTATGGAACAATTCATCCTACATGGCTTCTCTACTTCTTTACATGAGAAGAGAAGAACAATGCTCGTACAATGCCCGAGAAAAATTCGGTTGGGTGAAATGAAGGCTCTGCTCTATGGGGGTATATCCAATCCAAACTGCCCAATCTCACGTTTTATCATTCTGGGACCGGATCCCAATCACTGAAACCCCAAGCTAACACACTCGCTACCCCCGATGAGGCAGATGGACATGTGGATTTTCTTCGTATTTGAAAGCACTACCTTTGCTCGATAGTCCACAGAGAGAGCGAAAGCAAGCGGACGTGCTAATAATAGCTACCAAAACTATTTGGAAACCCAATGCGTTTCCACTTATGGGTACACTAGGAACCCTTTAGCACACTTTCGGTATCTTCACATCGTGCCTGGCAGCACACAAACACGATGGTCCCGGGAAAGTACTTTCCCAAGGTTTTAACAAGGCTGATCGAAATCAAGCTGTCCCGAGCTTGTTTCCATCTAACTGGTCTGCCTTATTCCTCGGGGAATAAATGTTTGGCCAGTCAGGGCCCAGGGGTTAGCCACGATCATGCTTAAATGCCCCTTTTCAAAGATCCAAGTGAGCGACAGTTTTTCTCCGCTCCCCGCTATAACTGTTAGTTCCTTTTGTCTTTCTGGCTTTTCATCCCATTATACCCTTGCACTATTCGTATTGCGGGTGATACAGCCTCTCTCTGTTGGATCCCGTTTCCCAAGATCAGGCATCATGGAAAATCCGGAAGATAAAAGGAGAGACTCTTGGAGTCACCAATATATAAATGACCAGCCGTTCTTTCATGAGCTACGGATAACCGAACCCCCCCCAATCCACTCCACAGAGCATAGGGCATCAATTTCCTTGTCATCATGGAGACAAGGAAATCCAGGATGCGTTTCTCTGCCGCTTTGATTTTCCCCTTCCTTTTCTACACCTTGTGCATGATTGCGCCAGTTGTTGCAGAATATACCCAGGAATATGACGAACTCCTCCCCCTCCATATGGCAGATTTCATGCCGGAATCTGGCCTGGCCAAAAGAGCAAATGACTTCACTCAATTGGACCCAAGACCGATAGAGACAATTCTATGGGGAAGCAAAGTACAACGTATGTTTGCAATTCTCGGTGAACTATATCAATGCTAATGTTGGCTTAGATGGCACCTCTTTCGCCATGGCCAACATGACAATGTACACAGACAACGGCGAACTTATCATCTCGGTTGAACGCTTCAGGCCCATGTTGAAATCGCTTCAGTGCGGAAGCAAAATGGTACTAGCCTTTACTTCCAAGGAGAATTTTGAGTACGCCATCCGAGCGTGGAAATGGGTGAACGAGGACGAAACCCATAAATTCATATTGATCGCCGACGATCCAGGCTGCGGTCCTGATGACGAGCGAGTACCATACTTAATTCACGATGCGGACTACGACGAGGAGAATTTCATTGCGTATCTCTATGGCGAGGAAAAGAAATGGGAAGAAGTTGCGCATACTTTTGACCTCGAGTATGGTAGCGCTGATGTCCCAGATCCATCTCAATCGCTTCACAAACGCCTTGGAGACTGGGGCTTTTCGAAAAAAGTTAACCTCCCCATCAAAAAGAGCTTCAATGGTAATATTTTTAATCTCAAAGATCCAGTAGGATCTATGAGACTGGACTGCGTTGACTGTGGCACATCCGGTCGTTTCCAAGCTCAGCTGAAAATCAAGGTCAAGTGGCTTAAACCGAAGGAAGTCTCCTTAACCATTTCTCCAGACGACATTCGAGGAGACCTAGGACTCAAACTCACCACCAAGAGAAACATTCCCAAAAGATATTCCTTGAGTCAATCCAAAAAGCTCTTTACGGTTCCTGTCTGGGGAACCAAGATTAAGGGAATTGGTGAAGTTGGTTTTATGTTCAAACTTTCCATCGGTGTTTCGACAGATAGCCACAAGGGAGATGCCAAAATGAAATTTGGTGCTGTAGCAAAGCTCAAGAACTCCGCCATTGCTAAGGTCAATCTCGCAAAAGCTTCCGATCAGAAATTTTCCGGCTGGGCGCCCAGTTTCTCCACGAAGCCATTTGATTTGGACACGAAGTTTAAGGGTGATGTTAATGTATATTTGCAATGGACGATTGGGCCGTCTCTCAAAATTTTCAAGAAAGGGGTGGAGGCTGTTCTTTTGGCCAAATTACCTCAGTTTGCGACTACTATCGATTCGTATAATAGCAAAGGCTCAACATGTGCAAAGAGGAACAAAGAGGGTATCAGCATCGACACGTACGCCGGTGGTGCCCTCACAATCCGCGCCGGAACGAGTGGCGACACAGCCATTACAGCCGATTTGAACGATGTGCCCCTTGTTAACTTCAAGAGGGGGATAGATATGGATGATGAGCAGGGGCTGGAGAGCATAGACGCTCCACGCCTACCAGCGGTTAAACAGAAGATGGAGAGGCGGGATTTGGTTCACGGATCTTATCTGAGTCCTTGGGAAGGTATGCAACCAAACGGACTGGTAACAGATCTTGCGAAGAGAGGTCCAACAGACCTTGGAGCGCGGGACCTCGGCATGCGAATCCAATTTGTTATCTACGTAAGTCTTCACTACCCTGCCCAACTACCCACAATATGTTCTTTTGTTTTTATTCCTGACGAGTCTTTTCCCCACAGGCTCCCAAGGGTTGGCATATATTCGGAACTTGTCTCAACGCCAAGCCAAAGTCTAAACCAAAGCCCAAACCCAAGCCGAAACCAAAACCAACGCCAAAGCCGAAGCCCAAGCCCAAGCCGAAGGACAAACCGAAGCCGAAGCCTAAGCCGAGCGACAAGCCCAAGCCGAAGCCAAAGCCCAAGCCCAAGCCAGGCGATAAACCCAACAACAAAAAGGCAAGAAAATGCAAAGTGACCGCCGACGGTGTCAGGCATAGAGAGTGTCCCAGCACTAGCAAGAAGTGTATCGCGCACGGGCAATACCCCATTGGAACCAAGGTGTATCTGAGCTGCAAGGGCAAGGGGAAAAAGATCCATGGCAATAGGTATGAATCCTCTTCTTTCCCCCCACCCACCAACTTAACCTTCGTTTCTTGCTCTATTTCACATTCCTTTTCATCAAGCCTACCTCGTATACATTTATCTTGAAATTTAGGTACATAAGACTAACGTGGCTGTCGTACCTTTAGTTGGTGGGGTAAAACCAAAGAGAAACACTGGATCTCACTTTATTATGTGGAGAAATCTTGCAGAGGTATGGAAAACCACTCCATTTCTTATTTTGCTGCTTCCGCTAACGAATGAACCCGTAGATAAACTCCCTACATGTTAAATGGGTTCACTTCCTAGGCATTCACTTTTAAAACGATGTGCAAGAAAACAAATTAAGTGGGCGGGATGAACACGGTAAATGTTAATTTGAGGTAATCAAACCAAACATAACAGCGCTAGTCTTTTTTACTTTTTATGTGTACATACTGTATTTTACCTTCTTTTCACTCCTTAACTAACCTTGACTATGAATCGGATGATTGTTATTTCCCCCTTTTGAACTTGGGAATATACCAGCTATGTCTAAAATGAGTTATTTTTCAACTTCTTTATTTCTAACCACATTCTGTTTGATCCTGAGAATGCGTGTGATCTAGAACGTAAAAGCTAAATTCATCGTGGGTTTCGAACCAATGTCTTGAAATATTTTCTTTCCAGCAACCTGGCACGAAGGTAAGAGCGAGGACAAACGATAACTAGCCTGATAGCTGTGAATCAGGGGACGTAGAATGATTGCGAACCCCCGGGGTATAAGACCATTGAACTAAAAATTAAAAATAAAGCGAGAATAGAACACCTTTGCCATGTATGTACAGTAGTACATTACATGTGTTTAAAATAGGAACCAAACCCAGCGGGCCGTTCCTCACCCTGCCAACAGCACGAATTACACACGTTAAAACACATTTAAAAATATTTCCTCCCCTTCTTCAGCCTCCCAATCGGCGTATCTCCCTCCGCCACAAAGGAAATATGTCCGACCTGTTCGGCAGACCGCACATCGCCCAGAATCACCTTTACATCTTTCAACAGGCGCGTCCGCACCAACCCATCATGGAATGAGCCCGCGGACACCGGCGCGTGTGGGTTATCCCGTGTATACGACGAGACAAAACCCAGGATATCCGGCGCAAGTGTGATGCGTTTTAGAACGACACTAGCCAGTGCCAGAACCTGTAGCACGAGGCATATGATGAGGAACACGGCGAACCACGCGCGGTCACACTTGTACACTTCGCCAATGTATCTGACGCCGTTTGCTTCCACGGGCACGAAACAATACCATGGGGGTCGCTCAGAGGAACAGTTGCCCAATGCTTCATACGTGGCTGGGTCGGTCGGGAGGGATGTCCCGCGGTAGATCGTCGCGAAGCTGGCTTGCCAGAAGGAGTTCAGCGCTGTTTCCAGGCGTGCAGAGAGGACCTTTGGGTCCAGTTTCCACAAGTCCATGTCGATTCTGCCGCCCCGGAAGAGTAGGGAGGTGTCGTTCATCCAGCGCTCGGTGAGGGTGGCGGAGTAGAGATAATTTGTCGATTTTTCGCGGTCAGCCGCCTTAGGGAGGAAATTTAAGGTGAAATTTATGAAATGGTTTAGACCTTCGTAATTCTCTACTCGCTGAGATGGCCGCATGGCTTGGACTCGACAGGACTCAGATTTGCATTCGACTCGTGAATCGACGGCTAAGTTGCCGAGGGTGCAGTTCGACAATCCCCATGTGTGATTACCGTTCCACTTAGTCCTTGATCCGAACAGGAATTTGGCGCGGGAGGATGTGTCGCCGCCAACCTCGTCGGTCATTGTTGGAAGTTTCTCGGCGAGGTGAACGAGCATCGAGTGTCCAGGCCCGCTGCTCCCGTTGACCATATTATATGACAGAGCAGCGAGATCTTCCTTTTCCGCGCGGATATTGTTGGCGCACTGGACGTCAAAGTGATGTGATGTTATTGTGAACGTCATGTTACCTTGAGACATGGGCCTTCCGACGGGAAGACCTAGGAGGGAGGTAAATTCTACAGTAGAATTCCAGTCTACTGTCCGCCAATCGCTGGCGTTCTCACCAACCTTCAACGAATTTATATCTGGGATTTTGACGTTCCCCCAAAGATCCATGCCCGTTCCTGCAGTGGTTTCAGAGCCCATCAACGACGATGTGTAGAGGGAGGTAACCAGATCTCCTGCGGTTTGTATGGCACTAGTGCCTTGCAGCGAGGTATCGCGAATCGAAAGGGGAGATAAATACCAGTTGGTGGCATTAAAAGGAACCGACTGTAACGAAGTGCTCAGGAGACGCAGTCCAGCCTGCCCCCCAACGGGAGACAGCGCCCAGACTGACATAATAACCAACCCAATATATCCAAAATCTCTAAGTAACATCTGCCTCTCAAAAGCAGAAAAGAAGGAGTTGCTTCCAATTAGCTGTTCCAGCGTCTATTGATAAAAGTTTGTCAGCATAGGTCGGGTTCTAGGATCAAAATATAGGCATGCCATACCCCTAGCCTAATTCCTCTCTCCGCCCTAAAAGTACCATATATTCGGAAAAAATAGCCCACCAGGGCCGCGAAAATAATCGGGAAAATCGTGGGAATCAATGTCGTGGCCTCTCTAATTTGATCGCCACGTTTGCTCCTCAGGTCCCCGTCCAGCGAAGCTGCTAAAATGCCAATTACTGTTTCTCATTGTCAGCAAAGTCAAGAAGAGGCAAAAGTTGAAAAACAGGAACGTCGGAAGAGTAGACATCTTTTGATATGTAGCATTCCCGAGTTCAGATCAGTAAACAATACGAACCGATGAAAGTTATTGGAAGAATGGCCAAACAAAAATCCCATATCGAGCTCATTACCACATAGCCCGGCGCTCTACTAAGCGTCACGGCATTTTGGCTCGATACCGGGTTTCCTCCTGCCAACAGGGGGTTAAAAGACGTTCGCGATCCATGATCTGGATTTGTGTGTGTGTTAATTGCACTTAGCTCAAGGTTGCTGTCCCCGGGCGTTGGAGGCGAACTGGAGTTGATAAGGTGTCTATATGATGACATTTCGGATTCACCACCACGGAAGTTATCCAGCTTGCTTTTAACTCCGGCATAGAATCTACTACGGGCAATGCACCTGTTTACGTAGCAGTATACAGGACAAACAAGCAACGTCAGAATAATTGTTATTGTGCTTGGAAACAACCTCCCAGGCGGGCAACACGCTAGTTTAATATTTATAGGAGGGGCCTAAGCGGGACATGGTCCGTCGCATCACTTGCAAAAGAGTCTAAAAAATTAAAGGAAAGATTTCCGTTGAGTTGTGGAAGGGTTTCAAATGCCACGCCATGGACTTAACTAGGCGTCGTTTGAGCTCAAGGCTAAGGGATTGACCAGCCTAAACCAGCCTCCCCACGCATAGATCCGTGCTAATCAAATCAGGTTCATGCATGGAACGCGGCGAACGATTGGCGTTTGTTAGTCGTCTGGGCCGCGCTGAATATTCTGCTGAACATTTCACGCCAATCAGTGGGAGAATAGCAGCTGAGCAAATAGCCCAAGGTTCTTCCTGCAGAAAAGGCTGCGCTGGCATACAATTTTAGTTGGAGTTTTGAAGAATTGGTTATTGACTATTTTTTTTTTTCGGTCGGGTAAAACATGTCCATCGGTGACCGGGCAGTTCTCCATTTTCTTTTGCTTGGGTGTCTTTGCTTGGGGTGTGTGTTTGAGCAATCTCCACATATATTTGAGGTGTATTATATGAACTAAGGCTGTTTTTAGTATATATTGAACTTTACAAAGCTAGAATCATTAAACTTTTTATATTGCATTAACTTTTTTGTTGCTAAGAAATTAAATATCCGGAAATGCCGGTGAAGAAATAAATGTAAAGGAAACAAAATAATATTCCCGTTTTTCTTCTTCATGTAGTTGTTCTTGTTCTTTCTTAGATGGTTCTACTCTATATTACTTTTATATTAATTATAAAAAATCTCTGCGTATATTGTAGTGAAATTCAAGTGTCTCCGTTTTACTGTAGGGATGCTAAAAATACATCAAAAACCCCACACATTCAGTCTCCAAGGGCAGCTCCCAGTTTATTAATAATCCCTTTCTTAATCATTTAACCTTAAAAACAAATGAGATTGAAATTTGACTTTGCTCCCGGCTTGTTCTAGGCATGTTAGCACATACATCAGCATCGACTATTCTCGTCTATTATTATATTTTCAATTTTGCATTAAGAATGTCTATTTCTTACAGTTCTCACCTCAAAATACTAGGTCATTCTAACATGTTAGCGTGCAGCGCGTTGCGCCAGCTCCAATGGCAATGCACCAATTTGGGAACCAAGAGCACTATCCAAAAAATCAAATATCGAAAACAAAATACCGAGGAGTAACAATCTGGAGGCTTTAAATTAAACGAAATTTTGCTGCTTTCAAGAGCCAGAAAAACATACATGGGAGAGAGAAAAAGATACGGAAAAATGATTAATAGGCTCTGTCATAATTTATCAGCAGAATCGTCTCTTGACCCCTGGAAACCAAACGAAAAAAACAAGCCAAGCGCTCCTCTCTCTGATATATCTAAACAATAAATCTGAAATCAACAATATATATACCCCTAAAAGCCAAAACCGAAGGACAGGGGCAGCCCGCTACGTATGATAAAAGAACTAAAACCCTCAAACGAAGCGCTCAACAAGGCACTCAATCGCAAACGCCTGGCATCTCCACAACCCATAATTCAAAAGCCTTACGCATAGCCAATACAGGTGATAGCTCTAAAAACAGCCCGTCACCTGCCACGGGCTTGTATAGAAAATTAGCTGACACTAAGTTATACACATACTAAGTGTCATTCTACGGAGGTGCAAACGTCCACCCGCCATTCCTCTTCAGCCGCTCCCGCTCCGCCATATCCCATTTAATCTCATCTTGAGTCAACCCATCCGGACCACTCCAATTAGCACTACTAGTCCGATCGCGGAACCGCTTGAACCTGTCCTTGTTATCCTTGAAGATATCTTCCATGTGCAACGGTGCAGAGGGGCCGAACACCTGCTCCCCATCCTTGCCTTCCTGGCTAATGAGGATGTTATTTAGGTTTTCCGGTTTGGCCCAATCGGGAACGTTGTAGGGCTCTGCATCCGAATCTTCATCTTCGCTGTCTGTAAGAATTTCGGGGAGCTTTATGCTATCACCGTTCGGGTAGGCGGGAGAGGATTTGAGGATTTTCTGCGAACCTTGCGCAGGGGTTTTGTGAATGGTAGGATGGGGTGGGTTTAAGTTGTCAGCGAAGGGGATTTTGCCATTGGCAAATTTAGACATTTCCAAGGGGTGGCCGTTCCGATGCGGTTGCGATTGCATGGGCGCTGCAGGCTGGAAATGGCGGGGAGCTGGAGGGTTCTTGAAAATTGACGGGCCGGCCTGGTGGTGGGCTGGCGGGGGCTGCATTGTCGAATAGGCGTGGTTGTACATTTGCTGCTTAGGAGCCTCCTGTGTGATGTTAGAACATTCGACATTTTGGGGGACGAGAAGACATACCTTGCGAACATTGGACTGGCGTATTGGAGGTGCCATCGCTGATCGAACTGGTGGTTCAGCAACTGCAATCTCATCATCTGTCTTTCGCCGTTTGCCATCCGCCTGGTGCACGGCGCTTCCTATTTTCCCAGCAACAGGACGCCCTGAACTTTCATCCTCAAGAGCTCTCTTTGGAGGTTTGGCTGGATTTGGAGGCGGATAGTTCACTGGACGAGCTTGCCCCTGTATACTATTCAATCTCGAAGGTCTGGAGGATGGTAGGTCATTTCGCTGAGATCCATGCAACCCAGCCTTCTCTTGGTGAAGAATAGAACCCTTTAAATTCCTTCAGTTAGGAATGATGTAATCTGGGAACAATGGGGGTTAAAAACCTACCAGATCATTCGTAGGCGTTGGTTGCTGACTGCGCTGCTGCTCTAATTTTCTTGCATTTTCTAATCGTCTCTTTTCGATTGCTTGCTTGTGGGCAAGTTTCTTGGGGTCGTCTGTTACCGACCGTTCCCGTTCTCGTCGTTCAGCCTCAGCACGGCTGGCCTGCTCTTGTCTGCGTGTCTCTTCCTGTCGACGCGATTCTTCCAGTTGAGCTGCCCGCTTCCGTTCGACTTCTCGACGCTGTTCTAGCTTCCGCTGAGCTTCACGCTGCTCCTGTCGATCTCAGTTAGTGCTAACCGCGGACTAAAAGTGTGCAAGGTATTTACCTCTTTTTTCTTCTCGGCGGCCTGTGCAGCCTTTGATTTCGAACTCGTCGTAGAGGTGGCACTTTTGAAGCTACTAGTAGATGAATTTGTCTGCATTGATAATTTGCTTCCCTTTTTGTTTGCAGCTGGTGCCGGTGCCTTAGGTGCTGGAGGCGGATTCGGGGCCGGTTCCTGGATACTGGACGAGAGAGATGAATTGGATAAGGGGATACGTTGTGATAGAGTTCCAACGCGAATAGACACCGGCTGAGGTTTTGGCTTCTGGATTTCTCTTGTGGGTCTAACAGGGCGACGGAGCTCATTCTGTTTAGGTTGATGTTGAGGTTTCGCAGGAACTGCAAATTTGTGCTCCGTTTCTCGGCTTTGTTCAGGTTCACGTACAGATTGTTGCGTTGGCGGTCTCCTGGGGCTAGATCTTGTCGCAGGGGTTTCTGAGGCCGCTGCGGTCCCTGCCGATTTGGGGGGTGGAGGGTGTTCTGGTGGGGCATTGAGTATAGTTGGTTTTTGCCTTGCCTGCTCACGAGTTTTTTGTAATTGTTCTTCCATTCGCTGTATGTCCTGACGCTCTTTCTCTTTTCGTTTCTCTTCCCTCTCTGTCGAACTCCTGGTTCGTCGTCCTTCCTGTAATACAGGGCTTTGAATGGTAGCAGGTTGAGGTCCTTGGGAGAACATTTCTTGAAGGTTTGGGTAGAGACCGGCATGCGAACGTGTAGGCGAAGAAGACAAGGCCTCCATTTTTGCGGCTGCAGAGACACTGCCCGTACTTGTAAATAAGCCTTTGGCAGTTTTCATGATCGACTGCAATCTGGATTTGGAGGCACTCAGAGGGCCATCATCCCTTCTTGGGGAAGAAACAGGCGTCACAGTTTCCCGGTTGGACGTGGTTTTGTGATGGCTTATGGTATTTGCTCTCGGGGAAGTAATTATCGAAGTTGAGGCTGACTTTGCATGGAAAGCACCAGTGCCGCCAAACGGCTTGGCCGCTGGAGAACGCCTCTCTGGCGATCGACTGTACATAATCCTAGATATCCGGTCCTCTTGATTTCCAACCCGACGAAGTTGCTGGGGGGATTCGGCAGTCGCTTCTCTCGCAAAGCGGGGCTGCTGGAAATGTTGTGGAGACCTAGTTGGTGCTGTTCGGCTATCATATGTTTGAGCTTCCACGGGAGATGGTTTCCGTGGTTTATCGGCAGCAGGTTCAACTTGCGACGACAGCTCGGGATATTGAACTTGCGAAGTAGGATTGGACGCAGGGGCTGGAATTGATTTGGTACTCCTTGATGGCTGAGACTTGCCAAGCATATTAATCTTCTCGTGGAGCAGCTGTGTAGATGATTTATTATAAAGAGTCGCACCCTTCGTGGTAAGCTCGGATTCCTCACGCAGAGGAGCAGGAGCACATTCTTCAACAGGTTTCGTATTATCTTCAACATTCCCTTGTTCGGTATGTTCTTCGGGTAAAATTTGGGTTATTCTTGCGCCTCCAGTTTGGCGTCCATAATACCCACCCTGGATTGATTTGGAGGGGTCGATATGGCTGATCCTCGACATCCTATGCCCCCCAATGCTTCGTTTTGTTGTTAACGGCTCCCGAGCTGGTAGAGACGCAAAGCTCAAACTACTTTTACGGATGGGAGGCCGGTCAGGAGTTGAGCCATCGGAAGGAGATCCAATGTCGTCAAAATGATGATCGAGCGTAGCATCGTGCTCATGAGTTTCCAATTCGATTGCGTTGACCTTTTCAGGCGGTGTGGAATCAAATCTTCCTGGTATTCGAACTGGTTCCTGTAGAGGCTCAGGACGTGGGGTTGCGGCTTGTTTAGGGGCGGCAATCGGAGTCGATTCATATTCATCAATATCCATGGGCTCCACTGTGCTCTCCTTACTGGGCGCGATTTCTCTTGCGGAGTGAAAAGAAGCATCAGTTGTGCGTCGATCAACAGACGGGCTAAGATCATTACGATCACGGGGAATAACAATGGTCGAGTCTTCAAATGGTTGAGTAGCTGTTTCTACGTGTTCTGGTTCTCGTGCAGCCCATTGTGTCGTTGGATTTGGTTCTGGCTCCGGCTCTCGCGCTGGTTCTGATTCTGGCTCTGGTTCTGGTTCTGGTTCTTGTTCTTGTTCATGGTCTGGTGTTGGTTCTCGTCCTGGCTCTGGCAACGATTTTGTTTCCGGCTCTGTCTCTTTCTGTGTTTCCGAGTATACTAGATCCATTTCATCATCCTCATCGGGCATGCCGTGATATCCGGAGTCAGTATTGTAAGTAGGTTTTGTCGTCTGGTGTTGAACTGGGGACGAGTATTTTGGCTGCTCTTTCGGGGACGGCTTGGGGGCCAATTTCGCGATTTCCTGATTAAATCGGCTAGGCGGCGCGGGGCTGTTTCTCACATTCTGTTGAGCGGCGAATATGTCGCTCAAGGGCTAGAAAGAGTCAACAATCGCGTATTATTAATAATAAACCACGATCCTCACGCAGGATGATGGAATTATATCGTGGTGAACTTACAACCCGAGTTTCTCGTGGGGTCTGATGTTTCCTAGCGGTCCTTGGAGTTTTTCCACGTAGTTTTCCTGGAGTCTTAAAAATCTCCGTTACGTTACTATCCGCATATATTAGCTACTATGCGCCCAATTATTTATTGCCAACCCGCTATAAATCAGTACATGTAAGGGGGCTGGAAGAAAATTGGTCGTACAATTGGTTCCGATTGAAGATCTCGGCCATGTGCTCATTCAGCCACTCCATCTCATGCTGCGCGGGATACTCGATTTCTTCCATCTCCTGGTCGACCAGCTGCTGGATATTATCCCTCTCTGCGGCGATCCAAGCAGACGAGCCCACGGCCCTCTGCGCTTTCGTGGCACCTATAGAAGCCATAATTGCGATGTAAACAACGCGACTTGAAGGGTTGATGAGGGACGCGTCCAGGGACCAAATATGGAGAGAGAAACGGGCTCAGCTAGACGAGAGAGCCTCTTGTCAATATCTTGTGGTCCGGAACTAACTGCAGCGGCATTGAGGACACATTGGGCGTCGTGGTGAGTGGGTATCGGTTGTCTATTGATGGTTGAAGTTGAGGTTGAATGTTGTAAGTTGTCGCCAAACAAGGAAAGTCCACCAAAACAATCCCCCCCGAGCTGACTAAACACGCTCACTAAGCCGCGGCATCACCTGACCACAACAACCCTACCTGCCAAGCCCCGAGCCCTAATTCCGTTTTGGGAAACTCTTCTTCGGCCCGAGATCAGCAACAAAAGCTAAACTAGTACTGAGTGGATGATGTATTGGTCTCTGGGAGTCCGCTCTTTGCTCTGAAATATTGACAGACGTGGGATCTGGAGCTCTTCCGACTGCTGCTCGGCCATCCTCCAGTATCCGCCAGGTATAACGTGATAGCCTCCGCCTAGGGCAGCTAATTCTTCTATCCAGCATTTTGTTCTGTCCGCTCATGGGGTCAAAACCAACTAGCCGGGCTCGATCTCGGAACCTGCCCGAGTCAGCATTTTGTTATCTATCAGATTATTTTTATTTAATCGACTGAGTCGCTACTTTTATTGATATTGAAATCCTTCACACTGTTCACATTGCTCCTGTTATAGGATTGCTATGAAACAAGCTCCCGACTTAAATAATAAAGGAGCACGGCAACTTCCCTTGAACCAACCAACCAATTAGCTGACCCATTGGAACTTTGTTAACTATTTTCTCCTTTCTCTACTCTTTTCTAATAAGTACCTTTGAGCCCATCAACCACCATGGCCTCGCGCCTCATCTGCCGCTCGCTCCTGAGCTGCTCCCGTCGCCAAGCTCCCAGGACAAAAATAGCCGTGGGTCGGCAATGCCTACAAGAACGATCATTCTCTGCCTCCCCATCAAGTAGAATAATGGAACTCAGCTGCTTCTCGCAAAACCAGCTGATGGTCCGGGATGCCATAGCAAAGATCTGCTCTAACTTTTCTGATGTGTGTGGTTTCTCATTTTTCTTGGTATTTGTCGTTTGGTCAACAGATATATGTATATATATATATGTATAGATGGGGATCTCTCTTGATATGTCTAGCAACGGAGCTGGATTGACACAAATATTTGTAGGAGTACTGGGCTGAGCGCGATGAAACGGGAACATACCCCCATGAGCTGCATGCGGCATTGGCCAAAGATGGCTGGATTGGAATTGCTCTCCCTGAGGAGCTGGGAGGAGCTGGACTTGGCATATCAGAAGCAACGATGATGTTACAGACAATTGCGCAGTATGCTCTTTTGCAATTCGGGTTTGACCTTTTTGGCAAAAATCGCTAACCAGGTACAAATAGGAGCGGTGCTGGTCTTGCTGGCGCACAATCAATCCATGCCAATGTTTACGCTACTCAGGTATGCATATACCATGTACCGGGGAATTTACATTCCTCTTTGGCCGGCTGGTAATGTTAACATAACCGCAAATATCTAGCCCGTTGCCAAGTTCGCTACGGAAGAACAAAGACAGCGGATGTTGCCCAAGTTGATAGCTGGGGATTACAGAGTTTGTTTTGGAGTGTAAGACACCAGTCCGTGCCTGACAAGATATCTTATCGGATTTACAGTCTGACCAAGAGATAAACCAGCACGGAACCAAACACGGGACTCGACACTCTGAAACTCCGTACTGAGGCCATCAAGGACGGAGACTCGTACAGGGTATCCGGACAGAAAATGTAAATCAACATACCATTGCGCTAGTAACCCAATCCCCCAAAAACTAATTTCCACCCTCTCCAGTTGGATATCCTCCGCCCAAGTCGCCAGGCGAATGGTCCTCCTCGCTCGCACTACGCCGCTCGAGGAAGTCAAGAAGCCATCCGAGGGCCTCTCTCTATTCTTCATCGATTTCGACAAGCACGCGCCCGGCCTGGACCTGCGCACGATTAAGAAGATGGGCGGCCGCGCCGTTGACGCGAACGAGGTCTTCTTCGACAACTACCACATCCCCGCGGACACACTCATCGGCAATGAAGGGGATGGATTTAAAATCGTAAGCCCTGGCCCTAACCCCCAAAACTCCCTCTTCCCCTCCCCCACCCCGGGCCACATAAAAACAAAAAGTGTATACCGCTATATCACCTCCTAACCAAACCCCCCCAGGTCCTCCACGGCATGAACGCCGAGCGCTGTCTCCTGGCCGGCGAAGCGCTGGGATTAGGCTACATCGCCCTCGAAAAAGCCGCCAAATACGCCAAGGAGCGCGTCGTCTTTGGCCGGCCCATCGGCCAGAACCAGGGCATCTCACACCCGCTCGCAGACGCCTACATGAACCTCGAAGCGGCGAAACTGGCCACATACCATGCTACGAAGCTGTATGATGCCAGCAAGACTGATAGGTCTATTACGCAGAAGGCGGTTGGGGTTGCATGTAATTCGGCAAAGTATCTCGCGGCAGAGGCGGCGTTTAAGGCGTGTGAGAGGGCGGTGAGTTGCGCTTCCTTTTATTTTTTGCTTCACTTTTTATTCTACTAATAGGGTATTTTAGGTGCTTGCGCATGGCGGGATGGGGTATGCACAGGAATATCATGTTGAGCGATATCTAAGGGAATGCTTTGTGCCGCGGATTGCGCCTGTCAGCCGGGTGAGTATTTTCCAGTATATGTGATGTTTTTGAGGGGCTATAAGCTGACAGTTGATTAGGAGATGATCATGAACTATGTCAGTGAGAAGGTGCTGGATCTGCCTCGTAGCTATTAATTAATTTGAGCTCGTTTCTTTCCTTTTTCATTTGATATTTGAGTGGCGAGGTCGAGGCATCAATGGGTAGTATGTAGTATATTTATGGTTTTTTTTGTACAGTTGATATCCCGGCTATTTTTACTACATTATTTTTTTCCGCATCTAGTATATTGGAGCTTGAATTGTTCTATTTGCCACTTGCTACGAAATAGAATAGCATTCATTGTTTGGTGTTTGAAGCGAGGGTTTATGTCATCGCCGTCGTCATATTCCAGAAGGCTCCATATATCTGAGTTAAGTTAGCTAGTGTTGTTTTAGTTTAACGAGTTTTTTTTTATATCAACTCTCACATGCAAGTTCAAAGTTGTCAAAGTATCAAGCCAAGTGTCAAATTGTCAAGTGTCAAGTGTCAAGTGTCAAGTGTCAAGTGTCAAGTGTCAAATGTCAAGTGTTGTGTGTCGTGTGCCAGGCTCCTTGTCAGGCGTTGATATTTCAGCTCCCGGAGCATTCCGCAATAGTAATGACAGGAGAGTATACAAACTATATACACACAGGAATATAAACGGGGAATAATTGTAAGAATTATGGGTAGTTAATTGTAATTGTTGTAAATAAATAAATAAATGGTTTACCAGTGAGATTTAACTTAACTTTTCCCTCCATTTTAACTGGTCGTATGTGCTGTCACTGGCCCAAAGCTAAGCTCTGTCCTCCAACTTTTTTTCTTCCCAAAAACAAACCAAAACTTGATTTCGTTGGAGATTCTGACGTTTCGTCTTCCTACAACTCCCATACATCTATCTATCTTCTCTTCTTCATTCCTATCCTTCCTCATAGTCTCTGCTAGACGTCTGCTGTCTCATCCACATAGTTCAGCTCCTTGCTTGCTGTTCTGTTTCCATACTGCATCCTTAACAATAACACAATACGCATAACGACCCAGTTCTTCCGTATGGCGAAGGAATCTAAACAGCCGGGCGGAAGCCCTCCTCTAGGTAAACTCCAGCCCCCTTTACGCTCTATATCTAAATCGTCCAGCTAGCAGAACTGCATATCTGCACCCAGCACCGGTCTACAAAACAGTAAGGTAAGTCTATAATTCCCCCTTCCCCCTTTGTTCGCTCTGCTACAGACAAGGGACATTGACATTGTGTGCTTCGAAATCTATCAATAGTCAAACCTCTCCCCTTCAACCCCGCCCGCCGGGATAACGGAATAGCATTCTCACAAATTCTCTAAGGGCTTATATCGATGCTCTACAGTGCGAAGAAATGTATTCTGACAAAGGTGCGGACATGGAAATCTCTGGAAATTGACACATTAGCTTACAACTAACGGTGTTTTGCATCTGTATATAGATTTCACCCGCCGCATAGGAAGCACCGAGGGTAAAACCAACGGGGTTACTGATACCACTACTACCGGGCAGCCCTTGACTCGTATGTTGATACCTGCAATTGCACGCACTACTTGGAAATTTTATATACTGTCCTTCGAAAGAGAAAACAAAGGAGGATGAGACGAAGAACACACACTAATCGCGAATTCTGGCTTGCCGTAGATTTCCACTCTCACATTTACAGCTTGTTGAGCGTTAGTTTCACCGCTCCGCGTTTGTTTTGAATGAAGGGGGTTTTACAAATGGCTGATATCATCATTTCCAGTGGGAACGCCCTCGAACTACCGCCGTCTCATTTGCTACAATTGTCGGTCTCATTGTTGCAGCACGATACCTGCCTCTGCTACGATGGATTTTCAAGTTTGCGTATCTGTCTCTTGGATGTGAGATAACAGCCCGTGTTTCAATCCCAACTACTCCCACATCTTGCCCTCTAACATGGTTTTGATATCCAGTCACCGTTGCCCTTGAAGTCGCCGGAAAAGTTCTCTTGTCTCGTGGCCTAGCCAGCTCCTCCCGCCCCCGCAAATACTACACCATCCCCAAAGATACCGTGGAGAGCATTCTGGAGGATCTGGAACAATTGATGGATTTCTTCCTCATTGAGTTCCAGCGCATTTTGTTCGCGGAGAATCTCACCTACACTCTTGCCGTAAGCTTTTATCCCATATGCATTGCCAACTGATTTAGTTTCAATCTAAACCATATTCCATTAGGCTTTCACCGCTGCCTTGACCTCCTACTGGCTCGTCCGCTTCCTCCCTCTCTGGGGCCTGTCCCTGATACTCGTCTCCGTTACATACCTGGGACCCCTAATTTACATCAACAACCGAGAATTGATCGACACCCAGATCCACCAGATTCAACAAATCGTCAACTCCCAGGCCACCCAAGTTAAAGAGATGGCCGGCCAGCAGACCGCTCACGCCACCCATATCGTCAAACAGTACGTGGGCGATTACCGCGCCAAGGCGAACGAGTATATGGGTTCCGCCCGCTCCCTCCCACCTGTCGAGCAGGTTGCTCCAACAACCGTACAGGCGCAGCCGGAACTCAGGTCCACCACCGAGCCAGCTGTTGAACCCATAACTAAACCTGCTGTTAAAGCTTTTGATACCGAACATGTCGCTGTTGAGCCTGTTACTGCTGAGCCAGCCGCTGCTGAAACCACCATCCCACATATGGATTTCCCCACAGCACCAAGAAATGACCTCTTGGCAGGCGATGAGACTGTACCGGAACCCAGAGGGGAAAAGAAATTGGATGAGCCGCTTCTGGCATAAATTGCACAATACATACCGGGAAAAAACGAGTCTCTTTCTGATTACCATGCCACGATCATAGCCTGTCAAGGACATGAAAATAAATGGACAGGAAAGGAAGATGAAAGGCGACAATGACTGATTGCGGGTCCTCTCGACATTTTTATATTTTTTATATCAATATTTTATTGTTCTGGTGTGAGTTGAGTGTTATGTTCATGATACAACAAAAGCTCCTTTCTATAATTTAATTTTTCTTATTTTTTTTCTATGCTTTTATATTATTTGTTCACCCACCCCCTTTGTCCTGCTTTTTCGGTCAATAGCAAACAAAAAAACTTTTGCTCTTGGGCTCATTTGTGGCCGACTCTCGTAACCGCCCCCTAAATTCCCCTTCATTAGTATTCTGGTGGCAATTAATGAACGACTTTATCCTTCCGTTCCTTGTCCTCCCCAACTAGTTAGCTAGCAAGGGATCTCCAATCAAATTTGCTAAGAGGGTTCTAAGAGAATTCGAACAGACGCGGGAAAGAGATACGATCAAAAGGGGGGTTGATGTGAAAGAGGGCTGTCCTTTTTCTTTCCTGCATGCGGTTTGGTTCCCTTCGACACTGCTGAAGTTGGAGGCGCAAGCAAAGCAAAGCATGAGAGATTTGCCCGCATGATTACTATCCGTTTTCTTCCACGTTTTCCGTATCCTTTTTTACATCTTTTTGCTTTTTTGCCCCCTTTCATAGCAAGTTTCTTGCATTGGATTACTCAGTACTTCTTTTGTTATTCGTTCTATTCTATTCTATTTTTTAAATCTGTAAAATTTGCCAAATTGTGAGGCTATTATTTGATTCATTCAGGCAGCTTCTTCATTATACGCTTATGCTTGTTTGTTTGCTTATCTTCCGTGGTCTGTCCGCCTGCTTGCGTTCTGGGTTGACTACCTTAACGGCAATTGATGTCTTTCCCCCCCCCCCCCCCCCTTTTTTTTTACCATCGCTATATGCCTCTCTCCTTCTCTCCTTTTATGTTAGGGTCTATCTTGTTGGTTTCTTTTTGCCTGCGCCCGTGGAAGAAATATTCCGTCATTCGATTCCGTGGTCGATCGCTTTGTCCGTACGGGTTTTGGGGTTCTTCTCGTTCGTTCGTTCTTTTCGTCAAAGTGTAATAATTGAGGATATGGTATGGAAAGAACTAAAACTTAAAGAGGGAAAAAAAAAAAAAAAAGAAAGAAGAGAGAGAATTCAGTGGAGAATAAGTTACTGGATTGGAGGAATGCCCTTGTGTGGGAAATTATTTGTCTCTTTTTCGTCAAGAAAAACCATCTTCGATGTAAGCTTGAAATTATGATTTCAGTCTATGATTGAGAAGGGTCTTGACGGGGATGCCTGATTTTTTTTAACTGGTTTTTTGATTTCAGATTTCAGGTTCAAAATAAAATAGCTCGCGTCTCTGCTATATGTCAGTTGACAGTTTGTTGATTGTTAGTGCCGTTTCTTTGAAACACAGTGGATGATTGAGTGTATGTTACGGATATGAGTATGAGTAGTCATGGGTTTGAGTATCAGAATGACAATGTATATCTATTTTCATTTCTCACATTTTCACGTCGCGTTCACTTTTGCTCTCCTTTTCCAACCTCTTCTTTTTGCTTGCCTCTCTTCTGACATGTTTTTCAACTGTTGTTTTGATTATTTCATTCTAATTCTTTTTTGCGTGGCCAACATGCTCACTCCAAATTGGCATAACATGGTTGACCCTATTGCCTATCAAGGCTACCTTCCATATCTTCATATGTCATAAATGCATACCTGCATGTTCGACATATGTCCGCTCCGCACATCCTGCGCGTGGCGTTCGCAGTTCTGCATGCAGCTAGATAAATGGAACCATGGGTATGGTCACTGCTTCTACCCAGCTACCCCCTTGCCCATATCTATATACACTTGACACTTGACAATTTGTTATATGTGAGATCAGTCAACATATGTACAGTACACCACGACCTCCGGCACGGGAATTAGATGAACGATGAGACTTGATGTTATTTAAAAGGATTGATGTGGGAAGAGCGGGTATAATTTGTTCCATTTTCTGAAAGGCTCCATCCTACCTAAATCTACCCGTGAATAGTTTTTAAGTATCCACTAAGAAATAACAAAGCGCGTATCGCCGGGCACATCATGGTTAAAATTTGAATATAGGAAATAGACAAACAGAGTAAGATAGCGGGAGAAAAATAGCAAGGGAACAGGAAGAGGGAAAGAGAGAGAGTGCTCAAAGCAAAAATCCAATACAGAATGATGTCCATGTAACTTGACCAATATTTGCGCAGGCCGTAACCGTTCGTGCAAGAGTGTAAGTAGCCAAAGAAAATCAGTTCTCCAGAGAGCGCGACAAAAGAGACCACAAGTTTCAACCGCTACAATGCACATGTACAGCGCATCCAACAGAACCAACTTTTCCTACTACCTGCTCTAAACGTCTGGGTGGATCAACAAGGCAACGCCTATAACCTAACCAAAATCAGAAGAGGTCACCGCGACAAACATACAGGAAAAGAATAAACTAAAATTCTGGCTGTATTCTTTTTCTTTTACGCTGAAGCCCGCCTCCTCTTCCTCTCGTCCACGGCCACCACATCTTGCATATGTAACTTCATAAGCATATACGCCGCCCTCGCATCGTTCGTAAAGGGCAGAGGCGAGCTGCGCCGTTCGGCGTGGCGAGCTCCCTGCCTGTCCTTGATAGAGATTTTAGGCAGTGAACCCTCACGTTCCCGTTCAGCGTTTATTTCATCACCGTGATTGCCGTTGTTGCTCTCGTCATCCGTAGAGCGGTACGAATCATCCTGCAGCACCTGCTCTGTGCGCGTGCTCTCTGCCGAATCGTCCGACTCCGTCTCCATGTCAACATCCATATCCCTATCGTCTTCCAGCTTTGCAGTCTTGTTTTGCAGGTTGTGAAGGGAAGCGAGTATTTCATGAGGAGAGGGTATGCGGCACTGACCAGTTCCCGTCGTACGCGGGGTACTTTCCGGAGCGTAGAAGCCCTCCCGTGGCTTGGATGGGGAGAGGTAGTATGCACCATTGGTGTAGGTTTCGGTGGTATATCCCCTATCTCCATCCCCCCCGACACTTACTCCCACCGGACGAACAGGTTTCGGCTGAACTTCCTTCCTGCTCCTTCGGGCTGCATCGGAATTTAGGTGCGGGTAAGGTTCAGCGAGGCTTCTCCGTTGACTTGTACTGCTGCCTGAACGTCCTTCGAGGAGCCGGTATTGCCTGGCTGAACTCGTAGCGTCGCGCACGATGGACTGGTCGATGACCCATCTGCCAAACCTCGGGTCGTCGGGAGGGATGCACATGGATAGAAACTCGACGCCGAAAAGGGGTGTCAAGGCGTAGCGGATCTTCCAACAGAAAGTGGATGCAACCGCCTTGGCGGCCTCGAACGGCACCCAGTACCCTGGTAATCATCAGTGCTGCGACTACTAATATGGTTGGATGGAAATATCCGACCTTGAGCTGCTAGTGCTCCCCCTGTGATGCTGTGGCAGATTTCGCGGAGACCAGGGTTTGCATTTAGCATTTTCGCCGGGGCCGTCTGCGAAGAGAGTCAATATCATGTTGAACCTTTGTTTTATTTATTTAAAAAAAATTTTTTATAAAAAAAAGACCGATATACCTTGGAATAGTTGTTACATCTAAACAGGGAGGTTGTTCGAACGAGACCGATGTTGTAATCCCACATAACGGTGTACGTCTTTTCGTCGCCGGGAACCTTAAACGTGTACTGAAATACTATATAACAGTTCAGATTGTCGAATAAGACTATATTTTTGGGGCCAAACGCAAGTTAAGCGTAAAGAGGGGAGCAATATTCCTACCTTCAAAACTCTCCCGCCCGGTCTTCTCTAAAAACGACTTCTTCTCGCTGTTGTATGGAATATGCCTTGGATACTCGGTGATATGGCCCATAGGGTGGATCTGAAATTCTTTATGCGCTTCAGCAAGTTCTTGATTCTGATACTCGCATGGAGGATATCTCAACTCTCCTCGCGTTCTGCCTCGAGTGAAGACGGCTGCATCCTTGGATATTTTCTGCTTCTTCTGCCTTGGCGGGGTTGACTGGCGGTACTCTCTTGCAAAGCGACTAGGGCTGGGTGTAGGGAGCTGTTGGGGATATCTCTCTCGCGTCTCAGGCTCTGGGTTGAGCAGAGATGCGATAGATGTCATATTTTTATATCAGGAAAGGGAGGAAATGAGCTCGCCGCCTGGATTGAAATAACGGATTTCAGCTCAACCAACGGACGTGGTGCACTTCTCGAAAAAGAACGCTGCCCAGGCTGAAGAGGCAAAATGAAGATATTGGGAAGGGAGCCTGGGCCACTGACGGGACAACTGTGTAATTTCGAAGAGAAAAGAGAAAAAGCATCGACAAACAGCCAAACACAAGCGAGGGCGAGGGAGAAATTTAAATCTGGATGGGGGTCGGGATAAGTCAAGCAAATGCACTTCTCATGAGGCAAAAATATCACAGGGCAAGGTAAACAGATCTACTCAACAAGCCAAGGTGAAATGCAGATCGATGCATATAAGACTAAGAAGGTTTGTCGGCTTTTGGCATTATGACATATGGTGAAGGAGAAAGGAGAGAGATAAGGACCCTCTTAGTCTACATCAAGCATGTCCGGACCGATCTCTTTGTCAGGAGCCTTCCGATAGCCCCGGAGAGGAGGCTACGATGATCGGCTGGCTCCTTTTAGGCTCTAAACTGGCGGGCAAAGTATATTGTGCCATGCCTGGGTTTTACTCTGCTTGTTGTTTGTAGGTTGCTAGTAGCCACTTAGCTTCCTACCTATATATCGAGGCAAGTTGGGCAAGCGGTGAACAAGAAACAAATGACTAGCAGTCAGGAGACACAGGGCGGATGTCTCAGAGGTGTCCACTGGAAGAAGGTTCAACATCTTGCAACATCTTGCCTTTTCGCCAAGGGGTATGTATCCTGATGTCGCCAGTTCAAAATAGAGTTTTTTCAATGCAAAAGTCCTGTAATCCTGTAATTGGTCCTTCATAGCAACAATTCCAGCATGTTCAGCCAAAGTTGCCAGGCGGCTGTTATGACTCTGCAACACCGTTTCGGTAGTCCCTATCGGTTGGGAGATGGCAAAAGAGAGAGTACTGATACACAGAGCGCCGACCCTAATCAAAAAGGAAAAGCCCTCTGTGCCTAGTATGTTCGTCAGGCAAATTGCAGCCGAGCTAGCCAGGAATGGAGTGCACCCCATCGAGGCAAATTCGTTTCACTGACATGATGCAAACACCCGCGGAACGGGCGAGGAGGCGCCACATATGTATTTCGCACCTCTCTGGAATCCGGGCGCTCTTCGGGCAGCTGTTCCCATGGGACATCGTACCCTTAGGCATTCCTCAGAAACGCCGACTGAGTGCCCTACCTGGCATCCCAGTGTTCATCAGATATTAACACAAAGAACAGTAGTAACTGCCATAATGGTATATAGATAAAGAAGTAAAACACAAAAAAGCAGGGAGGATGATGGCATAGCATGACTTGAAGCTTAGGACTCAGGTTTCCGCTTCTCTTCATTTTTTAGCTACCAAATATCCCTTCCCTCATGATCTCACTTTCCTTCTTTTTTTTGGGGGGGTTTTATTTTTATTTAATTTTTTTATTGCCACAGGCCATGTAATTCTGACGCGGCTCTCTCTCTCGATTCATAGATCCCACCGCCGGAAGAAGGGCTGAAGGAGCTTAACCGGCATCGTAGCAAGCCTTAAAGTTAATTTAGGCCAGATGGTAGAGGCAAAGAAATTACCTAGCTCAAATGGTTGAAATGGAAAACGGGTATGCACTGTTTGGTACAGCTCGTGTTACGGGAAGCTGCTGGCTGGTCAGACTCGTTAAGTGCAGGAATGGGAAGATCAGAGACCAAAAATGCAAGGTGATTGGCTGGTGTATCGGAGAATAAACGACCAGTGTACCTAGGCATCCACTCAGAAGAGCTGTCATTTTGTTTGGACTTCGTATGTTGAGAAGAGGGGAGACCGGGGTGCAAGGAGGGAAGAGGTGCCACGGCGCTGGCATCGTCGGTTGCCAAAGGAGCAAGAAAAAAGTTAGAACCTCTTCTGTAGACTCGGGGATGTGTGGTACTGTCAAGGCCGTAGTTTATTTATTTATTCGGCGGCTGCTTGGTAGTATTCATTTCGGTTGGAAATTTGTCCAGCTGCCCAAAAAACAACCCACCAAAGGGGACAGAGAGGGTTTCGTTGAGAATGCCAACTCCACCTCCCCCCATTCCGTGATTCAAATGAACCATGGCCCTAGCAGCCTGATTGATGGGGGAGTTTCGTTTCCGCACCGATGAAACCACCATAATCAAACCCATCACCGCCTGTACAAAGGCGGTAGGAGAATTTTTCTCCCGATCCATGAGTGTTCGATGCAGCTACCCGCGTAGTTCTTCAGGCACGGATCCTCATCTTAAAGACGGCTGCCCAGGGAAGAAAGAAAACCGAGCCGCTAAGGATAGAAGAAATCCAGGTGAAAAAGCGATTTCTTCCTCAGAGATCTCCAGCTACTACCTCTAGTCCCAGCGGTGACTCCGGAATAAACATATTTGCTTTTCCTTTTTTCTGCTGGTAAATGGTGAGAAATAAAAACCGGTCAACACTCGCCATTGAAGATGGCCTTAGGCTTAGACAAATCAGTGCCGTTTTTAATGTTAGGTGGAACTAAATAGGTACGTTTTGGCTGATAAAGAAAAATAGCCGACCGCCCTTTTTTTGGCCATATCTTTGTGATTGTATATCTGTTTGTGGTCGTTTGACTCGTCTTTCACACGAAGCAATCAGAGCAAATGCCTGCAAAATGTTGTAGTTAATCAGAACAATGAGATCTGATATTTAAAATAATCTTTTTTGAAAAATAAGCAGGGAAGATCAAAAGAAAATCAATCTGAACAGAAGCCTGCTTGTTTGATAGATGGAACTTGGAGTTTGGTCATGATGATGATCCCATCCCCCAAATAAATGTCGTGCAGAAATCCAGATAACTAGTAGTTACGGAACTTAAATTATCCCAAATGTGGGAATATTATTTTTGCAGCCTGAGAGAAGGGAGCCACAGCCACACCAAAATGGCCAAGGTATTCCACTGCCTTGTTATCAACAAGTTAATTTATTCCCATACCATTCAGATTAGAATGGGAATAATCCCACAGGATATTTTTCACCATGTACAATGTAATATATACACACAATTAATCTAATTTTAATATCCCTGTTCAAAAATATCCGTTCAGGGCAAGGATCTGTAGCTGCCCGCCCTACCATCAGAAACTCCCCTTTCATCCAACACATTTTTCATACATACTGTTTCTTTCACTATCTATGCTCATGTATGTACATACATGTACCTCATAGGCAGCTGTCATGATATGCAGGTGAAAAGATGGTTTATGGGGTATAGATAGCACATGCAATAAAACATCACACGGCAAATTTGACAACGTACCAGGCAAAGTCATCCATCAACATACACCGGATCAGAAAAAATAGCAAAATATGATATTTCATTGGAAGGAGAAAGGAAAAACAATGTGCGCCCGAGAAAAATCTGTAACTAAAATAAATACAACCATGCAGCATGCATACATAAACTTGAAAGAACTCTCAACATGCAAATCAAAAGGAAAAAATTAGACAATACAGTAGAAAAATCATATAAAAAGGGACAAGGACGAAATACCTCCAAAGGAAGCATAAATACAACAGCAACAACCCTCGAATTCAAACCAATGTCAAGCCATACAGCCCTGCCGCAGCCAGACAATCCCCGAAACCTCACCCGCTCTCCACATAATCAACATCTCAAAAATCCTCACTCGACTCACCACCGCCATCATCAAAATCATCCTCCTCATCACTATCATCATCAATCACATACGTAGCCTTCTTTGCCGCCGCTGCCCGCCGTGATGGACGACCACCAACCGCAGGCGGTGGCGCTGGAGCAACAACTTCATCCTCAGAATCATCCGCATCGATATCATCATGTTTCCCTTTCCCCTTTCCCTTTCCCGTTGCCTCAGGTGAGTCGAGAATATCATTGGCCATGGCATCGATATCGTCGCCATCGCCATCGGAGAGGCCATCAGCTAAATTTTTCGTCTTAGCTTTCTTTGCAGCGTAGGCTTTGGCTGCGGGGGAAAGGACGGGTTTCTTGGCCGGTGCTGCAGTGGAAGCAGCTTTGGGCTTGGCACCGGTTTTTCTAGTGCTAGCAGCTGCCTTGGTCAGTTTCGCAGCGGGCTTCCGAGCCGTAGTGGTAGGCTTTGCTCTGGAAGTTGCCGCTGACTTTGAAGAAGCAACAACCTCATCCGCATCGCTTCCATCCTGATCCTCCCCCTCATCGCTGGAGAACTTGGTATCTTTAGGTTTCACCAGAAGAGACCTCCTCGGCGAATTCTGAGGAATCAATTTGGAATAGTCTGTCTCATCAGGATCGAAGAACTCGGTACTAGTGGGTTTGGGAATTTTTGACGACGACGATGTCGTCGGTTTAACGCCGGTGCTAGTACCTGGCCTTGAGAGTTCGGAAAAGAGAGTCCGAGACTCAGACGACGGGTCGGCAGTGCCGCCAATTCCCTTCACCATCTGGCTGACGTCTCCCAGCAAGTCGTCACCGTCGTCACTGTCAGACCCGCTCGAATTGTCGAATGTGATCGGTTTCCAGTTTGCTCTCGCTAGGCGTGCGGGCCTTCTCGACACCATCTCCACATCCGAATCATCACCATCCTTCAGCGGAATCTTCTTAGGTGGGGGAGCTGCCGCTTTCTTATTTTTCTTCTCCGGCAAAACTGCGGCCTCAGGTTCCTCGAAATCACTTTCTGATGCATCAGCTGACTTTCCTGCCTTAGACGCTTGTGCTTTCGTTTTCTTCGGAGGGGCAGCCACCTCTTGGATGTCGTCAAATTCGCTCGCCTCGTCAATATCCATAGCCATGGGCTCAGCAGCAGGCTTCAGAGAAGCCGTTCTGGGTTTCTCTTTGGCTTCTTTGGATGGAAATATTTCCGGCTCGAACTCGTCGAAATCGCTTAATCCATCCAGCTCTATGGGCCTCGAGGGTTTAGATGCAGCAGCCCTCGGTTTTCTCGTCGGGAGAATTTTTGGTTTGAAATCACCCTCATCATCTAAATCGCTCGCGCCGTCTATACCACCTAAGCCCTTGTTGCTCTTCGGTTTAGGCTTCGCAGGGGCTTTGCTAAGATAGTCAAGAAGACCAGCCTGCGGCTTTACACGATTAACGGTAGTAGTTGTTGATTTCGCAGATTTCTTCGGTTTGGAAAGGCCAAAATCGCCGTCATCGTCATCGGCGGCCTTGCGTTTCCTACCGCCTTTAGTAGCGGTCTTGAGCTTCGTGGAGACGCGACGGGCATTCTTGGCACGCTTGGTTTGGCGACGGTCCTCGTCTTCGAGCTGGAATTTCCACTCCGCGAGGAAATCGTCAAGATCGGTTTTCCAAAGGTCTTCCTTGGATAGCTTGATAAGCGTGTCCACTTCTATTTCCTTATCTCCAATCTGGCGTCGTAGCTTTTCGACTCTTTCTTTGGTCAAAGACCACAAAGGCATCCCAAGTAGATAATCATAAGAATTTGCTCCTATCTCCGCCTCCTCGTTGTCGCTCGTTTCATCCTCACCCTCATCCTCCTCCACAACAGGCGTGGTTTCGCCATCCTTGGCAGCATCAGAAACCTTAGAGAAATGCTTGAACCCTTTCTCTTTCAACTCCCGAACAAGCTGTGCCTTGGGCTTCTTCGAAATAACGAGCTTCCCATCGATAATCATTTGAACGAACCGAGCCTGGTTGCTAAGTTTTTCTAGATCTTTCTGCATTTGGGAAAGCATATATTGTTTCCGCTTTTCATACAGCTTAATCCTGACAGAATAGAACTCTCTTAGTATATCCTCGACCGATTCGTACTTGGTTATTCGCCCCTCGGTATCAAATGCAACCAAGTTTGAGGTGGCGATGGACTTGGTTAGTTTAAACTTCTCCTCTAAACCTTCGGAGATTGCCTTCTTCGCGTGCTTCTCATCTAACTGAATTATAAAGTGGACTTTGGTATGGGTATTGTAATCCTTGTAGTCCTTGATGAACGAGGGGACTTTCTCGGCCTTGATGATTTCCTCAAGTCTGTCTTTGAAATCCTGGGTCCAGCAACGGATGGGGAGTTCGGTAATCTCAACTTCGTTGTCTCCAATTTGCGAGATTCTTCCGCTGAATTTATACCGCTCCCCACCCATCGAGACAACCTCACCAGTAAACCCTCGGAACCAAGGTTGCATGGGAACAACAGGTTCACCAGCCATGAGACGCTTCAGGTTAGCGACAATATCTTCAGGATTATAGTTCGGAATAGAAGTGCTCCAACCCGTGCCAATTCCATCGGCGCCGTTGATCAAAATCAAGGGCACGACCGGGAAATAAGTTTCTGGCTCGATGGTGTGCCCGTCATCAACGTTATATGTTAACAGTGGCTCATCCGCCTCATGGAATATTCGTCTCGCAAACGGCGAAAGTCGGGTATAGATATAACGTGGGCTGGCAGAGTCAGATCCACCTTGTAGACGACTACCGAAGTTTCCACTGGGTTCCAAACAGTTTATATTATTGGATCCCACGAAAGTCTGCGCAAGGCCAATAATGGTTTGCTGCAATGACGCATCTCCGTGTTGATAGGCAGTCATACCCAGAACATAACCGCTAAGCTCGGCTACTTTAATATCTTTCTTAACATTGCGCTTGAAGCAGGTGTATAGAACTTTGCGCTGGCCCGGTTTCAAACCGTCAACAATGGATGGAATGGATCGAATGTTGTCAGCCATACTGAAAAGGATGAGTTCCTTGTTGATAAAATCGGTATAGGTGATTTCTTCAGTCGTGTGGTCTAAGAAAGTGCCAGGCTTAAACTGACGGAGCCATTCTTTCCGCTCATCCGCCTTCTTCTTGGAAAATGCAAGATCTATGAGCTCTGCCTCATGGTCTTGCATGACGTGGAACTGCTTGAGATGCCTATCCAGGTCATGGAAATATATTTCGGCATCTTCCGTCGTACTTGTACCCAAACCCTTGTAGTACTTCTTTTCCCACCGCTTATCGTGACCATGAATCTCTAACCACGTCTTGTATTCTTGCATTGTGAAGAAGGTTTTGGAGATGGTTGGATTTTTGGGATCTCCCTTCCACACTTTGACGATGGGTGTGATAAATTCGATCAAGAACTGCGGTATTTTAAGCAAACTGGGGAAAGCAACTTGAAGAAAGTTGATTAATAGGCCCTTAATATGACTTCCGTCGTGATCTTGATCAGTCATGATCATGAGATGCCCGTAGCGGAGGCCCTTTGTGTCAGTATACTCCTTCTTGTGCTGTAGCCCAAGAAAGTTTTTGATGTTCTGGATTTCTGCATTTTTGGATATCTGATCAACGGAGGCGTCCCGGACGTTAAGCAGCTTTCCTCGGAGAGGGAATACACCGAAGAGATCAGGCCCAACAATAGCTCGACCGGCCATGGCTAATCCCTTTGCGGAATCTCCTTCAGTCAGGATGAGAGTACAGTGGTGCCCCTCTTTCGTTCCAGCTTTGTTAGCATCCGTTAGTTTTGGGTTGTTCATGCGTGACCGTCGATTGCCGTCTGACTTCTTCAGGATTTGATCCGCTTTCTTCTCTGCGAAATGCATAATGTTTTCCATCACTTGCGTCCTGAGGATCTTTTTGAGGAATTCCTCCGACAATACACACCTGCTTCCAAACTGGATCGGTTTTGTCGTCAACTGCTCCTTCGTTTGGGATGTGAATGCGGGATTAACAATCTGCGCGTTGACGAATACAAATATATGATTCCGAATTTGGGCTGGTTTGAGGGTGGCGCCAGTTTTGTTCTTTTTTTTAACCACCTCCGCAAGTTTGTTACAAATCTGGTCGGCAACTGTATTGACATGGGAGCCACCAGATGTTGTTGCGATAGAGTTGACAAAGGACACCTGCTGGAATGAACCGTCGGAGACAGCAAAGCCAATTTCCCATCGAGGGTCCGGGTTGTCGGTGATGATCTCGCTTTTATCCTTGGAGGCTTCTTCACCCCGCTCCTTTTTGATTGCATTTGTATACATTTCCATATACTTTTTGAAAGTACGGACGGCAATGCGCGATCCATTCAATTTCACTGTGACCTTGCATGTTCCCGCCAAATCATAAACTCGACGCTTAACCAGCGCCTCGAAGTCGTCGTCGATACCGTCCATTCCGAACTTCTTGAAGTCTGGAGTGAAAGTGACCTTGGTGTAATCATCGCCTTTGCAATCCGTAATCTTTGGCTTGCCCATCTTGGACATATTGTCGGTCCATGTTTGTTTGTATTTCTTTTTTAACTTCGAGTCTGCTGTTTCGAGTGTAAATTCTGTGCTGAAGATGTTACAGAGTTTGGCACCATAACCGTTTCGTCCACCAGTCACCTTTTTCTGAGCGTCATCGTAGTTGGACGAGGTAAGAAGGTGGCCGAAAATCAGTTCCGGGATGTAGACTTTCTCTTTCTAAAATTTTGTTAGTATGATGACTTACTTTCCGGAAAAAGTGGTCTGGGAGAGTATGCATACCGCGTGTATTTCAATGGGAATACCCCGGCCATTGTTCCAGACACTGATTTCACCCGATTCCTTGTTTACCGTGACCCGTATCTCGTCCATGTTTTTATCGTTGTGCCTATTATCGGCAGCGTTGACCAGGATCTCATCAAATATTTTGTAGAGACCGGGCACGTATGAAACCTCTCGAAATTCCATTGAATCAGACTCTGAGTTGTAAACCCACATTTGGTTCGATGACCGTTCGATGGATCCGATGTATGTGTCTGGCCGTTTAATGATGTGTTCTAATTGGGTAAGCTAGGTAGATTGCGGAGTTAGCATAATTTCCCCGGTCGGTGGTAAAGGTATCCATCAGTGACTTACTTTCTGGTACCTCTCGCTGCTCTCTTTTGGTGCAGCAGCGCCGTCCACTCCGAAGGATTCATTCTCCACGTTTCCAAGTGGATTGCTAGACGACTTTTTGGAGCCCGCAGCTTTCTTCCCCTTCGCCGCAGCAGCAGCATTTGGGGGAGTAGCTGAGAGTAGAGATGCAACATCAACACCGCCAGCATCATCATCATCATCGTCATCTGTCATCTCATCCTCGGTGTCTACTTTCGCCTTCTTCCTGGAGGTGGTGGATCTGGGAGCAGAAGCTTTTGGTTTTGCAGCCGCCTTGGTTGTCTTTTTAGCCGGCGCTCTCGGTTTAGTGGCCGTAGGAGCTTTCTTAGGAGCCTTTGCTTTGGATTTCTAGGAATGCAATGCATCAGTTACAACTAGCTAGTCGAAATTAACGAAAGGGGTAGTATACGGCCAGAGAATACGCACCGGCACTTCTGGGATGAAATCAGAGCTAGCGCCATCGTCATCGAAGACGGAGTCTATTGGGGAGTCCATCCTCACCGGAGTGAGATGGATGCTGAGTTTTTGGACAGATCTGACGGAGTGGAGCGAAACGCAAAACGAATGTGTGATGGCAAGATCAATGCGACTGACGCAAGGTTATGCCTCTGTGAAATGTTCAACTCTCACTGTCCTGTAATGAACAGGTGTGTGTCCAGGTTAAAGAAGAAGCAGAGAAGACGCAAGGGAGAAGAAGCGAGTGTCGTCGTCGTTGTTGTTGGAGACAGAGATAGACCAGCGCAGCAGAGGAAATGAGTTTGGGTAGAAGCAGGAGCGCGGGTTTGTTGATGTTTGTTTCGTGTTTGTTTGGTGCGGATTTGCAAAAATCGCGAATTCTATTTTTGCAACCTAGGAGGCTGGAGGTAGTTGGGGTGTTGCTGTATCGGGCGACAGCCAAAGGGTGGGCCAGGTGGGCCAGACCCCTTTTGCCACTTTGGGTTGTTTTTTTGTTTTTTGCAGCTGACTCAGCGCTGCCTGGCCCAGTTAGGAAATTTATCAACAAGACCAATCTGCTTTGGGACTAGTGGGTAAACAGCATGTCAGAAGCGGCAACCATGGCGACAATCAAAACATATATTTTCGGAAGCTGATAGATATCTAATGCGTACGCAGTACTGTACTGTACCTGTGGAGGGGCAGAAGATACACATACCACACCAGATAGACCTAACATTAACATAGTAGAATGTTTCTCGGTAGGTATCTATATATTTAAGTAGGCAGGCATTGTGCATGCCATTTACTCACCCATCGCAGCCTTATATTTATATACCTAGAATATATCATGCCCTTGCGGCCATCTGGAACTGCTGCAATGCTTTCTCAGGTTGTCAACAGGTATTCCCTCTCTACTGCAAATGAAAAGTAGAGATGCACATGTCTGTTATTTCAATAATCTCAATCTGCGAATGTTCCAGTACACTCACTCTGCATGGTAAAATGATACCCTTAAGCTCTTCACCAATGTTGGGTCAAAACAACAAACACATGAGCCAACTCAACTTCAGAGGCAACAACATCTGGCACAACTGGTCTTGCAAATCATGTTGTAAGCAGGGCTGGTGTTGCGTTTAACACTTCAAAAAAAATACATGGCATTTTCAATACATTTTATACATGAAGTATGATTCTAAAGTTACATTCTATTGAAACAAATTGACAGCCTTCTCCAACAATTTAGCCATATATATATATATATATTTATATAGATATAGATATTTCACAACAGATAATCCCCCCCACACAAGATGGCTATTCTCCGACATATTTTATATATCCCTGTGTTCAACCGTATGGCATATCTCACATCTGTCAAGTGCTGCAAGCACTTCTCACCACTTGCTAATTTATCATCCCTTGGGTTTGTTTTCAGAGAAGATGTATATCCCATCCATTCCAATTTGTGGTAATTCACCCAAGCTTGTTCGTGTAAATCACCCCATAGCAAGCCATGAAAATCTCCAGGACCCTCCATTGCCAACTTTGCTTGCCCAAAGGTTCGTTACCGCCAATCAAAACGAGCTCTGTTATCTAACCAACTTTGTTAACTCACTGGCTGTTAAAGTTCGCATCGAACCTGCAGTGAAACCAAGCCGCCAGACCTGCTGATCCCAGTGCAGGGTCGCGATATGAAATTTACTGCGGGAATTTCGACGTTACTTTTTCTTCTGTTGCAGCCCTCCTATTTCTCCTTTTCCTTGTCTAAGTTTTTCCAAATGAGGGATAGTTTAGTGTTCATTGATAGCCTGCGAACGGGAGTTTTGCTTTCAAATGACCGATTTCAGTCGTTGTGCATCTGTGACAGTGAGCAATTGGCCCAAAACAAATACGAGAAATTTCCCGATATTCCCCGTAGGTAGTGATTGACACCGAATAAAGATGAAAATAAAAAAGACTTGATTTTGAGCGGATGTGTATGTTGTGCTGTTGGGGGTAAATAACGGAGAGGGTGATTGAGTTAATAGTTAATGGTGACACAGAGGCAGAGTTCTCATATCTTTCTATATATAAAAAGCTATCCGAGGCTGTTCATGATTCAGCATCCAGTTCTAGAACAAATATACACTCTCTTACATTTGGTAAACTCTGTCTTTCAAGACACTCGAAGCTCTATTCATATCATTTTTAAGCCAACTTGCATCTGTCAAAGCATATTTGAAGCCATAATAGTAGTGCATATTATTACCAGTTACCCGCGAGCCCCATTCATCCCATTTATAAAAAGATTTCAGGTTGGCCAAGGCCAAGGATTTATATAGCTGGACCCTGATAGATAGAAATCCCTCATGAGGCGGTGGATGATGGATTTATAACGATGTAGCACTGTAGTTGTATCACCTCAGCAGGACAGGAGTCGAGCTAAGCCCAAGGCTAATGGGGCTGGCCGGCAAATGGTATGTCGTCATTCCTATTAAATTGGGAAGTTTATGGGAAAGAAGCTGTCTGTGTTTCGTAATTATTTTGCTGTGTTGAATGCAACGATAAGTTGCCGGTCAACCTGTTTTCTCCCTGAGCTCGTTTTGGGTTCTTGATTAAGGTATGTTTGATTCCTTGAATTTGCCTCGTGTTTGGGGGGGGGGGGGGGAAATAATAATTTTAATAATGAATGCAGCACAACAATAACAACATTGTTGTTCTGGAACGAGGTGAGGTGAGTCGAAGATTACAGCTTGGTTGACAGAGGCTGAGAGTTAGGAGGCACACGACGGAAAAAGCAGAAAACTGGGAAACTAGCGACGGGCATTCAGTAACTTTTCCTTCCCACCCTGTCTGGCTATAATAATTTGTCTGAACAAGATGAGTTCCCGCGATTTCCCCAGATTCTTACGGACTCCATAGCTCCATGGCTGGAGGGTCTTCATTTCTCTCTCCGGGCGGGATCTAAAAAAGATTTCATTGAGGTTCTTGAACTCGTCGAAGTCCCGCTTTATCGGCTTAGAACACGGATATTCATTCAAATTGACTAGCAAACAAGATGCTGGTCAAGCATCTGGATTGCTGAAGCCGAGCATTAGGTGGATAGCAATAAACCCATGCGCCCAGATATTAAAAATTTGGACGACGCCCACTCGTCCAACATAAGTTGTTAGCCTGGCCAAGTGGATTTCAACGCAGAGATTGGAGAGGATCAAGTTGATATCTAAGTGCCAAGGTTCTTCCTGCACTTTCGCTGTTGATGAGACTAAATAGGCTATTTTTTAGCAGGAATGTCCGAAGATGATCAGCAAGGCAATGTGCGGAGTGGAGGGCAGCCGATGCCATTTACAGCCCGACCTCAGGGACGGGATGAAAATACCTCTGTTTGGAATTTCACCAAGTTCGTATTTGTATATGGAGAACAAACTAGCAAAATGCAATATATGCGGTGAGGGAATATCTTGCCTTGTCCAATATTACACTCAACTCATTGTCAAGTAAGGCCCTAAAGACCAGGATATTCTAGATTATCACAGGGCTTAACCGTTTGAAGCTCCAGGTTTTAAGACCTCGTGTTTGTGCATTTGGAGTGCTCATCTGGGCCATTATGGTGCCACACAATGGAACCCATCCGTCAAGAGGTGGTATCTTATTTTTTCTAACCAAAAGAAAAATGGGCAAGTTGACTTGAAGCTCCACATCTCAGATCAGATATAAAAAAGGAGTGGAATCCCACTGCTAACATCACTTTTGTCTCCTCCCATCATAGTCGATAAACCGCAAGGATATCAAACTTCAAAATCAAACTCAAATCGTTCTAACAAAGTACAGCCAACTCCAAAAGAATGAAGCTCAATCTTCTGCTTGTCTGCCTGATCTCAGGGCTCACTCCGATTTTCGGGGCTCCTGAAATGGAGAAAAAGGCTGCGAGTAAGTTTGAGCAGCATGATTAGAAGTCAGCATTAGTATTTGGGGTAGGCTAACATATATTTCCCTGCAAATAGCCAATTCCCTAGACACTTCCCCTGCCACAAAGGGTAACGGCGATGTCCTCGCAGATGGTAAGATTAAATTTCCTCTTATCTTCCCTCCGTATCTGTTCGTCCGTTTTGTGAGGGATCCTGCGAAGCTAATGGAATTTTTCTCTCTGTGTTGGAAATCGGTAGCTTGCTATTACTGCGCCGGGGTATGCAGTGGCTATTACTGTTGCGATCCACGCCCGAACTGCTTCTATGCTTCAGGTGGTTGTTGGTGTTCCGCATAGTTGGGAAACTTTCTCGACTACATCTATGGCGAAAGCAATGATCCGAAAATGGTTCTGCGGGATGTAAAGGATGTGGAATTGGTTGTGAGCTGCGTGGTAAAGAGTTGAGGTTTTGAGTAGCAAGGTTTTAATTTTGATATGCATATTGAGAACAGTCATGTTCTCACGCCGCTCATTAACGAAGGAAGAGAATAAATATATGGAAAGCGGGTGCCATTACAGCAAATGTCAGGAAAACTAACAGCTTTTTCCTGTTGTTGTAGCTAAGGAATGAAATATACGACCAAAAATTGAGTTATATATCTGAACAAGCCCTTTAGTGATATGTTCTCTGCCAGCTATTGGATTCCCTGATGCTATTCGGACACGGGCACTTGAGTTAGTGGCCAAGGCATAGTCTGACCTACATAACGAGAACTTGCCGGTAAGTTGACTGTAAAAGGGTCATTGTTTTTGTTCTCCTGTTAGTGTAGTACATGATGACTGAGAGGGCAGGCTGGATTGGTCCTGTTCAAAGGGATTCGAAAAAATATTTATTCTCCACGTAAAACGATATGATTGTTAAGAGTTATCACCACAGCATCCGAGCTTCAATTTCAAAATCGTCCTTCTAAGCTCGGGAATACCATCTGGGCCTAATGGCAAGGGAGGCGTCAAAAAGGGGCTCATGAAAGAGAGTTGCCTCATAATGGAACAATGAGCAACAATGACGTTGAAAACACGGTGTTCAGATATAGTCCCTACCGACATCAAAGAACGCACGGCAAATAGGGTTATCCACGGCAAATAGAACACATAAACCATGAAGATGTATCGTAGTGTGGTTGTGTATAATTGTCCCATGTGTATCGCACGGATGTCTGATGTTGATATTTTTCCTGTTCCTGAAAACTCAAATTAGGGTTCTTGACACTAGTTCTATTTTAGGTATAGCGGCCGTTTCAGACTAACAGATTACGGTATCGCGTACTTTCCCCCTTATCATCTCCACTCTCGGGCCTTTGTGGACGACGAACGACACCACACGGCTCTCTCTGCCTCAGTCCAGCCTCACATCCGCGTTGGAAGAGCAGCTCCCCAGTCATTTTCTAGCAGAACTGCGATCCTTGGTCGCCCACATTCATTTGGTCCTGCAATTGTCGCCGGCGACCGTATTGCAGCTTCACCCCTCATTTGGTTGGCTCAGTACCCCGTTGTTTTGCTGGCAACCCAGGCTGCTTTTGAACTGGCCTGACTGCCCCCCCATCTTGTCATATCACGCCTATCCAGTGTTTTGATATCGCACCTGTATGCAGCTTGTTTGGTACCCATGTCTATGCACTAGCCACAGACACGCCTTCCGTCCGCAAATTCAGCATGGATCATTCTCCAGATTCTCTAGATTCGTCTGTGGACACTCGGTCTTCGCTAGCTTCTGTCAGCCGTGAGCCGCAACCGACGGATTCCATGGTCACCGTGCCTCTTTCAGACGTTTCATTCGGCCCTAATACTACAGATTCTGTCAGTCGTTCGTCCGCTGCGTTCTCGTCTGCAATTGTAGAAGATCCTCAAGATATTCCCGAGGGAGAAAGCATTGTCCCGCCAGATGAAGACACACCTCGGCGACAATCAAATAATCGATCAAGAAGCACAGGGTCTTCCTCTTCGATAGGATCTAGAAGCAGCGGAGGGAGCAATGGACCAGGATCTCAAGAAGGAAGTGAGCGCGTTGACTGGAGAGAACTGGAGAAAACAGAACAATTGGAGTCCAAGAGTGACCCTGGGGATGAGGTGAGTTGACCTGTTGAATATAGGGCTAATCACATCATGGAATATTTGCTAACAGGCATAGTCTACTGCTCTGCTTCTTGCGAGACTAGAACAAGAGAACAACGCACTGGCCGGGAACCCCAAGTCGGGTTCCCATGTTCGAAAAGAGTCCCGCCCCCCCTCTCTCCATCAGATCCGAAAGCTAGTGGACGAACCACAGAGAACTTCCTTGAGGTTTTCCCAGCTCCCAACCCCTCAGATGACCGAGCTGGACTTTTGGGCTGCGCTTGTCGCAGACTACAACCACACCGCTCAACGATTACCAACATTGACCTCGAACAAGATAAGAGCAGGTGTGCCCCCACCTTTAAGAGGAGTAGTATGGCCCAGTATCGCTGGTGCTAGAGATTCAGACCTTTTAGATGAATTTGAGAGGCTCAGCGGGGAGACCAGTCCGTACGAGGGCTTAATAGGCAAAGATATTGGTAGAAGTTTCCCGAGTGTGGAAATGTTTCGCGACCCGAACGGAGAGGGACAACAGATGCTAGGAAGAGTATTGAGGTGTTTTAGTCTTTATGACAACAAAATCGGGTATTGCCAGGGATTGGGTTTTGTTGTCGGCCCTCTTTTAATGCACATGAGTGACGCTGAGGCATTCTGTGTGCTTGTTCGGTATGTCAACTATTTTTTTCAGCCATCAATCACCCCGCTAATGCTATGTTATTCATTTCCGCAGCCTCATGGATCATTACGATCTACGGTCCTGTTTCTTGCCAACTCTATCTGGCCTGCACCTGCGGATATATCAGTTTCAGACTCTCCTCTCGCGACATTTACCAGAGCTCCACGCTCATTTGGAATCCCTGAAAATTGAACCAGTCTATGTCTCGCAGTGGTTTTTATCTTTCTTTGGAGTTACATGCCCGCTTCCGATGCTTCTTCGGATTTACGATGTTTTACTTTTGGAGGGGGCTTGTGAAACATTGATGCGAGTGGCTCTTTCGCTCATGCAGCGAAACCAGAAGAAGCTCCTAGCATGCGAAGAACTCGAGGATGTTATGCAACTTTTGCTAGCCAGAAGCATATGGGATACGTGAGTGTCGCCCTTGTTTTTTGCCCACGAAAACCAACTATTAACGTGATCGTCCCGATAGGTATGGATGTAACGCGGATGCGCTAGTCCAGGACTTTGTATCTTTGACCTCCCTTGTGACACGCGAGAGCCTCCAGGAACTGGAGACAAGCTATAAAGAATCGCAAGGCACCTCAACCGGTGTTTACTTTCCACAGATGCAAGCTGTCGCCTCAAGGTTCCTGGGTCGCCTCTGGGCCGGATCTGGATCCCATAATTCTGCTAGGTCCCTTACTTTGAATCCCAACGCCCCGGCCTTGATTTCACGCCCCTCCAGCGTCGTGCGACGTACCCCATCCAAACAAAGTATGGCTTCTACACTGAATTCTTTCGAATCAACATCTGATGCTAGCACCGCCCCAACTGAGTCCTCATCAACCCCAATTTCCGCGGTTGATTCAAACAAACGTAACATGAAAATGACTGGGACGCCAAACCAAGATAAGGATTTACACAGTCAGATAGAGGACCTACTGACGGCTCTGACGGACATGCAACACGAACAAGCAGCCTTGGCTAAAGAACTCCAGAAAGAAAGGGAGGAGCGCGAAGAAGATCAACAAGTTGGCAGGTTAATGCTTGGATACTTGAGAAAACATTCTGGCGATGATGAACATGCAGACCTACTCACCAGAGCCACTAATCGATTTTCTCCAGCACAATCTCGCCGTGTTTCGATCACCCAAACAAAACACGAGCTCCGAGATGAGATGGTTAAGTGGAAGGAGAAGCACGCACTTGAGGCTTCGATGTGTAAGGATTTGAGCAGACGCATTGACGATAAGGAAGTAGAGTGTTCCCAAATGAAAGAGGAACTTAAAAAAGCACAATCTCGCCTGCAAGAAGCCCACAAAGACAAGCAGAGACTTGAGAAAACTATCCAAGAATTACGCGTGCGAAAAAGTTCACGGTCAGATACGCCGCACGAGCCTCAAAATTCAACAGGCTCCGCAGATAGGCGTTCGACTGGCCTGCGCGAGTTCAAGCTTGGTAGAACCGGTTCAACCGCTTCTACATTTTCGAAACGAACCAGCAGCCTCGGAACACAGGCACTCGTTTCCGACGAGGATTCCCGAGTGAGTTCCGACGAGAATCTTGTCCTCGAGCTTGTCAAAGCCAAAACTGCAGAGGCGATTGCTCGACAGGAACTCGAGGAGGTAAAAGGAAAACTGGATTCATTGAGGAAGTTGATGAGCCGTTCGGCAGATAACTCACCCAGGGGACCAGGTCCGATTGAGCTGGGCCGCAGCCTTACCGTCAACACACTTCCTACGTCAAAAATGTTTTCAAACTCTCCCACGGAATCTGCTAAAACCCCAGGTTCGAGTGCCGTTATTTCTGCTGGGGGATTTTTCAGCGGATGGACGAAACGAACCGCCTCTACTTCGTCTGAATCGCGATAGCCTCGTGCGTTCCTGGACCCACTCTGCATCACGGGTAGTTTGAAATAATAATACGCTGATTGATCGTCACTGAGGTTACATGTATGTACCTTGCAGCCTTTCACTGGAAGGCGAAATTCCCCGCCCCAAATATCGTATGGTCCAAGAGAGCTAGCTTACACGGAATACTCCAATTTACGGTACCGAATTTTTCATGCCGAATTTTCTAATAATTTTCCTCTGCGCTTCATTACACATTACTTTCGCATATTGCTGAACGGATCTCAGCTTGCAGCCAGATACGCGACTCGAGAATTTTACCTTTCAATTTTTCTTTCCATAACTGCAATTTCACAGCAAGCGGAAGCGGTTTCCTTTTTCCTTTTTGGCTTGCATTTATCCAGAACTTTTTTTTTTTTCATGGCACAATTTCATTCTTTACTTTTACTATTTTCCTTCCTACTTCTAGGTATATATACACGCCTACCTTCCACCCTTTTGTATTCTTATCCCACTCCGCCCACCCCTACTCCACACCTGTATCAATTTTGTAATACCGTCGTTTCTGTGTTCTGAAGGCCTCTGTAGCCATTGCCATCCACACCCCCAGCCTCTTTCTCATGGACTCAATTTTTTTTTTTCGATTTTTTGGGCAAATACCGAATTTTTTTTGTTGTTTTTAGTTTATTCTTTTGATTCTTTTGATATTTTTCACAATTCTACTTTTTGTTTTTTTCTCATTTTTCTTCTTTCTCACTTTTTAAATCATCCCCTGCGCCATTTGTACTCTTCCACAGTTCCTCTTTGTATTGTACATACAGCAATGCCTCAAGTAAGATGAAAGGGGAATCATAACATTTTTCCTTTTCTTTGAAATGTTCATATATATATATATGAATATCCACCCTTCAAACCTAACACCCAACTTTCATTCTTAGAATTAATAGGTTTTTGTTTCTTTGCTTCACAAATCATTTTTTATTTTCTGTTAATTCTTGATGATGTTTATTTGGCCTCTTCTTGACAGGCTGAGGGTATTCTATTTGACCACCATCCTTTAACCTTGTCGTTCCGGCGAATTTAAAGATACGTTTGACGGTTTGGTATCTTGGTAGATACTTAGGTAGCTAGGCAGGAACCTTGGTTACCTAGCTCTGGACATGATAATGCCATTAAGGCCGTTGCTTGAAAAAGTAATTCTCTTCCTTATAGCTAGCAGTTTTATTGATCTTGTTCGGCCCGTACACCTGAACAGCACTTGGGCCAGCAGGGCTCATGGCATATCAAGAAGTCTGGTCTACTAACAAATTCACGTCATACTTATGGTTATTGCAAACGCTCTTACAAATAGCCAGCAACTGTTAGATTGTGCCTGTTTCATTTGACTTCTATGGAGTATATAATATCTCACACTGTTGTTCAATAGCCAAAGGAAACCTACACGTCAATCAGTTCCTGCTCTAAGGAGTGAAACGTATAGCTTAGCTGGTTACAGTGCCCTCCCCCTGTCGTTCCCCTACCACCTCTAAAACCCCCCCGTCGATATGCTAGGCGGCAAATCCTTCTTTCGCGTTCCCCATTTACTCTCCTTCTTCCCAAGCACCAGCTCCAAAACACCCCCTTTCTCAAAGAAATCATGGCCAATCCAGTTCTTGTGCCAAATTTTCCCATCTCGCTTCGCACTCTGGATATAAATCGCCTCATACGACGGATCGAAATTGATATTCCGAATAATCGCAAGTTTCCCGGTAAGGGGATTGCGGATTTTAACCTCTGCGAAGAACGGTGGGGTGATGAGGTATACATCTTGGCCTGCGACGGGGTACAAGCCAATCATCGCGAGAGCGAGGAACGAGCCCATCGCCCCGCTGTCGTCGTTGCCGGGGATGCCGTTGAGGGAGTTGTTGAATTGTGAAGGGATGTAGAAGTGTGCGCGCTCTGCCGAGAGGGCTGGACGTCCGGAGTAGTGGTATTGATATACTGGTAGGAAAGCTTGTTCATCTCCTACGTATAGGAGGCCGGACTCGTGCAGGTAGTCCAGACGCTTGGTGTATTCGTCAGGCCCTCCTAGCGTGTCTACCAGCGTCGCCATGTCTTGGGGAACGTAGCTATAGATTTTTTGTCAGATGATTAGGCCAGTTAAAGGGTAGTAGAGGAAATAAAGGAGGCACATACAAGGTGTACATGAACACACTCCCCTCGTAGGACTCGCCACCATCCTCGTTCAAATAGCATGAATGCTGGTTAAGCAGGGGGCTGCAGTGGATGGGATTTTGGTAGCCCCATTCCCCATTCTCAAGTCGTGGTTGGAGACAGCCTACAAAGCCGGTGTCCGTCCCGTTGATAGAAATGGTCTGGTCGTCCCGATAAAGGTTCTTCCAGAACTTCGCGCGATCCATATATTTAGTATAATCCTCCTCGTGGCCGAGTTCTTTCGACAATAATGCAATACAGAAATCATTGTATGCATATTCGACAGTGCGCGAGACGCTTCGTGACCGAGTCCCCTCGCCCTTTGGTTTGCTGTTCACTGGGACATATCCCACCGATTTCCAGCTTTCGATGTCTCCACGACCTTCAATATCCCAGTCTGGCGGGGTAACTTCTGCATCTTTGATTAAAGCCTCGTACCCAGTTTTCCAATCAATACCTGGAAGCCGTTTGACAAAGGCATCAGCAAGAACGACGTCTGCGTTCGAGCCGCCTTGGGTGAAACCTTTGCACAAGGCCATGCGGCAGTCAGGTAGCCAGCCTTCATGGCGATAAATATCGATTAGACTGCGGACCATGTCGACCTGAGCGTGAGGATCGACGATTGTTAGGAATGGATGGATGGTGCGGAAAGAATCCCAAATGCTACATGCGCAAACCATTAGAACTCCTCAGTCTGGATCATATCAAACCGAAGGTGGAAGATAAGGGAAACGGTTTAACAAAACAACTCCATACTAACCAGTAAAAGCTATCATAATAGGGTTCATCGCTTTCCCACAGAGGGTTCTCACCCGTGTAATCTTGAGGGCTGATAAGTGTCCTATAAATTCCACTCCAGAAAATAATTTCAAAATCCTTATGCATGCCTTCCGCATTAACTTCGATCACACCAAGTTTCTTTGCCCATGCATCTTCAGCAGCTGACACGGTGCCATCAAAGTCGAAATCAGGCTGCTCCCTTTCAGCATTGGAACATGCCTGGTCAATACTCATGAAACTCAGACCCACACGGGCAAGTATCTCTCTGTTTTCCGGGGCTTGGAACTGGACAAACGCGCCCAACAGATCGCTATCAGTCTCGGCACCACTAACTAGGCTGGCATCGGATGTAAGTATTGGAGTTGTCGTGCCGTCCTCCTTTCTGAATATACCCGCTTGGCGAACGTCTGCTCCTTTAAAATCCGTGCAGAAATACAGGTTGTATGACCCTTTGCCGAAGCTGGGTCCAAACGACCCGCTGCCCTTAACACGTCCGGTTTCTGAGTTGACGGAAACCTTACTCTGGTTGCGTACGTCTTGAAGATCAGACAAGTCAACCATGATGAACGGGCTGAGTGGGTCGTCTAAGCCCGGGAATGGCTTTTCGGGGAAAGTAATTTTGTAGAGAGCGCTGTGGTTGGTTACTGTCATCTCTGTGGTGACTGCATTCTGGAGGGTGATCCCGAAATAGCCAGGGCGGGCGTTTACACTGTCTTTGACCCAGGGGGTGGCACGCTCGGGTTTATCGAACTTGCAGTTGTTGATGTTGTCGTCTGGACAGGCTGAATGAGCGAACAAGGGGAACGCCCCAAAAGACAAGCCCTAAATCGAGTGGATTGCAGGTCAGAATTTTGAACCACTTCCATAAAAGACGGGAGAGACGACCGTCATTCTTCGGCGAAAAGTCAAAGCTTGTAGTGTTTCTCAGGAGGTTCTTAGATCAGAGAAGAAAAAATAATTTATTCGCCATACCCCTCCTGTGCCAGAATCATGCATATGTGAGAAGCCCCGAACGGAGAACGCATTCGAGTCAAAACCGCCTTGAGCTTCTCCATCGGTATCAGGCCCTGCCTTCGCCATGCCTATGTATTCCATTAGAGCACGAATTACAGGACCCCCCCGGGCGTGAGAGCTAGGGTAATGGCTACGTACCGTATGGCAAAGTTGCGCCGGGGAAAACATGTCCTGGAATCGAGTTTGTTAGATATTTTATGCACGGAAAATTTCTCAGCGGAAAGAAACAAACTAACCTCCATTGATGGTGCCTATGAGCGGATCAACGAAATCCAAGATATTCTTTGAACCTCGCGCTTCAGCAACGGCAAAACTATCAAGCAGCGACAGGCATAAGGACAGCAGGATGGCCGATGCCGTCGGTCTCGCGTTGAGTCGTGCCATAATTAAACTGGCGCAACTACTTTCCACAAGAAACTGACTTCAAATGTTCATCTCAAATAATGAAAGAATATCCAAAAAATAAAAATAAAAATAAAAAAATAGACCAGGCTGAGGAAATGCATGATTAATATTTATATATCTCCAGGGCACGAGCCGAGAGGTCCCTGCAGAACCCCTGGCTGATTTGTTTTAGCGGGATTGTTTGCAGATCGTTGAATAGGATATGCACTGTACAGTACAATGCAATACAGTCTATGACACCTGTATAAAATGACGATAGTTTGCTCTAGGCCATGCTCCCTGTTACTCAAAGAGTGCAAGATGGGTAAAACTTGTGGGGTATGGGGTTGTACTGCTGGACTCCCTGCAAAATAGCGACCCAGCACCCGAAGAGAAGCACGGAAAAGGAATATTGCTCCCTTTGAATTGTGATACCTTTCTGTATATCAACAACCCCAGATATACTGCACAGTGTACAGAATGCATCAAAAGCACAGAGAATCCTAGGCCGAACATTTCCCAGTTGCATCGGCTAGATGGTTGCATCATGGCACCGGGTTTTGCGGGTTGAAAAGCTTGGTGCAGTGCAACCATTGGCAACATTTGAACTAAGTTTTAGTCGAGTGGAGCTGACTTACTTCATAACTGGAGTAACTTACTCCGTAGATTGCGGAGAATCCGGAAGACAGTCGACCTGGTAGCTGTTAGCTGTACAGCTGTGCCTGGTGCCTGAGAATTAGTTTGATCATGACGATGATGAAATTGGATATGTCCGCTGGTAGTCGGCGTCTTTCCCGGGACATTTTGTGAGCTAAGTCAGAATTGGTTGAATTTTTCCTCCAGTGGATGCATAAATACGTTGCTTTGATTCGGTGATCGTTAAAATATATCCCTAGCCAAGAACTTACTATTCTGAATTAGACACGGAGGGAGCAGCAAGCGTATAAAATACTAACTCAGAATATATTTACATACTAGTTACTTGGGTGTAAATCAATCAGCCTCTTAAAAATCTACTACAGAGAGTATTGTCGCCATTTCCTACTCGCTGCGGGGCGCATAATAGCTCAACTGCTCTCTGAAGCGCTTCTCCTGCTTTTGGTAGCCTTATTACTTCCTGAAGATCTTCTCTTACTGTAGAGTAGCTCTACTACCCTGCATCCTACTCCGCATTCAGGCTCATTTTTTGCGGAGAAATCCTGCTGCTAGGCCAAATGAAAGACCCGGTGAAGTTCCACGCCAGCTCATTGTTTTCCATGATATCGTGGGGAAGGGAACTGGGATAATTTTGATACCGGACAGTGAGTTGATCTCATACCTCTCCACTACACCTCTCCACTACACACCTCGTGCTTGTCAGGGTTTCCTTTTGCCGGCATACACAGCTGTGGAGAAACGCATGGGAGAGTTGCAGAGACAGCCTGGATGTGACATTTACCAATCCTCTGGAGAGAGTTACTTTTACTTTCCGATCTCGGAATGTGGAACAAGCATATGTTTTGCTCATTTTGCTCTAGACATATTTCCCCCCTAGGTTTGTGTGTTCGTTTTCTTGTATATCGATGTTCCTCAACGGAGAGGGTTTCCTGTCAAGAGAAATATTACTATTTCTCGTCGTCGCCCAAAAATATCGGCTCATTTTTCATTTTCAGGATTACTTTGGTGAACCGCTCTGTTCCCATTTTTCTCAAGGTCACGGCACGGTCGGCCGCACTCCGCGTTCTTCAAAATCTTGAATTTAATTTCATGCTTTGTTTCATTCACTAGGGTTATTGTGGCTGAGGTGGCCCACTCGGCTTGTGGGGCGGAATATAGGGCGGCTTGGCCGAACTAAGCCCGAGTCAAGCGGGCCGAGAGGGTGATATTGATACTATGTAGAAGTGATAGGGATAGATATAGTGGGTTATAGTTACGGTTAATAGTTACATTTCCGTGCCTGAGCGATGGGGTTCATCGTCATACCCTGGTTTCTATCCTTAGTATGGGCTGCTCCACATACTCCTTCATGTACAGTACAGTATTATACCTCACCGGCGACACTGGGGAAATTAGATTTCGATTTTTATGATGATTGTCAGGAGAAGTTTCAGAGTTAGCCAGATTGATAATTTAGGCCATTGACTTTGTTAATTTTATTGTGACATCAGGCATTGTGTGCATATGTTGTCGCCATATATGAACATTCCAGCGGATCAATATAATTTGTACGTTCAACTTGATATTATGCAGAAACTACTTCCTATCAGCTTCTACTAATATAGCGTCTATGTAATAAAGAACATTTGAGAGGTGCAATTATCTCAGTCACCCATATTTCTAAGTAATAATCAAAATAAATATAATAACTATGGGTATATGTGAACTATATACAAAGATGTAAGATAAATACCAATAAAAGTATATACATAGGAGGAAAGGCAGCAAGGAAACTGATTTACGACCCCCTCAACGAAATATGTACAAATACAATCGAACCAACTCCTTCCCTTAAACCGCCCAGTATATCATTGCAAATCATCATCCTCCTTAACCCTCTGATACTTCTTCCCACGCCACCCACCCCGACAACAGCTCGGAACAACCAAAACCCCAATTGCGCAAGTACAAGCCAACACCAGCGCAGCCATAATCCAAATCAGCAGTTCCCTCATGATCTCCTTCCCCTCCGCACCAACATCCTCATACAGCTTCTCCGGATCATCAACCAACCCCAGCACATCAACCCCCTTCATCCCCTCCTCCCACTTCCACTGCTCCGGCACCCGCGAGCGCACAACCCCAGACCAACCCAGCGACACACCTCTCTTCCCTACCGCCTCCACGGAAACCCAATCCAGGAACCCCTGAGTCGAGAACTCTGTCTCGAAATCCGCCTTCGTCGCATTCCCCACCAACACCCGCGGTGACGTAGCGGTATACTGTGCGTACAACCGCCAGTGCCCCACCTCCGTCGCCCCGTTCCAGCTCGCGTGTATGACCGTCATGAACCCCACGCGATTGGAGCCGTGGACGGCCGAAACGACTGCTGGGGATTGTGCCGGCCGCCCCGTGAACGGATACTTGTATGACCGGTAGGAGTTGTAGCGCGTCTTGTTCATACCCGTCGGCATGGCGAAGCGGGCTTCCATGAGTAGCGTGCCGTCCGGTGCGAACTCGCTCTGGTAGCCGCCCTCGCTCCAGCCGACGAAGACGTTTTTGTTAAGAAGCACCTGAACGTTGCCGCGCATGCGGCTGTGGCCCTTGTCTGGCCGGAGGTAGCGGTTGAGCAGGTGGGCAGTGCGCTGTTGGAAATCTAGCAGGATGATGAGGGCGGAGGATGTGGGTTCCTGCGTGCTCCAGTCGTCTGAGGCGTTGTTGAGGAGCGAGATGACCATGTGCGTCTCGTTGAGAAAGCGGGTGCGTGGGTTGTGCTGGCGGGAGAATTTGAAATCCATTTTGAAATCGGAGCGTTTACCGCCAAGTCGCCAGAGGATTCGCGGCTCGGTGCCGGATAGTAGGTAGACAGTATTTGTGTAGCGGGAGGAGATGAGATAATTCCCGTCCGGCGTCTTGTCGACAGAGTTGATGTGGAAGTAATCGAGGCCGAGTGGGAATGGTTGCGCCGGCGTATTGGGTTTGATATGGAACCCTTCGTTCAATAGAACCTCCGCACGGGAGTTCCAGGAATATAGCACCTCCCCCGTAGCAACGCGAAGCTCCATCACGACCCCCGACGTAAACCAGCTGGGCTCGTGGCGGTCCGGGTTGATTTCCACCATGTCCCGCTGTTCCGGCCGGTCCCCGCACACCAGCACCGTCTCGCCGTTATTGACAATCTCAAACTCATGCATGCCGAAGAAGTCCTCGCTGTTATTCGCCACGACGACATTCTCCACCTCGTAGCGGTCGTTCAGAATATAACCTGTCGGCTTCTCGGCCATTATATCTTTCGAGGCCTGCAGGACGAAGGAGAGCGTCGGCTTATTCGTGACATGCTCTGCTACGCGGAAGTCGAAGGTATTTCGGTTCCCGTCTTTGTATAAACATGCCCCCGTCCAAACCAAATGTCCATCTTCGTCGTAGATGCTAGGGCCAGCCTGGCAAGGCTCAAATTCCCCCGTGGGTTGCGGGGCGTCGAGGAACCAGTAGGGCGCAACGAACCAGTACCCGGGACTCACGCGGGCACGGTCAAGGTAGGTAACATTGAATTTCACGGCTCGTACGCCGGGGAGCTGTTTGGGAAAAATTAATAATTAAGTTTTCTTCCCTTTTTTCTTCTTTTCTTTTTCTTCAAGTTTTGCTCCTCTTCGTAAACGATCGAGATATATCGGGAGAACCTTACTGTGTGGAAAAACTGTAGGTCATCGCCAGCATCGGGCCCGCTTATGCCGCCGGGGACATGCAGTAGCAACAGCAGTACAGCGGAACAGATAGGTAGGACGAGGCTCCAGGCCTTCATCACGAACGCAACGAGCGGGCGCCAGAGGCAGGAAAAAGGGGGGGGATTATGAACTAGTAACTCCGGTTATAAAATGAAGGGTTAAGCTAATAATATTTTCTTCAGCATTGAAAGGCGAAAAAAACGGGGACGGCTTCCTTTCAGTTGGGATAAGAATGGAAAGAAGCGGGCATTGGAAAGCAATGACAGTTCCACAGCAAAAGTTGAGAGCACAAAAATTAGCTAACTCCATTTTGAAATATCTGTCTCAGAAAATAGGGGGAGGATGCTGGGGGCTAGCTGGCGATCTCCCTGCCTAGGCGTCATTGCGACCAACCAACCCCCGAGGGGCAAAGTGCTGGTCTCCACATGGTGTACGGAGTATGTACCCTGACGATGTTTGTTGGAGTGGAGAAGTTTGGCAAGGAAAATTTATTTTATATATTGCACTGAGATCCGGGAACAGAAGAGGAAGTCATCTCGAAAATAGTAAGTACTACATTGTATATCATGAGTATCATACTATTCTGTGCTTGTACGCTGCTATCTGTTGATTTCTTAAATTTGCCCGAACACAAGAAACTCCGTTCACGGCTAAAACATACGCCAGATTTAAAAACATGCTGAATAGCCATGGTGGGTTTTGTCCCCACCCCTATAACCAGTCCTCTTCCGTCCGTCCCATCATGTTGTCCCATCATTAAAAAACATCGTTAAGAAAAAAATATCATATAAAAAGTCCGCACCACCCCCCGGCGCCCTCGAAAAGAATTGTAGCAGTACAATGAACACTGTTGCTAGAGTTCGAATTTTCCACTCCTATCCCCGCCCATACGCATCATTAATTTCAGTCTTATGTTTATCATGAATAGCTTTCCTGTTCAGTTTCTCCGTCGCCGTCGTGAGACCCTAAAAATTTGAAACACGCATTAGCTAGTTGAATACCCAGAAAAAAAAGAGAGAAAAAACCTACATTCTGCGGGGTCCACGGCTCCTCAACAAGCACAACTCCATCAATGATCTCCAACCCAGTAAGCCCAGCCTTCCGCCCGATAGTTTGCATATTCTGCAGCACGATATTTCGAAGTTTCTTGTCATGCACTAGCTCCCCGATATCCTGGTTTTTGATGCCGTTCTCTACAGCGAGGTTTTTCAACGTCTGCTCAACGGGGACCACCAGGGCGATGGCCTTGGATTTATCGGGTGCTGCATAGACGCAGATGTTCCCCACTACACCCGCAGACCGGTATACTGATTCAAGCTATGCGCACGCATGGGAGTGTTAAATGGAAAACGGGTAAAGGTCGGAGAGATATACAAAACCCAACATACCTTTTCCAGTGCAATATATTCCCCATTCAGAGTCTTCACCAGACTCTTCTTTCGGTCAATGACTCTGAGGTGGCCATTTTCATCCCATTGCCCAATATCCCCGGATTTAAACCAGCCATCCGCTGTCATGACTTCGGCTGTCATGGTCTCATTCTTATAGTACCCTTCCATGACACTATTTCCTCGAACCCAGATTTCCCCTTGCGGAGGTGTGGATTTGGTGAAATACCCAGCCTCTGGGAAATCAACCAGTTTAACCTCAACGCAGCCAGGAACATCGCCCAGCGTCTCGTTCCGCCACCCCCATGGATCGGAAACAGATGTCATGCTGTTGGATTTTTATTAGTTAGACTCTGCTGCTTTTAAATTCAAATTTTAATCTCGGGATCTTACGCTGCTGTCTCGGTTAAACCGTAACCGATAACCATGGGAGCTATAACCAAGGAGATAAACTCTTGCGTTTCCCTAGCAATGGGGCCGGCTCCATTCATAACGAATCTGAGCCTGCCCCCGGTCGCCTCGGTAATCTTTTTGAAGGCTACAGAGTCCAAAATGTCAGCCCCACCAAATTGGCGATTTGTGAGCGCGCGTTTGAGGTAGAAGGCTGTCCAGAAGAGATTCTTCGAGATTATCCCAGCTTGCTCGACTTTTGAAACGACGCCCTTTCTCACAGTTTCCCACACAGCCGGCACACCGACCATCAGGGTTGGTCTGAGTTCCCGGATGTCGCCCTTGCAGTTGCGGGTCGATACATCAGCGAGTGTTTTTGGGCTGCCGTAACCCATTGCACTGCCCCAGAACAGCGCTGCATGCTCAAATACAAATTCGAATATATGCGCCAAGGGGAGGAAGGTTAACACAATATCGCTGGGGGTAATCTGGTGTCCAACCACCGAATTGATTCCAGCAACTATTGTACCACAATCAATTAGCAAAGAATTTCAAGTTTGAGATTTGATTCGACCCTGTCGCTTCTTTTGTTTTATGGTTTGATTCATACCTGCGGCAACAACATGTTTGTGTTTCAGGGGTACACCTTTCGGAGGCCCCGTGGCACCTGATGTGTACATAATCATGCCCATATCCTCCGCACTTGGAGGCACAGGATCGACGGGATTTTCCTCCCCAAGCTTCCTGAGTTCCTCAAAGCTGATCCAAATCACATTGGGGTGTGCAGATTTCAAGGAATCCAATGTCTCTTGTTGGAGTAGGCGGGTATTGTTGTAAATCACAACTTTGATACATTTAGCATCTACCAACAATTTGACGAGTGAGCCCAAAAGCTGTGGGTCTGTAAAGAGTGCCTTGGAGCCGGCTTCTAGAATTGAATGCCGCAGCCCCTCTTCGCCAAGGGTGTCGTACGAGGTAACAATGGACATGGACTGTGAAATCGCACCATGCGCCGTTGCAAGCCAACGATTACTGACAGAGAGGCGTGTTAGCATAGCTAGGTAGTAAAAGCAGGCAGCTGGGGTAGCCAGCTGGATGTAGAAAATGCTAAAAAATAAAAAATAAAAAATAAAAAACAATAAAAATAAAAATAAAAATAAAAATTTGGTGGGCCATTATCTAATTGCCCTACCTTGTACCTGCGTATAGGTGGAGCCTATCCTCTTTGACCAAACCAAGCTTCCTCAGACCCGCCCCGATTTGCAGGGTCAATTTCTCATACTCATTGAAGGTGATGAAGTTGTAGCCACTTAGTTCAAAATATGTCCACTCTTTGTCCACCTCTTGCTCTTCCCCGTTCACCATCTTCTTCACCTTCTTGGTTTCCTTGTGCACTTGTAGAAGCTCTCGCGAGCCCATGCATTTTGCATTTCCGAATTTCGCGGCACCGCGCTTGACGATGTCATAGGCAGTATTGATTGAGTCCTCAGGCCGGGCTAGCAATTGATCCTTGTATTTTATATTTCGACGAGGGATTGTTTCTCCCTCGACAACCTCGTAGCCTGGGGCATCGACCGTGAACGGCGGTTTCTGCGCCGTACGACCATTAAGAACATTAGTGAAGGGGTCCTTCCGTTCAGTCATGCTGGTGACAAAGAAGCGTAGGGTACTCCGTATAGTTTGCAAAGTTTCAACCAGAGAAGTGGGGATATCCACACGGAATATATAGTGGTGATATAGCCCATTTATGCCGAGATGTGATGCGATATATCCACTTGCCGTGACAGGGAGTGGGCTACTTACAGCGAAAGTCAAAGTCATAGCTCAAAGCATATGACACCGAGGCCTAGGTAAAAGAGATGAGGCGCGTATAGTGTACCTGTTGGGTGGTTGGGGGAAAGGAAAAACGCAATTTACGATGTGGTTGAATGAGCTTGATAATCGAGTCTATGGATGGAGGCTTTGGGGCTGGGTTCTAGGGGACAGCTGGCCAGCGGGAGCCTTGAGGGATTGTTTGCAACGATTGGTGTTGGAGCTGAGAATGGATAGTAACTAGCTCGTATTCTGCATATGTTAGCTCCTTAACTGCCCTAATCTAGCGTCGTGGCATCTCCGGCAGTTGGAGGACTTTTTGAGAGATTGGGGCCTTGGCCCAAGGTTGAAGTTGGAGAAAGTTGGAGAAAGTTGGAGATGCTGGACTGTGCTGTAGCATGGAGGTAAGGGACCACAGCAGGACACGCTTTGTATATGTGTTTATATATGTGTGTATATATTAGTATTGTTATTAAATTTACCTTGTAGGTATCATTCAATATAATCTATATCTGCCGTAAAATAACCCCCAGCTGTAGCACTGTTTCCAGCTGAAAAATAGCTGTTGGGATGCTGAACTGGCTCGGCACGGTTTTATTCGTTTCCAGACCTGGGCTTCGGCATGTATTATTTCCTTACCAGCGTCATCGTCCCATCTAGGTTACTCTGTCCTCTGTGCTTTGTACCCTAGTAGAGAGTGACTAGTTTGATGCCCAGTCATATAATTGCCGCGACCTGAACTCCGTATCTACACGGATAGTACATAAATACCGAGGTTTGATGGGGTGCGGATAAGAAAATGAAATGTGACTTCTTCCTGCATGAAACAACTAGAGTTAAATAATTCAATTATTAGGGGATTGAGTGGACATTAAGCACAGCCCAGTTAATGAATCTATTACGGGTGGGTGGATATCTACCTGGTCTTGTTATTATGTACTCCGTACTGTACATACAATAACTCCAGAGGTTCGGTAAAATGAAGCAATTCCACATATTACGCAGGTTTATCCGAAATATTTACTCCTAGATGAGTATTTTATTAAGGCACCGAGTGAATTATTCACTGGTATTGGGTGGATACTCCCTTTCTCTATAACGTCCCTTTACTGGTTGGTACCTTTGAGTTGAGTGTTGGGATGTTCCTCGGTCAAATTGATAATTGTACTGTAACAATGTTAGTAGAAAAGAATCATGAACATCCCATCCCATGCTCGCCGATCAGAGCAGAGTATGTTAACTAACCAACCTACGCAGTTAGTGGCAGTGTCCCCTCAACGAAGCATGGATTGCTACTATGTACAGTACATGGGATTTGGGTGTAGTTAGTTATGCGATTGGCCGCTGTTAGCGCTCAACCCAAGCTGGAAAGGGAAAAATTCTCGAATCCAAGACACCAAGGGAATGGAAAATCATGTCAACATTTCAACGGACGAAGAACGGTATTCAGGGGCTGGACCGCAGCTGGATACCAGCCGAGAGAGTGCCGATATTAGCGCGTTTGCCCCAAAGGACAGGGGTTGCTGAGCGCAGTTAGAAGCTCGTTTCTTCAAGCGCAGGCAACAGGACCAATCCTCCAAAAACTCAAGGACATATATACATTCGTTGAAGGAGTAACAACAGTTGCTGTGCTTTGATAGAAGCACATGTGTTGTCTAGTCATTTTCCTCCGCTCCTAAACACGCGACCCGATAGTCCATGCTGAGAACAACCCTCATTCCGTCGATGTTGCAAACGCAAAAGAAATAACACACATGCACCCGGTGGCCACTAACCTCAGTCCAAACTACATGAACAAAATGTCGGAAAAGCCTACTCTTCAATTCTTACCAGGAGAAATCCTCCAACTTATCCATTCGTTTCTTTCCCCAGGTTCCAAATTAACTCTCTCCATGACCTGCAAACGTTTCTATAACAGCTTCTTCGAAACCATCCCCCCATCCATCTTGCATTACCCAGCCAGGCACCGGGAATTCGAAAGCGTCAACGGGGACAACACCTACCTGGACGAATGGATGGTCTACGATATTTGCCGCTCCCGCGAGCTGTGTGGGTTCAATTCCGATCGAAAACTCTTCTGCTGTGATTCTTGCCAAGCGAGGCATTTCCGGCAATTTTTCCATCCTGACGACCTTGACAAACCCGTCACCGAGCGCCCCTGCATTAAACACACGAGGGGCTTCTGGATAGAACCGGGGAAATGCTTTAGCTTTGCAGATATAATTGCTCCCGGACGACCCACTCGGATCGACAAGATGCGATCTCCCCGCTCGCTCGCGATGGGTGAGGATAACCGCTATGCACGCCGATATTTATTATGGACACACTACGACATCCTGACCCTACCCGTGCACAAGCGTGCGTCGAAGGAGCAGCTCGCCAAGATCCTCAACGGATTCGACCTGCCCACCTGTCCGCATATCCGGCTCGGTGATAGCGTGATCATGGAACATTGCGATATCCCGCGTTACACCGTCGCTGAGCCGCTGGACCAGGGCTATCCGCCTTTCTTCGATCCAGTCGACCTCCGCCCGAAATGTACATTTCCATCCTGTCTTACTTCGTTCTGCTGGACGGAACACACCAGCGCGGAAAATCCAGGGTGGAAAACTATCTACCTCCATGTGCTCCGTAAGTTGCGCCTCAACTCGGCTATTGACCATACGTGGAGCGTGCAGTTGATGGCCCCCAACGAGTCACTGTTGGAACGCCATTGGGACGATTGCTTCCGGTGGAAAACGGAGATGCTTACCATCGAGAAGGAGAGATATGAAAATGAGGCTAGTGAGGGTGATTGTAATGGTAGTGGTAGTGGTAGTGGAAACGGTGACGGTGACGGTAACGCTGACGGTTCTCACCTTGAAAAATACCTCGCGCGCAAGGCGCAACTCCGCCAGCGCGAAGATATCGTGAACACGCTCTTCCACCCACACCGGCTACGAGACTACCCCGACATCGTACGCAGACTGGAGGGAATGGATACCAATTTATCCATCACTGGTAATCGTAACGACCCAGACACAACGGCTAATACTGCTCGTCGCCCATGGACACCGCCAACCACGCCACTAGTTACCGGTGAAAGAATCTGTGAGATAGACTTGTCTATAAGGTCCACACCGGAGCAGGCTGATAGCACGCTACTCAAGCCGTTCTTCACGGAGGCAGACTTTGAACGACATGCCAAGCGAGAGACTGCGCCGGGGTGGGGGCCAGCGGCTGTACAGGCGGAAGTGCATAAAAAACCGACGTCAGTGTTGGGAAGGTTGTTTAACCTCGCGTTCCGGTAGGGAGAGGGAAAGCCGAATTAAACGGGCTTGCACAAAACTTTTTTTTTATATCTAAAATAATTACTGAGAGACGTTGAGTTAATTTAGATATATAAAACAAAGGCGCCCAAAGCTACATTTAAGAAGAAGACAAGAAACATATCAATTAAACGCTGTTTTAATGAGATTGGTTACATGCGTTCCACCTCTTGATAATAACCAGTTACAGAGAGGCAGAGATAAAAAAAAAAAACAGGTACCTATCGAACAAGGATTAGTACATTAACTAGAATTTAAAATTTAAAAAAATTAAAAAAAGACGACGCGAGCAGGATTCGAACCTACGCCCCCGAAGGGAAGAGATAGAATAGTATCTTAACACTAAACAGTTCTAGTCTCTCGCGTTAACCACTCCGCCATCGCGCCTTTGTCATGCCGAGTAGATAGGCGAGCTTGACATTCAAGGTATTGTAACATCTTGATCATAGAGAGCGGTGAGCTGCCAAAAGGGGTTGAACGATGAAACGAAAAATGAATTCAATACCTGGCTCTCAAACACACTAAAATATATAAGTTTTTTGCCAGCAAAACAAAGGATATGCAAGTAATGACTATCCGTAAGGTATATCACACGGTAGTTCGTCTCGGCTTGCCCCAAACGCCACCATTTAAAAGTCAAACCTGCTGCGCCAGGAGGGGGAAGAAAAAAACACTCACCCCACCCGCCAGTTAAACACCAAAGACAATTATAAAACAGAATGGGGAATGGCTATGCAGACGCAGACACTAAGGACCAAAAAACTCTCAAAAAGAAAGATCTCCAACAAAATACCAGGGCGTGCCACCCGTGGACCCAGAGGCAATAATTACCCCAAGCCAGTTTATCTTTTTGCGACAAGGGTTAATGGATACCGTTTTTACTATTTACTCCATAAATCTGTCCGCTTGACTGGCTGACTTGGCCTTCACTGGTCTGTCCCACATCCGACCTATCCTTTTCACCCGTCCGGCGAATGTTACGTGCCTTTCTGTCGGTTGCCAGGATTTTTGCAAATTTGGACTTCTCTCTGATGACGGCTCCTTTCCAGTAGAATATATATATGGGGATGGTAACCAAAAAAGAGATAATCGCCAGGATGGTCGAGGGCCATTCGAGTTGATACTGGTTCCCGATTGTTTTGTACACTACGGTTATATCAGCAAAAGCCAGTGTTCATTCATACGGGGGAAGCAAACTCACATGGCGTTGAATACATCGCTGCAATTCCAGCAAGGAAATCTCTTGCCAGCGCATTACCACCCGTCGCAGATGCTGAATACGGTCCATAACTTGCGACCATGTAGTCAATTGTCGCCATATATATGCAGTACTACATGATCTCGTTAAAACAACAATACGCAATGAAATTGGATAGTATGATTGGGGTTCCAACTTACATTTGCAACGGCAATCACCAGGGAAAATATCATAGGGGCAATCCAATGTACTTGAGGTGGACCTAAACTTGTCCATGCGAATCCAAATAAACCAATGGTTTCAAGAGGGGCAGCTGCGTAAAATAACAAGATCAGCATAACTTATCCCAAATGTCATGAAAAGGAATGGCACCGTACTGAATAACAGCCACCATAACCTTGATTCCGGTTCAAGGAGATTTGGATCTCTCCTATGAATCCTTCGGTGTTTTATCATGATGGGGAGAAAGGAGAGGTATCCGATGAAATAGCCGATGAGGATGCTATAGCCAACAAATTAGCAATACAATCAGACTTTAACAGACATCCTATTTAAGCGAATCGCATATACATACGGAATAAAAGCCAGACCAATGTGAATGGTACTGAATCCCCATTGGGCGTACACGGGCTGGTACGACTCGAGGAAGGTGAAAATCAAGGCATCACTAAAGCCACTGAGAAGCGACAAACAAAACACGATAGGCTCGCGTACAAACATACTAAACGGTCGAGCCCAAATTATCGCGACTTCCTTTATCGTAATTCCGGGGCCCTGGATTTCGCCAGGGCCGTAGATATTTACCTCCCCTGCCCGGCGTCGCTTTTTAGCTTCTCTGTCTAGCAGTATTGTGGCCCTTGTTTCTGGGACAAATAACAAGTGAGCGAGTTGAGCCGCGGCTCCAAATATGAGCTGAACCCAAAAGTTCCATCTCCAGTCAAGATAAACCTCCATAAAGCCACCCATGATGGGTGCTATCACAGACCCCGCAACGGAAGAAAGAACAATGAAAGCGACAGCAAACTGTTGGTCATCGGGCTCCCACATATCTGCAATCATCCCCAGTGTAACGGAACCACCAGCGGAGGATAAACCGCCGAAAAATCGCCCTATCACGATAGTGTGGTAATTCCGAGCCAACGCGCAAGGGATCTGCCATATGTTTACCAGGGACAAGCTAAGCTGCATGACAGGATATCGGCCAAGTTCTTCACTCCAGGGGGCCCATAGCTCACTCCCAAACGCGTAGGCGACGAGGAAAATCATCTGGCCCACTCTGGCAGCTTGTTCAGAAATAGAGAAATGGTGCGCTAGAGGGGTGATGGCATTGGCGTAGATACTGGTGTTGAAGTTCATGGATAACTGCACGAAGAAGATGACGCTAAGAATTTTCCATCTTTTCCATCGCGGGAAGCTGAAGCCCAGTTTCCCATAGCAATCACTTTCGAGAAGCAGCATTTTTTTAGCCTCATCTGGTGCGAGAACCTTTGGTGTTCTTGGTGGTGATTGCGGTGATTGTGGTGATAATATTTTACGATGCCCATTATGTAGTGGATTGTCATCTTCTCCGCTCATAAGAAGAGACCCTGAAGCGAATGAAGACGACCGTAAGACATCGCTTTCAGCTGAGGACGGTAGTTTCTCACGTAAACTGGCGTGCAATTTCGGGATGAACCTGGGATAGGTTTTATATCGCGAATGAGAGCGCTTAGGTTCTTCTTGCACCGCGACCTGGGCAACAGGATCCGAGGCAGGCATTCCGTAAGAATTGGAGACTAGGAAGAAATATTCCACAGAGTTGCACTGTGTACCCAGTGCGATGGAAACATGGAAAAGAATAAGATAAAAAAACCCCGAATAGAATACAATGAACAGGAAAGCAAAATAGAGACGAGAAAACAACAATAAGCAAAAGACAGCAGCGGTAATCTCGCAGCAGGAACAAGGCGGGCACTCGTTTGCGCCGAGGGAGGAAGAACAACCACAGCCATGTTGAACTCACTGCTGCTGTGTGAATGTGTGGTGTTTGTTATTTGTTATTTGTTATCAGGCGCAAGAAGGGATAACCTTGGAATTATACAACTGTCCAGATGCGGTTGGGTTCACACGGGTCGAGCGAATAACTTCACCGGGTACAGTCAAATGCTGGTGGTACAGTACATACACAGTACATATAGCTAGGTATTAATTAGTAGTTCTATGCGAGATATAGAAGGATAGTAAGCATAAATAAGCACAATTAGCATAGCCATTAGGATACATTCAACTGAAGTTGAGTTCCCTAATGTCCAAGTAAGCTTATTGTCAGATAAGGGAGTTTCAAAGTTGTTGGGTGGGTGGAGTTTAGCCCTGGAGATCAACCTCCACCTGGCCCTGGCTGGCAAAACTAAATATATCCATTTTTGGCCCCAATCCACCACAGCACAGCACGATCCCCGTCCTGCTCCACTCCACTCTGACTGCATAACTTAACAGTCGAGATCACAACAATATATAACTAGCTCATGGATAACTTCAGGCAAAGACATGTTCAGTGAATCTCACCGGCCACATATCTCCAAACTCACCTCATTCAACCTCAGCCCTGTTCAGCCCTGTTTCTTCCCTGCTGCAGATATAACTATAACATGTGATTTAACATCCAAGGACTCTCAAACGTCGATCCTCGTGGAAGTTGCCGTGTTTGCATGCCGAACCCGGCTAACAAAACCCAACATCCAAGCCATCTCTCACAACGGAGGAATGGAAAGACGGAGGTTAAATTCATTATTATTGTCATTGGAGAGGAAGCGATTGGACCAAGCAGAGACGGCATTAAAAGTATCTTCCTGAGAATGACGTTGTCCAAGAAGCCTGGTTGCGAGGAGAGGGACGCCCATCATCCTACCTGGAGTAACATCAAGCCCTTCGAATTGGATAAGATACACTCCAGCCAAATAGTGGTCTGCCTTTGCTGTTGTTTTTTTATGCCTGTCATATTTTTCTTGATTCTTGATGCACGCCCGAAAGCTGCTTGAAAAATGGGTGGTGTTGATCTGCGGAGGTTTCCTTCCAATCAATCATTGAGTGAGCCTCCTGTCCCGTTTCGCTGGAGAATTCATGGGGAGGGTGTGATCTCGGGGACATGAGCATTTTTTCACCACAGCAGGTAACAAGTACTTCTGACCGTGTGGGGATGCTTTTAAATCTGATTGAATGCCTGCCATATCCTTATCCCCAACTACGAGAGCACAATGACCTGAACGCCCAATGGCCTGAATATACCACGTATCCTCACGCCAATAGCGAATTGAAGCCCTATCACAGAAGACGTTTCGTTCTTTTCATCGGTGCAATCTTACTGCCCCTGTGTCAGAGTAATGCCGGCGAGGAAACAATCCTGTCATCCTCATCGGAACCAAATTTAGAAAGCCCCCTTTGCATCGGCAAATGTATTAATGGCTTTACCTCAAACAAGCTAGCGGAAATATTTCTTTCCCGCGCCACCCCCCCTTCCCATTCCCCTTTCCCCACAGAATCGCAGGTTGGGAGCGACTATAAAGGTATCTATAAGCTTTAACTTGGTAGCCGCTCCACCCTGTTCCACTCTACCTTACTTTTGAACTCCCCCCGTTTTTCCAAAACAAAAGGAGGACCGCCCCTATGAGTTGGGATTAAATATCAGAGCTATATACAGTTTGTCGAGTTCCGTCGATTCCCTCCTGGCAAAAGACTTTGTACCGTTCCAGATTCTCAATTTGGGTCTGTTGGTTGCATAGGGCTCCATTTTCTGGAAATAACAACATTTACATATTGGGTGATATCGTATTCTGCCCATTATGGAGATGAACAACGATGAAGAAGTAAGTGTATATCCTCCAGTGCATATATATATTTGAAGTCAAGTGCATTAATACCACGTATCTCGTCTTCGAGCACCAATTCTTGAATTCATATAACTTAACTAAGTTGTGCAAAGTTTACTAATATAATTTCTCATTACTAGACACTTCGACAGTTAGTTTGGCATATTAGGGATGATTCCATTTGCCATTAATCACTAACTTTAAACTTGTTTAGGATTGAGAAGGAGTTGGACACTAAGATCTACCCTGGCACCGAGATTATGACCGATGTTGGCTCTCACCACTTTGTCAAGTCATCCAAGCGCTCAGATCGTGTCTTGGTCCCACAGCCTTCAAAGGATCCCAATGATCCCTTGGTGAGCAAACCCCCCTAAACATATATTGGCTGTCATGTTCTCTCTCACCCCACAGGAGCGTAGAATAATGGTTCGTTATTGACAAAAATAGAATTGGAGCCCCTTCTGGAAAGCGACCGCTATGTTTCTTTCAACTGCGGTGACCTTTACGCAAGCATTCGGCCCACTGGCTTTAGGACCCATGTTCCCTCAGTTAATCCAAGATTTTGACACCGACCTAGCTGGGGCTGTTAAATTTACTGGAGTTTGTATCCTTGTTCTTGGATTTAGCAATTTTTTCTGGTGAGTTCAGAAATTGATAGAAACCAATCTTATTGTTATTTTACGTTAGCCGTCTTATTGATGGGGTACTATATGTAGGGTCCCTCTCCAAACATGCTTTGGAAGAAGGCCAGTACTGATTTTTTCAACCTTGGTGTGTTTGGTCGCCTCAATTTGGAGAGGTCTTGCGACATCCTACGGGAGCTTTATGGGAGCGTCCATTTTGAATGGTTTTGGGGCTGGCCCAGCAGAGGTGAGAATCTGTGGTGTGCATATGGCAAAATTATCTTATCTGACGTACTATAGACGGCACAACCACAAATAATCGCGGATATTATGTTCCTCCACGAGCGGGGCGCGTACAATACGCTCTATTTCACCTTTTATTTCGGGGCGTTGGTGGTATGTTTCCTTTCAACCTCTGGTAGCCCGGTCGATATTAAATATTGCTAGGTGTCACCCGTCATTTCTGGATCCATGGCGTACAATCTGCACTGGCGCCATTTCTGGTGGCTCAATGTTGGCCTTCTAGGCTTTGTTTTGGTATTATTGGTATTTCTGTTCCCGGAAACGAGATGGCATCGAAATCGCCCCAAGGATCTGGCTGCAGGAAGCAAAGCTACTGAGAAGGAGACTACCGCCGTGAAGGCCGACTCAACTGATACCGCATCGGCAAAACCATCTACAGAACCTGAGGTTGACAATGAGCATACCGACAGGGACCCGTACCTTCGCAAGGGGAAGCCTTCTTTACGACAGTTTAGGCTTTTCTGGATGGTTGAACATCCTGTTAAAAGCCTGCTACTTGACTTTTGGATCCCATGGAAGCTTCACCTTTTCCCCATCGTCCACTTAGCGGCTTTCATTGTGTCCTGGTCGGCCAGTGTCTTTCTTGTGGTTAATGTAACCCAGAGCCAGCTTTTCGCAGCACCTCCATATAATTTCAACAGTCAGACAGTTGGCTTTTTTAACTTTGCCGTTATAGTTGGCACCGGCATTGGCCTGGCTACAAACGGGTATCTTTCTGATTGGATTTCTATGCGTGCCACGAGGAAGAACAGGGGTATTCGAGAGCCCGAAATGCGACTTCCAGCAATGATACCCTATGTTATTATCATGATTATTGGGAACTTTGTCGTGGCATTTGGTTACGAACAAAAATGGGATTGGAAGGTATGATTGACGCCCTCCCCTTTCCGACCTACCCTCTGAGCGGCCCAAGCGTGATATATTACCTCGCTATTTTCCTGATTTTCACAGTTTATTAATCCGGTGAAACCCAATATTTCCAGGTAATCGTGATAATCGGCTATACTGCTATCGGAATCCAGGTAGCTGCTCTTCCAGCCATTGCCAGCACGTACGCCGTCGACAGTTACAAGCCCATTGCTGGCAGCATTTTCGTCACCATAACCGTGAACAAAAATCTATGGGGCTACGGCTTGAGCGAATTCATTACACCGTGGACTCAGCGCAACGGCTTCATTCCTGCCATCATGCTGAACATGGTTCTAACAACGTTCTTCTGCGCTTGGGGGATTGTGTTTTATTACTATGGGAAGAGACTGAGAAAGATCACGGCTAATTCGAAGGTGCATCAGATGTGATTTTGTTAGGTATTGTTTGCGTGCTGCTATTTGTTTGGATGCTTTTTTTAATGCCCTGATTTCGTTAATCCTTTTTTTTCTTTCCGTGCGGTTGGGTGCGGATTATATATATAGTATGCAGTTTTTCGATTTCCCCAGCTTCTAATAGTAATGAATATATCATGACCAGATTCATGCCTCCTGTAATAGGATGGTGCTCATGTATATGACTTTAAGCAAGAGTCGTTTTAAAGGACTGTAGGCCTCCCCATGGCACGAAGTTTAACACTTGCCAGGAGGTGGGATTTGAAGGTGTGAAGGCAGAAAAGTCGAAAACGGCGGAAGACATGATGAGCAAATGAGCTCAGATCAATTCACCAACTAGCTTGTAGCAAGATAATATCCATCTAAGGCCAATCAAGATCCCTGAAACGAACGCTATTTGACAAAGCTTGAGGTTAGGTGGGTTGCCCTCAGTCATCCTCATCAGGGTCATATAAATCCAAATCCAATACAGCCTTTGGTTTCGCCGGGGCTTGTGGTACTCCTCCCATAGCAGTATCTGCCCGGCCAATGCCACCACCAGTACGGCCATGTCCAAAAACAGATACATGCTCCCCTTCAATTCCAACCACATCATCCACGGCTGTCGCGTGATCTCCTGATGGAACGCTATCTTTGTCACCGCTACCACCAGCGCCTTCTCCCTCTGAGACACGGATTAAGCGCTCGATTTCCTTCTTCACATCCACGCCTTCGCTCGCCTTCGTCTGTAATTGCCCCATTAGCCCCATCCGTATCCGGTCTTCGCTTGGGAATGGCATCCGTGACAAATCGCGCGACCAGTTCGCCGTTTCGTCCAGCCAGGACACCGTCTCCTGCGACAGCGCTGCAACCCCAATACCCTTGGCCGCCTGTTGGCCGCCCGTGCCAGGTCGGCCGGCGGTTTCCCCATTCTCCTCGTCAACCCCTATTCGTTGTCGCTGACTTTCCGCGTCCCCTGTTGGTGGCGTCGCCCTCAATGGACTACCGGTGCCGGCATCTGCGGCTGCATCACTGTTATACCGACTAATCCTGCGCGCGAAATCGACGAGTAATTTGTAGTCAATCTCGTTCCTCTCCTTCCCTTTCCATTTCCCAGTTCCCTTCTGGTCAATACGAAGCTGTTCTGATATACCCCCCATATGCGTATCTAGATCTCTCCCGTCCCCTTCCGCCTCAATCTCACTATCTGAGTCACTGCTGTCGTCATCACTTACACCCGTCCCCTGCTGGCACGCGGTCGATATTTCATTGCCCACGTTCTCGACTTCACGGACGATGTCGCGCACCCGCTCCTCTAGCGCTAGTGCTTCCGCACGCAAACGTAGGATTTTGGCAAAGTTCGACTGGTGCGTGTGTAGAGTTTCAAGGGCACTTGAGAGGGCGTCATCTGCGTCGAGAAGCGCAAGGGCAGCTGCTGGAGCTCCTGCGGCGGTTGGAGAGGAGACCATGGACATTAGAAGGTTGTTGAGCCTGGTTTCCAGGGTGGTGAGTGGGGTAAGGAGTTGAGAATCCATGGCGGGCGGATAGTGGAAGTATTTCGCTGCTAATTCTAGCAAGTCGGGGAGTTGTATGGGGTAAATTGGCTATGTTGTTGTATTCAGAGACGCGGAGGTGAGGTTTTGTCTGGAAGTTGGAGCTGGAGCTATGGGGGCACGTGATTACCATATTCACTTCTGGACGCCATCATGGAGACTAGTTCCCCCAACCACCACCTGCTACACCCAAGTTTCTTCTCTCGTCCGCAGACTTGCCCGACACAAGCTATATGACGATGGTATCTACATCTTCCTCGTACTAGCTCCATCGTCGGATTGCCATATCACTTGGTGCCCCTGAAAATCTTGGGCGCAACAGAAATAACCTTCCCTACCCCAAAATGCATGTATTTGCCCAGAGTTTGATCGATATGCATGATGTATCGGCTCTATGTGGTCTTGTTGATGGTATGGATCTGGATGTGCAATGGGTTAGAAACCACCCTGATCTCAGTGACGCGAATGATCTGGCGTGGGCAGAGAAGAGTAATGAATTAATTCGTGAATCGATGCCGTCTGGCGAGGTGGCTTTTCTTTATGAATTTAGGCTCGCTGCGGAGAGTCGGGCGAAGATCTGGGAGCAGGCTGTTAACGGAAAAGAAGAGAGGATGCGGGAGAAGTATCAGACGGAGTACTGGAAAACTCGTCTTCGGCTTCAATACAAGATAAAGGATTACATTTGAGTAATGCTCGCAGTTTATAATTGGTTTGGAACACAACATATATCGTGGATTACATTGTAAGTGCGGACTCTGAGAGAAAATATTGTCGACCCCAAATTACTTCCCATGTTTTGAAATATGCACATGAATTGGAATATTTCCAAGTTGGTTTGCGCACAACGGCGGCCTCACACAACCCCAAGGATCTGCTTTAATTTGGCCACTCCCTGGCTTTGAGCCAGATTCTTTCGACGAGATTGCTCAATAAACGCGCCCTACTGCGGGTAATCAAGCTGTGCCCTCACTGAATAAATCTCACCCGAATACCTGATGAAGCAAACAGAATATCAAAATAGTCCCTGCCACCCTGCCCCGGCCTACTCAAAAACGCATTAAGTTTACTAACCATCTGGTTATGGATGTTGAGTACCCGAGTATTATCGAATGCCTGCAACTGTTTCAACGTTGATGTTCTTGACACTGCTGGCAATGTCGGTAGAAGCCCTGAGAGATATTTCAATTGAAGGTAGAGCCATGAGTTCTTTCTTTCTACGTCTATGCAGACAGTTCTGGAAGGAGGGAATAACAATAAAAACAAACCATTGAATATCACATCCATCGTCACAAGATTAGGATGTTCATTGGAATAGTCATGCTCTCCCCCTGTCAATACAAACATTCTCAAGACTGAAGCTGAGAGCCCTTTCAGCAGCAAGCCTTTTTGAATATTACTCGGCCAGCATGGACACATCTATATATATGACCTGCCCAGCACTTTACTGGTGAAAACCCTCATTCTTACCGACTCTCCTTCAGTAAGCTTTTGCAGCATCGTGACCCTCGACCGCGATGCCAATATCCGCCGTGCTACGTGTGCTTCCCCTTAACTTCAGTGCGTGCCCTCCCATAAGTCCATACGGAATTTGGCTCTCCCCAAATATATGAACATGTAGGTCCGCTGCGGAAATAAGATTGGCTTCTGAGAGACCTTGTGCTTCATTCATTAATTTTGGAAATTTTTCCCAGGTATATAAGGGCACCATGCCCAGGAGACGAAGTTAACTTCCTTGTCAAGATCCTTGTGAGATGAACGCAAGGGAGTTAGTTATATCTTCTTGACCAAAACCAACTTCTCATGGACTTCACCCTTGTTCATGACCTTGATTGCTTTCAGATGGTTTCGGGGACCACCACACACCTGGCACAGCGAAGTGATAGCAGGTTATTAGAAACAAACATCACCAACTTCATCGTTAGGATGTTACCCTCCATACCACTATGAGAACGTTTGCTCGAGTGTTGCCAGGAAGCTTTGATGTGCAAAAGGGCTCTGGAGTAGCTAAGAATAACATCCATGTTGTGCCAGCCATTGGTCAGCCATGCACGATCTTAAAGGCGCCGCAAGGTTGGGAACACGTCAAAAACATGAAGGGCTAAATTACTCCACATTGTATTTCTACGATTGGCATTAATCCAAACGTGATCTTCCTAAACAAAATATTCGCTAAAAGTCGGCTGCCTATGTGTGACTTCACCTTAATTTCACTGCTGCCTGATAGCCACCATTTTCCAAATGGTCATTTTGCTATGCAGCTGGCCAAGATTTCCCCCAGAATATCACACAACTGGTCAACAAGCTTGTCAGGAATATAGTTTCCGCAAGCTGATTTCTCCTCCGGGCGGAGATAATACAAGCAAGAATTTACACAGTTCACTAGTTCATATTGTTAACTAACCCCCCAACTCTCCTGCAATTAATCTTTCGAATAGATCACTATTTGCCAAACCCTCTACATTACCAGCCTCTTACTCTTTACTCATGGTCAGCTTCTGCACGCTTGGGAAGCTATTCAACACGATGTCACGCTGGCAACGTATATATACTTGTCTCGGTTTCACCAAATCCTACAATGCACTCTTATTCAGCCTTTTTGCGACTCCCTTCTTCCTCTTTGCGTTGTCTCAAGCCATTCAGTTCTTCGTCCTCAAAAGTATCCCCCAAACATCCCCTGGAGAACAATACTGGTTGCGATCAGGCCGCGGCCGTTTAGGCATATACCTCCACCTCACTACAGTCCTCCCATTCTCCCTCCTCTCCATCTTCCAGCTGGTTCCCGCCATCCGGCGTAAATGGCCTGCCTTCCATCGCATCAATGGCCGTGTCTCCATGGCCCTCTTCCTCATCTCCAACATTGGCGCCATCATGATCGCAGACCATACTTTCGGTGGTGCTCTCGATATGCAGTTCATGGTCATCTGCCTTGCCACACTGCCGACCATCGGTGGCGCATTGGCATATTACAACATTTACCGTTTGCAACTCGATCAACATCGGGCATGGATGTTGCGCACCATGTTCTATGCCGGTGTCATATTAACGTCACGCCCTATCATAGCCATAGGAGCGGTAATCACATCGATACTTGGCACGTACCGGAATATATGGCCGTGTGAAATGATCGACTTTGCCTGGAGGGAACATGGCGCCGCTGCTGGGGACTACTTAGCCTACTACCCGCAATGTGCACTTTCTTTCAACAATGCGGCAGTTCCCGCTGCCATTGTCACGGCGAATATTTTTAGTGAGCATGACGCGGCGGAGATTGGAGCCAGTTTCCAGATCACAGCATCAACGTCGTTCATGCTTTCGTTGATCCTGCACGCGGCTGGTGTCGAGATTTATCTTGCTCTTACGCAGGGGGAGGCTAATCGGCTACGGATAGAGAGCTATAGACGGCAACATGCGGCAGGGCACACAAATCCTGGAAGTGCGGGTTTGGTTGCGGATAGATTTGGAGATACTGGTCTCGGGAAATATCCTGGAAAGGAGGAATGATTTACCCCGTGTTATAATAGTGATAGCTACCAGCGATGGAAATAGTTTCGATCAAAGGACGGGGTCTTCGTCGAGGCTATTCGTAATGCCTACAAATTTTATATCGCAGGTGATTTACGAATTCATTGCAATGTCGCTGAATTGATGCAGATCATCATCCTCCCTCTTATTCCGCTGATCACAGCCGATATAGCTTGATAGCGCAACAGTAGGCTAACCCTAGAAAAGTGGTAATTCCGGCTTGAAAACTGTAGCTCCAAGATTGGCGGGCACTTTAGTTTCTCTTAGCGCAGCATTGCAGGTTCAAAATACTACCAATTACGGGCACGCAACTGCCTACAAAGCGGCAAGAGTTTGTCTCTGCTATATTGCCTTGGGCACTTTTGACCAAATTGTCAGTCTGTCACTGTATCACGTTCGCTTAAAATATGATCAAGGCGCCGAGTTTCTCCAGAAGTAGGGCCATCGTTTCCATATGTTTGATAAATTAGAGTCATGTATTAACCAATTCCGAATCAAGCCGCTACCGTTTACTGTAGGGTAGTATGTTCTGTGTTATTTTGGTTTGAAGTCGCCAAAATATTCATAGGTTTTTGTTTCGTTTCCAAAGGCTCTCCCTTCGCTTCCTCTGGTCAAAATAATGTTTTCACTTATTGTGTCTATTTCTTACGTTCATTTCGAGAGATATCAGCACAACATACGATCTTTTGCCGCATTTACTTTCTAAGCTGAGGAATCCATGCCGCCCTGACCCGGCCCCTGGATAGGTTATACTACCAACGGCTAGCATTCCTAACCGTCTAGGGGATGAGATATCAGCGGATTTTTGCCCCCTTTTTGCGCCAGGCAGGAGAAGGTCAGAGTTCTTCTACCAAGTGGACATAAATCCATATCAAGTGGCGTCAGAATCAAGGGGCCATTATTACGCAGGCCATTTTTTAGTTGTGGATGACGATCCTTGCAAGACAATCCATTTCCCAAGGCGAAAAACACTGAACAGCTAGACGGGCTTGAAACCGAAAAAAATCACTTACCTCTCGCGGCTTACTTTACACCGCAAGCAAGCCCAGAAATTAGGCCGTCCATACGCCAGGGGCGGCGGTAAAGTTTTCGGCAACAAATTCTTCGTGTCATTTTTCTCTATTTATCAAGGAATGAAAAGCTGGAACATAATGAGGGATGAATTGCTCTATGATAGCCATTGTGATACATATAATAATGGAGAGCTACTATTATTCAAGCATACTAGTATTCTGAAACCCTGGCACAAGCGAGCCGCTTTGGTGTATACATTTGTTTTTTGTGGTATGTTGATTCGAGTCGGCACGCCGTGAAGCAAATCCTGTTAGAAGTTTTTGTTTAACTGGTTTTTGTTTAATTGTTTTACACAGTCGGTGTCATCGGCAATGGTTTCAATTTTGTTTAGAGGGACATTTTGCCAGCCAAAAAGGTTTTCAAAGAATCCCAATGTTCTGGTCGGCGCAAATCCTGGCGTTGAGTGTCAAAGTAGCTAACATTACACAAATGACCCGGTTGGCTGGTTGTAGGCTGGACTGCCAATCTGTCAGTCGTCATGCCCCACCTGACAAAGCAATCCCATTGCCGCAGCATGGACCCATCGAGGGGTCATGACAAAAGCGAGTAAAACTTGTTTCAGACTGAGACTCATACATCGTAACTGCATTTCCCATGCATGCAGAAATTGCAGAGTACTACCAGTAACTAGATGGATAGGAACAATAAATCCTTAGGGCAAATGGCTCAAAGCGGCAATCCAGCCCTATGTGTTCCTAATTGGGCGAATTCCACCGCCGCCCGTAGCTATTCGAAGCGTGCAAAATGATATGTCAGCAATCAGATTTCTGGAGCTAATCCCTTTTGGGCACTGTTCATTTTCTAGACCATTTTTCAGCCTCAAACCCAGGCCCAGCGTCGTATCAACGACCAAACCATCTACAATATCTCCATCCTCCCTCGGATTCCCCCAATTCTTCATTCCCTCCCTACACTCCGCTTCCGCCTCCTCCACGCCATGGTATATCCCTTCTTTACGGCATAACAACTTTTCGCCAACTACGTCTACCGTTCTATTCTACGACCTGCTTTCGTCCCCGGTTCCCCGCTAGGCCTCCCACTCGCTAAGACGTCACTACAAACAATCTACCCCGCCTGAGATCTTGCAACATCGCGATATACAATCCCTCTCTACAACACCCATTTCCATGCACAGGACTTAAGATAAAGAGGAGCAGCTGCTTTGAGTCGTCGTTCATTCCACCATCCGCAGCCATGGGGAAATCGTGAGGATCCTTTCCCTCCCTGCCTGTTCTCAGCGGTTGCCCGCTCATACCCTTACTTTTCCCCCTCCTCTTAGTTAGCCATTCCAACGGGTTGATGCAGGACTACTACACCCACACCGTCTTTATAGACTGGTCTATGTCATTCGGCTGGAGGCTTGCTGTTAGTCGGTTCATTTGGTCATCGTGTAATGCACTTTCTGTGTTGGTTGTGAAATCCTAATGGAAAGAGTTTCACAAATTGCGCCTTGTCATCACACAAAAACAGTCCTGATAATTAATGCTAACTGCTCGATGTTTGTTATGAAAGACAATCGAAACTCTCCCCTTCGCAGCTGGACGAACTGCAGAAGGCAACCCATTTTGATAGAAAAGAACTACAGCAATGGTACAAAGGTACTCATTCGTCTTTTTCTTCTTCAATTACATTTTGCTACTACGGAATGTTCCATTGGAGTTTGCGTTGGCATGTTATTTAACCAATTATCCAGGTTTTCTTAAGGACTGCCCCTCCGGCACCCTGACGAAGGAAGAGTTCCAAAAAATCTACCGGCAATTCTTCCCCTTCGGAGACCCGTCATCCTTCGCGAATTACGTTTTTAGAGTCTTCGATTCCGATGATAGCGGCATGATTGATTTCAAAGAGTTCATCTGCGCCTTGTCCATAACCTCGAGAGGAAGAATGGAGGATAAATTAGACTGGGCTTTCCAGTTATATGATATAGATGGTGATGGGAAAATAACCTATGAAGAAATGTTGGCTATTGTTGAGGCTATATATAAAATGGTGCGTCTTAATACTCCCTGTCCCTGTTTTTTTCCCTTCTCATAGTCTAACTTTCTGGATTGCTTGTCTTTAGGTCGGTTCGATGGTTAAACTACCCGAAGACGAAGATACACCAGAGAAGCGCGTTCGAAAGATCTTCCGCATGATGGATAAGGATGAGAATGGAAGCTTGGACCTCGAAGAATTCAAAGAGGGTAGTAAAAGAGATGAAACTATTGTCAGCGCCTTGTCTCTGTATGATGGCCTAGTGTGATATAAAAAAAAAGCGCGACATCTGCAGGGGGATTTCAGTCGCCCTGCGGTTGCAAGGATAGACATGCTACCATTTTATGACCACCGGGGTCAAACATTTGCCCTATGTTTTTGGCAGACTCTTCTTCTTTCATTTTCGAGTGGTGCGTGTGGAGGGTTCTTTAAGGGAGTTTTGGATCGCTGTCTGTCTCATTTTTACACTACGCTGCCATACAAAACCCCCTTCCTCGTCATGTACTCCGTATCCTCGATGCATACAAAACCACACCCTCCACCGACACAACCGCCATCACCCACCTCTCTCCTCCCTACTCTCACTTCCACACGCCCCATACCCGCCTTTACCCCACCTAACGGTTACGTGGCGGAGGCTACGGGTTTCGTGCTTCCGTTTCTGGTGGGAAATGTGCCATGATTTCCATGTTTCTATTGCGATATGAAAGATTTTGAACTTCCTTTTTGTTGTTTCCCTCTTCCATTTTCATTTCTCTCAGCCACGCAAGTGACAGCCATATGAATTAAAACCACCCGCTTGCAATCTATGTTTCTTCCCATTTCTTTTCTTTATTCTCTTGCCTGTATGTTTTCCAGCGCTTTTTTGTTTTAATTGTATCTCATGCAGCTCATCTGTGATGGAGTGATTTCCTTTGTTTTACCTTACTTTACGCTGGCCTTGTTCATAGGTCATTTTTCCCCTTCTTTGTCTGCTGCCATTCCCCCACACACCTCTGTATGCTTGGTGGTTTTCCATTTTTGTGGTGGCGATTATTAAACCAACAAGAAATCACTGATCTTTTCCATTCACTTTTCATTTTCCGTTTTGGATTCCCCTTGCTTCCAGCACGAAAATTTCATTTCGTAAGCTGGCGAACATGATGTTTGTTTCAGGATAGCAGTTGGTCGCTTTCTAACGTTACCATTGCCGCTCATATCTCCTACCCCTATCAGTCTTCTGAAATATTTTCGTTTGTCTCCACTTTCCATTTCTCTTATAACTTACTATGACTATGCCCACACCCTTTGATTATCGACCCTGTTAAACTAGCTGCCCTTGGTATTCTGATTACGACTGAGTATTGTGTATCCCCCCTACGAACTTCTGTTGCCCCGACGGTTCTATGATTTTATGAAAGTGAGACCAAACATGGCTAGAGAGAGACAAGGGGAGAGACGAAGACTTATATTACTCAAGAGAAGGAATATGTGTTACGATTCGTCTAAATGAAACTTGTTCCTTTTTTTTTTTCTGGGACTAATGAATGAACAGGAAAGAAAATAATAATTAATTGGGACATCGATATAGAACGTAATTCTCTGTGGTTTTTAAGTTATATTGGTGGTCTCTGGGTATATAGAGATATATATATATACATTTTGCTACTCCGCACACAAATGGGGAGAGCTAAGTTAAAAAAAGTAGGCATCAGCGCTGGGTTTACCAACTAAGTTCATGAGAACTAACTCAAGCCCTGTGATGACAGCGAGCGGCCATAACTGAGTCGAGCCTAGCGTTTCGATCGTTCCGTGGTTCAATATCGGAATTGCCCGAGGAGCGCCGTAGACCTCACCATTAAAATTGCTAGCCATTCAGATAATGCCCTCGCCTGGTATTAAAAAAGTTCTATAAAATTAGATTAATCAAGAAAGTAGAACGTAGTTAGGTAGGCAAGGAAGAAGGAAAAAAAGGAAAAGCAACGCTAAACCAGACACATATACACATAAATGCAATTTGATGAAGAACAAAAATTGGGGGAGGGAAATTGAGAATAGGACATAGAAAACAGAAACGGGTAGAAGAAAAGCGGAAAGAGGATAGAAATGGGAAATAACAAATTTTATGAATACGAAATCGGGACCAGGGGATCTAACAAGGCATTAACATACAGCGTAGCACCGCCGGCAACAAAGACAGATAGAGACGGGGGAATTAATTTTGTACAGAAGGATAGCTCGAATTAACTTCAAAAGCAGTATATTATTTAGCGCCTTGGAGAGCCAATTCAAGAAACCAATCCGAATTTTATTCCTATGAAAGCGGGACGATCGCGATCGCGCTAGCCTTCCATCAACACGAACGAAGAGGGGGTAGGATAACCGGGGTATCATGAGGTGCTGAGCGCAGAAATGGTCGCCGAAAACTCCTGAAGATATGTTTGCTAGATTTCCGACTTGGCATTGGGAAGGGCATGTTGGCGAATATTTAGTACGATGTGACAGTAGCAATGATTTGGGGCGGGATTGAGCGGGTCTGCTGGTTCTGCCGATTTGTCTTGGAGTAGAGGGTAGACTGAAGCCTACTTCGATATCAATCAACTTTGATAGATCGATAAATGCGCTGGATAAACATCCAGCTGGCGATTAAACCAATGGATCCTGCAATTTGAAAAAACAATCAGTACACGATTCATAAAATAAGATTTTTGGAACGAAAAGGTTGATGCCTTTTGCAGGTGAGTAGGGAGTTTAGGATAAAGAAGGATTAGATCAACATACCAGTCAAAATAAATACTAAGAACGCTGAAAGAGCGGAATATCCCAGATACAGCACTGTACCCGTCAGCCCGCCAAAGCTCACTCGGGTAGCCCAGAAGATCAGCGCGTTCAAAAATACGTATCCGCCTGTCATGCCCGCGCCCATGAATGCCCGCCAGTGCCACCGGTAGTCCTCAGCGCATAGGAGGAAATACACAAGTAGGACTGTGGTTGCCGCTGAGGTAATGATCATGAGGCCATAGCAGAGGAAGAGGAATCCGAACATATAGTAGATTTTACTCGCCCAGAGGGAATGCATGATGAAGTAGAGCTCAACAAATATGGCAGCGAACGGGAGGAGGCCTGTAATAAGGGTTGATGGGATGGGACGCAGGGAGCCAACCGCGGGTGGAATTTGGCGAGGGATTTGGTTGGTTCTGGTTGGGCCTTCGATAACCTACGGCGAAAGCTATTAGCAAGAGAGATGATATTATAGGGAGCGCGGAATTGACATACTGGTTGCTTCAATCCGACCCAGCTGCCTGCGACACTAAGAGGCACGCTAATAACAAACCATATCAAAACGGTGAAAAGCATGGTTGTAAATGGTACAGCTCCGCTAGACCCCTTGATCCAGACGAAAAAGTTTAAAAAGAAAAAGGTGGAAAAGGCAATTCCAGGGGTTAAAACTGGTGTGAGGATTATGAGTCTCTTCCAGGCTTCGCCACCGAACGACTTATACGCCTTCGCAGCGACGTAGCCGCCAACAAATCCAAGGAAAGTATACAAGATCAATATCATTGTCCCTAAAAATCCACGATTTGACGGGGAAAGCAAACCCAACAGTGCGAAAACTTAGAAACAAAGTTAGTCATCCTGGATACAAGAAAGCCATTTCGAAAACATGAAAATCACTTACGGACTGTAATCCCAGTCATGACGAACAGTTGTGCGCCGTTGCCCAAGAATACACTGAGAAGAAGGGGGTGTTTCGGGCAGCGGAAAACGTCTCCATGGACCAGCTTCCACCCGGAGTCCTCCTGAATTCCATCCTCTACAGAGGCTGAGGTGTCGTTCAAGTCATCCAATGTGATCATATCCAACCTGTTATATCTCGCAATATCCTTCTTCAAAGCGCGCAGCAAGATCGTGCTCACCAAGGCGACAAGCAAGACTACGAACACAGCAGAGTAGATGAGCGAGTACCAGTGGACATTTGGGTCGAAAACGTGGAGATATTTATCCCAACGGGTTGCCCACACGGTAGGGGATTCTCTCCAGTACACGCTGTATGTCCATGCAATGGTGGTATCCTCATCCTCATCAACAATAGCCGGAGGTCCATCTAGGTCGCATTCCGCCTTTCCATCCACAATCTTGTTGTTCTTGCGTGAATCCGGGAGTACCAGAACACCAACAACGCGGTACTTGATTTCCTTTCCCAAGCCGCTAACTTGGTGATAGTCGATTAAGATGTTATAGTGATTATTGAGGAATGACTGTCCGTCATCGTCCACTGAGCCTAGGAAGAATCCAGGGCTATAAAATTCGGCCTCCGTTTGCTCGTCGATATTGAGCTGGGCAGCGGGGAGCCCGTCGATTAACCAGTTAATATTATATTGCTGCCATATCAAGCGGTTGACGAATTTGCTGCTTTTCGGGTCAAATGTCACGGCGGAACATAATGGCTTGCAAGTTTCATTCTTGGCCATATGTAGCTCAAAGGGAGAGGTGCGGATGCGGTCTCCAAATATTATGCTGCCTAGCGATTCCCGAACCTCTTTCGGGCCATCTTTGGGTTGGCAAAAGTGGAAAGCGGGGTGGTAATAGTCGTAAGGGATAACAGAATGTAGCTGTTGATCAACTTCTGATATGGCGGGTGTGAGGCGATTCACATGAAGCGGAACCAGCTGTCCTCTGTCGTATGATGTTGGCGCGACGCCTGGGAGATAGAAGGCGGAGGACAAATGCGGAGAAAGGAAGAGGGTGAAGGAGAGGAGCTGCAACTTCTTAGGACACCACATTCTTGGATGACTATCAGATATAAACGAACTTTAATTCAGCAATGATCAAGGCCAGTCTCCGGGATAGGTGGCGTTACATACTGGGTAGGCCGCAGGTTTGCCAGAATGATAAACACTGAGCGCGGTTTCAGGACACCATGTGCTAGAGGGTAAACGAGGACACGGCTAAAGGACAGCGATGTTCGTAGGTACAGATAATGGAGGCAGTAGGTCAAGCTGCAGGATAGCAATTGCAGCCTTGAGTATGGGGTTAGTGTAGAGGTGAAGTTGTTAAAGTTGTTGGAGGTTTCTGTGAGATTGCGGCTCACTTTTCGTACAATTAAATTACGTGGAGAGATGTCAGATCACGTGGCATAACTGTTTGTCAGACGAATATGAGGCATGACAAAAATAGCGACAAAGTGCCCAAATAAATTTAACAGAAACCTAAATGGGTATCATATCAAGCAGAACTCTAATAAATTTAATATACATATGCAGTACCTCCCTGGTAATATTCCGTGTATCATGATACGCAGCCAAAGCGCCTTGCCAAAAATAATTCAACAGTCAACACAATCAGAATAGAAAATGAATTCTAGCTTCCCAGAACGCCTACAGGTCTTGCTCCGCTGAGATTAATAACACGTCCGCCCATCCCTCCCGCGGGGCTAGGCGCCAACCCCCGCGCGTTTTGGCCGAATCCAGGCTTCGGTGCTGGCTTCACCCAGCCAGGAACCTGATCATCTTCGCTCTCTTTATTGTAAATGGTTCGCCATACATTTGGGAACCCCGTAGGTAAGGGGCCTTTCACGCGCGCTCCCGGGATTGCGAAGCGCGGGTTCTTATGAGTCAAGTATCCACGCATCAGATCTTGCACAAGCAGTGAGGCAAGGACTGATTCGAGGTCGCGCATCAGTGGTGAAGCCGCATCTGGTTCGTTTTCACCTTCCATCATGTTTTCCGCGCTGGGTATGTATGCAAGAGCATCAGAGGCGAGATTGTCGCCATCCTGGTTTTCGCCATCAGCATCGTCAGGGAGATCATTTGGGCCAGTAACTAGGACCCATTCTCCATCGCCGTCGAAATATCCGTCAGGCTTGAAGTAGTCATCGTAATCAGTGGATGTACAGGCTGCGGTATCATTGGCAGCATCAGGTTTAGTAAATTCGCGATCTGCAGCGAAAGAAAAGAGAGGGCTGCCTCGGAAGTGGTGCGATGTTTGTGACGTTTGCCCAGGCTGAGTCATACTGGAAAGCGATTGTAATGCCGGTTTGGACCTGCGCGATTCCATCCACCTAACTGCTGCCTCTAGTTTGCTAAGGTAGAGGAATGGTGGAGGCCCTTTTTGTGCCTGCGCTTTCTGATCTCCATGGAACCCGCAGAAAATAAATATTTTCCTAGCAAGCGAACGCCAAACTAGAATCTCACACCTATTTCGTAATTGGAGCAGAATTCCCTTGCGAGCAAAAAACTCAGCATGGGGGGAGTCAACATCCAGGTATGATCGAAAGGAACCCAAGTCACCGCTGGCAATGATCCGACAAATGGGTAAGAATATGACGTCAAAACCCTTAGATTCCGGTCGTTCGAGCAAAGAGCTAGATGGGAAACGCCCAAGAATAATGTTACATGGTATCAAATATGTTAAAATGAGGCGTCGTTGTTGGAGCGCTTGCCTGTGGCATTGGTTATACGCGGCCTGCAATGCAGTTTGAGCTGGGAAGAAAAGATTGTTCGAAAAAAGATAGCGTCCCAAGTAGTAAAGGTAGGTTACCCTTTGCGAGGCGGGGAAATGGGAAAGCGGAGGAGATTGGGCATTGATACTCGCAAACATCTGTTCAGCGTTTCGAAGTTTGCCACACTGTTCGGGCCATGATTAGCAACGTAGCAAGAAAACAAATAAAACAATCCAAAAAAGCTACCTTGAATAAAAGCTTCAAGCACAAGTTTGCCATCAAATAGATGCCAACGCGTTTCCCCTCTGGCCTCCCTTGTGTGCCAGCTGCCCCGCTCCTATCCGTTAAACATTTGATAAAAGCTTCGCGGACAACGTTTGCGGATTTCTCAACGAGGGTGACTTTTTCCGCTGCTTCGTCTGATCCCGTGCCCTCCTTCAGAAGATGTGAGACTAATTCCGGTTGACGATCTAGGCCGATCGCGAGTTTCGCGAGCACCTTCGAGAGATATAGAACGGTAGGAAGGACAATGACACCCATCTGACTATCGCTCAGTGCTATAACGCATTGACTGTATAAATATTAGGGATAAATTGTTGGTCACATTGAGGCAAGAAGGATTAACCTAAAATGAAGAACGGCATTGCAAACATACTTTAGGAGTGCTTTTAATAAATCGTAGGTATCTAAAAGGTTCTCGACATTGACATCCCGTAAGAAGGTAAAATACTGTCGTAGAAAGATGGGGAAAGCGGACCAGGAGCCGCCTGAGGGAACCACGGACTCGCATTTTCCTAGAAGTTGGCCATCATTATTCCCGTTTTGCGGGTATTGCTTTCTCATCTCCGCAATCATATCATGGTATACGGGCGGCAATGGAGGTTCGATCTGTAGAAAATCTTGCAGCTTCGGACCATCCCGATTCAGGATGAGTTGCGCAATGCTTGAGATGAAGCTATCCACGACAGGAGTTCCCCCAGTAGACGCACCCCACATCTTGAAGTAGAGTCAAGACAATTACAACGCGCTCACGCGGGCGACGGTGTGGTTTCGGAGTGAGGCGCAAACTAAGGATGGGGGGCAGGAACCTTGGAGGTTTATGCGGTATTTTGACAGGGTCTGCGACCCATCGAGGGATGCGGCTCGAATGATGCCGGTATGAAAGAGACGCAGCACACCCAGCTACTTAATCGCTTTGTTTGGTTATACCATAAGTCGACTAATATCAATGTTTTGCAGCATGGGTTGCTTTGACATGAACTCGGGATAACAGATGTTTAGATGCAATGCAAGGATTATTATTATTATTATTATTATTAATTATTTAACGCCTGGAGACACGTAAGCGGCTGACTAAGCAGACCGCCTCGGCCACAGAACCTCCCTAGGGGTATCAGGCGCGCCAGCGCAGTAGCTAGTCTACTGCCTGACGGGTTCTAGTTGGCCGAAGCCCTACTGTATTGTATATTACACATTATCCTCCTTCCTGGAGGTTCTGATTGGGGTGCAGCTGGGGTGAAGTATCAGTACATATGAGATTGAAGAGATCTCAAACCAGAGTTATTAAGATCTGAGTGAGTGTAGTCACCTGAGTGTGGAGAGAAGTAATAGAGAAAGAGATATAATAAATATAGAAGCAGAAAGAAGAAGAGTGAGTGAAGAGAGATGATATAAAAAAAAAATAGAGAGAGTAATTATAGATTTAGAACTGATGTTGAATTTTGATGAAGAAGAAAGTTTTTAAATATCAGCTAGCAAAGAATTTTGCTCTCATTTTAGTGCTAAGTATTCAGTTAAGTGTCTCTTTTGAGCTTGCACAGAGTGATGATTATTATTATTATTATTCTTCCATTATAGATATATGCAGTCAGAGACTATGATATCTACCTGAGACTCAAAGAGTCTCAGAATTTTTCTAACTTTAAAACTAATTAATATACATTTTTTCTTCAAACAAATAGCACTTGCAATACTTGAATTCCAGCTCAGAATAGTCAGCAAATTGATTTTTCTTTTTTTATTTATTTATTTATAAATATCTTTGAAGATTATTTATATTCTCTTTTTTTCATATAATTTTCAAGTGATTACAAAGAAAATAAATTAATGATAGACAAAATAACTCATGACATGAATACAAAGGAAATAAAAGACAGACTCTATTATTATTATTATTCTTCTTCAATTATAGATATATATGCAGTCAGAGACTATGATATCTACCTGAGACTCAAAGAGTCTCAGGATTTTTCTAACTTTAACACTAATTACTATACATTTTTTCTTCAAACAAATAGCACTTGCAATACTTGAATTCCAGCCCAGAATAGTCAGCAAATTGATTTTTCTTTTTTTTATTTATTTATTTATAAATATCTTTGAAGATTATTTATATTCTCTTTTTTTCATATAATTTTCAAGTGATTACAAAGAAAATAAATTAATGATAGACAAAATAACTCATGACATGAATACAAAGGAAATAAAAGACAGACTCTAACACAAAAGAAATAGTGAGATATTATATAATATCTAGCAGTTTTTATAAAGAATATTTCAGATTCTCATTCATTTATATTTTCATCTTTGAAATAGAATTGATTTCTAGTAGCTATTTGAGTTTCATTGAGAAAATCAATTAAATATTGACTGCCTATTTCAGTTGAAAATAGTAGTTTCATATTCATTTCTCTCAGCTTATATTTATATCTCAGTTCAGCTCTAAGTTCTTGATTTAATGAGCAATTCATTAAGATATGTTCTGGGTCTTCAAGAGAGTCACAATATTCACAATTTTCACTTTCAATATCAGATATTCTTTTCAAATAAGATTTGAAATAGCCATGACCTAGTTTCAATTGAATGATTGAGGAGAAAAGCTTCTTCTTGCACTTAATAGAGCATGATTTCCATTTAGGTTTAGTTTCAAATCTAAGATAGTGAGGACTTTTTCTTTGTTTTTCCCATATTTTATGCCATTTTTCTAAGCAATTCTCTTTTATCTTTCTTTTAATAAAAGACCATGAAACTATTTTTGAACTTGCAATATTTAGTTCTGTTCCTTTCTTTGCTGCTTCATCAGCAAGCTCATTTCCATGTATATTTATATGAGCAGGAACCCAGCTCAGATATATCTTTGTCTTATATTTTAATTGAATTCTTTTGCATATCTTTAGAATTACTTTTATATTCATTTGACCATTATGAATTTCATTTTTTTGAATTCTTTTCAAAGCTGCTTGACTATCTGAAAAAATCCATGCTTCTTTCATATCTTTTCTTTTTGAAGCTTTTATTTCTATCAGTTTAAAAGCTTTCATAATAGCATATAATTCAGCATCAAATACTTCACATTCATTTCCAATATTCCATGAATCTGATGTATATTTGTAATTATCTTCTGTATATGCTATTCCAGCTCCTAGGCCTTTATTTTCATTCATTGAACCATCTGAATAGATTAGAATTGACTTTTTAAAATCAATTTTCTCTATTATTCTTCTATGATTCTCAGCTTCTTCTGGTTTTGATAATGCGCTTATTTCAATTGAAATCATTGAGCCTAGTTTTTCTTTCCATGGATATAGCTTTTTGTGTTCAATCTTTTCAATATTTAATGAGGAGAACTCATTTTTAATCATTGAGCATACTCTATATAGTTGAGAAGGGATTTTTTTTCTATTTCTCTCATTTTCTTGATTTTCTTGACTTTCATTCCAATCTAGATATCTATTCCAATCTAAGTCATTTCCAGATTGAATTGGAGGATAAGATGTAGATATTCTTTTTCTAATTGAATGAATATCTGGCATTTTCATCATTCTCAGTGCATAATTCTTGCATATCTTCTCAAATCTTATTTCAGGAGGTGATATAGAAGCTTCTATTTCCATAGCTCTACATGGAGAGGTTTTGAAAGCTCCCAGAATTCTTCTTAAAGCTGTATTCTGCAATTTTTGAAACTTATCTATGAAGTGTTTCTGGTTCTTCCACCATATCTGAACACCATAATCAGAAATAGATGCTATACATGCAATGTATAGCTGTCTCATAGCTTGAAATGATAAACCCCTTTCAGTATTAGAAAGTTGTATTATACTATTTAAAACTCTTTCAGCTTGAGCCATTCTTTTTTGAATATGAGATTTAAAATTGAGTTTTGAATCCAGCCAGATTCCTAGCCATCTTACAACTGATTTAGGCTTTATTTCTTGATTTAATAGATTTAAACTTATTTCCTTTTCATATCTTTTTGGAAAAAAGTGAATTAATTCAGTTTTTTCCATATCAAATTGAATTAGGTTTAAATCTCCTCTATTAAATATCTCTTGCGCAGCTTTTTCAATATTTTCACAATTTTCTTTTATTGTTCTTGAGCTGAAAATCAGACCTATATCATCAACATAGCTAGGAGATCTCACTATCTCCATTTCTCTATCTTTGAATAGATTTTTTGTATATATAGCAAATAGAATTGGTGAGACTGGAGACCCCTGAGGAACTCCTATTTCAATTTCAGTAATATCTTGCTTTAATGAGTCAAAAAGTAGTTGAATATATCTTTTTGACATAAAACATATAACCCACTTTATTAATGCTTTTGGTAGTTTCATCTCTTGAAGAATAATTATTAGCTTATTCTTTGAAACATGATCAAAAGCACCTTTTATATCAATAAAAGCAGCTGTTGTAACTAAGCCTTCATTTTTTGCCATTTGAATATCATGAATTATTGATAAAACTGTATCTATTGCAGAATTCTGTTTTCTGCCACCCATTTGATCATTATATAATAAATCAGTGATTGAGCCTAGATATGATAATCTTGTTGCTATTATTTTTTCAAGAATTTTTCCCAAGCAATTCAAAAGTGATATAATTCTATAAGACTTTGGCATAGTAGCTTTTCTATTTGGTTTTGCAAGAACTATACCAGTTGCTTGTCTCCAGCATTCAGGGTGATACCCATTCTTCATTAGTTGAGAGAATAATTCAAATAATTCATTTTTCAGAGAATGAAAGACTTTTTGAATGATTAAATGATTTATAGTATCAGGTCCTGCAGCTGTTTTTGTAGAACTTGTAAAAACAGCAGTTTCAAGTTCATTTCTCGATAGATCTGGCCAAGCCCATCTTGAATCTTCAATATATTCACATATTGAACTATATTGTTCAGATTGAGGTGGTTTTTGAAATAGAATTTTCATAAAAGCCTGACATTTTTGTTCAAAAGAATGAGCAATATATTCCTCATTTTCTATTTTATATTTTAGAGATGGAAGCTTTGCAACAGATTTAGACTTTGTATATTTAAAAGCTTTAAATATTTCTTTTCCCTGTGCATTCTCAAGAAATTTATGTTAAATTCTAGTGATTCTTTGAAGAAGAAAGAATTTGACTCAATTAATAATGCAGATGAGCTAGCCCTGCTCTCTAAGTCAAGTTACTAGATGATTTTGCAGAACCTCATTGAAGATGTCTTTGATATCTAGTGTTATAATTTCAGCAAGTTTTTTCTGATTTCAGAGTTCTTGTACATCACAGGCCAGTGCTGTGGTAAGATCTGTTGCTGAGCAACACTGTACTGCACTATATTGATCTTTTTCTAGAATCTGGTAGCATATAGCAAGATACAAGAGTTATCTGATAAGAAGACATTCAAGTTCTTTTTCAAGATAAGAGAGAAGTGCAATTAAACAATAGAATTTTGAAAGAGTATAATTCTGTTTTTCTGCTTTTGATATAATAACTATCTCTGTCTTTTTAAAGGCTTGCAGGTGTATTTCTTTGTTGATACAGTTTTGAAAGAGTTGTGTGATGCACTCTTCTAGAGCTGATCAGACAGTTTTCAGAAATCTAGCTGGGACTCTGTCAGCATCTGAAGAGATGCTAGAGATCTGACAGATAGTATAGAAAACTTCATTTTTAGTGATAGATGCTCAATGAATATCTCATTCTGAAACAACTGGTGTATCAGGGAGGATGTTCTCTGTGTCCAATTGTCTAGCTAGAAGAGTATCACAGAGCAGGGCTGCTTTGCCTGTGAGGGATTGCTCCAGAGTCTCATCTGTGTGTTTTAGTGAGAGAGATTGGTCTTGAGATTGATACTTGTGTCATTTAACAATTTAATATATCTCTGAAAGAGATGATGCTTCTTCAATTTATTTTCAATTTCAGGCTTTCTTGATCTTTCTGATTTTTTTATGGAAGAGTTGTTGTTCTTCAATACAGAGACCAAGTCTGTGAGCCTGGTGGAAGTTGTGTCTTGCAGCTCTAACTGTGTCTGTCCACCAGGGGGCCCGGTGGCCTTGAGCGCCCTGTGTGAAGGGGCAAGAGTCTAATAGTGTCTGTTGAAGAGACTTAACAAGGTCTAGAGCCTCTTTCTCAACATTCAGAGATGTTAGAGAGATAAGCAGAGAGAGAAGCTGTAGAAAGTGTTCTATATTGTATATTACAAGACTGAGTTTCTTGTCAGCTATTGATCTGTTTTGAAGATTAGTTATAGAGATGAGTAGAGTCTCATGATCTGAGATAAAGTGCAGTTCTGAAGCAACTCAGCAGATTACATCAGCTAAATAGAAGAATAGATTGAGAGTTTCTTCTCTCTGATGAGTGAGACTGTTCACTGAGTTTAGAAGTTATAGATTTTGTGAGAGAGTTAGATTGAGTAAATCTTCTTCATTCTGCAGTCTGCAGTCTGTTGTAGATTTTCAATCTGTGTGTCTGATATTGAAGTTCTCTACAACAAGCCATGAAATGATAGCAGAGTTGGAATCTGTAGAGAGATGAAGGAAGTTCTGAAGACCTTGATCTGAGTCTGTAAAGCTGATAGAAGCATTATAAATATTGTAGATATTGACTCTTTTATATCTGGAGATTTTAATAGAGACACAGAGTAGGTCTCTGAATATGTCTGTTAGGGTTTGGACGGGTGCTAGGGCTCTGCCACAGTGTATATATAGAAGAACTTGAGAGCGTTTGAGCCAGTTCAAGAAGAGAGAGATGAAGTGAATATATAAAAAATGACTTTTTAAAAGATAAGTAGAGAGATTATTGACAATTCATGATTTCTAAATTACTATAATATTGCACTCTTTCTCATCTGCGAGTGAGAGAGCAATATCATAAGCATTTAATTATTTATTTACATTGACTTAGCAAATGATCAGTGTAGAGTTTCAGTATGATCTGATACTCATAGATAGAAGCTCTGGCTTAAGATATTGCTTGAACTTCTTTGAGTAGAAGAGTCTGTCTGATTAGCTTATGAACTTAGAACAGTATTTGAGACTAATAAAAAGAAACAGCTTTGAATGAGAGAGTCAGTTTCATGAGTCTTCTCTTGTATAAAAAGTTGATGTAATAGAGAGAAGATATTCTTGTCTGTCTCATAAATATTGCATAGTTGTTTACAGAGAATACATTCTAGTTGATCTGAGACTACTTTTGATCTAGCAGAGCACTCTATATTAGAGAAAGGGTGAGAACTGCAGCAGTTGCAGCATTGAGATAGAGATTGATATTCATCTAGATAAGCAAGTTTGCTGCAGGTCTGACAGTGTAAGAGACACACGCAGTTTCTCTTCATATGAAAGTCATAGCATCTATTACAGAACGAAATCTTAGAGAACTTCTTAATTCTATTAATCATTACTGAACAGCTAAAGAGACATAGTTTATTTAAAAAGAGATGAACTCTGAAGATCTGAACTTCAACTCAGATATAGTCTTTCTCAGTATTAGAGTTCAGAGATTTTCTTGTTCAGTTACATTGCATGATTGATGCCTGGTGTGCAGCTCCGCGTATTTCAGAGAGAAGCATGTTGTCTATGACTGAAATTGAAAAGACATTCTCTTCATTGAAGTAATGAGTAGACTTTTTGATTGAGCTGACTACAAAAGTGACTCAGAACTCTTGTCATTCAACATGACAGTTTTCTATGAAGATCTTGAGTTGACTGGCTCTTTCAAGCATGACCGCGGCGTTGGCTGGGGAGGAGATGGCTAGGGTTATGCCTGAGAGACAGTGCCAGACATCAGTGATTCAGGTAGAATCTGGTAGTAGAGCATGAACTCTTTTCTGTATGACTTGAGAGTCTGAGTTTCAAGCTGAGTGATTTGCTGCTAGTCTGATCATCATGTGTTTGTCAGCAGATTCTTGAAGAATGAGCCTAGAGGCTCATATGATTCATTTCTTGTCTGATTGTTCAACTGCAGGAACAGTTTGAGAGAGCTTTTCTAGAGATTGTCTCTTTAGCACAGTGAAAGAGGCATATATCTTAGAATAAGAGTCTTTTTGAGGGTAGGTATGTTCTTGGATAGCTTTAGCAATATCATTGCCAAGGGCCTGTCTTAGTGCAGAGTCTTGTATAAGGTGAGCTGTCTCAAAAAGAAGAAGTGTCAGTTCAATTAGTGCAGAGATCTGATTACAGTATTCAAGAATCTGAGCAAGTGTAATTGAGAATGCATTTTCTGCATGATCAAGAAGCATGCTTAGCTTGTAGACTGTCAGATCTGTAGGATTCTTAGCTATCAGAGTAGCAGTAGCAGTAGGTCCCTCCCAGGAGGGGAGGCTTGGGGCGGTGTCAGGCCTATCCTGCTGTTGTACGGTGGCAGATGGTTCTTTCTGGGGCGCGTCTCTGGGCGCGTCGGTTGGGGCCGGGGGGAGCTCTTGGGAGGAGCCTGTGGAAGCTACGGAGATAGAAAGAGGCCTCTTCTTCGCCGAGCGAAGAGAGGACGGCGTGATCGCGATATACCTGTCGGGATGGCTCATCGCAAGAGGTATGATGCAATGCAAGGATGAATTACAGCACTGATGCCCAGAAGGGGGAACAAACACGTGATGACGACAAGCTAGTCATGTGATATTAAACCTCTAGACATCAGATTCCGAAATTCTTCGACTTTTATACAACAAACAACAAGAAGATGCTCGTTTTTCGGTCCCAATTTAAACCCGCAGGGAACGGGTATAGTATTTATCATGCAGTCTGTGCTACTAGTGCCGATCTCACCAATCCAGCCTGAGCTCATTCCTCATTCTGCTTGCCCTAATCGACCTGGAGCATTTCATCCTTGGTTAGGGTCGCATCCAGAGCGCCACGTATCATACACACAACTGCCACGAGAGCCGTGACAGCTTGATGGTTTGATTGCGATTTTATTCTTTTTTTGTTTTTTTGGCGGGCGATTGACCTCGCCACCCTCATCTTCGTTCAACTAGGCGCGTGTTCTTAAGCAAATCATGCATAGTTTGGGAGGACAAAGGGTCGGCAGAGTCCCATTTTATGTTCCACAAACAACCCGGGGCAAATATTGCAGCGTGCTAGGCTGTATATGTATTTTACATGCAGTATTGGATTGCGCAGAACTTCTCCGCTTATCCACTTACTATAGCGCACTGATATTTTCAGCATTTATTTGGACAGGCGTGTCTCACATACAACAACCTATCATCTCAGCCAATACTACAATAACCGACTGGCAATGGTGGTCTTAATTTCTTTGTACAAAATGATCCTACTTGAATATATAGAGAATATTCCCTCGGCTTTATTCTGCCCCTCTTTTCTCTTTTCAATGCCCTATGTGCTTTCAATTCACTTGGTTTTGAACACACATTTTTTCTCGAAGCCTTGTGCCAGCTGCCGCAATCGTTTTCTTGCCAACAACCTCTTCTGATCAATCATCATCTCCTCTACTACAGCCTGATATACTCTTGCTGTAGCCAAATCGTTCTTCGTTCAATCGCTATATTCGTTTCGTTCTGCCCATTCACTTTTACGCTACAAAATAAAACCTTTGTCGAAGCTACAGCAAAATGCGTCGTTTCCTGATTACCCTTCTTGTGGGGGTCGTTGGTTGGGCGTCAGCGTCCGGATTATCTCCACGCCAATACTGTGGTCCAGAGTATGAAATGTGTGTTGCGGAGGGTGCCGTTTCAGCCGCTCCCCCTTCCCTTGGTCCAGACTTGCGAAAGCTTTTCGTCTCTGTGGTAGAGTCTGTCGACGTTACAAATCCTTGGAAAAGAGAAATTACCAAACGCGTTAATGCAGTGCGACGGGCTGAAACGCCTGCTCTTTGTTGTAGGTGATTTTCGACGATTAACTACCCCAATTCCGCACCAATACAACAATACAATACTAAAATACTTTCTAAATAGGCAAATCTGGAATGGAATGCCGGTTCCTGAAGAATTATCAGACTTCCTTTTGCTGGGTATGTGCTGCACAGACACGTAAAAATAGCAACAATGCCATATCGTTTATGTTTTGGCGAATACAAAATAGGAAACGGGATAACTCTAACATTCATTAACTAGGATCGATTTACCACAAACTTCTACTTTGTCGATGGCTCCTATGGTAGCATACTGACTGGAATTTACAACACCTCCTCTGGCGATATTGTTGATTTGATCTCGGGCAAATATACGCGCTCCAATGGCGAAACTGGAAATATCTACGCCGGCGATGAAGCCTCTAAGCCTAATACTAGCACAATGGTTCTTCCTCCGGCATGGACGAGTAAAGGTGTCGGCACCGCCATTCCGGGCAGTGAACTGGGAGATGGAGCTACGTACACAACCACCATCCCCGGCACTGTGAAGGACGCCGTTACTATTCCGGCGTCGACAATCCCCCCGACAACCATCAGTGGTTCCGTCATACCGGGAACAACGATCCCCGGCACAACTATACCCGGAACCACAGTTCCTCCAACTACCCTTACCAAGACAGGACCCAGCTCAAATGCAACAAAATCTCCATCAACTGCGGCTGGACAGAAACGAGCAACTATCCCTGCCACTGAGGGAATACACTGGTTCATTGTGATGTTTCTCGCGTTTTTGGGTTTGTAGACGAAGGTTGAAAGTTATTCTTTTACAGGAAGGCAGATGGTTTGAAAAATCTGGTATTCTGTTGGTTACCACGCTGCTCTTATGGTTTGTAGGTGTCTCTCGTCAAGTTTGTCCATGTTTCCATAGAACTGGAACACGAAGTCCTCCTGGTAAAGCTGTGGTAAATATGCCCAAGACCTTTTCAAATTTAAGTTGTCATTGAGATTTGAATGGTGTTATTCCAAGCACAACATATAATGCACAATTGAAAAGCGCGACACAACTTCTGTACCCAAATTCTTCGGTGGTGTTTGTTTTTTTAGAAGTTTGTTTCGCTTTGCTTCTATTCATCCTTTGCTCCAGCAAACCACGGCCTTCGGTCAAGATAAAACGAGAGTATAAGTACGCGCCTCAAAGAAGGTATTATTATGCCAGGAACACATGCTCTACACATACATCCCTTCATGTGGGCGATATACTCCTTGGCCTTCAAATTAAAATTGCCCCACCACCTGCCTCAGAGAAGTCGCTAGGTTTCTCCATGCCAAACGGGCTCATGATGCATTACCTAAATACCACCACATCGATCATAATTATAGGATTCGCAATGATATCGTCTTGCAATGCAGCTGCGATGAATCATAGGAGGGAGGTATGTTGCCCCATACGTTGTCAGAAATTCTCTGATCGGGAATTGTCGATGTTGTCAATGTGTTTCTCCATTGACGTCCTTTAACGAATATTATTGGCCCATGGTCGCGCGGGACACCTCGTGCCTCACATTTTATGAAATGCTTTTATTATGAATCTTTTAATAAGGAGAAAAACTAACAAAAACACAATCTAGGTTTCCTATTTTACCGGTCCAAATCAAACCAACCTAGAAGGCATCATCCCAAAGGGTGTATGTGAGAAATTCAACATCATCTTGTACGTCTCCCATTCTTCCTCCAGATCAACAACAAACAAAAACTTTCGAAGTTACCAATCGAGGCCTTGCTAACATTCCGACTTACTCACTAAGCACTGGAAGCAGCGGCTCACTCGATATTCCCTATGGTACATATTGCAGCATCTACGAGTATGTCCTTTCAATACCTTTACAAGCCCTCCTCATTCTCTCGCTCGTTTTGCATTTGACAATCCCTCTAATGACGCAACGGACTGGTGGCCCAATATAACAGATCAACGAACTGCACTGGTAACTGGATCTTCCAGCTAACCCATCCAGGAATTGATGATCTTTCATCAAATCTAACCCCATACCTTATCCCCCTCTCTATGGAATGTTTTGAATATGGAGGCACCGGAGAGGAGACAGGGTAGGGTTGCTATATCAAAGCCTAAAAATACGTAGGAATAACAACGGAAAAGCCGACGGTAGAAGGAGGATTGGGGACGGATGAATTGGAAGGTCTTGAGAGTGAAAAGGTTGAGTTTGCTATTTCAATGGCCGTTTACAAGTAATAACCTGCTCTTTACCTGTTTTGGGGGGTTTTGCAAGGCGAACAAAAGGCTCTCAGAGCTCGTAGGCAGCATGCACAGCTGTGAAGATGATTGATATGCCTCCAGATACCCTGGTAGGAAACTAGGTGAGGTCATAGCTCATTCAGGCGGGGCAAGGTTTTTTTTTCTTTTTCTATTCACACAGCACTCATCTGCTACGTTTCCTTGATCACTGCTGAGAGCTTCTCTCACCAAAACACTGTTTTATTTCCTCAATTTATCTGTCTTCTTTCACTGGCAGTCTGACTGACTGCTCCAGAGACTATACGAGATATCTGGTGGCCCTTGGGTTTCGATGATACATTGCTTACTTAAAGGGTCCTCACTCCGACGAGCGATGTATGAAGTTTAAGCCTCTTGTGTCTAAATAGGCGGAGGGGGCAAACCAAAAAGATTCTACAACATATGATATAATATACAAAATACATCATTTCCTGAGATGTTGTGGTAGGAAGGCCAGCTAGCAGCTTTAAGACAGAATCAGAAGAGCAGGGACAGTTGGGAGGTGTGTCTGAATTGCTGGCTGTTACTGGCCCTCGATGTGAAGTTATCTTAGTGGAACATAATAAATGTTATCTTTTTGCAGCTTTTCTGAAAGTCATATCCCTCTTGGTGAAATTTAGTGTGATAAAATATGTTGAATTGTCAAGGGTGTTATAAGCAGGTTGAGTACTCAGTAGTAGATATAGAATGATGAAATTGATATACAGGGGCCAGCCAGCATTGTAATCTTATTAGAGATTTATTAGGGCATGGATTTTCACATGACAACCACCCATGTATGATGTCATAGTCATGACAGCCATTCGTATTAGAAAAGGTGGAACAAACCAACATCAGAAGACAACTTGGAATTGTAGTGGGTATTGTTGATGGAAAATATGATTTTAGGTTAAGTATTTCCTGTTTTATTTGTTTCCATACCTTTACAAAATTCAATTGATCAATGGCATGAATAAATTTCCATCCAGAATCGATTCGCTTTTTAACTACTACTAGTACATAGTATTGATACCGCCGAAACTACTAGTAGTTATATTAAGTTGGGACAGAACCAATATGGGCATACTAAAAGACATAGGACAGTACATCACATACATATACATCAATATATTCGCGTCCTTCTACCTTGTTGGACAGAGAATCCTTGCTTTCATCTTCGCCCCTGCTCCCCCGCCGCCAGCTTCCCAGAGGAGGAGAAATGCCCCTCGCATCGCCATTATCGGTTCTGGGCTCACAGGTGTTTCCGCGGCGTCGCATTGCGTAGGCCATGGGTTTGATGTGAAAATCTTTGAAGCCAGATCAAAGAAGGAAGGGCTTGGTGGGATTTGGAGCGTACGTTTTTTCTGTCGCATTACATTGTATATGGTTAAGCTAAAAATTCCAATAGAGGGTAAACTCAACCTCCGCACTTCAAATACACAGTCTTATGTTCCGGTTCCACCCAGCGGTGAAATGGGACAGTGCATATCCCACCCAATCACAGATCAAAAAACAGATTATCAATATCTGGAAGCAATATGACCTCGACTGGCGCACCGTATTCAACACCCCAATCAGGTCAATCGATAAGAACAAGGACGGTAAATGGGTCATAAACAATTCTGAAGCCAAGTACGGAACTTTTGACGGCGTCGTTGCAGCCGTAGGCTCCTGCGGGGATCCTAAAATGCCTTATCTACCTCACCAAGATCAATTCAAAGGGGCCGTATTCCACTCCTCGAATCTGGACGGAAAAGATGCCAAGGGTAAACGGGTTGTCATCGTCGGAGGTGGCGCGAGCGCCATTGAAGCGCTCGAATACGGTGTCACGTCGGGCGCGGCGGAAATCGATGTACTCTCCCGTTCAGACAAATGGATCATCCCGCGCAACATCGTCGTAGATGCCCTCCTCGCGTCCAACGTCTTCGGGCAGGAAATCTACCTCTCCTGGATCCCTGAATGGCTCCTGCGCAAATTCTTCTACCGTGATCTCTCCGACATCGTCCCCGCGGACAAGGGGATATTCACCGATACGCCCATGGTCAACTCGGAACTGTTCAACCAAATCCGCGGCGGGAAAGCCCGTTGGTTGCGGGGGGATATCATCTCCGTTGAGAAAAAAGGCATTAGGTTCAACCATCGCTCTCGGGGTGTGCCAAAGGGCGGCCCCGGTCATGAAATCTTTGTAGAAGCAGACATCATCGTCATGGCGACGGGGTATTCCCGCCCTTCTCTGTCCTTCCTCCCAGACAAGGTCTTCCAAACCCCCTATGACCCGCCCAATTGGTACCTGCAGGTTTTCCCACCGCCTTACCCCAGCATCTGCGCCACTAATAGCACATACGTCAACGCCATTGGCACTGTGGGCAACTATCACATCGGCATATATACCAGGCTCCTACTAATGTTTCTCGTCGACCCGCTGAGCCGTCCGACAGAGTTTTGGATGAAGCGCTGGATCGACATGACCCGCCTTCTCAAGCGGTTTGCACCCACGGGCGCATTTGACTTCTTCACCTATGCCGAGCTGCTGTACTGGTTTCTCTTTGTGGTTGTGATCAATCCGTTCCGCTGGAAGTGGGCGGCATTCGTGTTTTTCGGGGTCGGTCGAGGGCTTCCTCTGACCGTTGTGGCGGGGGAGGATCGAGTGAGAGAGCTGCAGCCGAATCGTAAACCTGAAACTACTGGGTGATGTAATATCATTTTGCAGGTAGGGTTAATGATGTGTTCTTGGATATCAAGTCAAAGGTTGTTTCGGGGGGGTTAGGTCAAGGTAAAAAAGCATTTTGCAGCTGGCTGGTATAAGGTTCTTTCCTTGGGCAGCTTGCCGCATTTGAACTGGAATAGATATGGCTGGTACGTTTAATGTTAAGCAAAGTATATTTACTTTTCCACCAACAATAATAAGGAATTTCCAGATTTGAGCAGGTGTAAGAACAAATGCTTTACTTTGATGTTCATGGGTGTGAAGGAGTATGAGCTCAAAGTTGATCCAAGCAATAACATAACCCCGTGAGTTATTTAAATGTCATGAGATTTTTATACTCCAAAAAGTATTTCATACCAAGCTGAAAAAAATGCAAACATGATCATTTAACATTAAATCGAGGGATAATCATGGCTACTTTAGACTGTAAAGGTCGTCAGAATTAAACGTATATTAAAAAGAACTTCACTTGATATCAGAAATAGGTAGCCCCTGAAATCTCGGAGAATAGCCCTTCAACAAATCATTTAGTATTTTCATTAATCATATCCTGGCCCAAATCCCCAGCTTCCCCATCTGATCCTAGGAGAAACATCGACCACATAACGTAGACACACACCAAGGAATCCATCGATTCACCAGAACCACAATCTCAGATAATTCTTTCAGGCTCACACTGCACTCAATATCCCTTCCTTTTGTCCACCCTCTTCCCATCAAAACCTTTGCGAATCCTCCACCCGCCCTTCAGTGGCAGCAACTCCCTCTCCTCCGCCCACACTATCGGCCATAACACCCACGCCGCACACACGCAAAACGCCGTCGAGAAAGAGTGCCATGTTAACGTCAGGAACACACCTATTCCAAACGGTAGAACAAATTTTATCACTTCCGATATTTGATATAGATCTTCCTGTGCGGATATGTAGTATAGTGTTGCAGTTTTCGGGTGCTGAGGCTGAGGTTCAAAGTGAGGATGGGAGCGGGAGGAGCTTCGGTCAGGACTGTGCTCGGGAGTGCCGCTAGATCTGAAACCATCTGAAGCACTTAGCCATGACGAGGATAGGGAGTGGTCGGCTTCGGAAGCTTGTGGTTGCGTGATTGTTGATGGGGTGAGGGTGAGCACGACTGTGACTCTTGCCTTTGCTTGGTAGAAGGGGATTATGAAGAGACGGAATATTTGGGATAGTGTGACGTAAAGGATGAGATTGGGTTTGTCGAATGCTAGAGGAATCAAACAGAACAATTCGTCAAATTAGCCAGGATTCATTATGTAAATATCAGGTAGTGAGCTCTTTTACCGACGGAATGGACATCTAGATCAATGCGTGGAGACATGATCTTGTAAAATCGGTAGATCTGAATGATAAACCATCTGCTCCCGTTGAATGATCCGGTGCGGCAAAAAGGATGCGTGAAGGAGGCTGATGGTGCGAAGAATCTCTCAATCGTTTGCTGTTGCACTGAGGGGAGGGATTGAGTGAGGAGATGGATGACGTGCGGGATCTCAGTCACTGGGAGGGATTTGTTAGTGATGGGGCCTATTTGGATGGTAAATTGGGATAAGTACTTATCACTTATCGAAATGCCTTACCTGGGTCTTCCATTCTGAGAATTGATGTATTTTATCTTATAGAAACAGAATGGGATCAAATGTGGCTGGTATCGCTTTTGTTATAGATCTTGGTTTTGTTGTAACAGGATGAGTTTCTGGTGATGTCATTGTTCCTGATCTGTTAATTCCCCCTTTTTTTTCTTTCGTCTGCTCTCTTAAGGATAAAACACTCCGCAACGCCAATATAGTCAAACGGGACCCAAGGATCTATATAAATATATATGTATATCTGCCAGATATGTAGAGCGCATTTATCATGACATTCTTCTTCCCGTTCTTATTAACATTACGGAGTACAGTGAGTTAGACAAGGCTCCGACATGTCTAGGAGTCTCCAAGAGCCTTCATTTGCGGCCTCAGCTGCGTCAAGCGCAATATCCACCTGTACCAGCATGACGGTTCATTACTTGGAGGTTCATCTGCTGAAATGATACTAATATCATGACTTCTCTCTTCTGTTTGACTTCTCCTTGCGTATGAATGTATCAAAATGGATCCTTAACGCTCAAACACTTCTACTATGTGTGCTTGCTCTTGTTTGGACTTCTCCCCACAAAATCGCCGCTTGGAGCCTTTTCATCCTCAACGACGACGGGTCGACCGGCCAGAAGCTTGCAGGCAGTGAAACGAATGTAGCACTTGGCTGGTACATCATCCTCGCACCGGGTATGTTTCGGCCTGGGCCCTCAACTAGAACAATTTGCTCAATCAATGCTAAAACACAGATGGCGCTCCCATGTTGGTTTCCCTTTCAGCCGAGACGTTTCCAAGGTGCATCCTATCCCAGGTGAGCAGTACGAGTTTAATTCCAAGGGTAGAAATCGCATCAACTTAGTCTTGCTGCTGCTGCTGCGGTATACTACGCTCCGCTTCACTCTGTTGAGAGCACTGTGTTGACCTCGCTTCGAGCAGAGACAATATTTTCGAGACACCATGCGAACTCGCAACAACCACTGTATGGTCAGTGGGCAACAAAATCTCACGGCTATCCCTTGGTGAATATACCGCCCCTTATACAACTCACATATTCCCATATGTGAAAGAAGGCGACTGGAGATCGAAAATTTTCACAGACATGTCCCTAACTTCATGAATAGCAGGATCCATGAAACTCAGAATGGCATTTTAATATCTTCCGGGTGCCACGAGCTTTTTAACAGCTTCAGGATATCGATCAATCCTGACATTAAGTTGTTCTCTTTTCCCAAGATAGTGTGCGTCTCTATCCTAATCTTTGTACGGGATAACCACCACATCACCGCATTTATATCAGACGCACACGGAGTAGATGGTCACACCCTAGAATTCAGATGTCGAGACCTGGACAACCTGAACCAAGTCAGCGATGACTCACTTCGTTGGCATTTTTGAATAGCAGTATTTGGCTAACATGAGAGGGCCAAAGGTGGAACCCGTGAGGGAAATGGATTTCTCAAACGGCGACATGATGAGCGAGATAATGGAAGAAGCCTGTGCAGCTGAGAGAATTGAGAGGGAGCTGTTCGACCGCCTTGGTCATGGAGAAGATGTCGATTAGGGGCTGTGGCTCACACAATGGCTAGCCTTGCTGTACTTGTTTTTGCGATTTGGAATGTGGAATTTATGGGATGGATAGAACGTCAGTTAGTTTTAACATAGCATTGATGAGAACAGGGTAAGTGAGACGTTTCCATCAAAAAACATTTTTCCACTTGGTGGAAAGGGTCTATATATTCATATGATATTAATAACTTCTAAGAGACAGTAACTTAATGCAGAAACATACACAGACACAAGAGAGGTGTCATTCAGGCAGTCATATATCCCCTGCTAACAAAAAAGAGGAAAGCCGCCCCCTGAAATGCTCTTCTCACCCTAGCTCCGCTGCTGGCTCATTTGAACACTTCATCTTGATAACCCGGCCCGTGCGGCCGCTCTACAGATGCTGAGCTATACCACATTATGCCTAGAGTAATCCATGAACTGCACTCTGGCCTGATAAATTCAGGCTCAAAGCCCGCTCCTGAAGGAACGAATTGTACTGGCGCGGCGCGGACATTCGAGCGCCGCCCGACCAGCGGAGTTAACCATTCGGCAGTTTCAGCAGCGAAATGGTTGGGTTGTAGAGTACTTTCAAACAGCATCGGGCAACACGTCCATTCGGGGTCAAGGTCACGTAGACGGACTCTGAACTGCCATGTATATAGAACAGCTCCATTGGGGGAGAATAATAGAGAGATATGTTCAATCAATAGAACAAGGTAAACGTTACCGTTTCCATGTTCCTATCTTCTTCCGACGCTTCTCAAAGTTCTCGCCAATATTCACTCCATCGCCCCGCGGCCCATCCTCCGTAGCACGTCTCTTCCGGCTTTTTTCCAGGACAGTGCTTGTACTACCACCACGACCACGTCGCGTAAGCCGTTCAATTCTATCAGCCCCCTCGCCCAAGCTCCTCCAGTCCTCGCCGCCATAGCCACCGGGACGGCTTCCTCCTCGCTTCGCCCGTTCTTTTTTACTCTCCTTCGGCAGTCTCATAAAGTTACCCTCTTCATATGCTCGTCGTTCGAGTTCCTGCGCTCTCTCCCTCTCAGACCGCACTGTTCTTCCTCCAGCCCGGATTGTTGTGCCAATACTAGGCTCTGCAGCGGGTGCGCTGGACATTTCAGCAGACACGAATTCATCAATGACGGCCGATTTGGCGGTACGGCGGCCTCGTTTTTCCTCGCGGCTATCCGGTGTCGTAGTTGGCAATGCCGTGGGTTTTATCTTTGGTGGTCGATAGATACCATCGCCGGTATCTTTCCTACTCGATACCTTGGATTTCTCTTGATCTTGGGTTCCCCGCGAGAAAGCGGCGAGGTTAGGTCGGTATGCCAATTCATCAACATCCTCGTCCTCTCCCTCACTATCCTCAGAACCGTCAGAGGGACGCCCTGATCCGCTTTCATCGTTATCTTCTTGTCCAGGCAGGGTTGTTCCTTTCCTGGCTTTCTTTGGTTTGGACGCGGTGTCTTGTTGATTTCTCTCCGCATCCTCAGCTGCCTTTAGCACCTTATCAACCTGATATTTTAGACGGCCTTCCAATGGTCGAACACCGCGCTCTAAAAATACCCGTAGCTCTGTCAATTTTTTCACAGCATTGTTATAGAGAGATGCGCCCTCCGCTTTATCTGCTGATGTACTCATGGACAAATGTCGCAATTGTAAAAGTAATACAAAAACAAGATTGTGCAGATAGGAAAGGAATATTTCGTTCTTCGTGTCGAGAAGTGAGATACCATCGGGCGGGGATAATATGGACGTATTGTTTCCTGAGCCATCTCCGTGTGGCTGGGAGGTTGGGAGAGATTCAAGTGCACTGGAAAAGGTGCTTGTCAGGGTTTCTAGCGAGCTGGAGAGGGACGGCTGGGAGGGTATCGATGGCGTCTCCATGTCGATAGCCATGGCAATTCAATACAAGGTCAATATGCCGTTATTCACGATATTTAACGGGCTGCCAACGCCTTTGACGTGCTTGGGATTGGATACTCTTCGTTATCACAATCAGTGGAGAAATTGAATGGAAAAATTTTTTTTTTGGCGTTTTCTTCCGATAGCTCTATCAGCACGTGACCTTGGACTTTCTCACGTGATCCATATCTTGGTATAAAAATCCATTTCATCTCAATATAAAACACTACTAGTAGACATGGCTGATGCAATTTTTTGTCTTTTGCACTGTCACTTAATTGCAATAATTCAACCAAGTTTTGCATGTCAGTTTTATATTTATGTTCACAGACTGGCCCAACTGGTTTTGTTGTGACAAATGGAAATGGGCTTGGGGTCACTGGCTTGGGCATCATTGTTTGTCTCTTAGAAAGTGATCTGTCTGTCACCACTCTGTTGCAATTATCTCCATTCCAGAGACAAAGGGAAGCCTGTTGGATATGCTTTCCACGATGAAATCTCCCTTTCCAGGGCCTATTTCTACCACTTGTTCCTGTTTCTATTCCCTCGAAGCCTCAGCTCATCCGTTTCCGCCGCCTATTTACTTCCTGAGATATATGACGAACATTGCATTCTTCTGTTGCTGGCCTTGAATTTTGTTATGCGATTTTCATGTCGAGTCTACCCGCATGCACGATCAGTTAGGCATTTGCTTTCAGGTGAAGTGCATGCTCCTTGAGTGGTGGATTATTACTCTCATCAATATCCTCTTGGACAATGATCTATATTGACCACCATTAGGTGTTTGACATTCAAATATAGCATATTTTTTGTATCTACCCTAGGTTCGGGTTTTGTTACTTGGGTTCCATCTCTCTCGGTCAACACCCATCTAAAACCGGAAATCATCCCGACTGGCATGGAAAACGTAGGACCCTCATGCGCGAAAGAAGCGTCTTCTAGTTTGACTATGTACAGCACATCATCAATGGATTCATTAAGAGTAATATAAAACTACATTGTCAAAAGTACTAATATAGAAGATGAACAGGTTTCACTTTCACCACACATCCTTGGCCTCAATGCATGCAAACGCCTCAGGTACGTCTGAACAAATATTTTAGCAAAAAACATACTATTAACCTCAAACCCTCTGCAGCGCTGGATGCCACCACTGGGTACCATCATTATTGACACACCCCAAGCTTGGGCAACCCAGCCACTCATTCTTCCTCAAGGTAGCAATGCCAGGTCACTCCATTGATGCTTGATTTCCAAAATCTTTTATCCTTCACCAGCAAGCTTACACAGAACCTCCATCATTTGCATATGAAACCAAGACTATTCAGAAGAAAGGACCTGAATGTTCCTCCACCTGAAAATTGCGCGGAGACACGCGGTGGGCCCCTCACCCGCTAGGCGTTTCCTCCAGTACTCTCATTAGAAGCAGTGGTGTTTGTCGCTATTAATATTTCTATGTTATTTTTACGCCCTGTACTATTCAGTGGTGGCAGAGCGGGGGTGCTCTCGTTATAACATATAGCGTGGCCTGCCCCTCTCATAAAATACGTTGACTTGATGAAAATCCTGCAGCACACATCCCAAGAACGCTCTGAACTGAATCAGACCTAGGTCTATATTTACCGCTACACTACTCCGTACGGAAATGGTATATCCCTGAATAATCTGCCCGCCACATTCAAAACTTATCACCCAACATCATGTTTATGAGCCCTTGCTTCTACGCCGCCATTACCACCGTTCAAGTTATCCTTTCTAATGGTTCATCACTGTGCCCTATCCATTGAGTAGCAAAAATGCTTCTCTACCCTGTCCACCACCACCTTACCACCGGGTCAGCTCTGTAAGAAGGCATGGATAATGGCTAAAATGATATGGGCCTAGGCCTTCCCGTTGCGCTGGGATGGGCATCTCCCGCTCACAGGATTCGCACTAGCCCTACGAGTCTGCCTGCTCTGGGTCCGGGCACCGTTTCAAAAGGGGATTCTGTGAGATTTGTACTGTACACGCCGGGCTCCAGCGTTTATGTTAGTTTTGCGGGTAACTTGTGATTCAATGGGTGGACTTTCCCTTAGCCTCCCGCAGCGTATTAATCTTTGTATCAGTGCGCATTTGCCTCCTTTTTGCAGCTATCTATTATTTAGCGTGGGTTCAAAACAAAAGGCTTGAATTCAATATGATTCCTGCTGCTGTCCCAGGAAACTGGCACAGTAACATTCATTCTGCATTTTTTATTCTCGGTAGTGTGGAATTTTCATCCCCCTGCTTTCCAATTATTGTTAAACAGAGCCGGGTTTAACTACTCCGTATTTAGCTTCGCTAGTCGTATTACAGGGCACATGGCGTACAAAATGATGGAGGAGAAAAACACTCCCAGCAGTTTGGACGCAAGAAACCTGGTCCACCAACAATTAGTTGCCTTCTCCATTCGCGTCCAGAGTCGGTCGACCAGCGGACCATCAGCAGTCCATTTACCCACCGGGCGGACGGGAGCTTTTCTCAGATGCCGGCACAGACTGTACATACATGAGCTGTCCATGTGGCAGGGCGTTGTTGTCCAGACACATTAAAATTTTCCCTTGCATTGACACACCGACTCAAATTCCCATTCTTGACCAACAGAAACAGTTACGGGACATTGAGCATGTACTTACATCCCACTTACGCTTATCAATGCCAAGGGCGCAGATGAATTCTGCCAGCCGGTTTAGCAAAAACCCCCTCCGGCCCATGTATCCTCAGAAAGTGAGGGGGATGGCGCTTTGCTGCACCAGACATTGTGGACACATTTATTATTGGCCAGTTTTCGGCTTTGCCGTCTCACTGGGGCTTGTTGGGGCTTCTGTGCCTCGGTCATGGGTCGCACTAGGGGGTCGTCCCGGATAGAGCGGGCACCAGATGGGACCGTTGTGGAGGTGATGGGGGGGGAGAGGAGGTTCCAAGGCTGGCTTCTGTTTTCTTTGGCATCATAACCCCAAGAACGGGAGACAATGCTGGCAGATCGATCCATGCAACTGTTGATTAGTGAGTAATTGTATTATTATTATTTCCAAGGCTACAGCCCTCATATGGACTTTTGGCAGCACGACGATGTAATAATAATAATAATAATAAATAAGCGTTGCGGGGAGGCTGATAGTCCAAATTCTTCATCCTCACCGCACGCAACATAGTTTTAACTCATTATCATTAAAAGTTATTAAATGCTATATACAAACGCCTGCCTCCAAAACTCCCACCTAAATTCATATTAAGCTTTGAACGGCGATACCCCTCAACCTTGCAAATACCGAATTTTGCAAAGCCCCCCTCAAAATTTGAATGGTGCCAGCGGTCAGGTCAAGCTAACGTCTACCCCTGGCACCAACCCTCTCCACATGGCGCCGACACCGTGCATGAAAGGCGAAAATAACGTTAGCTCAATAGCTAGTGATATTGCGTCAGGAAAACGCAGTGTCGGGATTGTTTCGCCCATGGGCTTGGAAGAGGAGGGCATGCAACTTTTTTTTGGTGAAGGAACCAATCAGCCAATGAACTTTTCTTTTCTTTTTGCACCTTGCATTTTGCTTTCATTTTTTCATTTCTCTGGTTTTTCGAAAGCTTGCGCAACTTGTTTCAACGGATGTTGATGTGGAATTCTATGGTTATGTCCAAATCATTCCAACCGTCCCAAAAGGGGGGGAAAGGAAATGAGAAAAATCAGAAAAAAAATTAAAACAAAAAACTCGCTGCGAAATGCACCTGCTCATATGCTGAGAGTGAAATGGAAATGGTCGACCCGTACCCATTGTTAAGAAAGCAACACATACACCGATCATTAAAAAAGGGGTCCTGGCGACATAAAAAACCTCATGCAGTGACCGTCGGCCTTTTGCCATGTGCAAAGGCATACACGCATGCAAGTAAACTGGTTACAAAAGGGTTTATTTCGAGTCATGTATGATTATGTTTCTGGTTTTTGACCCCAAACGACATAACTATTGTCTCAGTGTCAGCTACAACCTGTTGACCAAGTTAGGCAAAAATCGGGGCATGCTTAAAAGTTGGAACTCACTAGTTATGCAGCGGATGTATGCCCTTCGTCTGCACGGCAGCCCGGACCTGGGCGTTCAGCTCGTCAACCTCTGCTGTGGTCCAGCCTAATATCTCTGTGAACGGAATGAGCGTGAATGCTTCCACCCCTTCGAGATAATGGGACGCCATCATTGCCCCGATGAGCTTCTGCAGTAACATTTAGAATTAGAACAGGATAAGAGTGGGAGAGTAGAAAAGAGAAATGGGGGGGCTTTACTCACCAAGCGTTTATTCTTCGGCCACGTGCCTATTGGTAACCTCATTGTGCGCTGCTCGATATTTTTAAATCCGGCTTGTTCCATCCAGCCCTTCAGCGACGGGGCGTGATCCATATTTATGCCTATTTTGTCGGATGCCATTTTCAGATTCTGGAGCATTTCCGCCACTTTATAGTCGGGCGTGACGCTGCCGTCTTCAGAGAATATGGTGCATGAGGAGTCTTTGAATTCTACCCAGCCGCCGGGTTTTAAATGTCTGTTTTTGGTTAGGAAATATAAAGGTAAATATGTGTATATTTTATACTAGGGTTGGGTTAACTCAACTGATAAAATTTCTGGACCAATCGTGGCCAATCCTTGATAGATCCCATAAGGTACCGGCAATGAATGAAATCGTATAATTCGGTTTCTATCCAATCTTCCTCGATATCTTCGACGATAAATTTGACGTTCGGTGGCGCCCTATATGCATATTTAGCTCTGGATGAAATAAAAACAGAGGGGCAATCAAAAACATAGGTCTTCCCACCACCGCGGTTGTATCGGACTCAAATCAACCCCAGTCTATACAAACTTCATTTCAGCAGGACGTTCTTTCCTAACAAAATAGCGAAATCAACGGCCAGATGGAAATACTCACTAGCTCCGCAGACGGATATAGGTCCCCTTTAATATAACGCAAGTTAGTGACTTGCCCAGCTTATAAATAACAACCGCAAATATAACCAGAAAATATTCACATATCCATACCCATTTCAATCGGCCACTTGCCCGTCCCGGTGCCCGTGTCTAATATTTTTTTCCCATGCGGGTTGAACGGTGCCAGGAACAATTTCTCGTCGCACAGATAGTAAATCGCATAATGGACGAGGTTGAGTCGATCCTGCTCCCGTTCGTCGTTGGGGAATTTGTAGTCTGTGCAGATGGCCCGTCAGATATTATATATCAGGTGGGTTATTAATATACCACCAATCTCTGGGCGCCGGAAAACTTGGTGGTAGTTGCGGTCACCAATGATGAAGAAATAGGTATACGCACTTCCCTCCCGATACCGTCGGCCGTTTTTCCATTCGTAGTGGACAATGGAGGAGTGGAGAGATTCGGTAAAATCCAGCCTTGATTTATACAATGAGAAAAAGGTGAACAGCGAAAAATATATATATACACCTAGGTATATTTCGTATATCGGAAGTTCTGGATGAAAAGAAAAGGATAGCGTACAGTTCCTCACTCAGAGTTGCTCTGTTTTCTGCAGAAGACTGCCTCAATCTGATATCAGCGCTATTCTCCGGTAGTAGAAATTCAGAGCAAGCATAATGGTGCATATTCATTATGTATCAGAAAACTCCCAGGAAGGTGGCCGTACTTCATCAACCTCGACCCTGCTGTGTTCTGAGGCCCTCTCGCTGTCCAGCTCCATATTTGTGTCCGCGGTCCAAATCTCACTCGAAATCGGGAGCCTGAAAATAAATATCACAATTGAAATAGCATCAGTGAGCCAAAAAATAAGGAAGTCGTTGTTTTTTCTTCGGGTTTCTTATCAGGAAGAACAGCGTCAGAAAGTCGGTGGGAATTATGTCAATAAGCGGCGAGGCGGCTGGCCAAAACGTGCCCTGAAATCCGCGGCGGCGAATGCAAGACGAACCAAATACTTATAATAGCTTACTTGAGGGGACCGGCAGCCTACTGACTGTGGAAGTGGGGATTTGATTGATGGTTGACAAGTAAGTTAGCTTTCTGTTTAAAGCAGACCGCCAATGTCATCAGCCAGTTCTCATAGCGGCGGCCTGTTGCCCCGGAATGATGGATTGCTATTTCATAGGCTGGACTCCCTTGAAAACCCTAGGATCAGTAAAGTGACCTAAACCGTCCTAACTGTCCTAACTGCCCTAACTGACCTAGCTGCCCTAGCTTGCTCCAGCAGAGAAAATGAGTGTGGTTGGGTTGGGTTTGCAGCGCCACAAGTCAGGAAGTTAGCCCAGGCCATTGGGCATCCAAAAATCCAAGAGAGCGCTCGATCTCCAAACTATAAGATACATTCGATCGATGGCCACAAACTTTTCCAACTTTTCGAAGGGCGAGCCCGGGAGCCTGTCACAACTTTAAACAGACTATGCAGTCCGTGCTAAGGCCCTAGCTGGCAAACAAAGAAATTAAAAACTGTTGAGATCTGCCGACATCATCAAGGAGGCATGGAGTAACATCATCTGTGGAGATTGACACAGCCTTGCAAGCATTGGCTGGGAGGGGGGAATCGTTCATGTGCATGCGAAGGTTTGCGGCACAAGAAACTCAGGCCGCTGACACCAATGGGGAGTTTGTTCCAGGGCTGGGGGGGGCGCTGGATGGCGTGAACCTTAGTCCAGAGTTACTTGGGTTTCCATAAGCCGGGAAACGAGGGAAAGTCTGAAGATGCTTTATTTAACACTATTATGATCATTTATTTGTTAATATACTTCATATACTTCATATTCTTCTTCAACCATGGAAAAGGTGGTAACTAGTAACTGGTAGCTGGTATCTACCTATCTAGAGGGCTTGCAGAATTCCTTGAGAGAAAAGAAAATGTGAGTTTGTTTTAAACCCACCCAAAAGGATGTACCCAATATCCCGGTCATTATTGGACTTCAATCGATAACCGCCTATCTCACTCGTACCCTGGTATCTGCGTAACTTTATCCCAGTTAGAACGCACTCAGGATTGCTTTTTATTTTTATTTTTTATTTTTATTTTTGTATTTTCTGTTTCTGTTTCTGTTTGGTGCATTCTAATTCTCTCAAAAGGTCCCTTCCATCCAACGTCCCGACTGAGCTCTTCCAAAACGCTATCATGAATTCGTTACTCCGCAAGTGTTCCATATCCTGAATTCAGATTTAAACTTCGCTCAGCCGTTCACTTTGTCAACCTGGACAATCCTCCCCTCCACCTCCGGCGCGATAGCCCGTGTCCACGCGGGCGACACTCCGCTCGCGACATGGTCAATCGGCTGCACCTTGTTAGGGTCAAGCCCGACCTTCTGTCGCCATTTACGGACGAAGTGTCGAGCCAGTATCTCCCGGTGGTCTGCATCCTCGACAGAAAGAGCAGCCGTGGTTACATAGGTGCGTGGTCGACTTAGGAGCTCGGGCTCCGAGTCAGATTCCGAATCCATGGTACTCTCGCTCTCGCTGGTATTGTCGCTGCCGCAGTCGTTTGGTTGGTCTTGGCATGTGAGCAGATCTTCCGCTTTGCCCGGATGGTGCTTGTGTCGTGGATTTGCGCTTTCGTATTGGAAACTACTGGAATATTTTGCTGAGTTGTCTTTGCCATCCACGATCGGGATTAGAATTGGTTTCTTGGGCTTCTCTTCTGGAGAGGCCAGCGGGGAGGTGGTTTCCATCCAGCCACGTCCGTGCCAGCGTTCGTTCACCGAATCCCAGTGACGATGCATACTAGGTCCCAGCCGATTCCATTTGCCAAGCACCTTGAGACTGAGGAAATACTGTCGGAGAATCGTGCTGATCAGGACCCCGTTTTCCTCAGAGACTATCTCCTCCGCCTCTCCGCCCTCAGACTCTGCAAGGAGTGCCGTATACCCATCCTTACCCCGAGCCATGTAACCGCGCGTCGCGAGCGTGTACAGCTTCTCATCTTCGAGATCCTCCCCACCCAATTTAACGAAAGCAATGCGGAAACCGCGCGGTGCTGAAAGTGAATATCCATATTGGATGTTTGACACCTGGGGAAACCGTCCTTCGAGAGCTGGAAGTTCGGAGACGCCATTTTCCAAAGCGGCTCTTAGCGCACGCCCTTTGACACGCAACACAACTACCGGATCCTCAAAGGGGAAACAATTGAGAATATCCTTCACCCGCAGAGCTCCAGGAGGATATATCTGATCTCCACGAATAGTGCCCGACGCCATAATCGCGCAGTCCGCATTATGATGGAAGCGCATAAGGTCACACACGAAATTGGCAATGTTGGACTCCTTCCTCCGCACCGTGGTGAACCGCGCATCAAGCGGGTTCGCTGTGTAGCCGACGGGCTTCTGCAGCTTAGATTTCAGTGCTGATGTCAACTTGACCACCAGCTCGACCGTCGCAGGATCCTCAGGTATTGCCCGAACCACATCGCGGCGAGTGATTGAAAAGTCCCAGCCGCTACTGTCCGGCTTCCGCCATGCCTCGATGTAGCTGAGTTGCCTAAAATCCGTACCCGAGCGGAGAACATGCGTAGAATTGACAAGCCTGTGTCCGTAGAAATGGTCATGGCCGCCGAGGATTATATCGATGAGCCCTGGAGGGGTTTTTGTAGCTAATTTGTTATCGTTTGGCTCCCGCTGGTGGGTCACGGCGACGATGAGGTCGGCGCCTTGCGCGCGCAAGCCAGGGACTAGTTCTTTTGCCGTTTCCGACGCGGACTTGTATATGATACCGGGCGGGAGGACATTGACCGTAGCAAGCCTGGAGATAAATTACCATCATATGGACTCAGTGTCAGTCTGTTGCACCAAAATTGAAAGCAAATACATAAAACGACAATTATTCTTAATATAATTGCGAATTTTTTTCCCTCTTGGTTGCCTTACCACTCCCTCTCCCCAAGCCCAATAACTCCAACCTTCACTCCATTAGATTCCAGCATGCATGTCTTAGGGCAGTTAGCCAACGACACTCCCTCGCCCAATGCAGGGTCGAGCACGTTCGCCAGCAGCCATGGAAACTTGCACTGGTTCCTCAGATGCCGGAATTGCGGGACGCCAAAGTCAAGGTCGTGGTTCTGTCAATCAGTGAAATTCTTTTAGTTCGTGCAATTTCCAGCGCATGTAGCCCTAGGGGGGGACGGGAGGAGAGGGGCGTTGTATATATTTGCTCACCCCGACGCACGCAACATCGGTGCCAGCCTGGTTGAGGAATGGCACCATATGGCGGCCCTTAGTAACGGAGCTCTCGAGGCTGGGATTGAAAGCATCGCCCGAGAAGAAAGTGAGTAGCGGAGGCTGGCCGGCGAATCTGGGGTGGTTGCGGTAGTAGTTGACGAGGGCCTGGAAGCGCGGGGTGCCACCAATGGGCTCCGCAGAGCCCGCTCTAGTTTTAGTTAGCTACTGATGTTTGGTTATACGTAATTAGAGGGGATGTATTGACTTACTCGACATGGTAGACGTCGTTGTAATGCAACAGGCGGAGGTCTGGTGGTCCTGTTCGCCTGCAGTCGTAGGTGGTGGAGAGCCCTGCCTGCTCGGTGGGCGACATCATATATCTTGGAATCTAATATTTAATTCTTCGCGGGGTACGTCAATGGATCGCGGGGTAGGTTTTTCGTGCTCTGTATTGCCTGGGCTATCCAAGACTGTTTGAGGAATTTTTGATTTATTGAAGTGTCACTAGATGAGGAGTTTCAAAAAAAAAAGGTAACTAACTAACTGTTCTCTTTGCTGCCCAATAAACACCAAACTGTGTCTTTTGTTTGGGCCGACTCGACTGGTGATATTTCGACTTGTATAAGGAGCAAGGGTTTTGAAAAACCAACATAATTGCTTGCCTGGCCACGCCACTCTCAGGCATTTGCTGCCTCTTTTTTTGAATACCACTTTTGTTTCATCAGCAGCTGTTCGTTTTGACAATGTGCCTTGTTCTCATTGGTTCGTTCATTCATGGTTTTCCATTCCAAACCACATAAATTCCTACGTTTATGTTCTCAAAATTGGGGAGGCCTGTCTTGCGCTCTCGGTAACATCCTATCACAAGTATCTATTGTGATTTTCAATTAATATACTAATATATAGCTATACTTATCTCTCCCCTGTAAGCCAGCCATTGTTCCAGTTCCATGTATATCGCATCATTATCCAAGGGTTCATAAGTAAAAAGTAACTCCAGCACGTGGTAATCACATATGAGCACCGATCAAACACCCTCAGCCAAAGAAACGCATCGCTAAAGAAAAATAGAATAGATAACAACTTGGGGAATATCACACTTGCTCAAAAATGCCAAACCAGGGGGAAATAAAAGAAGTAGAAGAAGAACGCAAAGGATTGAGACGAGGGAGAGAGGAGAGAATGTAACGAGGAAATATAGGCTTGGAGCAATCAAATTTGGCACTACCCATACAATCCATATGTGTATCAAGATATGGTAGCAACCGTAAACCGGCAACCAAATTATAGGAGTCAAGTTCGTGTGGGTGCCAAATTATAAACTCAAGCATAAAAGTAAATTGAGATGAGGGAAGGTGGGGCAACCCCCACAAAAGGGTCGTAATCATAATTAAGAGCGACAAATAAATAATAACCCATTGTCAAGGATTCCGTTCGCTCATCGTCCACCGGCGTTTGCTGAGCGGTTCACGCTCTGAGAGCGAGGCACTGCCCCATAGGCCATGTTGTGATAGCGATCTCGACGACATAATGTGTGGTCGTTGATTGGTCGTCTCCTTCGGAACATTATCTGTAGAACTTGGTTTCGGGTCCTCGAAGTTGGGAATGAGCTCCTCCGCTGATTCAGAAGCTTCGGCTGAAGTGGTTGGCACGGAACCCCAAAGTCCTGGGGATGACTTGCTTGCGGAAGCTCCGCGAGAGTATGCCGGGCCTAATATCTTTGAGTTACTTGGCCTTCGGCTCATCGAATCCCCGATGGTAAAACTTTCCTGCGAGCTTGTGGAACCGGAAGTTGGTCCGAACCGATGACGATAGGAAGAGATTGGGGTTGGTAAAATCCTTGGAGAAGACGTCTGGGGTGCATGCGAGGAATTAGTGGCTGTGCGGAGATGTTCCGTTGAGGAAACGAGTTTCATCTCATATTCTTCTGCCAGCTCCTCCGAAGCAGGCCTTTCTTTTAGGTGTGACGTGGTGCCAGCGGTGGTTCTTTTGCTGGATGATTCTGCGTCATCAACTTTCCTGACTGCCATGGTAAGCGAAGCCATGCCAACATCAAGCAAGACTGGCTGACCCGTTAGTGCACCAATAAGGGCATTACATCCAGCTCCGTGGGATATCAGAATCAAAACAGTCTCCGTAGAATCGTCGTCCTCCCCTGCAATCGTTTTGGAAGTGTCACTTGTTCCCGGACCGCCAGACCTGTACCAGTCTATCATGTGCTGCAGCCCGTTCCGGAATCTGCGGTGCATAGAGCTCCATTCTTCACCGTATTCACCTCCACTGCCCCAATTCTGGGGTTCGCGCATGCTGTCCCACTGGTAATCGACGTCAATGCAGGCGTCACGGGCATGGGATACGTACCCGGTAGGAATTGGGTCCGATGGCGAAATGGCGTACGTGGGCATGGGAGGTACATATCCTGAATAACCCGCAGAAAGCTCGGCTGGAATTTTCGAAATTCCAGCCCCTGTTGGTTTGCTACTACCATTTGCCCCAGTATCAAAGCTGCCGGAGCGATTCCTATGGGTGAGTTCATAGCCTTTGGGTTTCGAGTATTTGAACGCTCCTCTGTCATATTCGTTTTCGCCGCCATTTTCATCGTCATGGTGCGTGGCCGTGCCGCTGGTAAACGGGTTACTCCAACCTCCTGGAAAGTGGCCAAACATTGATTTACCACCGGTCTCAAGACCAGCTTCGATTGGCTCTCCACGGCGCAGCAGTTCCGCTTTGGCACCAGCAATCATCATCACGGAACCTGGTGGCGGAGAAATCTGCTCAAAGTAGTCCGGAGAGAGCCACTCCCCAAGAAACGCATCAAGTCGAAGTTTGTATCTCGGGATTGGAGTGTCAGATGGTTCGAGGGTTGGCCTGGACAGAGAAAGATTGTTGCTCGGTTCTGGGATGGCTGAAAGCTGGTGGGACTCGCTGCCTCGCGTAATGGGGGAGCCTGAATGCAATCGATGGTGTTTGTGTGGTGAAGACTGACTGCGGTTCAGAAGGGAAGTCTTGCTTAGCCTCATTCCAGCACTCATTCCGATGGCGGTTTGCACGCAGCGGAGAAAAGGTGAAGTATGGATAATTATTCTCTGCTTTCTGACCGGTCCCGGGCCGGTCAATTGGCTACTCTCACCGCCATTAGTCCCCGCTGCCGCCGCCGTATCCTCCACGCTATTGTTTTCAGATAACTGGGACGGCTGAAACGCCATGGGCTCCTCTCTAGCTCGTAGCAGATTTCCTACCCGAATACCCAGGGCACGGGCTTGATTCCATCCACCGTAGGTAAGAGGAGGGTCATAAGGGGTGGGGGATGTTAGATGCCACTGTTTGTCCACCGCATCCAATCGGGCTCCATGTCTAGGGTTCAATTAGCACCAGAGAACCCCCACCAAGGGTTGGGCAGCTAGGGATAAAGTATATCAGGTAAGATGCAGAACGGAACCAACTAACCTCGCAATAATAATCACAGCTGGAGGCTTCCCCATAGCTGCTGTGGGAATATCTCTCCAGCTCTAAGCTCTCATAAAAATGAGCTTTCAAAGAACAGGCGACACAGTTAGCGTAGCCAAGAGGTGGAGGAGGGCTGCGTGTATGGAATAGGCAAGGTAGAGGTAAGGAGTTGCTCGAGCTCAACCAGCTCATTGTCCTTTTAAAGGTTACGATCCCATTATGACTATGGCTCAACCGGGTCTCACGAAGCCCACAACCTCACCGTCGGTTGTCGCGGGGAGTAAACGACGGGTGTAGGCAACAAACGAGCGGGGGAATATAAACTATTTCTGAGCAGCAATATAGCTATGAAAGCGAGTAATGGCTAAACAAACCAGCTCAGTACACTAAGCTGATGCCAGAAGTTTCGCTGTGTTTAAGCTGCATTAGCTGTTAGCTGCTAAACTGTTGTTAGTTGGGTTGTTGATTGTAGCTGTTGATATTTTCGACCTCGTCCAGCTTTGGTGGGACATGGAAAAAATATGTGGGAGACATGTGATCGCGGGGCAGGCAAAGCATGATGTAAGCGGGGAGAATTTCTACTCGCACTTTTTATTTTCAACTTACAACTACACAGATACATAGTTTATATTTAAAGATTTTGGTTTGATGATCTTTATTATTACTATATTATTGTCCTTACAATTGCAGATAGTTAACGCGCTTCACCACGAACTTGATCACAACCAACCGACCTTGATCACCTTGTACCACCACGCTAACTTAGTATGAGAAGGTACCTTGCTGTGTTTGTCTTGTTTGTTTACAAGGTACTTTCTCATACTATGTTAGCGTGGTGGTACAAGGTGATCAAGGTCGGTTGGTTGTGATCAAGTTCGTGGTGAAAAAGTGAACAGGAGATTTCAGAGCTTGAACAACGAAGGGGTATGAATGTATATCTATCTATTCTGAATACTAATTCCTAGCTGTCATAGAGAGATAACATACACACTAACACGAGAGAAAAATATCCTTCATCCACATTAACACAAAAAAAAAAAAAAAAAAAAAAAAAAAAAAACAAACAAACAAAAGAAGAAAAAAGAAAAAAAATCATCATTGGTTTCGGAAAATGAGGTAGGGAAGTTTAATAGTAGGTGATCTGTATATGATGTCATGGAGTCCAAAAAAAAATGAGCCCAAGAATAGGAAGGAATCCAAACGACAACGGTGTAGAAAAGAAGAACTGGAAATGGAAAATATGGAAAACGAAAAAGAAAGAAAGAAAAAAAGAGTCTTCCCAATGAATCTATCTACAGCGAAATAATCGTCGCGGAAGCCGAAGCTAATGCCAAAGACAACGGCACAGTGAACGACGATGGTAGTGATGATAATAATGGCAAAAAGGAAATCTTCCTCCACCTCTGCGACAGAACAATACTCGTCAGGAAATCTGACAACAGCCGCCCGTTCTCGTTTCCCTGGACGATCCTTCTTCTCTTCCCTCGCAGTGAAGCAGAAGAAGAAGCGGACGACAACACCAACGGCAAGATCACATAAAACACATAAAACACCGACTGGTGCCATATAGTCACCATGACTTACATCAAACACAACCCCACCCTATTCAAAGGTGGCCCACAACGAGTCCTGGTTTCTCATCATCGCCGATCGAAGAACCAGCTGGTGCGCTTCGCGCCCCCCGACCCAGCCCCGGATCCGGAGGGGTCCTGCGACTGCAACCCCGAAAGCGTCGGGTTCACGAGCCCGCCGTTCGAGTCTGCCATGCCTCCTCCTCCCCCTCCACCGCCGCGGAGTGGTTTGGCTATCCGTGAGCCGCCGAAGCTGAAGGCTCCCGCTTCCGAAGAAGGGAGACCGCGGGTGGAGCCGGCCTTGGCAGCTTCCAGACGTTCTTTGACGGCGGTGAGTTGTGCTTCGAAACTGTTTATGAATGGCAAAAGTTAGTATGCATGCTGCTTCAGATAGGCAGGTATGCAGACAGAAATAGGGGTAGGGGAACGAGGGATCCGTACCGGTGATTAGCTGCCGTGAGTTTTTCCTGACTATCCTGCAAAAGGCTCTCAAGACTCTCAATGCGCTCGTTACGCGCAATCAATTTCCGCTCTGCAATCGCCACCTCACGCTTCAAACTGCCATTCTGCTCTACCAGCTGCCGCTGCACGTGCGTCAGCTGCTCCAGATTCCGCTCGAGGAACGCCATCTTCTTCTGCTGCGCCCGGTTGTTCGACGACTGCAGCACGTTCTTGTACTGCTCGCGCGTCTCGTCGAGAGAGATCTCAAGCTCCACTACCCGCTCGCACCGGTTCTGCAGGTCGCGCATTAGTGATTTCTTCATGATGTCAAAGTCTGCGATTTGCTGCTGGAGCGTCTTGCTGTTTACGGCGGGTCCGCCGCTGCCGTTGGCACCAGTGCCATTGACGGCGCCGCCACGGGACTGCGTCTCTGCAAGAGACTGTCGTAATCGCTCGAGCTCCTCGCCCCGTTGCGTTAATTCGCTCCGAAGCTCCTCGACCATCTTCGATTCATGCTCCGCTCGGTCCTCATATGCCTGGCCAAGACGAGTTTTGAGCTCCTCCACGTCGTCCTTGTTCAGGCCGTTTTCGAGCACCTCTTCATACCGTCGCTGGAGGTCGGCGATGCGATATTCAAGCTCTGCCCGCTTGTGGTCCGGCAACTCCTGGTAGGTGCTTCGGTCGTTCACAGTCAATTCCGCCTGGCGAACGAATCCTTGGGCCTCGATAAGGCTCGTCCTGAACTCAACAAGGTCGTCCGCCGCAATGGGCTCCCCGGCATCGTTGGCTGCCTGCAGCGCATCCACCCGCTCTACAAGTTTCTGGATCTTCCGTTCGTTGTCCGAGAACACGTTCATTCCCAGATCAAACCCAGCCATCATCTTCGCCATGCGCTCGGCCTTCTTCTTATCCTTCTCATCCAATGCAGCGCTTGTTTCCTTCGCGCTCATCCTGACATCGAGAAGCTGCTGTTTCAGCTCATCAAGCTCCGCTGTGAGTTCAGCGTTGGCCTCCTTAAGCGTGTCCATGGTAATAGACGCCTCTTTGCTTTCATACGAGACTTTTTCCAACTGCATTCGAAGCTCGTTGACCTCCGTGTTAAGTTTCTCATTATCCTTACTGGTCCGTATCGTATTCTCCTTGAGGAACTTCAACTCCTCCTTCTTCTCTAAAAGGTCCTTCTCTGTGTTGCCAATGAGTGTCTCCTTCTCCGCGAGTTGATCCTGCAGTTCATTCTCCCGTCGTAGGAATTCTTCACGCTCGTCCTTCTCCAGAACAATGCTGGGCGTGCTGGAGCGCTCGCCTATTCTCGAATCCGGCCTGCTGGGGGTTTCCGATCTTGAAATATCCGTCTGCAGACGAGATGGCGTCCCGGGACGAGGTGTCCCCCGCGCTTCAGCCCTCATGCTACCCAACCCATCGGCAGTCCTAGCAGGCGTCCACCGCTCCCTTGGTACCGTCTCCCCAGTTCGCCAGAGCTGAACTTCAGACTCAAGGGCATTGATATAAGTTTCAAAAGTGATGACCTGTGACTGCGCCTTTTTAAGTAACATCTTCAGCTCTGTAGGACTTAACTCAGCGTTAATCTTTGCCTTGTTCTTAATGGCCTTGGCGCGTACACCGAAGCGCAGCGTGCTGACCGTTTCTGCATCGTTATAGCTGCTCGGGGAACAATTGATGATTAAAGTCGTTCGAGAGTTACCACCCAAACTCTCCTGCAGGATCCGCGTAAGTTTCGAGTCACGGTAAGGGATGTGTGTCGATTTGCCGTCCGTCAGTGAATTGATGACCATCCCCAGTGCGCTTAAGCTCTTGTTGATCTTCTTGGCTTCCTCTAGGGTCTGGCCGCTCGCACCCGTTTTTCCGACCTTCTCACTACCAGCCAGATCGACGAGGAATAGCTGGCCGCTCTTGGCAGAGCCCGTCTCGACATTTTTCTGCGTGATGGTGATGACGAAAATCGAATGGGACCGCGAAGACTCCTGGTTCATATTCGTTGCGGCCACGGCCCTCGCTGCATCGCCCCTCCGCATAACTTCGTAAACTTCCTGCACGCTCGAGACGTAAATTTCCAACAGGCCCTTGACGTAAACACCGCGCGACTTCTCTTCGTGGATGGGCAGGTTGTCGTTGTGCGGCACCAGGAGATCCCTAATGCGCTCCATGTAGATTTCCATATAACTCACGCGGACAGTATATTCGATGTTCCCGGGACTGGCAAGGATGCTGGCGAACATCTGCTCGACGATACGTGGTATGATACCCTTGCCTACCTCATCGTCGATATCCGAACCCATCATTGTGTAGGATTTTCCAGCACCGGTTTGACCGTAGGCGAAGACGGTTCCGTTGTAGCCATTGAGGATATCGTCGACGGTGGAGCGGATGGAGAAGTCGAAGACATCCTGTTGTTGGGAATCCATGCCAAAAACGCGGTCGAAGGTGAAGGCCCCTGCGGCCTCTTTTGACTATTTTCCAGACAGGCAAGAATTGGATTTTAGTTTGCGTCTAACAATATCAGAGGAAAAGGGGGAAAGAAATCCAAGAATTACATTTAATTTGCATGTATCCTCACTTTCGAACTCAACAATGGGTTCCCCCCATTGGCAAGTTCGATCTTATTCTGGGGCCGGAATCTGGCAACAACTATATCGATGCATGAGTATGAGGGTTGTACACCTCAAGGGAAAAGTACAAGGGAAATTTAATGAGGGGTTGAGATTCATACCCTTGATGGTGTTGGTACTGCCCGACCCGCTTGAACTGCGGGGGAGAAAGTCAGCAACCGGACCATAACATTGACATTCAGTAGGGAATGGGTATTGGGGGAACCGCATACGCCATGGTTGCTTGCTTCTGGACACAGCGGGCTAAGGGGGAATATCCGGTTCAGTCAACTCTCGGCCGGAGAAGAACCGATTAGGACGAAAGCGAACGCAAAAGCAAAAGCAAATAAGGCACTTAGCCCACGAAGGGCAGGCTGTAGGTGTATCCCCCAAACAAGGCTACTTAGCGATAAGGTCCCCCGTGGAGTATAAGTGTAAGTGTAAGTGCCTGGAGGGGTGGTGGTGGTGGAAAGGGGGGGGGGGGTGTTGGTAGGTTTAATATGAATATTTAATGAGCCAGGGGCTTTGTTCCGCGAGTTGGGTTCGGTTGGTGATTGACGCGTTCAAAGTTCTTGTGTGAAACTGCAGCCCTAGCAGGGATAGCGGAGGGCGGAAGGGCGAGGTAAGGGTGCTATGCTAAGGGGGCCCCGCGGCCTGGATACAGGAATGCTGGTGGAGGGGTGTAGAGGTGTAAGATGTGGTGTACTCAGTACTGTAAATGGAAATGGTTGATGATGTTGGCTGTGATGCGAACTAGCCCTGGACGTTTTGTTGACACAGGGGCTTGGCATAAAACTATGTATGGATGTAATCGGTAATAATGGATCACAGATCGCGTATGTGTCGATGATTAAGATATTAACGATATGAAACACGTCAGGGGATGCAATTTAACATGTTGTGGTTATTTATATCTACATATGTACACCCATACATATACATATATATTTTGTTGAAGACTGCTATCATCCACACATACTGCGCCAAACAGATTTTGACTCTACAGCACTTTTCTTTTTTCTCCATTGAGACACGACAACACATTAAAACCTATTTCCTCCCCCTCCGCGTAGCAGACATGATGAATTTGGCATATTTATACCACAACTCCCTCAATGTATTGCTGCCAAGGATAAAATAGATATCATGTAGGGCAACCATATAAACAAATATATCTGGTTTATCCCAAACTCTCTTTCCAGAGAATAATTAGTTATTGCCTATTTTGCTAATACTTGGTCGAGTTTGTAGACTTTTTTTTTCCAAACCATGGAAATACCGTGCAGACTCATGAGCCAGATAGTTTTTTAACATTTTGACTTGTATCAAAATATCAGTATGATGAATATGAATGAGTCATGTACAAGTCAAACTATTCCCATTCGGTATTTATATAGAAACAATTCACAATTAAAAATATAAACTGGTTAGTAAAGAGCTAAGCTATGCCTGACAAACATATAATATAAATTGAGGAAGTTGAGAGGAAGAAATATAAAACTAAGTAGCAGCGCCAAAACCCCATGCTGTGAAGAAAAAAATAAAATAAAAAGATGTTTAAGCAAAGGAAGTCGAGGAAAAGAGAAACGAAACGAGACAAACAACAAAAGGACAGAGTGTGAGGTATAGGTCGAATATCAAAAACCCTCCCGGCCATCCGCGGATCATGACAAGAGAAATTAAAAGCTGTTTGTAGGGATGACAGGAGAGTGGAGGAGTTGCCACGCGGTGGGGAAAAAAGGAAGAAAAGGAGAATCATCCTGGAGGTCATAATCCATAGTAGAAGCGGTCCATCCAGGTTCAGTCTTCCCAGCTCTTCTCTACTGTTTCCCTAACCCGTTTTGTGTATTCCCTGCGGTTATCTTTATAGAGATTGGACGCTTCCACGTTGGCGGGCGAGGATGTATTGGGATCATTAAGTAGACTAGTTACGGGTAGTATGAGTGTGTTAGAGGAATAAAAAAATAAAAAATAAAACAGAGAATAATAACAAGGGAGAAAAAAATATGAGATTGAAAAATCATGTCACGGGGAAAGAGAGGGGGGGGGGGGGTTTTTACCTCTGGATACTGGTTAAGATAGCGGCAACGTCATATGTCGGGCTCCAGCGGTTCTGTAGAATATCCAAGCACAGCTCACCGGTGCCGTAGACGTTTGGGTGGAACATCTGGCTGACGAATTTCACTCCTGGGGGCTTATTTGGGTACTGTTCTTCAAAGTGCATGACAAGGCGGAAGGTCCCGTCTTCGAAAGGTGTGTCCGCGGGGCCGATGATGACGGCGTTCCAGGTCATGACATTATCTGCGATGGGGGAGGCGGAGACACCAGCTGGCGGGTCTGTTTGCATACGCTATTCAGAGAGAGATGTGAGTGAGTATATCAGAATAGAAGCCGTGTTGATGTATATATTACCTTGAAATCCCGCATCAAGCGGCGGCGAGCAGCGGTGGACATGGCGAATGAAAAGGAAGAAAAGGGAAGGGAATGGATTGATTAGGTAAATATCCACGGAGTTGGCAATGGGAAGAGAAGAGGGAGACAGAGATAGCAGTATACCGGAGCAGAAGAGAGTGGAACGGTAAAGGGAGATAAGGGGAGATATATATTAGTAGGGGTAAGGGTGAACTTTGTTCGGCGGAGGGGAGGGGGGGAGGGATGGGATGGCAAGTTAAAGTCAAGCAGGCGGCGGGAATGAGTCGGAATGAGGGAGTGGGGGGGGACGAGGACACAAGCCGAGAGAAGGAGGACTGGGTGGGTGATGTATCCCCTAGGTATGTATTTTGTATATTTTGTATATTTTGTAGTACAAAGAAAGAGCTTGTTGAGGCGGGGAGTCGACAGTCGACAGTTGACGGTAACTTGCCAAGAAGAAAGACTAAGCAGGCAAAGCAGGCGCAAGCAAGAAAAAAGATGGAGGAGGAAATGCAGCCAGAAAAATGCAGCCGCCGCCCTAGTCCTGTCAAACCCAGTTACTAATACAATAATACCCGGGCAACTAACTACGGAGTTACCGGGAACAAGGCTTGGCAAGGGCTTGGCAGTGGAGGCTTCTGCTTATCCGGATATTACCTAAGGCGGGAATAACTAACTAACTAGTTAACTACGGGGTAACTAGAGGTTGGGCTGGGTTGGGTTTATCCGGGAGCTGGAGATCGGGGGAACTTGCTGTTTACGGGTTAGAGACCTTGATAGTTAAAAATTAGCCGAGGCTGGCTGGCTGGAGTGGGAGAGAGACTGAGAGAGAGAGTATGTCACGTGATGCTGGTTATAGCGCTTAGTCACGGCACGGGGCGAAGAGGTGGTGCGGGAGAGAGAGAAAGGAAAAAGAGAAAAAAGAGAAAAGAGAAAAGGGATAGATATTTGGGGAAACAAAAACAAGTTGTATATAGGACTGAAAAACAAGCTAATTGATCTCTTGCTAAACTGATGCCATATCAAATAATATCGGGGTTTATATTTGTTTTTTTCAGGAATCATCTATACTAGTACTTAACGCCATTGGGGGTTCTCTATCTCTCTAGTGTCTGTCTGCGCCCGGCATCTTCTTCTTCTTGGCCCGCGATTTTCCCCCCTCAAGCGCCCGGGTTATTGCCGACAACTCTCCGCAAATCAAACTCCAACAAAGAATTATCCTCCTCCATTAACCTCCATATATATTCATTCATTGTTTTATTCTTTATTCTGCTTCTTCGTCTTCTTTGTTTAGGCCAGTCATTCTTGGTATATTTCTCTCTGCGCTTGTGGTTTTCGCTTCCTCCCATAGCACGGACCTGCCTGGTTCTGCCAATCTATACCCATTCGCCCATATTGTTAGATACAGATCTGTATATTCACGATGCAGTCCTCCCTCAGAGCAGCCTCAAGATTCGCCCCAAAGGCCTCAATGGCGAGATCGTCACAGAGATTGGGCCAGGTCCAGAGACATTTCTCTTCCTCCAGCTCCTGTCACAAGCAAATACAGGAGGCCTACATCCTAAGCGCCGCCCGTACGCCAACTGCCAAAGTATGTACCGGGATATTTTAATGCGATGCTGAGGACAAAGCAAGAAAGAAGATGTTAAAGCTAACTATTTCATTCCAGTTTAATGGCTCCTTCGTCACCGTCTCCGCTCCAGAACTGGGCGCCGTCGCCATCAAATCCGCCATCGAAAAGTCCGGAGTTCCCCCCGAGAAAATCACAGACGTCTACATGGGCAACGTCCTCCAAGGCTCCGTCGGTCAGTCCCCCGCAAGACAAGCTGCCATCTTCGCCGGCCTAGCCCCTACCGTCGAGGCCATCACCATCAACAAAGTCTGTGCCTCGGGAATGAAGGCCGTCGTCTTCGCTGCACAGAACATTCAGCTGGGTCTGGCTGAGGCACAGGTTGCCGGTGGTATGGAAAACATGTCCAGAGTCCCATACTACCTTCCACGAGCTAGCCAGCAGCCTCCATTTGGCAATATGAAGCTGGAGGATGGTCTGATCAAAGATGGGCTGTGGGACGTCTACAACCAGTTCCACATGGGCGTGTGCGCGGAGAACACGGCGAAGAAATATAAAATCTCCCGCGAGCAGCAGGATGAGTATGCTGTACAATCCTACAAGCGCTCGCAGAAGGCATGGGCCGAGAAGAAATTCGACGAAGAAATCGCCGCGGTTACCGTCAAGGGGAAAAAAGGTGACACGGTTGTGAGCAGGGATGAGGGGTTCGAGGATCTACGCGAGGATAAGATGAAGGCTCTCAAGCCTGCATTTGTCCGCGATGGCACCGGAACTGTCACCGCCGGCAACGCCTCCACTTTCAACGACGGTGCCTCCGCGCTGGTTATTACGAATAAGCAAATTGCGCAACAGTACGGTGCTTCCAGCAGGGTGCTTGCCCGTATCGTCTCCTCCGCTGATGCCGCTATCGACCCCATCGACTTCCCCGTGGCGCCCGCCAAGGCCGTCCCCATTGCTTTGGAGCGGGCGGGCCTGACCAAGGACCAGATCTCCATCTGGGAGTTCAACGAAGCGTTTGCCGCTGTCATTAAGGCTAACGAAAAGGTAATATAATATCTTCCTTACTTCTTTCTATTCTATTTCATTTTACCGGAGCCTAACTGTTTTGTTTTTACCATTCAGATCCTCGGCCTCGAGAACGCCAACGTCAACCCCGTCGGTGGTGCCATCTCCTTAGGCCACGCTCTGGGAAGCTCCGGTTCCCGCATCCTCACCAGCCTTCTTCACCAACTGCAACCTGGTCAATACGGCCTCGCTGCCATTTGCAACGGTGGCGGGGCGGCTACGGCCATTATCGTCCAGAGAGTGGAGAGTGTAGAGTAGGGACGGGAAATTTTGGACCTGACATTCCTATGCGTGGGGATATATGTATATGTAGGGACTTATAACCTGAGTCTGTAAATAATGTTTGTGGTTATTGTCTGTGATTTTTATTTTAATTTTATATATATAAAATGTTTTAGTGTCCTTCCACATCCTGCAATTGCAATTATACAATAACTATTATATATCACAATATAAAGGAGTCAGATGATTGATGGAGGATTGATTTGGACATAATAATATAAGGGAAACATGTTGTTCATGAATTGTGTTCTGGTTCTGACTTGATATCTTCATGTATTTCTATACAGATATATATAGATGTGTATGTCTATATTTTTTACATTTGCATTGATCAATCTACTTCATCTTCCTGCACTGCTTACAAAATATGATGTTGGAGATGTGAAGCTAATGTTGGATTATGTACAGAGAAAAAGCTATGTATGTGTAATGTTTCTGATATTGTTTGTACTTGTGAGTTGCTGGGGGTGTTAGTCATGGCTTGCATTGACACAAAACATATCAGCCATTGACATTGTACTCAATTTTATTCACGGGTGTTGTGCAACCTCTACTACACATTTGGAACTATATACCAAACCAATAATCTACAGAAGCTGCTCTGACTCACATGTATGACTTCTCCAATTCTCTTTATGTTTGTCAATCTGTATGCCTGTTACTCAAAAAATGTCTTCCAATTTATCAATTCTTCCTTCAGTAGACTCGGCTGCACATTCATGAAAGTTGTTGCATTGTCATTGCCAGTGCCACCACAGACATCTGGAACATATTATTTAGGTTAATTAAGTAACTAAGAAAACTATATGTTATATACATATACCCTGCAAACAACTTGATCTACGGTATAGTGCAATGATAACAGTCGTGATGTTGCTTAATGCGGATATAAGCGCCGAAATTTATATATAAAAATGAAGGTAAATTACGTTGTCGATGTGGCTGGAAATGGGGTATGCCAGGGGATAACAAAAAATCGTAATAAATTTTCAATTCAAATTGAGAAGTCGATGCTCCAAAAAGAATTGGGAAAAAAAAAATTTAAACCGAACGAGAACGAAAAGAGATAAGAAAATGCAAAACAAAAAAACAATATGGCACAAAATATTCCATCCGTACACCCGTAGTCGTTACAGAAATACTCAGAATGATCGCCCGTTCGTCATGTCATCGGCTTATTGCTGCCACCGCACCAACACCGGCTTTCACCCTCGCGCTCCACCTGTACTAGGATATTTATGTCCTTTTCACCCAGGTAGCTGATTGTCCGCTGTCGGACGTCCTCCATATCCGCCCCACGCGAAGCGATCACGTGTATCACGCCCAGGATTCGTTGACCGGTCCCGCTATGTTCGTGGGTGTGCTGGTGAGTATGCTTGTTGCCATTGCAATGGCTGTCGTTCTGGGGATGGGGATGAGTGTGGGAATCGTGGCTATGGCTGTGGTGGTCGTTGTGTTCGTGTTCGTGTTCGTGGTCGTGATCGTGGTGGCGGTGGTCATGCTTCGGTTTATGATCGTGCACGGTATCATCTAGCCAGAATTTCGGGGCGGAATATCCAACCACGCCGCGCAACGTGCTAACACCCGCCAATGCATCTCGCAGGCCGTATTCGACATCCGCGGGGAGGGCGAGCAGTAAGGTTTTCGACGTGCTGGCCACGAGGGGTATGGCAGAGACGAAGATGAGGATGGCTATTAGACAGGATGCGATGGGGTCGAATCCGGACCATTTATAGAAATGCACGAGGATCGTCGAGAGAACCACTGCCACTGACCCAAGGGTGTCGGCTAGGATATGGAGGAAAATCCCATGCATGTTCTCGTTGGTGTGGTGCGGGTGTGGATGGCCAGGGTCGTGGTCGTGGCCACCATGGGAGTGGGAATGGCCGTGATGATGGCCATGGTCAAACGCCATTATACCGACCATGTTGACTGCCAGTCCAGCAGCGCTCACGAAAAGGAGCTCCCCAATCCGATGTACTTCGCTGCCAGACATGAGTCTTTCGACGGCCTCGTAGACAATCTCAATACTTATAATCCTGGAAAGGATTGTTAGGAACAGGTTTGTTGCGTTTGCGACAGCTATGCAAGAACTTACATGAGAAACACGCCATTGGCAAAGCCGGCCAAAGTATCTACTTTTCCGTATCCATATGGAAATCTAACGCTTGGTGGCCATTTACTCATCACAGCGGCACATAGGCCTACTGCAAGGGCGAAACAATCAAATAACATGTGAATGCTATCGCTAAGTAAGCCGAGCGAACCAGTCAGGATTCCATAAGATAGTTGGACAAGCATAAATCCAAAATTGAGGCTGTAAAGTGACGACGCACAGTTAGAAGAAGCTTGACCAGATATATATACCTCCTGGAGGAAACGTACCACATGAAATAGAATATCCGCCGCGAATCTTTTTCCTTGAGGATTCCATACATGAAAGGCCAGTGCTCGCAAGTCTTCAGACACCATCTCGTCACTCGAGACGGGCGGTTTTCACTGCTGTGGTGATGGCCATGGTGATGGCCCTGATGTCCACGGCCATGCGCTGCATGAGAATGCCCATGGGTCTCTGGGTTTGCCGCCTTGAGATCCAGGTAAATTGAAATATAGCCAAGAAGAATGAAAGAGCAGGTGGTTACAATCTCTGAAAGGCCCATGTGGGGTGTAATAGCGTCGGCCATGATCGTAGAAACGGATCCTGAAATAAAGCCTAGCTGATGTTTACTTTGGAAAGTTGACGGCTTGATATTTAGAAAGGATACGGCTGATAGCAATCCGACTGACAACGCAATCACCAATCCCGGTAGAGTGATAAAAACGCCCCCAGTCATAAAGCCGATGAGAAAGCAGAAAACCGCTAGAATGGCGCCAGCTTGGAAACATCGATTGGTACCTGCAAGAGCAACTGCGGATACGGGCAACAGATGACTTTGGATTGAAGGAACAGCATCAGATACTGAGGGTTCGTATGTTGGATCCTTGGAATGTGCTATCGAAGAAAGCTTTGGTAGATGTGTAAAAGGAGGCTGTAAAATAAATACTGAGAGAAAAAGAGCAAGATATCCTCTGAGAACCAGTTGCCAGTCAGTGGATGACGTCAATCCTACAGTATCCAGAACCATCATTCCAAGCAGGAAGCAAACTGATCCCTTGTGCTGTGTTATACGGAACATGGATTGTCTCTGGTGATTGTTGTCATGATTAAGCTGAACGATGGGGGAGACTCCAGAGACTAGCAGGAGAAGCACCGTGATGACAACTCTCCCACTGTCAAGTAGCAAGGAAGAGTAAAACGGCAGGCCTATGGATACCGCCATAAGAATAGTATTCCGGACAGTTGGTATGGCTGCCGCTGCCGATTTCGTTTTACCGGTTGGGTCATTTAGGGGATGAAGCCGGTTTTTCATTCGCAGTTCAGCGTAACAGCCCATTATCAGCATTGTGATCGATACCAATGCGCAGGTGCCGAGGAATTCTCTCCTTTTTGGGGGATGATGGTGTATCTGGCCAAATTCTACTGCTTCGTCCTCGAAGTGTCCTCCAAAGTCGTGGGTTGAACGGTATGTGCCCATCAACGCTGCGGATATCATGTATGGCGCAGATACCAATAAACCGGCAATGACTTCACTAGCAACAAGACTGAAGGCGGAAAACTGGTCAGCAATCATGCACCCTATCCTTTGTAATCCAACCATGAAAAGACTGACTTGCTCATGAGAGTGGCTGACTGCACAGAACTGTCTGAGGTGGAACCACGGTCCCCGCGTATTGCAGCGTTCGAGGTACCCAACGGCAACTCCGGCAGCGAACCGCCATTTCCATTGGCCGTATCCCAGTTCTTAGCCTGTGCAGACCCATCGTTCGAAAAGTTTGGAAATCGGGGGGGTATTTCAGAGTAGCGACGACCATGGCCGAATGGCGAATGCGTTGTTGGCTCTACGGGGAGGTCATTGGCACCACCTTGAGGGTTTGAATAGGCAGGTAAGTTGTCAGATGGTGAGGCAAGGGGTCCTTCACGGGACATCGAGAGCGACTGCTGGTCATGTGGCACGTATACACCGCGAGTACGCCGATGGCCGGGCAGCGGGGCTTGGAGGCCACCACGGACAGGACTGTCCATGGGTGGATATGAGGGCACGGGCATTATACAATCGTCTCCATCATATCATAAACGAAGCCAATATGCCCACAAATCGTTAGACCGTTGTGCTGGCCGTTGTGTGACAAGAAGGCAATAGCGGGTTGCGATGGACTCCACTAACTTTTGATCAAGCAGAGACAAGGTTGTCACGAGTATCCAATCCGATAGTGTTAGGGCAATAATATCCCAAATTCTCAACAGCGTTTCACAGTTGGCCGTCTATATTCACCCTATCCGTGTCTACGTATCGGTCGTTGTTCGTTGTTGGATGCTGCTCCGCCCCTGAGTCCAATCGTAAACATCGAGAACCTTGGAAGTTGAAGGCAGGTCACATGAAGAGCCGGTGTCAGGTGATTTTGGCAGCCCTTGCTGATTAGTAATCTTATTCGTATTTCTCCCTTTGAGCTTGGGATAGTGTTTTTCATGGCTTGCCCTCAGAGATCGTCTTCCATCTCGCTGGAGAACTGGGTATAGGCTCTCATATGGATGTTTTCTATTGTTTGCTGAAACATGACTCCTGTCTCTGGGACCTACAGACTCATGTTTATCCTCGAATGAGTTCCGGAATCAGCATAGCTGTTGCCTTATTTATTTTCATTAACCCACGCGTTAACCACGTTTTGACGCTATCATTAACCAGTAGAAGCACGTTCTGATGCTGAGCCTAGGTAAACTGGTGACGCTCGCCGAATTCCCCTCGATTCACGCCCAGCATGCCGAGCCGATTCAGCTGCCGGCATGCCGAAGATCTACATCAATAACAGCCCGATTGGGAACGGAACGGAACATGAGTTTGCCGGTCGCCATGTCCCAGAACGGAAAAGCGCCGATTTCCGATCCCAAGAGTTTCAAACCTCGCGACACATTGTTGTATGAACAGTACACACACAGAGGAGCGTTGTTCAGCCAGCTTACTGAAGCTGAAGCATTATTCGGAATGTGATTGCCTGGAGAATCGAAGTACCCGCGCTCGTTGCTCAATGAAGTACCCGCATCCTAGTTGTTCCCTGCAATTATGCTAACAACGTTCCTTGGGGGAGCACTGCTCATCCTGGCCGTTTCTATACCAGTGTTGATATTTGCCCTGCCATCTCGCTATGAGCGGAGACAACCTACACCTTCAGACTCGTCCTCAAAATTAAAACAATCCGTTCCGAACTCTGTCTCTGTTCAGATCGTCGTGCTTGGAGATATAGGTCGCAGCCCGCGAATGCAGTACCATGCATTGAGTCTCGTGAAGCATAGTGGAAATGTATCAATCATTGGATATGCGGGTATGTGTTCGTTGCTTTCATCCCCACGACTGCCACATTTTGGAATAAGAGTGCTGACCGTGCGTTACGACTATTAGGTTCCAGCCTCCACCCAGATTTAGTGGATCATCCTCGAGTCTCCATCGTACCTTTGGCCTCACCCCCAAGCTTTCTTCAAACTCGCAACAAATATCTGTTTCCGTTTCTTGCTGCTTTGAAGCTGATCCATCAAACCTGGTGCTTGTGGCTTGCCCTAGCGTATCGCTCTAAACCTGCGCAATGGATGTTAGTCCAGGTCAGTCTCCATCAACATACCTCCCTTGGCATTCTTCATTCTCTTTTTCTGGGTGCGTTTTACGTCAATTATCTGAGATGAATCCATCTCATGTTTTTCATCATCTTATTTCATCTCTGATCTCGCTGCTGAGATATCCCTCTATTCCCCCTTTTCAGAATCCACCTACTGCTCCAACCCTCATGATTGCACAGGCTGTTTGCACACTTCGGAAAACCGACCTGGTCATCGACTGGCACAATTTTGGGTACTCCATCTTGGCTTTAAAACTCGGAGATGGCCATCCAATGGTCAAGATAAATAAGTCCCACGAGGCCACATTTGGTCGCTTCTCTTCCGCGCATTTTTGCGTCAGCCGTGCCATGGCGCGGCAGTTACGTGATGACTTAAGAATTAAAACTCCGATTCTTGTTTTGCATGACCGGCCACCATCCATTTTCCAGCCCTTTCGAAGCAACAAGGAAAAATATGAGTTTTTATCGTCTCTCTCAGAAACAGCCGAATTCGTTGGAGATATGAGAACGGGAAGGTGTCGTCTTCTAGTCAGCTCCACTTCATGGACACCAGACGAAGACTTTTCGATTTTAATCGATGCCTTATGTCGCTATTCAGCCTTGGCTTCCACCAAAAAACCTGGCCTGCCGCGTCTGGGCGTCATAATAACTGGAAAGGGCCCGCAGCAGCAAATGTACCTTTCCAGAATTGCTAAATTAATGGCCAAAAGCAAGCTTGAAAAAGTGACAATTAAATCAGCATGGCTAAGTTTACATGATTATGCTCATCTCCTTGCGAGCGCTTCTCTTGGCGTATGTTTGCATACTAGCAGCAGTGGCGTTGATTTACCTATGAAAGTTGTGGATATGTTTGGAGCTGGGCTCCCTGTCGTTGGCTGGAACCAATACGAGGCGTGGCCAGAACTTGTTACTGAAGGAGTAAATGGCCTTGGGTTTGGGAGCGTTGATGAGCTTCTTACTCACCTCGTTGAATTGTTTGTTGGAAACGGTGGGAAACTCTGCGCACTTCGCCAAGGTGCACTCCATGAAAGTGAACGGCGATGGGACGACGAATGGGATCCGGTCGCTGGAAAGTTATTTGGACTGCCTTCACAGCCTATCGACAGAACGTAACTACCTACCTAACTAGGTAGATACACGCCAAGGGCATATTACGAGTTACGTCAAATGAAAGTGTTTCTCCAATAATTGACAGTGGCCACTAAATTTACCGTTTCGCTGAAAATTTTATATATGATTGTTATTTTAATTGCCACACAGAATAATAACCATGCAGTATATCTCCCTCTACATATCCGTGATGAACTCTGCTGAAGGACCAGTAAAGTTCTACACCTTTTCGACTAAACGAATAATGGGCAAGGAGCCACTCCGCTCGAAGCCGCGGAAAACGCCACTCTGAACCTTCGTTGTATCAACGGACCATGGCCATGGGCCAGGGCCCAGACGACGAGATGTGAACAGCACGGCGATCTCAAAAGTATGAACCAGCCAAGGCACTAATAAAGGTCCACTAAAACCCCACAGCCTGAATGAAATGGATGAGCCTCGTAGGCGTTAACTTACCATGGCAATGGTCCATGCCCACAATTATTAAATGCTTAACTTAAACTTGTCCAAGATTTAATTGAACCTTTGAAGGCACACTATTTAATAGAATATCATCAACTCTCAGGCCTCGAATTCTCCGAACCAACGGCAATGCAACTGAGGCATGGTTTGAAGCTGTCCTTGATTTAATTTAGTGCAGTTTTTAGTGTCAGTTCAAACTTTGAGAGTGACATCTTTGCCTTTCCCTTCGTGGATAGCTTCCTTGTACTTCACAACTAACTTTCTAACTACGTCCGGACAGAGCAACAGATTACCCTTTTGCATTGCACCAAGAGAGGGCCCGAGAGGCACTGACCTGCAAATCGGCTGGACAGATAGCAACCCAGCCGATATATTCTTTTTCATAAAAGTCTCATTATTTCTACCCAATATTCCCTTTCTTGCCTTCAATGGTATAAAAAACCAGTGGAAGCCACTGGTCTAAGAATTGATCAATTTTTTTCCACACAGCCTATGGGGACTCCGGTTGGGCATTCCAGATGGCATCAGGGAGGGATTCTGAAGAGGATAAAGGCCCGCTTATTCTTGCGGTCATTTGGGTTGTAACTTGTCTTGCACTTGTCGTGGTTGCTACGAGGCTCTACGTCAGAGCCAAAATCGTACGAAAGATTGGACTGGACGACTGGCTCATTCTGATATCCATGGTATATTAATATCTCTCTACCTTCCCTCATCCCTATATAAATTTTGTCACATAAGTTTTCATTATTTTTCATTTTTCATTTTTATTTTTCATTTTTTCTTTTGTTGCCAATTTTCTTCTCAGATCGTACTAACCACATTTTCATTCAAATCAAGGCTTTGAGTATTGTCTGTGTCGTACTGGTTACAGTTAGCGTAGGTTATGGATTTGGAAAGCACGAAGACACACTGACGCCTGAGCAAATCCGCGGTTCGAGGCTCAATGCCCAGATCGCTTCACTCTTTGGAATACTTGCAATCTTAGTTCCAAAGCTTGCGGTGGCTGCGATGCTCAACAGAATCTTTGTCCCAACTCGCTTCCACCGTAATATGGTCTGGCTTCTGAGCGGATTTGCCACGTTGGTCGGCTGCATATGCTTTCCCGTCCTCATGACTATTTGCCGGCCTCACCGGGCGACCTGGGATAAGCGTATCAAGAATGCCAAGTGTAGAGACCCCTCGTCATCCACTGACTATTTAATTTTCACTGGAGGTCTGTCATATCTCCCCAACAACCCAAGCAGGGACCAGCAGCATGAAAATGACACGCACGTTTACTAATATGTCACTTCATACATAGCGGTATCTGCGTTTGTGGATTTGTACTTCGCAGTGTATGCGGTTGTTGTGTGTTGGAAGCTCAAGGTGTTAGTCTTGAAGAAAATTGCCGTTTGCGCTGCACTGGGACTCGGTTCAATGTGTGTTTTGCCTATACCCCCTTTGTTCAGTTCGAGGCCACTTTTCCTCACAAGCCGTTGCCTTTACAGTGCTTGTGCCGTGGCTATTGTCAAATGCGTGCAGCTGCCAACTTTGAAACAGAGAGTCGACACTACGTGTAAGTCTGTTAACCGACCGTACTACCCCGGGATTAACTTGGAGGGGCTAATATCAGATGTCCTGCAGATAGAAGCAGTGAGTTGATAATTTGGACCACGTAAACATTCCTTTTTTGCCCCCTCTTTTTCTTGTCTTGCACACCGTCCTCGAGACTGACGATTGGGGCGACAATTCTAGACTCGAGGCGGACACTGTTATTATGGCCTCCTGTATTCCGACGCTGAAACCTATTTTCCATTTATTTCAAAAAAAGAAAACCAGCCCGCTAGTGTCTGCGAGCTATTTTTTTCCCCCTGACCCTCCCGATCGCAGAAGCCATAGGAGTAGTTTCTCGGGTGAAAGCCAACAGTTGAAGGAACTGACGCCTTCTCACATCAGTGGAACCAACGCCCGAGGCGAAGACAGGCCGCTGCCATTACCGTCCGAATCTGGGGATGAGCGCTCTCTGATCCGTTGAGAAAGTGATATTGACGGGGAAGTTGAACTACAATAGCTCAGCTCCGGCCGCACTAATACAAACTGCGTCGCTTCCTCTGTCGTCTAAAGGTCGGGAGAGAGGTCGGAATGTTGGATATTTCTCAAGAAAGGTCACTGCAACTCCAGGGCACAAGTCGAGTCCTAAATACCCTACCCACCTAGTTGTCTATCACATCTCATGCGTCCTTGCCACTCCGAAGGGAACGCATACCACCATTTTAGCTTCAGAATATAGAGGGTTAGGCTAGAGTAAAAGAGTTAGAAGCTTGAGAAATATGAAGCGAAAAACTCACCAGTTATGTACTGTACAGGTACAAGTACTTCATATCTTGATATAGGTACCTAGGTATCATATATGGTTCTTTTAAGAGGTGAAGAACCAAGTGGCAAACCAGATATTAGAGATATTGGTTGACTTTTTGTTCCCCGTTTCCGTACAGCCGTTTAACCCACTTCCGGATCCCCGATCCCGGATCACGAGAACCGGCAGCTCTCAGTTATTATAAAGCGGAGGTGATCTCCCCCTCTTCCCACATCTCGCCTCATCCCCAATACAATAAACAAGTTTATCGGTCCATCCGCTGTTTCTCCTCATCTCGATCAATCCACGAATTCCTTCGAGTCACGAAATCGAAAGAAAGAAAGAAAAAACAAAAAACAAAGAAAAGAACAAAAAATGAAGTTCCCCCTTGTCTTGAGCGCAGTGTTTATGCTCGCATCCACCACACTTGGGCAAATTGTGCCTCCTCAGTACCCAATTTCGTGGGCCTTCTGTTCCTGGGATACCTCTTGTCAAACGAATGAGGAGTGTAGCAGGCAACAGGGTTGCCGGGACAAAGCTAAGGGGGAGCCAGGCTTGGCACGCTGTGGGTTCTGGTTTTTCCCACATACTTGTTGGACATGGATTCCAAATGATGATGATATGGGCAAAAAGAAGAAGAGAGAGATTTCGTGACGTGGACGGCGCCGAGACGGAAGTTCTGTGGTGAAATCATGCACACTTATTGCGTGGGTTACATTCAAGAGCTGTATTCATGTATGTTAGTGAGCTTAACATGAAGCACCAATGTATCTGTCTATTTTAAGACCCTCTTTTCTTGTCAAAGATATAAATAAGTCTACTATATAAGAAGATTTACACACATATTTCAGTAACTTAGTTTAATGTAATAAAAATGAGATTCCCTAACCAGATCTTTGTAGTTTTGGAAAAGGAAAATCTGTTCGTCGAGCCACGTCACCAAAACTATAACGAATAACAACCTTAACAAATTAGAGGTCTTTCTCGGTGCGTTTTGAATATAATTCGACTGCATCATTCAATGACATTTGTACTTCATAATTTATATAATACACCTTGAACTATTAATATGTACTTCTCTCTCACCCCATATCATATGTAGTTAATGAAAGGTTGAGGTGTTTTGCGGGAGCGCTGGGGACAAATTATTCCACATACACTCGCTGCCACTATCTTCGTTGATAAATAACTTCCCCATCGCAGGTGAAAGGTAAACTAGCAGATATCTGTGTGCTCCTCCTGTTTCCACACCAAACCAGCCTAACCTTGAACCATGGCATTAGATGGAGTTGGCAGCGCCTAGGTATGCTTTGAAATGGTATGTACATGACATAGCTACTAAGCCATCATGCTCGATCCTGTCGAACTCAAGCTATTCCCATCTTGCTTCGACTGTATTTCCTGGTCCCCGGATGGCGACCTTGCGGTTGCACTCGGAGAATATGTCCATGTCTTGGTTAGTAAACCACGCCCTTTATCCGCCATAAAGGAAACTCTTGAATATGAATAATATCTATCGTTATTGAGCTTCTAAATACTGGTTATGTCATTGGTTCGATGACGAAAATATCTTGCTGATAACCCAACATAGATCCCGCAAATTAAGATACCGACATCATCCCCATCCACTTCAAACACTCAGTGGACGACCACCAAATTTCGCGCAAATGTCTTTACTAACAAGGAATGGCCTATGATATTCCCCCAACCGGGTGAAACTTTCTCTCTCGGCGAAGAGCAGTCTACCAGCCATGTTGTGGCCTTGGCTTGGTCACCACAGCGCCTGGCGAAGTACAGCCGACATGTCCTTGCGGTACTAACAAGCAGCTTGGTCCTGTCCTTTTGGGAGCTGGCCGACGGCCAGTCAAAATGGGTTAGAACTGTAGTTGTCAATAATACTCTCAGAGAAGCCTTTGGACCATCGTTAGAGGGAAAGAGCTCAATGCTACAGCGTAAACAGCATGTGAGGTCCTTTTGCTGGAGCCCAGCGTGTGGTTATGATCATAATAAAGATGTTATTTATGAACGTCCTGCGTGTCGAGGTATGCCTCTATTGGCTGTGGCGAATGATGCGAACGACATAACTTTGATCAGAGTCAGAAATGACCGCAGGGCATCGGATACAACCACCCGACGGACTTTGTGGGTGGAGGTTATTTCCCATCATGAAATGCCTCCGCCGACTGTGGCATATCCTCATATACAGCCTGATTCGCTATTAGGTCAATCAATGAGATCTATTCGCGTCGTCTCTCACATTACATGGGGCCGCTGGCACCAGGGTTTGGACGATCAGGGCAACCCCAAACATATTTCTCCTCTTGCGATTATACACGCTACTAGGGTTAGGGTTTTTCTACTACATGTACTGTCGGAGGAGCCGAGAAAAGAGGAGGAAGGCAATACTACTGAAGCCAAATTGAATATACGCTTCAGCGAAGCTAGCCCCGTCTCTCAAGAAGCACAATTTCAACACATGAACTTTCATGGCCCTTTACGTTGGATTGACATTGAGGTAAGTAGGCATACTTTTCTCTCTTGTACCCAGAGTTTTGGTTTGCTAACTGTTGAAGGGCCCTGGAAATATACCATCATCCTTTTTGGCTGTTGGATATCTCGGGGGATATGTTGTAATTACGTTCCACGATTTGTTCGTCCGAAAGACAGATAAGAGACAGCAGCGGCTTTCGACTATCTCGTTCTACCATGCACTACGTCCAGATGCAGCAGAGGATAACGGCTCACTAGAATGGGAGCCCATTACCGGTGAGTATCTTGCCACACAACAACCATTACCGATGTGCATTCGTTGATGATTCCACGGGCAGCTATGACGTCTACAGCGGACACCCACACCCAAACTCCCGTCCTACACGTCGCCCATCTCTCATCGTCCCTCCGTTCCCTACCGCTCCCAGCGACGCAAATCCAAGACATCGTCGTGAGCAATCATGGCCACTCAGAGAACGCTCAGAGCGCAGATCTCCATAGACAGATTGAAGGCTTCCGCAGCCGATTCGACCTCGACCACGACCTGGGTGGAATGTCCATCTCCAAAATATGGGGCATTGCTAGCCACCGAGGCTGGGTTGCGGCATGCTTCACGGTCCACCCCAGCGACATGGTTGAATACATCACCACGGCTCGTGAACGCTCGAGAATTGTCTTTACACCACCACATGGGGAAGAGAGTCCGGGACGGGATGAGGGCGAGCCCGTCTCGGTTGAGCTGCCATGGAACGTTCCTTCGCAACTAACGCCCAAACGCATGAAAGCTGCCCGTGCAAATGTCCTGTCTTTTATTTTGAATGAGAGCCATAGGGATGTATCGACCGATCCCTGGGTGAGAAAGCTCCAATATGCCGCTATCTGCTGTGTCATTACGGATCAAGGCCCTGCAGATGAACCGCGTCTGCTGGAAGCCGCGAAGTCAGCGGCGCAGTGGCTATCTAGTACATTTAACCTTGTCCTATCGGAGGAGATATCTTACCTAGATGAAAAACTCCACTCGCAAATCCAACATTCTACAGAATCCACAGTTAGCCCAGAAACCAGCAAACTGATCCTCGCTAAAACCCGTGGAGCCGGCTATGATGTATTTGAATTTTGCGATATATGCGGCAGCGGTATTGACTGGTACTCTGCAGAGGAGTCGCAATGCGCGGAGGGGCATATATTTGGTTCGTCCCGTTTTTTATTCATCCCGCAATTATCTCAATAGCCGCTAACGACAGGTCCCATTTGTAAAAATATAGCTCGATGCGGTTTGACTTTCCTTTCGATTCAGGACCCGTCGATTTCCAAGCGCTGTTCAGTATGTGGTGGTGAAGTCTTGGATGCGGAGCTCATAGAACGTCCTAGTCTGATCGAGCCGGAGATGGAGGCTACGGGTGAGGCTCAATGTCTGCGTCAACAAAGGGGATTGCTTGATATCCTCTGTGAGACTTTTGACACATGTATGTATTGTGGTGGGAAGTTTAGGGAATAAATTGCTGTGGTATAGTGGGACATGATAATGAGAACGGGATCCGATGGGCAGGAACGTTGTTGTGGTGACAGGTGATGGGTTATATCGCAGATGCTTTCGTTTGGCGAGAAAAATAAATTCTATTTTCGCTGCGTTAAGTTTTACCGTGTACCTGTTATTTCTATACATAAACAAACTGAAAGGCAGTATCTATTGCCTGTTGGTAACAGTCGTAGAAATCTCCCCAAGCACTGGCGTGCGCAAAACATCTGAGACATGAATGTTTAGCCATGAACAAACTTGACACGACGTGCTCTATGTGCTCTATTGACGACAAAACAAAAAGGAACTTGAAACAACCGACGGGAAACGCATCCAAAGGGAACCAAACATGAAAAAGAAGAGAGAAAGGCGTCGGAATTGTACATGTACAGGGCTGGAACAGTGAAAGGATAAGTAGCAGGAAGGAAGGGAAAAGGATGTCTAGAATAACTCCGTTTTTCAGGGAAAAATGGTCCCAAGACATGGAAACGAGAAAAAGGGGAAATATATTTGCTAGACAAATGGTGCCCATGTATATATGTGCAATAAATGTATGTTCGCAGGTTTACTATGCGTGGGTATCATAGCTCCACCTCTTCCCGTGAAGAAGAGGGGGCGAAAACTCTGTGCTGATTCAACGAAGGGTGTTTGTACCTCTGTCGCAATAATCAGAAGAACTTATTCATAGCTTTGTGGGCTAATTCAACTCCAAGGCTGTTTTGATGAATGAATTGTCAGCAATCTGAAAATGGGCTCATCTTGGAAGAAAAGTTGACAGATAACGTGAAACCTACAAAGTAGCAGCGTTGGCGGGCACCGCTCTTGCCAAGGCAGGGCCGAATCCGGGGAAGAAGGCCTTGAACCCACCGCTAGCATATACGCCGCGGATGGTGCCTCCAATGGTAGGTCGTCCCTCCGCACTCTGTAGTCGGGACTTGATGGTATCGATTGGGAAGACTGGAATCCACATGGCAATTCCAGCTGCGCCACCTGCAGCGACCACAGCGGGCAAGGACAATTCACCAGTAACATTTCCGTCCGCATCTTTTGGTGTGAGGCTCCGCTTTATATATTCGTACGCAGCGAAATATGCAGCAGAACCAGGGCCATCACGGGCCAAAGTCATCGCGCTTCCGCGGAATACGCTACGGATGCCACCCTCCTTATATAACTGACGAACAACGTCCACACCACCAGAATACTTGGGTTTTTGGCCGGGAGGAGGGGGATTCTGGCCTTGGATCTGAAGAAGAACCTTGACACGCTCGAAGGGAGCGGTGATCAGGGTCATGGGGATGGCAGAGAAGAAACCGGCAGCAGATATTTGGCCGATGGAGTATTGGGGAGTTCCATTATGTACAGGAACCGTAGAGAAGCTGCGAACGAGTGTTTTCCCAAGATCATAACCCTATGTGGAGAATGGTAGGGTTAGGGTTAGAGGGAGTGGGAGACAAAGATATGACCGGATGCGAACGTACCCAGAAGCTGACGGCAACTGGAATGAGCTAACAATTAGCCAATTGAAATTGGTTTGAAGGTGGGAGGAATAGGAGAAGCAAGCATACACATAGGAGTTACTCCAACCAATGGAGCAGAAACACCAGCATATAAGCCCTATTGGCAATAGTTAGAATCCGGATTTATAAAAACTCGACTCCTGGGCGAAAATGCATGGTGGGGTTCAGCCTGTCTTCGGACGTACCCTAGCAAGGCCTTCCCGGGCAATAGTTCTCTTCACGACATCGATGGCACCTGAGTAAACACCCTTTTCAGCGGTTTGTAGGCGGACCTTGACCAGGTCGAACGGGTGGCCGACAACCACGGCGCAGAGCCCGCCAGCACCACCTGCAACAAAGGATTTGATCTGGGTAACGGTAGCATTCGCAGCAGCTGGGGCTTGTTTTGGGGACTCTGACTCCATGGGTACTGCAGGCGAGATAGCAGGCGCAGAGGATGGCATTTCGAGTCTATAGGCGAATATCGGAGGTGGGTCAAAAGATGGGAAGGCAATCCAGGCGAAGCGCAAATGGCACACAAGCACGATCAGAAAAAGAAAAAGTATGAACTAAAAGAAAATACCTGCTCAGAATGAATAACGACGGTGTAGGGGAAAAAAAAAAAAAGGCGGGATAGCCTGGAGATTTTTTACCTGTGATACTAGTACGGCTTCCGGCACTGGCGAACTCGGGGGAGCGCGATGGGGTGGAGATTATGTAATACGGCAACTGCGGGTGGACCTCGGCTCGGAAAATGGAACAATAGAAACGCCGCGGAGCCCTGAAAGAGAAAGATCTCGCAAACAAAGGAGAGGGGAGATGGAGCAAAGGGAGATGAGAAGTGGAGGTGAAGACGGGGATTCCGCTGGGTAGGTAATATGTTGTCTCCTCAACTCAAGACGGGGCAGACTCCATTCATATACCCTTCTGCAGTGCGGCCATCATTTGACACCCCTGACACTCCGGGCGAAGGGATGCCATCATAAACCAACAACAGAGAGATCAGTGGGAAACGTGGAAATTCCTTGCATCTGGTAGTCGGTGCTATTCGTAGAAATAGATAGAATACCCCTAACCTCCCATGGTGATATGCTACTGCATAAGCTTCTTGGTGCGGTTATTTTAGTTAAGACAGTATCTGAACATGAGACAGGCAGGCCATAATTTGCTCACAGGGTGTGGAAATACCAAGTCTCAAGGATATATAGGGTCACTGTCAGGGGACCTGGTTTGTCACCCACCATGACAAGAAGATGAAGTAAATCAGATTTTTTTGGCAGCGATGAATACTAAAGTTAGGGTTTATCCAGATTTGTATGAGGCACATCTTTATGTTCCGCAATCGTCGGGTTGGCTTACTCCAATGCCAATTCATCAGGCGTGGACAGAAATATATGAATCAAGTTATGATAACTCCGTAATGGGTGTTGCCTGGATGCACAGAGGTCTTAGTAAGCCCAGACGCGGCTGAGGTCAACTTCGACTTCAACTTCAACTTCCCGCGACACCCAACTCTTTATCAACTCTTCTATCCCATTTTTTTTAATCTCGTTTTTATTCCAATAATTCTATTTTATATTTTTACTTACGTCTCTCCTTACTATTGTTTCATTCGATTTTATCCTATCATATTCTGGTTGCGATGTCCGTTATTACCCATCATCTAGTCCGTAGAGGACTTGAGGCAACCTCCCACCACTTATCACCCGCTTCAAACAACGGCGATGAAGACCGTCGTCGACTGTCAGGTTGGGCTATGCTGGTGTTTGGTGTGACCGCTGTCGTGTTTGGCTTTATTGCGTTTGCTGTGTGTGCTTCCCTTTTCATTTTTCATAGCGATCACGCCCATGCTCTACTAACAGGTAATTATTCGCTTCAAAAATAGATCCAATATACCTATGGCACGGTCATCGCAGTGTTGGCTGCAGTGGAAGATCCTCATCCTGATATTTATGAACCCGTTAAAGACCCCGATGGCTCCAATAAAACCGCCAACGTAGTTGGTTCTGGCCTCGACGTCCCTTTTGAACGGCCAGCGCCCATCACCCGCAGTCTACATTCCACCATCCTCCACCTTGGCGCTCGTGCTGGCCCTTGGTCGCGCTTCCGTGGACTGGGCATGTACCTGTGCCTGGGCATCTGCCGCTCATTCCTCACTCAACTCTTCACCGTTGGCCATGCCAGCGCACTCATCAATCCTATATACTCGTTTGGTCTCGTTGCCGTCGATGTAGTTTCCGCGACTCTCGAGCTTACCTGGGTACATATTGTAATATCTGAGCCGTCCGCCAAGTCCTTTTGGAGACGCGTTCCCGGATACAGCAGCTGGGTGAAGATTGCTCCTGCTGTTGCTCTCCGATCGGTGGCCTCGCAACTCACCTTTATCTTGCCTGCCCAGCTGGGATTCGGAACCACACTCCCCCATATGGAAGGGGGGAATCTATTTTCTGACCCAGATTATAATCCTCGTGCCGAAATTGTCAGAGCCACCGCCGTTCTTCTACTCACCATGTGCCTGACAGTCCTTATTGAGCTTCCAGCAACCGTGACCATGATCCGTGTCGCAGCATCCATTCTCCCCAACGAAGAGGAGACTATTGTACCATTCGATCGCACTTTTGGTGGAAAGGTTCAACCAGCTATCTTGGGAGGTAGCGGCAAAGTTGGTTTGTTGGATGCCTGGAAGACCTTCACCTGGCCATCGCGCATCCGTCTCCTCAAAGTTTTAGTTAAAACGTTCGGCATGTTAACTGTGGTTACAGCCACCTGTGCTGCTTTCTTTGTTGGTGAAGCCATGCTACTTGGGGAGAGGATGTTTGCGAGAGCATAAGTTTATTATTTATGATCGTTTGAAATAATTTTACAACCATTGGCGACGGTTCACTGTGGGTGACTGGATGTTGTGGCAACACTGGAGCCCAAAGTCACCACATCTGCCGGATTGCATTGCTCCGCACATCCGTCTCCCCCAGGGCCCACAACTTTAAGATCTTAACCTGTTTCTGCCCTCTCTCAGTTCCCTCATTCCTTGATATGTATTGCTTTTCCTTTGCTTGCTTCTCCATCTCGCTGTTAGTTAATTCGGTTTTGACGCAATCTGTATTGCTATATTCTACATTGTGAATAAACTTATTACCTGGCTTGGATTTAATGATATTTCCCGTGACACCTCCTATGGCAAGTTCCGTGTATAAATGTAGTTCCTGAGCCTTACCTCACCCACGCTTGAGTGACTGCATCGCCTGATAAGCAAAATCGCCAGATTAGGTAATGCTGGCTCATCGGGGTTCTCAAGGGCATGTGACCTGGACAGCCATGACCAAAGACAGATTCAAATTTCATCAACCTCAGTTTATTGCTAGTTAAAAGCCTTGAAGTATTATTTGGCTTTTTCTTTTTTTTTAAATTTATTTTAGAAAGAATTTGCTTGTATAAGACCTCATCTGTTCACCACACTTTTCTATCGCCAGCACTCGCTGCGTCGTGTGGTGGACGAAGAGATATTCAAAACCCGCCCGACATTCTCCCCCGCATTGCAGCGCCACCACATTGCCCTCGCCGTCCCCCTCACCTTCGGCCTCGCTCACTCCTTTATACATAGTGGAAAACCAAAAGCAGGGAGAGACATTTTGTAGACGACAGGAGGATCTTAGGGGTAACCAATATTCCCCCCGCGTCTCCGATTTCTTGAGCCCACCACCCGCCACCCACTAGTATTACATCATGGCCACTTCCGCAGCAGCGGGGTTGCTCAGCCGCCAATTGAAACAAATGCAAACCGACAAGGACATTCCGGGAATTAGCTGCGGGCTGGCAAACGATAACATATTCGAATGGGAGGTCATGCTCATGATCTCAGATGAGTGCAAGTTTTATGGAGGTGTGTTGGCGATAACTTTTTCAGGTGTTGGAGCGAAAGCACCCCTTGGTCAAGCCCGTTTCCTGAGGATGAAATTCGATTTTAAAGACTCGCCTGCTAATAAACTATATCTGTTTACGTTAGGCGGTTTTTTCTGTGCTAGACTATCCTTCCCCCCAGAATATCCTCATATGCCGCCTACGATGAAATTCGAGACCCCAATATTCCACCCAAATAGTACGAACAATTAGACAAGATCCTTCCCCTTCCCCCCTCCTCCAAGAGCTTTGTAATTTAAGTGAACTCTGACAGAGACCCATTTAGTTTATCCTAACGGTGAAGTTTGCATATCCATTCTCCATCCCCCAGAAGACGACAAATACGGCTACGAATCTGCTGCTGAGCGCTGGTCGCCAGTGCAGACCCCTGAAACCATCCTACTAAGCGTCATCAGCATGCTCTCTAGCCCCAATGATGAAAGCCCTGCAAATGTGGAAGCTGCAAGGCTCTGGCGTGAGGACCCGAAGGAATTCAAGAAGAGAGTAAGGAAATGCGTGAGAGAGAGCCTAGGAGAGGAATAAAGGGCTTGATTGGAGGCTACTCTGTTCTTTTCTGATTCTCTTTATTTCCATGTAGGGTTTTCTGTTTCTGTTTCTTTTAGTCAAGCTATGTCCGTTTAGGTGTTCAAATCAGGAATACATTTCTTTTTTATAGTTGCAATTTTTCTGTTTCTTATATTTTTTAGGCGTATTGACGAACGTCTCACTTTTCTCTCCTTCTATGGAATGGCGGTTTGCCTCATTTTTCACAAAAACCTGGCCGCAGCTTTCTAATTAGGCCTGGGCTGGTGCTTGCTGCTCGCCCCATCGACCCATCTCAAATCAGTTATCATATGACTTTATATCTGGACTTCTACTTGATTCGGTGCGAGTTTTGGCCTTCCATGGTACTTGATGCCCTCCATCTATTGAATGCATTTGTTCCAGGGTGAATCACGTTGATTTAATCAACGATTTGTGTCCTGCCGTCTGGGCACATCCTAATTAGTTGGCCGTTCTGCTCTAGCAGCTATAAGTGTTTAAAGAATCTTATATTCTGTTCTAAGCAGTTAGTGAAATGAGACCATTTGATTCATTTTCTTCTCTATTTTCCTGTGTGATTGGTCGTTGGCGACGGATTTCTATGAACAAGTTCAGGGATCCGTTGGCAGTAACAGATCTCGAAACCCAGTTTCTCGCGGGATTGGTTGTCCGAAACGCAAACTGGTGCCCAGATTACTACGGATTTGTCATGATGTGAAGTAGCCAGCTGTTGTGCAATTAATGCATGGTTTCCATTGGTTTCCCTTGGACATCCCTTTTCGACTAGTGGTTTGATTCGGGGACGACGATCTGAACTGGATTAATCTAGCTCATCAGCATAGCTGAACACATGCGGATCCGTAGTGTTGACCAAGATATTTCCTTAAATGCTCAGATTCAGCTTACGGGGCAACAATTGGCTGTCAAATAACTATGAGACCGCCGGTGTCATTTTTTGTCAGCATTGTGCAGCATGCAGGGCACTTAGAGCCATCCCTGGTGCTCAGCCATGGGCATGTAAATTGGGTATAAAAGGCGAAGAAGTCGTCGCTCGGTTCATCAATCTAGTTCTATCTAGTATTCTTAGTTATATCAATATCAAGCATAAACGAAGATCCCAAACCAACAGAACGAAACGCACGTAAATACCCGCTGCCATGAGGATGAATCACCCTTTCTGGAGTTTCTGCGAATGGTTCTATGCCTTCCCTGAACCTCCTCCGCGTGTTAGAACGAAACCGATGCAAGTGATCTGCGTTGGGCTTCCTCGTAGTGGGACTGAATCGCTGCAACATGCTTTGTTGACGCTGGGATACGATTATACATACCACGTACGATTCATCCCAACCCCTTCTCAATTATATTTTCACCAAGTTAGAGGTTATCCATCGCACCATGCGGGGCTCGCTCTTTACCCATCTTCTGAAACACTAACGTTAATGGGTGCGTGTGTGTGCGGCCCACGTTGACAGGGCTGGGACATCATGTTCGAAGACCCTTTATACATCCAAGGATGGGTCCGACTCGCTCGAAAAAAGTGGTACAACCCGCACGGTGGTGGAGACTGCACTATCACAGCGGCTGAATTTGACGCACTGCTTGGCCACAGCGTGGCTGTCACAGACGCGGCGGCATCATGTTTCGCCGCAGAAATGATTGCCGCCTATCCAGAAGCCAAGGTCATCCTTAACGTCAGGGGAGACGTGGATAAATGGTATGCAAGCGCTATCAAGAATCTCTGCCACGATGTAAACGACCAACGGTTTTTGTGGTTAGTTTGTTGGTTTAGTAGGGAATTATGGTGGATGTGGCATGTTTATGAGCGATTTCTTTGGACACGCTTTTTCCGGTGCTCTGATTCTTCATTGAAGTCAGGACTGGGGAATTGCGGGAAATGGATTAACCGGGAGCATTCTGCTATGATTCGAGGGCTTGTACCGTCAGAGCGGTTGTTGGAGTGGAAAGTTGAAGACGGCTGGGAGCCGCTATGCAAATTCTTAGGAAAGGAGGTTCCACACGGCCAGGCTTTTCCCAGAACAAATGACGCTGCCGGGTTTCAGGGGAGGGTAGAGGATACGTTCCAAAAACATAGAAGGATCATTTTTAAAAATATTTTTCTTAGCTTTGCTTGTTTCGTGGCTGTTGTGGCGTTTGTGTGGAAGCTGGGGAGGTAATTTTTTCTACAATTCGGAATGAGCACACAAGGTTTCTGTGAAATGCCAAAGCATATGGTTACATCGACAGCACTACTGGGCCTAATTGGTAATATTATTTATTAAGTGCATTATTACTATTCGGTATTGGAAGAATTAAAATAACCCGTATCACCCACCCTTCTGACGTAACTGTGCCTGGAACGGGTGTAGATTGTAATTGGCAACAGCCATTGACCATCCGGGAGATCGCGACATAGTTCCGGGCTGGGTAGGAAACAAAATGCACATGAATAGAACCGGTATGGCTCGCTCCTCGTCAGGAGAGGAGCAGAAATAAAATTATAAACACGATATCACTAAAGCTGTCGTTTTCCTCAGTTTATATCATGCCTCATGCCTCCGATTTGACGCATGGGTCGGCAAGGATATCACTAATATAAATTGACATCAACTTGCAAGCGGCTTTAAAATGCAAGCAGGGCGACCACGCCGAGAGCTCCCATGATCCCTTGGGTGGCGGGGAGAAGCGATTGGAAGGCGCCGTTGCCAGTCGGGCTGGGGCTGGCACCAGTGCCCGTACCTTGGCTGGTGCCAGTCGTTTCACTCCCACCAGTAGAGTTGGGGTCATCCGTTGGAGAGGAGCCAGTTGATTGGGATTCGGTGCCAGTTGTGCCAGCGGTCCCGGTCGTGTTAGATACGGGAGAGTAGAGCGTGGTACTGCCGACGGTGGTCGTGATTATTTGAGTGCCGGAAGTTATTGTTGATACAATTGCTTGAGTGGTGTAGGGGGTAGAAGCCGGAGAGCCGGAGCCCGTCTAATAAATTTTGGGTAGACTTGATTTAGCAACAGCAACATAGATATCACGGTGTAAAGGCATACGGAAGAAATATCTTACAGCAGTTGGAGCAGTCGGCCCGGGTGAACCTGTTGGTGAGCCACTGCGGTCCGCTGTTGGACTCCCTGTAGTGCTTGGGGAGCCACTTGGAGAACCACTAGGGCAATATTTGGCCGCAGCCGCGGAGGCAGCTGGAACATCTTCCGCACCACAGGCTTGTGTTGTGCAGTCGCGCACACCGTAGCCGAAGTCCATATTCCTGCAGAGGCAAGCAACATCATCCGCTTTGCAACCTAGTTTTGGAGCGAGAGCCAGCATCCGTTCGATGCACCCACGCTAAATATTTTCAATATTCAGTTAACACACTGGGCAGTTTATAAAACCTAGTATCAAGGGAGCTGAGAGGGAGTTTGTGTAGAACATACAGCACACTCCGAGACACCGCTTAGATCTTGTGCGGCGCCGAAGGCGGCGAAGGCACCCGCGGACAGTAATACAGCGATCTTCATATTCACTTTATTGGAATTCTTGATATAACCTTAATATAAAAGAGAGCGATTAAGGCCGGCGGACTTCTGCTTTGTGTTTCGTGCAGAGGATAAGCGATGAGCAGGACGGCGAAGAAAAGAGAGATGTAAGAACACAGGGGAAACTGCGGAATGATAAATGAACTCGGGCTGTCCGCTCACCACAAGCAAAAGGAGGCGATAATAATAAGGGGCTAAGAGCAAAAGGTGGCCAAGCTCAAGCCAACCTGCAGGATATGTTGTGCCCCATTCATCGCCCAACCACAACCAGCATCCATGAGAGTACTGCAGGTTATTTTTCTTTTTCATCTTGATTGCGCCCAGGATGGTTTGCCAATGGTGGCGAGCTGGGATCTATTGATTGGTTTCCTCTTTTCATCGGGTCCAGTTTACTCGATCCCCACAGGAGATATTCCCGGGGGGTGGGGGGGGGTGATGAATATAATTATTTTTGCCCATTAATTGCATCATGGCATCAATTTGCGCTTTTGGATTTGATGGGCGATTGTTGTCATGCAGCAAGGGTTTTTGTGTCTCATCCCCAATCCTTGCGCCGAACTTCCAATTGGCGAGGGGTTTTCTCAGGAGTAAATCTCGCTGCATGGTTCCGTTAATGGCTGGCAGTTTTGGAAAAGAGGTTTGGATGACATCAACCAGAGCCAGGTACAATGTGGGCGTAGGATGCGTTGATGGTTCGCGATCTGATAGCTCCAAAATGACCAAACTCAATTGGCTAGCGGGGGTGACAGCGTCGACGGATGCGCGAATGATTGTTTTCCACCGAGATTAAAGCGTGAGCTAGTGGAGACACACCGAAACGGAGATCTTAACTTGCTTTGTTTGCTGACTTGTGGCAGCGACTGCAAGTTTTCTTGGGCTATTCGTTTGTTTTGCCGCTGTCATTGCGAGATAATGGAGGTAAGGTCCCTTGGTATCAGGAATTAAACACCACTACTTTGCGCCATTAGAGATGCATCAACTGAGAAGAGCCGGTGCTGCTACAGTGACCTGGCACTGGGTGGCAATTTGTAAGGCACAGAATCCTCAACGATGCGCTGTTCAGCAAAATCTTATTATCAGCTAGTTATTCGCTAGCAAGGATCCGATGATGCTCGACGGCTCAAAAACTGGGAAAACTGATTTTGCAACGACAGTTTTCAGTCCAAGACGCCACTTAACCTGCTTGATCCTCTTGAAATGATTTGTTTCCACCAATGAAGCAATTCATGGCGATGTAGATCCGATCTGCTCTTCTTGGCATAGCTCATCTTTGAGAAAATGTTGGCAAGAAAACTTGAAGTGCCCACTAATTCTGAAATCACTTCTTGCTGTTTGCGGATGAGTGTAGAGTGCACTGCAACATCAGTTTTATGATGGTCATTGCCTTGCACAAAATTCTCCACCATATTAATTAAATATGACTGTCAAAATGCTTATTGTTGAACCACGATCTAGTACGAAATCTTGTCAGGAGGAAAGGAAAAAATTTGGAATCAACCGAGCCAGAGGCGATTGGGCGGCAACACCCCTTTTTTGTGTTTGTACTGATTAGCTGTATCCTTGGAAACGTACTTTCTACTTTGACATTTTCCGATAATTGCTCTGCCTGTGCAACGCTTTTTGATCCTAAACCATAGGCGAATTTAACTGGTGTTTAAGGCCTGGGAGAGATGCCCCCTGCATCTGCTGCAGAAATTTTCTGGTGTTGGACTGCGTAGCTCCTTGTGCGTTCAATCGTTATGCTCAGCACCAAGACGGCCTCGTGTTATGCTAACTCTGTGATATCTATGAGCTGCTGCTGCTCCAAACCGACATCCTTCAGGTCGATATATGTTTGGTCATTGCGTGAGTATTTTCTGATTGGTTAGGCCCCGATATGCCAGCACGAGGATTTTGCCGTAAATTATCATCAGCAACCGAAACGAGCAAGGGATGAAGGGACAGATGCAGGGCCAGAAAGAATGAAATGAAGATTAAGGTTTCATATAAATCGAGAAAGAAAGTGTGATTTCTATTGAGTGGTTTGTTTGGGAATTAGAAACCACTCGAGATCCGCCCAAGATATTGAGATCTCCAAACAGCCCCCCTGCCATTCTATTCGTAGTGAAGGATACCTTTATTAAACAACGAAGTCTTCTCATTATAAGTAAACGGGTTAAGTCGTTTTGATGGGCTTCGATGCCAAACGGGTTGAAAATTATATTGAGATCGAGGGACCCTACGCAGCATCATAATGTGAATGATCTCTGCCAGCAAGGATTGGCCTAACTTATCGCTATTCGAAAGGCGCACACTGCTGGTTTCTGAATATTGCGGGGAAAGCTCAATGATACCAGCGCGAGAATTTCTCTAATAATGGAGTATTTGTATCACATTTCTCAGCTGCTTCTTCCAGCCGAAGTTGTTGGGTTTGGTATGAGTCACCCCCAAGGTGTATGGTGTGTGCGCACCACTGTCTCCTCGAACAAGTGAGCATGCGCCGCGGTTAATGCAAATCGAGAGAATTTGCCGTGAGTCCCGCCCCTCAATCTTTAGATGTTGGGCGTTGAGGGCAACAATAACCTTCCCCAGGCTCTAAATGATCTCCCCACGAGGCTGAGCCGCTGGCGCCTTGTTACAGTTTTATTTTGTTACTGCTAGTGTCCCCCGCTGTGGGGGCGTGCAGTCATGCCTGCTCCACGATCCCCAGAAAGAGGCTGGACAGATAATATCAAAGACCATTGACGCATGGAGCTGGGATGAATATTTCTACCGCGGGCGACCACCATACAGTTCCAGCGCACGTGGTAAAATTGTCAGAAAATTAGGAAAAGATGGAGAGCAAGCCGCCTGCGTATGACGGTGGAAGCCAAAAGCGACCAGGTGAATCCTCCCAGCTTGATTCCTCCAAGATACAGGCACAATTTTCGGCAACAACCACTTCTTTTCGGACCAATTTTGCCAGTGTTTCGTTACATATGAGTGATCGGATTCGCTTTCTGGGGTTCTCTTCCGAAGATGTCGCTCAGATACGCCAAATTATCCGGGAATGCTGGCCCAAGGGCATCCAGGTAACATTGTTCTGATAATGCCAACACCCTCCCCCAACCCTCCCAAGCCAATGTAGGTATTGAGTTATCTGGTTGACTTAAAACATTTTCTAGAGCACAAGAGAATACGGACCTTCGGATGAAATAAGGTTACATGGCAACCCTTGGAGTCCTTCGGCCTGGTTTGAGGATGAGAAAACCGCTGCACGCCGTTTGGTATGTGGGTTGCTGCGGGGTTTGTATGACATGGGATGGGTGTTGAAGGCTTCAGTAGATGTATTAAAAAAGGATGGGAACAAAGGTATTGCCTGTACTTGTGACTTTTTCGGATTTATATATGATTGATAAGTGTGGACCAGTCGCTAACTCTTTTCAGATACCCTTCTTTTTCGGTTCCAACAGGCTCCGCCTCCGCAAAGTAATTGGATGTGCATCTCCTTTAACAAATCCGATCTTCTCCAGCTTATCGATGCGCCGAAGCCTGTGTGCCAGGCAATGGTCAATGCTCTGGGCGATAAAGTACAGAGAACCCAGTTTCTCGAATCATCCTTTGAGATCAAGTTTCTCGGCTATCCCTGGAAAGCAGGTGGAACTGAGACGGTGGAGACGCGATTAATTCTTTTGAAAATGCTAGAGTGCTTAGAACAATCTGGGTTTACTCTTTACGCATCCATCAATCAAGATACCAAGCAAGGCGAACAAAAAACCGATACGGATACATGGTTTTGCCATCAACAAACTAACTGGGCACCGGGAGCTCCGATATACCATGGTTAAAATGGGATCTGTGCGGTAAGATACGGCTACGGCCTCTCAGGACACTTTCATCCGTGCCTGGTAATATCCTGCGTTTTAATGTTTGTACCTCGTCACCGGCGCCCAGCTTTGATACCCTTTGGGTTCAACAGGGCTGAATACCACACTGTTTGCTGTCTTGAATGGAACCCCCGCACGAAATGTGGTGACCATTCATGCCTTGCCAATGGTGGGAAATTCTGACGATCGGTAACTCAACATGTACGTCAAAACCTGTTGTTGTTGTTGTTGTTGTTATTGTTGTCTGTCGCGATTTACTTTTCGAGCTGGTTGCTTATTGTTGGGCTCTGCGTTTATGATCCTTTATATATTCCGTGATAAATCCATCGCGAGACGTGAAGTCAATCAAAATAGGGTGGTCTGGTTTTTTCCCTGTCTACGGCGGGTACATGAGTCAAATTTTTGGGTTGGGATATATTTTCCGCTCGGTGACACGGCCATGGCAGCAGCCCAAGTGTGCGCGCCAGATTAAATTTGATTGTGTTTCTCTCCACGAAAGCGTCCTTCGTACACTGGAACAATAGGCTATAGGACGAATGGTGCTAAACAGAGCCGCCTCACCACGCTAACAGAGAGCTTTTCGAATGAATTAGGATCTAATAGTTGAGGGGATGAAATGAGATATATTAGAAATTGGGAAGAATTAAGTACACTTAAGAGTGATTCTTAATACATCTTGGCAACAGATTAATTCTTAGATGCTAGGTGTGTATCTGGCTAGGGTCGTAAATTATTATTTATTTCATTTAAGCACCAAACTAGAAATCAAATCCATGGATGGAGTATACAGAATGAAGAGGTCACAGGCAAACCATTCAAACAGATGATGTCCCAGAGAGGATTTGTAAACCTTTCCAATAAATCAAAATAAACCAAAGGTTTGAGAATGCATTCAACACCCCTTGGTCCTCTTAATATTAATCTCTTACGTACCCAACCTTCTCAAACCTGAATGTTAGCGACTTCTCCACCTGAACAGATCTCTAACAATCAAAGCCCAGTGTTCTTTAATGACAAATGCAATATAAAAATGGGTATTGCTTAGTACTTTGTCAGCAACATCTATGTAGGCTGAACATCAGGAGAAAAATTCGAGACCATTAAACAGGCCCTTAAGAATATATTTTCAGACCTGCATATTTGGGCATCCATTTGTTGAATGTTTTATAGTTTTGTTTTTGTAGAGTATTTTCATTGTCTTATCATTCTTGTTGTCTTTGTGCTTCTTTCCAAATGTTCTGATGAATCAGTGCTTGTTACTAGCGGCACCCAAGTTTCTGTCTTCGCATCATAGACATTCAGAAACCTATCCTTGTGAGAGTTGAATCTATGATGCATCAATTTAAATCTGCTCTTGGAAATCCGGGCCATGATGACTGCCCTAGGCCTTAGTTCAAAAATTTCACGGTGATTACTGATTCTAGGGAGGTATATATTCTGTCAGTTCCCCGGGAGCAGAGCAGCATTTATTAGCAGAAGGTTCAACAGACAAGCAACAATGATGCTCATTGCTGATGACACTCATAACACTTCAGCTACTGGCCCTGCCAAATCACTTCAATCAACCACAGTCACACAAAGATTGAATCAAATCAACAGAATCAGAGCAAAAGGAATAGAAGATTATGTGGTATTGTCACAACTTGTTATCTGTGATGCACAATCTGTCAGAAAGAGCATCATTCTAGCAGACATAACAGAAATTTATTTCTCTCATCAGAATGAGGCTTGTATCAAATTCACAATCAAGATCATGAGCAAAGGAAAGCCTCTATCACCATATCAATCATTTCAAACAGCAAGCAAGAGGAAATGAAAGCCGCTGAGCTTCAAACATTTCATCAGAGCTTAACAGATTATGAGAAACTTTCAGAGATTATTAAAAACACTGTCTGTCTCATAAGCATTCAGAAATTTGATAACTCTGAAGAAGACACTCTCATGTTCACTTTCAATGTTTTTAGAATCAAAGTTATTGAAGATATAAACATTCATCTCACAGTGATGAATCTTTCAGAGCTAATCTCTGTCAATAAAGCAGATGAAAATAATATCAACTTAATATCTGATCTTGTGAATTTGTATTTTTGAATCTCGCGAACCATAATTCTCGCTGTGATGCAAGCTATCAATGATATTGTTACTGAATCAATCATTCAATGCGCCCATTATTTTGATCAGGCTGGGGAACAGACAGTCAGAATCATCAGAAAACCCAATCTTATTGTAATGAAATAGAGGGTGTGCGCTTTTGGCGGCACAAGAACAGGAGCAGCGGAGCTGTATCATTCCCTTCTCAAACAACATTTGACTGGCAACCGCCAGGCATTGTAGAAGAAGACAACAAGCTTGAATGAGAGATTGAAAATATCATAGACAAATGACTCTGTGGCCGCGGCTGACAATATCTCATGAAATGAGTGGGCTATGATCAGCTGTCATGAACATCAGACTCAGTGCTCTCTGAAACAGCAGCTTTCAATCGATGGGAGGCACACACCCATGACCCTACCGCTAGACCCTCGATCGTAGAAGGAGGGGGGGGCTAATGTGATGGGCTACGCCCAGTTAATGGACCATTCCGCCCACGGGTGCTTCATGGTTTTCCGCTTCAATGATCGCGCCGATATGCACCCGCCATGCCGATATTCACTGAATAAATTGCACACTAACAGCTGAATTATTTCTCTGCCCCACTCATAAAAGAATCTTGTGTCAATGTTCACTATACTCTTTTTCTTTCTCTTCTTAATGTTTTCTACTTTGTATACTAAGCTCTATATATCGTATGCCGATTTATCGGCGTAGGCCCGTCACAACAGATAATATTCAAAACACTTATCAAGATGCAATCAAGAAGACAATTCAGAAAGTTATAATCAATTCTGCAGCTGACTGAAAAGACAAATTTCATATCAGTAATACTGAATATAACATTTCAAGGCTTCTGTTGTCTCTACAGGAACATGTATATGTAGGCATAAATCAACAAGCATGTGAGGAGGCAAAAGCAGAGCTTGATGCTTACTATAAAATAAGGCATGTAATGACCGCGAATACATCTCATTATTTTATTTGTGCTAAATGTAGGTTTAGGTTGCGATGAAGACCTTCATCAACAATGTCTGCTATCAGATTATAGAGTGCCACCTTGTATGTAATCTTCAGTGTATTTTTACACTGGAAATGGTGCTTCAATTCAATTCAGAAAAAGTTAGTTCCATTACATTCAAATCAGACAGTAGACAAGAGAGATGAAAGAAGTTAAAAGTACTCAAAAGTAGTTTGCATGAAAGCCTGATCAAGCTTGTGATGTAGACTCATAGTTGTCATTCACTTTCAACAAGTGAAGCTCTAAAAGAAGTAATCTTATTTTAACAACTGATTTACAATAATGTTCTTGTTTTGGCTCTAATTCTGTCGATTTGATTCAATCTTTGTTTGATTGTGGTTGATTGAAGTGTTCAAGGCTAGCTAGTAGCTTGAAAATTCTGAGTGTCATCAGCAATGAAAAATGTGTCCTTGCTCACTGATTGTAGTAATTGTGAGTTCTTGTATATGCCTCTTCAGCTATCAACTCTGCATGCTGGAAATGGCCTCTGGTGCTTTGTTCTCTTGTGCTCACTATGTCAACACATCATTCAATAAATGCACCAAAGGCTTGACCTGGTTTTTTCTCAGAGAAATGCTAGTTTCAATAAGTCTTTTGCCCTTGGCGGTTAAGTTGCCTTCTTAGACCAGCCATTAGAACCCAGAATGGTGGGTGCTGATGCTCAACTTTGCTGCAGGATCTTTGAATTCGTCCCAGAGTGAAAGTCACCATCTCACTCAGATACAAGCCAGATTGTTCAAGCAGATGTTTGCAGAGAGCTTCGAGCATCAGTGGAGTGATAGATGATTTGTTGACCTACAGGGTTCCTCGGCGCTCTGGTATTATTGAAGGTTTGCAGGTTCGATCGAATTGTTTCTCATTGGGTGCTTGCTGAACTTAGCTGCTAGGATGTGGTTTGTGATCTACAGAATATCATGACATGATTCAATTCATGCTTTTAAGCCGGAAGATTTGGTGCCTTGGTTGTGTAGATTGGATTTTGTGCTTGTTTAGGTTTTCAGCGAGCAGGCAAATTTGAGAGTACTTGTTCCACTCGCGATTCAATTAATTAGGTGCAGCTGTAACTATCCGTATTTGATTTTTTACCATACGATTCAACTGTTCAAAGAGTAGCTTCCCAGGCTAGGTAAAATGCTTTGTAACCCTATGTGGATTAGTAAACGCATTAGCGTCTTGGTTATTGCCCAAGGAGGTTTGAAAGTAGTGGACGGAGGCCCATTAACTAATAAAAGGTCTAATTTAAGAAGCCTATTCCCGCGCTAGTTCTCAGGGCAATCACGAGTACTATTGATTAGTGATACCCGATCATGGGCCTCTTTTACCTCGGAAATTTTTAACTAAAATGTAGGCAATTCAAGTCTTTTTGAAGCTCCCTCATGAGGTTTCAGCACCATGTAATATGGATAGACAGTAATAATGTACTAGCGCGGGAACCAACTTCTGAAAGGATGGACCTCTGTTGTTCTGCGTTTTGGCACGCTCAGAATTTTGGTGAGAACCCATCTACAACGAGCCCCTCTTGCGTGTCAGTGCGATGGCAGTGTCCTCGTATTTTTCGGCTTAGGCTAAATAGCTTGGCGCAAGGCTGATAAGCGCTGACTGGTCGGGCCCAACCCTGAGAACTTGAAGGTTGGAAGTCCTCGCATCCAGTCTCACGAGTTAGCGGCCGATCTAATTGGCAGTGCTGCATTGGAAGAAGAGCCTCCTCGTATAGATTGTCTCTCAAGCGTGATCGCCGCAATCTCCTCCCTGACTGGAGTCTCGGATGGGGCTTGGCCAAAACGTGCCATGCACTTCTCCAATGAAAGATGCTAAATTGGACCTGCAGGGCCGCAAGCCTTTTGTTGTAATTTTCTCCTCTGGCCTTCTGCATGCTGTTGATCACACAGCCCGACGGATGGTCGCTCTTTTGGCGGTGGGGCATGGGATAGAGTGTTGAGTTGTGGGCTTGTTCCCTTGGCTGGTCTCAAAGAACTGACATAAATAATACGATGGGAACCCCCCTTTCATCGATTTTCCTTTCCTACAGGTTTCTCTCTTTCTTCCTTAATTCGGGAGTCTGTTGACCAGTTCCTTCTAGCTCAAAACCACGCCACGGGGCCAACGAGCAACAATGGCACCGAGACGAGGCGGAGGAGGCGGAAGCTTTGGTGGAGGCTCGTCCTCCGCATGCTCGAGTAACGCTTTTTCATCGACGAACACCCAGATCTATCTCGGGTACTTCATTACTTTTCTCGTCATTGACAGCGTCCTGCTTTGGATGGCATCTCGCAGTCTTTTCCTAGTTAAGCGCAGCATGCCGTTTGTACGCTGGTTTCTAATGTTGTCAATCATCCTGAGCGTCTTGTAAGCGGACTCCTCTCCAACCTACTTAATGCATGCCTGCCCTTCTTTTTCAGATCATGCCATTTCTCCCTCTTTTCTACGGGCTTCATCGGCTGACCGGTTCAAATTATAGCATACACGCATGGGATCTACTTTTCCTCATACTCGGCGAATGTGGTGCTACCGGACTCAGGCTAACCTCACAGCTGGGGCTCGTTCACGGCTTTTTGGATGTTGTGGTGACTTCTTTGCTGGTTGGAACGGTCATGGTCTCAATATGCAAGCGCCTTCACCAGGTTGCGAACATGTCTCCAATGCTGATTGCTATTGTCCACGGGCTCTGGGTGGCCGGTTTCGCTGTTTTCTATTTTATAGCGACCTGCCTTTTCACTGTCATACGAACCAAGCAATACAGTTCTTCTAGCTCCTATGGAAGACGCGGGGTTTTGCGAGGTTTGATTGTTGGGTGGAATGGTGTGTTGACTTTCACCGGTGTCGTTTTGTTGCTGGGGATGCTCTCCACTGCTCTCAATCTGATTTCATCGATGTCTCGTTGCAAGTCTCTAAAAAGTAGCGTATGTGTTTCCTCACCCACCCACTCGTCAAGATATATATTTTTGGCTAATCACACACTGATAACAATTTTTACTCCTAGTCTCTTCGCCGCAATATCCCATGCCTAGCCTTGAGCTCCACATGTTTTGGGGCTTCTTTTCTTGTCAACCACATCGTGGTCTATCGCGTGAGCTGGGGGCCGTCATCAAATAACGACTTGATTGTCGGCTACTACGCAATTGTGTTCCTCAGAATGTTATTTTTCAGCTTGACATTTTTATTCGCTTTGTTTGTCGTGACATCTGTCGGCCTTACGGACAACGAGGTTCAAACTGTCGCCCAGGAGCAGCCTTTTCAGCAACAACCAAACTATGCGTATCCCATCCAATCAACCCCACCGGGCCCCCATGTACCGCTCATGCAGCAGTATCCCCAACAGCCTTACACTCCTGTACCCCCGGTACCGCCATATCAGCAGCCTTATCCGTTGTATGATCCGCATCATCAACCCGCACCAGCCCCTTCTTACCACTGAGCGATAAAACGTGATAACTGAGTGATGAAATTGTTTCTATTGGTTTGGCTGTTAATTATACCCTATTTAGAGTTATCTTGATCCAATGTATTTATTTAATAATGTTAACGTCATCTCCTGTTTCACGTATTTGTTTCATACGCCCCATGTGCTCAAATTCTAGGCCCAGCTTCAACTGCTATCAAGTACTCACTTTAACTATTTTAGGATATTTCATATCTATAGCCCCGAAGCAAATTGTAAGTACACAACACAAATTCAAAACGGATCAGGGGCAACGCCAAAACACCCCGGGTAAGGAAGCCTCACGCCTCGTGAAGTGCAGAAGATGGGCTTTAAAGTAGCAAAACCAGAAACAACAAATCGTACCCGGCCAAAAATACACACAGCCAGTTCCAATTTTTGCAGGGTACAACAAGTTATAACAAAATCTGTCAGACAGCAGAAATGCTGCTGATGTCCCATTTTTGCAGCACCATTGCATTCATTCAGATTTGTAAATGACCAGATTGGACGACAGGCCTCATGGTTTGTGCATATTCTCAATAGTCTGGATATGACCCAGAATATTCTCAATCAAGCAGCCCGGGAATTTGATAATCGTCATTCATCATGATAGTTCGTGAAGCAGTATCACTGTGAGTGAAAACTGAGAATCTGGAGTGCAGAGGCATATCAAGCAGCTGACCCTTATACCAGTCATTGTCAAAGTGAAATTACCACTCAGAAATGCAATATTGCAATTGTGAGTCGGTCTTGAGAGGACTTGGGGGTTGCTGAATATTTTGAATTAGTGGATCTAATTTTGGTGCAACTGTCACAGGTATATTGAAAAACATCTAGCTCTGGTTCCTGCGGAATTTGCCATACCGTGGAGATCAAGTCCCCAAGTTTGACAACAGAGCAATTTTTATTGTCCTATCACCCAAGTTCTCCCAGTGTTTATCAAGTGGAGAGGCTGGGATAATTGTCATTCCCATGTCACTGTTGATGTCACTGAACAGAGCACAGATAGCTTTCAGCATAGGAACAGATGCATGTTTTGATACCAGCCTCATGGCTTCCACATCAGAGGGTCTGACGGATCGGCCAGTCTCAGAGATGTAAGAAAAGTCGAACATAAGAAAGACTCTTCCCATCTGCTTAGCCAGTACTCTGATCACTTCGCCTTACTACGTGGATACTCTGCTCCTCTTCATTATTGCTTATGGCACATACCCCTAACTGCTGAATTCATTAGCAGTGAGACATGCTAGGTGCGATAGAAATCTGGCCACGAGCAGAAAAACGAAGAGGCCACCAGCGCCACGATTCCATTCATTGGGGCTGAGTACGGAAACACGAGGCGTTCAGGCCGCTCAGAACCATTACTGACATACTCAGTGTGAGAAGCTATTACAGCTCAGGAGAAGTCAAGGGACAGAATATAAGAAGGATATCTTTCTACACAGTCGTTGCTGGTGAAGTAAGATGCCTTCAGCGAGAAAACAAGTTATGGAATGTACGGAATGAATTCTTGCAAAACGTACATTTTCTGATTGTGTTTATTTTTGGTACGCAACTAAGGTCATAGAGGGAGTCCAGATATGGGGTGCGTTGGCCGCTGGTGGACGACAAAGGGAAATGTATACAATTGCGCTGATGCGCCATGCCACCGCGTCAGCATTAGGCCAACTAATTATATTTTAACACGATTTACGAAGCAACAAACGCCAAAGAAATACTAGAAATAGGAACAAAATATACTTTTTCTTTTGACTAAAACTTTCATCCATCCTTTATGCTCAGACGCCCAGTGACCCATACTCGTTTAGGTAGGTTTATTGAGATAGTGAAATTTCCAACGCGCTCGAAACTACCAGTTTCCCCCTTTAACTACAATTTAGCACTCTTGCTAACGTTTTCATTGTTGAAACTGGTTGGATTAATTTTATTTACTTTTCTAACACACGAGAGGGAAATTAGAATCAGGTATAGAGTATGACAACATAAATCATGCGAAGCAGGAAACTGACCTGTTGGTTCTGCAAAAAATCAAATCGTAAAGGACAAATGAAGCCATGAAGGCCATAGGTTAAAAAATATTTCCTTTTGTCTGAGAGCCTTCCTCTTCCTCCTGCTTCTTAATATTGACATTCTTCCAGATGAAAATGGAAGCCAGAACCAGTGGCATCAGGCAGACACCAGCAATCACCATTTTTCGCTGGACGTCTGCGTACGCTCCAACAATCGCCGCCCGTTCGGGTGTGCCATCAAGGTAAGACATCTGCAGCTCTATGTCTCCGAAAATTTGGGCGGCCAAGGACTTGCTTTCCTCCGGGAGTCGTTGATATAGCTGGGCGGGAAGAATGTTGTTCCACATAGCACCTGCAACGGCGAGGCCGATGGAAGCACCGATGGAGCCGAACATGCCCCAAATTGCGAGGACGACAGCAACTTCTTGGTGGCTGACGACGGACATGACGGCAAGCTGGCCGCAGACAGAGAAGAAACTGGTACCAATGCCAACCAGGACTTGAGTAATAGTGACAGGACCAATGTGAGTGTCAGGCTGTCGGAAAGGGATTAAGAGTGCCGTTCCGAGAAGCATAAATGGGACACCTGTATAGGCGGCCCATTTGAAATTTCCGGTATATCTAATCAAGCTACATAGAAAAGGGTCAGTATCTTTTTGAGGGTGGTAAGGCAGGCTTTGCGGGTTTTAGGAAGCACTCACAAGCCAATCAGTGGCGCTATGATGGCAGACGAGAGTGAGAACGAGTTGAGAACGTAGCCAGCAGTAGTAATGCTTAGCCTGTGCACCACAATAAGGTAAGAGTTGAAGTAGGCGTTCCAGCAACTAACTAATATGTTAGCACTCAATGATATGGACTGTGAACTGTAATGTCTCTTGCGAGTTGTTGGTGGGGAGAGAGAGTCAGGTTTTACTGACAATGCTGAGGCGAACATAATTCCGTATAGCAGACAGGAGCCAATGATAGTAGGTTCCTTGAGATACTTGAAAGGAAGAAACTGCACAGGGGCAAGGAATCTTTCCCATGCGACAAATAGGGCCAAGCACACAACTCCAATGACCTCCATTGCAATAATATACCCGGTCGCCCAACCTTTAGGAGCATAAGTCGCAAGACTAAAAGGGAGGAGAATCAAGGCAAACGTAGCCGTGATAAGGATTATTCCCACGACTAGAAATAATAATTTGATTAGCCTTGACTCAAATATCAGGCAGGGACATGGACAGATTGAAGAAACAGAAACATACCATCAAACTGTACCAAATGATATTTAAGTGACTCCCACACTGAGCGGCCGGACTTTTCCTTAGTAAGAAAACCAGCGTTCACGGATTTGCGTTCCATGAGCAACATGATAACGACGACCGGAGCGCTGACTCCAACAATCATAATAGCAAAGGCACCAAATGCCCACCGGAAGTTGAGGTTAGTATGAAACAGGTCGGCGATCTTAGGACCGGCAAAGGTGCTCGCGATCGTCGGAGTATTGTTAATGCCGAACATAATCATTCGGTTTCTCAGTGTCGTCATATCGGCCAACATCACGTCGACACAATAGATCATGCCGATATGGCCGGTCCAATAAAGAGTGTGGGCACCAACGTAAGCCTCCATGTTCTGGCAGGTTGCCTTCATGATCAAGCCGACAATAACGATGACAAGCATGAAGAGGAAACCTTCGATACGACCCCAGATGTCGACGATCTTGGCCAGAGTGAGTGTCGAACAGCCGCTGAGAATGGTGGAGACGATGCTGACACTGGCAAGAAGTCCGTGTTTCTCAAACGTAGAGGTGATAAATGGGTTGAGTGCGGCTTGAACAGCAGTCAAGAGCATGTCGACAAAGGATACCATATAGAGCCTATTTGTCGGATGAAATGGTCAGCGCTGTCTCACAAGTGTAGGCTACTCCAAAGGGTAAAAGGCTCACAGGGCAAATGTGAGCCATAGGGTCCTCTTCGACCAAACAGAGGCCACAGCCCGAACTCGCTTAACACCAGCTTGGAAGTCCTCAGAAGAATTGTCTGAGTAATGTTTAGGGTGGACATTTGCCTCAGGGACTCCATTGATGCTGTCCCTGCCCACATTGTTCTTCTCCATGTCCGCGTCTTCTTTCGAGACGATCACCATGATGGTCGAAGCTACCCAAAGAGGAGAAGCAAAACTAAAGACAAAAAGGGAGCAAGTTGCGTTGGGCAAATGTGGGAGAGCATTGTTCCTCCAGTTTCTGGGAACGCTTTGCTTTTAAAGCACAAACAGAGCGGGGTTCCCAGGGAGAAAAAAAATTGGATACCACCAATCGGAAGATGTAATCACATCCAAACACCCACTAGGCTGGGTAAAGAGGATGGAGCTGCGAATATTTCGGGCTAGGAAATACACTAACAAGGGTCGTAACCAGTAATAAAGCTCCCGCCCATCTGATAAATCGCGCAACATGCATCAGATAAGATGAGTTGGCCCCATCTTATCTGATGACACCCGTTAGTGGCAGGGCTAGGTTCAGGGAAAATGATGAAGGAAACTCTATTTAATTGTCGTAAAAGTGGGGGGATATCGGGATACACGAACGAGTCTTCCGCACTGTGGTCTGATCACTGTGATCAGTAGTGATTACCCGAGGTATAGGGTCAGTGGTAGATAGGCGGGCCACCTTCCCACAAAACAGCGATGGAAATTCTTTATTGCATTTCAACCGACCAGCCACTCATCTTCACTATCAATTGCATCGGGTTCACAGTCGATATAACCATCCTCCGCCCGGAATCGCACGCATTTGGCACCCCTTCAGTATTAAAAGAAACAAGTATCTTCATTTAATCTCCCATGAGAGTAGAGGTGAGTTGTGAAGTGATTGCACTTTGAAATGATTATGCGGTTGCTCATGAACTTAAATTGTATCACTTTTTCAGAAATCTGATTAAGATTTAGAGCTAATCTAAAGCTAAACTTTAGCTTAATATATTGTACGGAGTAAGGAATTATGTTCTGCAGCAGTCTTTTCTCTAATTTCGTTGTCAAGTCATTGTGTTGAGAAGAGTAATAAATCTGACAGACTTCAATCACAAAAACATAATAACTCTGAGTCATATCATCTTTTTTGTTACTTAGCTTAAATACTATTATTATTGTAAAATCTATTTTTCTTCAAATAAATATTTCTAGTTTATAATATATATACTATTTTTCTGTAAACTTTTTAAAATAATATTTATTTCATAAATATTACCAAGGCTTTTATACTTTCAGCTTTATCAGTTAATACGAAATAATAACTATTTGTTATGCAACGTATTTCACTGCTCTCTCGGCCACATCACTTTCTCGGCCATTGTGTACTGTACCACCACGTTAATATAGTAGGAGAGAGTCCCTGTAAGACAAACAAGACAAACACAGGAAGGTAATTTCTCATACTAAATTAGCATTGCCGTACTCCGTACTCCGTACAGAGTCGCTGAGAAAGTGATGAAGCACGACTGTCACCTGTACCTGGCTGACCCAGAGGCCTCAGGCACGGCCCTGCTTAACCATTTGTCACATGTTGATGAGTCTGCACGCCACAAAAATAGCTAGTTTCATTCTAGATAGCTAACCACAACATCAAGTTCTCACCCCTCAACAATTAAAAAGTGGATTTTTTCTTGAATATGATGAGAAAGTGTCTGAGTAGGTGATTGATTATGTTAGTAAAGAGATATAACTACAATAGGTTAGAGATGTTACATGTCCTTATCAGTTGAGCAATATATATATATATATATATGTGGGAGGTACGATGCTTGATTGATTAAAGGGGTATGCTAGCTACGGAGTTATATATGGTGGAGAGAGAATTACTCAGCCGGACGGATAGGTCCGACACCCCCACTCACCATAGTATCACTACATAGTGCTGCATACGAAATAGGCCCTCCTTCTATGTATATGTACAAAATTAACTGGAAAAACAAGACAGTTAAAAAACCAGTTCCCAACATATTCTTCAAACTAGAACCCCTTTCTTCCTCATTTTAATAAGCTCCTTCCAATGCATATATTTTAGTGGCCCCAGTGGCTTGGTTAGACCATCCGCCGCATTCTCAGCGGATGGAATGTATCGGACCGAGATCTCTCCCTTATGTGTGAGATCCCGAAGAATATGGAACCGAACCTCTATATGTTTCGAGCGGCGTGGAATGGCCTCGCTAGAAGATAGCTCTATGGCAGACTTATTATCGGCATGGATAGTGCATGCCAGGCCATTGGCTATTGAGGGAATGGGGCAATCTTCGGCATCGAGGTTATTTCTGCGGGACGGGACGAAGCCGGCATCCTCTAAGAGCTCCCGAAGATGAACGAGCTCATAGGCGGCCTCCGAAGAAGCAATATATTCGGCCTCTGTAGATGATTTGGAGACCCCTGTCTGCTTGCAGCTACGCCACGCAATGGGGCCTCCGGCCATATATATGATATAGCCAGTGGTTGATCGGGAACCCGGGTCCCTGCCCGCCCAATCGGCATCGGCATGCACTACGGGTTCTATGTCCGCATTCTTGTAGTAGGTTATTCCATCATCAGCAGAGCCCTGTAAATAGCGAAGTGTACGCTTAAATGCCGCCCAATTCTTTGATGTAGGACGCGAGCTAAATCGGCCGAGAAAGCCCGCCGCAAAGCTAACATCCGGACGTGTGTTGGCTGCCAAATACTGCAGAGATCCTATGCCCGATTGATAGAAGCGTAGGGTAAATTCTGCCGTGTAGGCGATAGGTTCCTCATTATCATTCATGAAGTCAATGTTCTGCTCCATGGGGGTAGTTGTGGGATGACAGTCCTCCATAGAGAACTCTTCTAATAGGTTCTTCACAAATAGGGGTTGAGAGAGTGTGAGAGAATCTGAGCCTCTCTCAATCTTCATGCCCAAGTAGCGGTTAGAGTCCCCTACATCCTTGATCTCATAGTTATTGGCTATTTCAGCCTTGGCCCAGTTCAAATCTTCAATATTCGGGCCGTATAGGCGCACGTCGTCCACATATACTGTTATATAGACTTTCCGGGCGTCATTAATGAATAACCCGGCGTCGTATGGGCTAACGCGAAAGCCTGTTCTTAGGAGCATTTTAGGCAGTTCTTCATACCACAAAAGAGCGGCCTGCTTGAGCCCGTAGAGGCCCTGTATTAACTCACAGACTAGGTCGCCGCGGCCCTCCTTGAAGCCAGCAGGTTGATGCATATATACACGCTCATTTTGCGGCAGCTGAGCGTTCAGGAATGCAGTCACCATATCGATTTGAAGAACATGCCAGTCTCGGGATGCCGAGATCGCCATGAGAGCTCGGGATGTGGAAGCGGATACAACGGGGGCGAAGGTTCTGGAGTAATTAACCCCCTTCTCTTGATAGTTCCCACATACGACCCAGCGGGCCTTATATCGGGTAACCTTGCCCATATTATTGACTTTCTTATCGAACACCCATTGGCCGCGAAGTATGGTCATGTCAGGGGTTCTTTCCACTAGGCGCCATGCACCTATTTGTTTTAAACGGTTAACCTCTTTAACGCATGCATGATAATAGTACTTCCATTCTGGGGAAGCTCTGGCACGCGTGAGGTTTTTCGGAATCGGGAGCCCAATGATCTCGGGATCCCCAGGAAGGTCTTCGGGTTCATCCCCCACTGAGGCCTCCCCCACTGAGGCCGCATTCTCTGCAGCAGGAAGGGTGGCCAGGTTCGCGGGGAATGTAGTGTTCATCTCTAGCTCGGATTCTGGAGAAGTAGGTGCATTCTGCACCAAAAAGGTTGGAATCCTCGCTGTAATTTCATAATCAATCCACCAGTTATTTGTCGGCTCCAAGAAAAGTGGATGATCTGGTTGGATTTCTTCTTCAATAAAGAGATTAGATTCAGGGCCCGTAGGGGTGGAGATTGAGGTTATATTTAGATTTGGGGCAGCCAAAGGAATCACTGCAGCCGCCTGTCGGGCTGCCGATGGTAGAGCCTTGGGGTCTTGAGTGAGGGGTGCCGATGGGTCCGCCAGGTGCAGATCCTCCTGGAATATGACGTCTTTGGATATATATAGACGCCCGTTGGAGGGGTCAACCAGTCGATAGTTAGTGAACCCATCATAGCCCACAAATATTAGCTCCATAGAGCGGGGAGCCATCTTATTAATAGGTTTGGGCACTATTTTTAGGAATGCCTTACAGCCCCAACGGCGTATGCCACGTGCCGATGGTAGAGCTCCTAGCCATGCCTCATAGGGGGTGGTTGGTTTCGGGTCCGCGTTCTCTATGCCCCCATATAGGACCGTTGAGGTTGGCATGAGATTAAGAAGCTCTGTGGCCGCAATGACCGCTTCGCCCCACATCTTCTCGGGGGCCGAGGAATCTATTAATAGTGATCGGGCCTTCTCTATAATCAGGCCGACGGAACGTTCTGATACACCATCCTGTTGAGGAGTATGTGGGGGGGTTGGCTCCCATTTAATTCCCTCACTGAGCATATAGGCATTGGCCGCATTCGAGTTTAACTCTCCGCGGTCGGAGTGTATGATTGCAATGCCACGCCCAAGAAGATTTTTCATGAACTGATTGAAAATCCGTACATATTTTAGCACCTCATCTTTACATTCTAATAGGAATACCCATCTCATCCTCGTTGCATCATCAGTAATGATCATCGCAAGCTTCTTGCCTGCGTATGATGAGATATCTTCCTCTTCTCTCACTCCAAGGATGTCACCGCCACCGAACACATCCACCCATATCTTAAGAGCTTTGCGGGTGGCTCTGCGCAGTGGGGCATTCTTGTAAGATGCACGTTTTTGCTTGGATTTAACACACGTAGCACAAAAGGAGAGCTTTTTCGGGCCGATAATAGCGATTCCGAAACGCGGGTCTCTGGCCATTTTTATTATGTTGTCTTGGCCGGTATGGCCTAGCCGGCGGTGCCACTCATCAATAGAGAGCTGCTTCGGGATGATAGCAGGTAGGCGAGCCGGCGGGGACACCACGAAGGAGTCAGTATCAGGGTCCTTTGGATTGATTAAATGTTCAACCTCCTCACGGCTGAACAGGCCGAGGGAGGCAGCATTGGGATTGTACTCTATAGAAATAGTCTTCGGCTTCGGAACTGCGAGATATGCAGTTCCACCGAATTCTGGGTCATTCATTACTCCATCAAATACCGGGGGGTTATCGGAGAGAATGTAGACGTTATTGGGAGCTAGATTGGCATAGAACACGTCACTGCCAGCTGGGGACAAGAATTCGAAGTAGTTCCCAGCTTCAATATGCATATCACGGCGGGAATAGCCCTGGCGTTCCATGAGCCCTGCGGAAATGAGATTGGCAGAGAGTCCGGGTACATAGTACACATGGTTGAACTCAATCAGCCTCTCCCCCGCCGGTATGGAGGCTATGCCAACGCCTTGAACCTTGAGAATGGCTCTATTAGCCACTTGAACGGTCGGTCCGTTAATCTTATAGAAAGTTGAGAAGTGTGATCTGTTGCAGACTATATGACAGCCTGCGCCGCTGTCTCATATAGTGAGAGAGTCTTTACGAGGTTCTACGAAACAAGCAGGTATATTAATAACCTCCGCGAGATTCGCCATTTGGAATGTCTCTGAGCCATCAGTTATAGCTAATTGACTTTCATTAATCTTCTTATCTTTATTCTTCTTCTCTCTGAATTCTTTAATCCTCGCAGTATTGAAGGTCCTCCAGTCATCGGGAGCTTTATCGGGATTAGCCAGCCAGCATGTGCCATAGTGGCCCCTCTCACATTGAGAGCAGGTGGGTGGCGGGTTGCCGGCTCCGCGGCCCCCACCACGGTGGCCACCACGGCCCTGGCTGCCACGGCTTTGGCCCTGAGTACGGGCACCTCGGGCCGAATTCGAGTTTGTGTTTGGCGAGTCCGATTGAGCAGCGTTCGCCGCCGTGCTCGCCGATTGCATGGGCTTTTTATCCTTGGGAGGATCTAATCGTGAACGGATCTCTTCCATCAACGAGTGCACATTCAATGTGACAGCCGTGGACTTGGAGGTTTGTTCCTCTTCTACTTTCTTCTGAATATAGTCCCGCCACACATTGGGAAGAGCAGAATAGAATGTGTCAAACAGTACTGAATCCGCTAGGATCACATTCTCCAGCTCTAACTTCAAGATAACCATACGAAACTTGTCAAAGAATGCATGCAGATTTGTTACTTGCGTGCCACCCAATGCCATGAACTCCAGTGTGGCTTCACGCCGTAGTTGAGTCTTGGGAGTAGCAAATTCCTCAGCTATCACGCGCCAGAGGGTGTACGCTATTCTATTTTCAGTGTCATTTTTAATGAATCTGGGTCTGACCGCTGCACTCAAAGAGTTTGAGATGAATGCGTACAGCCAGCGATTCCTTGCCATCCAGAAAGGAGCCCATTCCGGGTCCTGAAGCGGGTCCTCAACCTGCTCTTCCTCTATTATATCCCAACACTGCGCATCCGTGAGTCTTGAAGTCATTGATGTCTTCCAGGACACATAATTCGATGTGCCGGTCAGGGCATTGGGTTTGACAATATTCTTCACATCTTGTCTAAACTGATTAATTGCCTTGCCTGCGGGTGTATCGGGGTCATAAAGATTGTATCTAATCTTGGTTCCAATCTCGGGATCCCATGTGGGAGCGGGCCGAGTCGTCGGGTTGGGTGCAGAGGATGGTGCGGCGGCTGCTGCAGCTGCTGTGACCTCTGCTGCTCGAGTTCGGAGCTCCTCTATGCGGAGCTGCAGCTCCAATCCCTTGCGTTTCTCACGCTCTGTTTCATACTCTAAACGGCGAACTGAATAGGGGTCTGAATGAGGGATGGGGGCCTGAGATGCTGGGGTGTTTTCGCCCTCATCTTCATCAGCGCTCTCGGTGTGCCTTTCAGGCTCGACGAGACGTCGGGTAGATCGGGCCGGCCTCACGGTCGTTGGTGCCGTGTTTAGGCCGGTATCAGGGTGATGTGGTGTAACGGGGGGTTCGTTAACGGAGCTCTCGAAGGCCCCTGGGAGCCGGCCGCGAGCAGACGAGGAACGGTGTGGAAGGTCGTCGCCAATCCCCGAGCCCGTGGGCTCAATGCGGGACTGCGACCGGGTGTTCATACGTGGGGGGCGGGATGGATCCGCCATGGTTTTCTATATGATTAATTATCGGGTTCTTGCCAATACTAATCGTCGGGGCGTTCTTAATCGTCAATTGACGAGTTTTCCCTCTACGAGGTTAAGAATGCGCCGAATGGGGTAAAATAAGACGATTTTAACGCCGAGGCGTATCGAATGAAGCAATGCAATATATATTAAGATTATTATTGACAAGAAACCCGTGTACGCAGTTTTTATGCGCAAAACGGGTCTCATAACCTGTGGGAGGTACGATGCTTGATTGATTAAAGGGGTATGCTAGCTACGGAGTTATATATGGTGGAGAGAGAATTACTCAGCCGGACGGATAGGTCCGACAATATATGTATATGTGTACACTGGCACCTTTTCAAAAGAACGGTCATGAACTATATAGAAAGGACATTTCGATGAGCTGCCGAAGGCCTACAACCCGTTGCTGATTTTATATATAAGTTGAACCGGTAAGAAGAGAAAACAAATGAGCTTATATTCAATTTAGTATGCTCGTAACTAAAGACAAAAGAAGGAAAGACTAACTAATAATCCGAACAAGGCTCGGAAGTCTGAACGAGGACAAGAGATATCAGAAAAGATAAAAGGAAAACAATATGCATGGATATCGCACCCCTCTCAATCAATGCGGAAAATTATATCTCCGGTCCAGAGATCTCAACCCCGCCACATGAGGATTGAAAGTTTGCGCTTCAAAGAAGGAGGAAGGATATATGCCGTCTCTAGATGCTAGCAAGAATACCTCAAGGCTGCGATAAATCTGGCGGAAAAAAAAAGAAAAAACTAACAAAAGAAATCTCCTGTCGTTAGGCAAATTGACGCAATCCAACACACGACGCTGGCATTCCCATCCCGTGTCACGTTCATTTTGCTTGGGAGGTATTGGCTTGAACGAACTTGCTTAATGTTGTTACCTTCTGGCCCAGCTCTGTGATACTTTCTCCAACCATAAGATCAAGAAGGGGTATCTCAGTTCCGACTTCTTTGGCCAACCAGGCCCGGAATTCCATCGCAATGAGTGAATCTATACCATTCGTGCGGATCGACCTAGACAGATCAAGTTCTTCAGCAGACACGCTGAGAAGCGTCGATAACTTCTCAATTATGCCATTTAACACTACCTCTGCCGCTTCTTCCCTAGTACTGGCAGCCTTAAGGAGCGGTTGAACATGATGGGTATCCCTCTTCTGTACGCCTTGCTGCTGGGATTGACCTGCATTCTGGAACAGAGTGAACATGGGATAGTTGAAAGGTTCCGGCAGAGAGTATCCTTGCTCTTGAAACCATTGTCTCCTGGCCAATCCAAAAATCACCTGGCATGTGCTTTCAGTCAACGTATGGCGTGGATCAATAAGATATTCAATGATTGTATGGAACTCGGCTTCGCGCAGCGCTATCATCGTCTTTGTAGCATGTCGGGAGTAGTCTAGATTTTCGGCGACGAAACCAACGGATAGAATGGGTCCAAGGACAAAGCTTGCCGCTCTTAGCCCTTTCGACACACGATATTTGGCAAGAGTGTCCTGGTATACATTTCCTGCTGTGTAGTTTGCCTGGCTCCGCGACCCCATGATTCCACTTACCGACGAGAGCATGACAAAAAAATCCACATCACTGGGTAAGGATTCATGAAGATTTAGGGAACCTTGGACCTTCGGTTTGGTCGCAGCCGTCCAATCTTCATACGGCATAGTCTCAAATGATCTGTCCTGCACACAGTTTAGTGCTCATTGCTCCTAAGAAAGAAAAAAATGAAGTCAAAATTACAATGTGTCAAGAAGGAGAAGCTAGAGTACTCACTCTTAAGGTCATTGAACCTTGAATACATCCCTTAATCGGTGGAAGTGTTTGGCTGCATTCCTCAAAGACAGATCGTAGCACGACTGCATCGGATATGTCACATTTGAAGATCCGAATTTCGCAACCTCTGCTCTCTAAGTCTGAAACCATGTCTTGAACTGGTTGTGAGATATTTCCTGAGCGTGACAAGAATATTAAATGCCTTGTGCCTCGAGACACCATCCAAAGTGCCAAACTCCTTCCAAGCCCTCCAAGGCCCCCGGCAAGAACGTAGGAGGCATCGGGCCGGAGTCGGTATGGTGTCTGGTCGGGCATAACAGGGACAACGTCCTTTTTGTTAGGTGCGAAAACGATCTTGCCCATAGTATTCCCAGATTGTAACATACGAAGCCCCTGTTCAATCTGAGAGTAACTCAAAACTGTTATTGGAGAAGCTCCCTTAATTTTCTTTTGTTCCCACAAGGCCATGGTCTCGCTGAGAAGCTCGCTAATAACCTTTGGTTTGAATTGCGCGAGAGAGAGCAGATCAACTCCAGCAAAGGTTATGTTTTGAATGAAGGGTGTCATGTCAAGTTTCCCCCCTGCCAGTAAATCCTTCTTCCCAATCTCAATGAATCGGCCAAATGGGGCAACACACTCCCAAGTCCGCCTTAGATGATCTCGGGAAAGAGAATTTAATACCACATCCACACCAGAATGGTCAGTCATTCTCATAATTCCTGCTGCAAAACTATGCTCTCGACTTGAAAATATGTGATCCTCAGGAATGCCATATTCTCTCTTGAGCAACTCCATCTTCTCGACACTCGAGACTGTTACAAAGATCTCTGCCCCGACTGATTTGGCATACTGAATGGCAGCTTGACCAACACCACCAGCCGCTGAGTGAATGAGAATTCTCTCCCCAGCAGCCAACCTACCTACATGTTTTAAGCTGTAAATAACGGTGGCATAGACAACCGGTAGGCATGCAGCAACCGTAAAACTCATGTCATCAGGCATTTTTGTAACTAGTTGTTGGTTGGCCCTGCAATGGGTTTGAAATGTTCCCTTTGTCGTTGATCCAGAAAGATAGACCACGCGATCGCCAGGTTGAAACAACTCAACGCATGCTCCGACCCCGGTTATGATTCCTGCTGCCTCTCTTCCAATGACACCCCACGGTACTTCACCCATTACAGTTAAAAAGTCTACGAAGTTGAGACCCACAGCTTGAACGCTAAGCTCAACCTCGTGGTCTCCAAGCGACAAGGTAGGAGCCGTGTCAGTCACCCATTGCAACTTATCGAGTTGTCCCCGAGCACTATTTTGCAGTTTGATGGGCCGTTTTGCATCCTCCCACGATATAATATCAGGAGCGGATGTTGAAAACTGTGACGAGAAGAAGCTGGTTGCCTTTGGATGGTTGGTAATGCGGTTGGTATATATCAAACCGGATTGCAGAAGATATTCAGCATTGCTGTGCCTGGCCTGGCCTGGCATAAACTGATAACGGAAGACCCTTAAAATCGAATCACCCAACTGTTTGGCTGACGAAGAGTCCCGGCCAGGGAGCGCGAGCGTAGTAATATTCGCACTTTCTGCGTCACGTTCCCATCGAATCGTCCGAACCATGCCGGTACTTACACTAAATGCCGGCTGAGCTGCTGGATCTCCCGTCACCCATAGCAACATTTTGCATGTCGAGAAGAGATGTTGGATATCCTTGAAGTCCTCCTCGCATATTTGAAACAGAACGGGGTTCTCAAGCTCTAAAAGGGATAGACATATAGTGTTCGTAACATCCTTTCCATGGAGCTCTCGTGGTTGCATAATAGTGCAGTTGGCAATGCCTAAGCATTGTGTAAGCTCAGCGCTTATCTCTGACGCGAGGTCATGCTCTACCTCAGAAGGACGAAGAATAATAACGTCGCTTTCACGATGGTCCTGATCGTGCTCGACGGCGGTGGCAAGCATGGTAGTTATCCTTTCCAACTCAGGATGTCGTGAATTTGGTATCTCGATGTCAACACCTGAATATCCTGATCGACGAAGAAAGTCGTCCCACTGGGCTGCTTTTAGGAGAGGACACCACTTGCGAATGGGTTCAATGGACAGCCACCAGCCAGGTAGTAGACCAAATTTAAGTAAAGCAAACAAAAGGTCTGGTCTAGCCACTTCGTTCATCATGAGCTTGCCGCCAGGTTTTAGCAGAAATCGACAGCTTTCAAGTGTTTTCTGCAGGTCCGGCGTCGCGTGCAACACGTTACTCGCGATTATCAAGTCGTACTTGCCAGCAGAGAAACCCTGAGCTGCAGGGTCATTTGAGATATCCAGCTTCCGAAAGGTGAGTAAGTCCTTCCATGCCTCAAGTGCTTCTTCTGCCTTTGAAAAAAAGCTGGGTGAAATATCAGTAAAGGTGAGCTGCCCAATTTTGCATGTGCTCGCGGTATCCTCCGAGTTTGACGGCGATCTTGGGGCGAGAGCGTTCAATAACAGTTTCGTGAAGGCCCCGGTTCCAGCTCCTACCTCGAGGATTTCCAAGCCCTCACAGTTGTCGGCCAAGAGGGACATGAACCGGTCTAAATTCTCCTTGGCGTCGCCTTGATTTACCATTTCGTCGTAGTAGCGGGGCATCAGGTCATCTTGGCCAAACATCAAATTCAGCGGATCGACTCTATTCAGCATGATATTAACAATATTAGATCCCATCCGAATCAGCAGCTCCCCTAGGCAGGATTGTGATATGGATTCATAAAGCTTCCGCTTAAGTTCTGAATCCTTATAATATTTCTGCCACACATCCAAGGTAACGTGCGGAATCGAGCCTGTTACAAGATCGGTGGCAACCTCTTTCATCCAGTCGTAATACTTTTGGAAATGGCCCTCAAACGCACTGACACCCTCAGTCTTAAGCGCAGAGAGTGCATCAATAATTAGAAGCATCGAAGCTAATTGTAAACGTTGGAACTCATCTCGTTCAACTTCATAAGATCCCGATGGCGAAATCGATAGTTTATCACTAAACTCCTTCGTCGTCAGCATGTCAATATCGGGTATCCAGTCCATTGTGTATCCAAGTTTTTCAGTGTCGCCTGAGGAAGCACTCTCTCCTGCTATCGGTGTGAAGCGAACACCACCAAGTGACATTCGCGGTTCACCAGTAGACGTATCGGAACACTTTAAATCAAAGCTGTAGGCGTTGTATGCTTCTGGAGAGGCTTTTCCGTAATAACGGAAACTGCTTCCTGGCTGAGAGCTGGTGTCCGCGGAAACCCATGCTTCCTTGATAAATGTCGGTACCATCGGCGACCTCAAAATATTCCGGCCTTCATGATCAGAGATTGCGATAAGCCCAGAGACAAACATGCTGTCCAATGTAACAGGATGGACGAGATGTGGGTGAAGGAAACCTTTTGGCATTGTGGCCGTTAAGTCCGGCGTTCTTGCCACACCTGCTGTAGTGCCACTCTGTTGACCGCTGACAGTGACATCAGACAAGTTTCTAAAAAACGTACCATATTCATGGCCGATCGTCTTGAGGTTGTCATATACACCTCCAATGTCAAGTGTTGTCTGGCAAGCCTGTGCGCTTTGATCGATTATCTGTTTCCAGGCCTGGGTTGTTGCTTTGTTTTCACGACCTTTGTCTATCGGATCTTCTGGAGATAAATATTGGATAGAAATATAGCCTGCGCAATGTTCAACCCAGTCGTCATAGGCAGGGTCGAATGAAGCGATTCTGAACCATTTCCACACGCTAGAATGCCAGAGGTTAGATTCATTCACAGGGAGAATAGTCAAGCCCACTTCAACACCATCTTTCGTGTCGGGAATCACCAGCGCATTATTTATGGATACGTCCTTGAATGCTAAACCAGTCAGTTCAACTACGTCACCTGTGACTTGTTTTACAGCCTCGATCACCATTGTTAAATATCCAGCTGCTGGAAAGACGGATCTGCCAGTAACCTGTATGACCAAATTTTTAGAAAGCGTTACACTCGTGGGACTGACTACCTATGCCTTTCAGTGAACAACGTACCATATGGTCCCTCAGCCATGGGTTTTCAGAATGTCTGAGGAAGTGTCGCCATTTACGATTGTGTCGGTCCCAATCCTGTACTGGCGCACCGAATAGCTGATGCCGTGGGAATTGTCTAAAGCGGAGATTTCTGCTAAGCCTGCTCTCATAGTAGCCTTTCTCGGCGTGATTAAAGGGGTAAGAGGGCAGATTAACGAGAAACTTTGGACTTCGCTCCTGTCTGGTGTGGCTGTGATTGACCGCGTACATATTGACCGGGTATTTTTTGGCTCTTAAACCCCCGACAGCTTTCAGTATCACATCGGCACTGCGGTCATGGCGACTCAGGAGGGACCTATAGGAAACACTGGTTCCAAACCCTGTGGCAGTAATAGTCTCCTTAATCACGCTCTGCAGTGTTGAATGAGGGCCCACTTCAATGATCTCGTCAAACCAAACTTTATTCAATTGACGAACCTTAGGATCGATTTCGCTTGACTGAAGTAACATGGAACGCAGGCCACCTTGGAAAAGGACGGGCGACACCATATTATCGACCCAGTACGACGCGCCAAGCTTAACTTCTTTAACTTCTTTTCCAGTCACAGTAGAGAACATCCGGCAGCCATGACTGTCGCGAGGAACCATTTCCGATGGGAGTTCACCCATCAGCTCCAAATACTCTTCGGCAAGTGGGCGCATAAGGGCTGAATGATAGGCATCTGGGACCTTGAGCCTACGCGCAAAGATCTCGTCGGCATCAAGCAATGGTTTCAGAGCCTCGACCATTACTTCATCCCCTGAAATGGTATTATTCGTTGCGCTATTAAAACAGGCAATAACCAACTCCCCTTGGTGCATGGCACGGATCTTGTCCATGTAGAGCTGCAGCCGCTCCTGATCCAGGCCGACCGCCATCATAGCTCCTTTGGAACTTTTCGGCTTTGAAAGGACGTGTCCTCGATAATAGGAGGCCGTCCATGCCGCTTCACGTGAAATTTTGCCAGCGCAATACGCAGCAGCAATTTCCCCTGATGAATGACCGACCACTCGACTGGGGTGAATGTTCCAAGAAGCTAGCAATTCAACAAGAGCAACTTGGACAGCAGTACACCCAGGTTGAGAAATGGCAGGCGTATGAATCTTGCTATCTTGTACATTGAGGAGCTCGTCTGGGTTATGATTAGTAACGTAAACACACAGCTTTTGGCAAGGTGTACAACCACATACCTATTAGGGACGTTGGGCTTCCAAGTGTACACAAATGTGCGGTCGCGTCCTCTAAGCTCTTTCGGAAAACGGGATATATCAATAGCTGCTTAGCCATTCCAGGGTATTGAGCGCCCTGGCCAGTAAAGACAAAACCAATTTTCAGTGAATCGCCAGTGATTATGGGCTTGGGAAGGGCGCTGGCAGCTGAAAGTTTTTCGTCCAACTCCGACACTGAGCTTGCCAAGACATGGCTTTCCCATTGAAATGTTGACCTCCTTTCTGACAATGTGTAGGCAAGGTCGCTTAGGAGTTCTTCAGCGGCATTCAACGGTAAAGAGAGGGTGGGCGCAAGATATTGCCTCAGGTCTGACGCAACCCTTTTCACTCCATCCTTGTCGAAAGAAGAAAGGATGAAGAGCCGAGGAGGTGAGGATTCAACTTTTATCTCACCATTAATTTGACCATTGGCTTGGCCGCTGACTTGACCATTGACTTGGCAACATTCCCCGAGCGACGTGAGCAGTTGGCTGATTTCATGTTTCGTTGGTACCAACGCACGAGTATTGTGGATACCATCAAGACCATTGTCTTTTAGAAAGTGATATGCGTCTTCCAAAATGCAATGTGAATTCGTTCCACCAAAGCCAAAACAGTTCACAGATATTCGACGGGTCCCATTTCCGGGCCAAGCAATACATTCCGTAGGAAAGTCGATATTCCAATCCTCTTTTGGAATGTTCGGATTGACCCTTTCGAAATTAACATTTGGAGGTATGATGCCAGACTCTAAAACCAAAATTGACTTAATTATCCCTGCAATTCCTGCACCACCTTCAAGATGCCCAATGCTGGCTTTCAAGGCGCCTATATAGAGGGGTTGTTTGCGAGATTTCGAATCAAAGCCTAAACAGATAGCCTCGGCCTCTATTGGGTCTCCTGCTTCTGTGCCAGTCCCGTGGGCTTCAACAAATAGTGTGTCCTTGGGATCCAGAGATGCATTCCTATACACGTCGCGAATAAGTGCTTCTTGTGCAGCCACACTTGGAAGGGTAATCGAGGTCGTACGGCCATCCTGATTTGTACGAGTCCCACGAACAACCGCCCGTATCGTATCGCCGTCTCTCAGAGCGTGAGATAGGTTTTTAACAATAATAGTCCCTACTCCTTCTCCACGGGCGTACCCTTCGGCTCTGTGATCGAAGCTATAACATTTGCCTGAAGGACCGAGAAACCCGGCATAACTAAATCCAATTATATCGAGAAAGTGGATATGCGCACTACCCCCAGTAACCACCGCCTTAGATATGGCAAAATCGTTAATTTAAGCCCAATAAAGACAGCAGTAAATGCCAGAATAGCTGTTCTTACCATTTCGCATTCACCGGCTGCCAAACTCTGAGCAGCGCAGTTAAGAGCAACAAGACTACTGGAACATGCAGTGTTAATCGAGAGACTAGGGCCACGAAAGTCATAAAACCAGCTAACTCGGCCAGCGATCATGGATTGTTGCGTGCCAGTGGTTAGATGTTTGAAAGACGACTCATGATCAGTATGCAGAACGGCCACATGATCAGCGTTGAAAGCACCAGCGAAAACTGAAGTCTTAGAGGAGATAGCTCTTTCCATGGGAATGCCAGCTGTTCCAAGTAAATCCAAGTCAGAGCCTAATTAAAATGCGTGTCATTAAGAGATTGAGAGATTGAATCTTACCGTTCTCAAGGGCATGATATACATTCTCCATCACCAGTCGTTGTTGAGGATCCATTGTCAGAACTTCGGTCTTGGTGACACCGAAAAACCCAGCGTCAAACGCCAGAGGGTTCTCAGCCAGAAAATGGCCACCCTTGACGCTGAACTGTATCAAAAAGTTAGTATAATTGGCAGCCTGCCATTGCAAGAGCTTCAGAGAAAAAAAATTGACACACCGTTCCGCCATGCTCAGGATCGGGATGATAAAAGGCGTCTGAGTTAAACCTCTCTTTCGGTGGAGCTGTGGTTGCTTGACGTGCTCTCAGCAGGAATTCCCAAAACCTTTCCGTGTCGCTCGCCTCCTGTGCGTAGCGGGCCGCAATACCAATGATCGCCAATGGTGGCATGGCCAGTAACCGTGCTCAGAACCTTAAAATTCGGAAGGACACGTGAGACTATATTTAGTTAGGGTTCAAGGTCATATATTAACTGCTCTCTAGCGCCAGGAGTTGACAATCCAGGCGATCTCTAACCTAGGGAGAGCGGAATCCGTCGAAAGATTTCACAGTGAAGGAAAGTTGTTCGATTGTGAAGCAGTTTCAACTCGAAAAACCCTTGCTCCTCACAACTTATATAGCTGCAAGTCTACCCTCAAAGGCCATTCAACTCACCAGTGTCCTCATGCGCCCAGACCTTCTCTTGTCCCTCAGGTCGTCGCCGACCGCGCTTCTTCAGATAATAGCACATTAGCCCCATATTAGGCGCATTTGCTTCATATGTGTAGAATCACTGGATTCGGGCCACGTATCCTCTTGTTCGTAGAGGTGCGGGGGTGTGGAAGAAATCTGTTGCCTTTTTGTTGCTGTGGTATCCCTCGGTCGATTCCTGAGGGACTATGCATACTGCATACGGAGAGAAAGGCGGGAATCAGGTCGACCGACCTATTAAATGTACGGGACTGGAGACAAAAGATAGCGCGCATGGCGGAACTTCTCACCACAGAAGCTACCCCGCAAGAGCAGCACTTTTCAGCGCTGTTCTGTTGATCAGAGAGAATAGACTGGTGTCCACTAGGGTTAGACGGCTGAAGCGGTTATCCTTAGAGAGGATAACTCCAATCATAGGGTCGCAGTCCGGTCATCTCACCATACCACCTAACTCTCGGATATGTCCTGCCGATTTCCCTGCATCGATTCCTGGGAGCACGCGCTGGTGGACGCAGGTCGACTGACCTATTAAATGTGTGGGACCAGCAATCTCCAAAGATAGCGCGGACGGCAAAACTGTTCCAGCCCACCCCTGCGGAAGCTACCCCGCAAGGCAACATTATTCGACGCCGTTCTTTGTGAAATGTGAGAAAAGGATTTGTGTTAACAAGGGCTAAACAGTTCAAGCGGCCATCCTCCAAAGAGGATGACTCCAATCACATGGCAGCAGTTCTGCAATAGCACCGAACTCTCGGATCAGTCCTGCAGAGTAAGAATGAGAAACGCTTTTTTGGTCATTGCTAATGAGACGCACTCTCCCTGCCATGCCACGTAAATGGTTTGTAGTAGTCGTTGTTCAAGTGGGCCGGAAATTAAAAAATCAGCCCCGTTAGACTGGAACCGGGTCAATTCCTCTTTCATAGCCTTGGGGAATCCTGCTGGGGTCGGCCGCTCGCCTCGCTTTTAGCTCAGCAAACTTCGCACTAGTGAAAAGTTTCAGACCACTTTTTTGATGAATTGAACTCCATGTACTCCGTAGGCTTAGTCGACTGCGAGGTGGCTGACGGAGAACCACTTCATTATTTGCGCAGAATGTGCCATCCGCTGTGAAATGGCCATGTCATCGCGCAGACTAACTAGCCTGATGAAGGCAAACACATTTCAGAAGGAGGGGCAATTGATGGGACCCATCGACTTAAGACATCTGCAACAGAAATTCCCATTCCACTGCTTTCTGGGTTGTTAGATCTCTCCCGATATAATTACTTCCTACTTTGTTCCAACCCAGCTTTGCACGATGTCTGCTTCTTCTACTCCGCTACTTGATTTGGCAGCGCATATCTCCGACGCAGCGAAGACACTCCACGGTTTCTTGGCCGCAAATGGCCATCCCCAGCCTTCATTTGAAGCTGACTGTCCGCCAGAATTCCCAATTACCGCTTCACCCGAGATTGTAGATTACCGACGGAAATTAATCGAGGCAACTCGAACCATGCACGACTTAATCAGCTATCCCTCGGACCACATCCGACAGCTATCTCTTAAAGTTGACAAATTCTTCCCATCTCAATTAATCCCCGTTCCCCTATAACGATGCCTTTAATGCAGCATTAGCTCTGATAACAGTTAAACTCAGTATCACGACCACTCCACGCTTCGCTGGATATATCATCGTGGCATTGCAAGCATTGTGCCTTTGGAAGGGGATATCTCATTTACGGACATTGCCGCGTCGGCAAACGTTGATGAGGATCATGCTCGTCGTATGCTCCGTTATGCGATGACCAACAGAATCTTTAAAGAAGCACGCCCCGGATATGTCGCCCATACGGCGTCGTCCAGCCTCATGGTTCGGAACGAGGGTATCCGTTCCTGGATCGGCTTTGCGGCCGAGGAAGGCTATCCAACATCAGTCAAGATGATGGACGCGATGGAGTTGTTCAAAGGTAGTCAAAGCCCCCGCGAGTGTGCTTATAACTTGGCCTTTGAGACGGACCTACCATATTTTCAGCACTTGGCATTGTTTCCCGAGCGCCAAAAGCGATTTGCGATTACGATGGGGGAGGCGACAACCGCTGGTGGTTGGGATATCAGTCATCTTGTAACTGGATATCCTTGGGAAACAATTGGAGAAAGCACCGTTGTCGATGTATGTCAGGATTTCTATTTTGTTTACCCTCATTTACGAGTTCCTCTGACGAGAGTTTGGTATTAGGTAGCCGGTTCAACAGGGCATGCTTGCATTGCAATTCAAGAGAAGGCACCAGCAGCCAAGTTCATTGTGCAGGATTTGGAGCAGGTTGTCAAACAAGGGCAAAACACCTTGCCATCATCATTGAATGATAAAATCACGTTCCAATTGCATGACATTTTCAACCCGCAGCCTGTTCAAGGCGATATATACTTGCTGCGATGGATACTCCATGATTACCCAGATGGGGAAGCGTTGAAAATCCTAAGAAACCTCATCCCAGCGCTAAAGAATGGCTCTCGTATTATCCTTAATGACGTTGTTCTCCCCGAACCTGGCATTCTGCCGCCGATGGAAGAGCGATTTGTAAGGTACGTTACTGCACTGCTATATGCCGCGTGATTAGCCCCACACTAACCACGTGCAAGACATTCGGATCTTGAAATGATGAATTTGTGTAATTCCCGAGAGCGACCCTTGGACGACTGGATCAAACTCTGCAGAGATGCTGATCCGCGCTTCGAATTGGGTTCGATAACTACGCCGCCTGGTTCCGCTTTATCAATAATTGAGCTTATATTCCGGGACGATAGTACTCGGAAGGGTTGCAGTGATCAGGCCAACTAAACGGGCATGACAGGTGTTACACATGCATGTGGAAAAGCTTGAGATGGGGTGAGATGCTCACTACTAGGAAGAGATACCGGTCGCATTTTTTTTTACCACACTTAAAGCCCAGGTCAATTTGTGAAAAATTCATGGCATTCAGGATAAATCCACTACCCTTCTAGTGAATAATCATAATTACCATATATGTGTTATCTTGATCATGTGTCACCACGATATTTCCTTGTCGGACATGTCATAGGCGGAAACATATCTGAGCATAGTGTCCGCCGAAAAAAATTGGAGGGATTTGGTAAATGAATTTCTGTCGTCATAAGGGAGCGGAAATTCGAGGCCATAAAATCCAACCGCAAGAGCCGTGTTTATTGATAGCTGTGTAACGTTGCGGCTGGCTAAATGAACAAATCTTGTCCAAAATTTTTATTTTATAACAAAATTACATATTTAAGGAAACTGTCCCAGATTTTGGATATAACAGTTAAAACGTGGGATATATTATAAATTATGCCAGAGAATATATATATATATATATATTATGTAGGGTTGTAATCCATTTCACAGTACACTATACATTCAACCCGTGTTCGTGGAAGTCAAGGCAAAATACATTAGGAAAGCTGCTTATGTCTCCCGGTCGCGTCGGTCTGAAGTGCACGATACCTTTTCCCCTTTTTTCATTCTGCGATACTTAAAAGGCAAAAGATGAAGTGACATGTAACGGCCTTTCCCTAGATTAACGGCTCAATAGGATCCTCGCTTTATCCGAATTCTAAGATAATCCGCTCGCAACAAGACTGAGGGTAACACCAACGAATACACGTTGCAGTTTGGCCTCGGGCTTTACGTCACGGATCCAGATGCATTGGTCTCACAAAGTAACTAATGAGTTGCGCCCGAAGGCACTCCAACCGGCCAGTCCAGACAGGATCGATCACACCAGACGGAGATGTATGGATAATCGGCGACTTTGCACGAAAACACAGTGGGAAAAGCAACTGATGCGATTTGCTAAACATGGGAACAGGCATACAAGCAGACAGCTACGTGCGAGGATTGCGAACGGAGCAATAGATGCTATCATTAACGTCCAATTTGATTTCCAATGTCGTTCGATCTTTTTTTTAAGGATGGGGACCTTCAAAAAACAGGACGAAATATCTGCAAGGTGGACAGTCACTATTTAAATAGGGATGCGCAGATTTCAACCCAACGCCTACACGCCAGATACACGCAGTTTTCCATAGCAATAGAGGAGAAAAGAGGAAAAGAGGAACAAAAACAAAGAGAAACTTGCGCCAGTGTGTGGGGGGAATCAAACATGCCCCATCTTGTTGTTGGGTCAATCACGAGCGGAAGTCGTCTCAGACGGCTGAGTCAGTGGTTTCATCGCATATACGCAGTGCCTGTCAGCATGTGTCGTTAGCAACTTGACTTTTTACTGCCCATGCGAATTGGTGCTCACTTACGCAACAGTGTACATATGGTAATCCAGATTCTTCAAATCTTGCCTTGCGCCAGCAATCATGGCTTGTACCATGTTGTAGTCCCAATTCAATGCCCGTGTAAACATAGCGAGTGTATAAGGCTCAAAAGACTCCGACATTGCTAGCTGCATATAATGCCCAAGAGTACTCTTCTTCTCGTCTGATTGCCAAGGTGAGAGAGGAACTTTTCGTTTGTCTTCTTTAACATTTGTGAAGCCCGCGTTTTTCACAAGTTCATAATACTTGGCAGCGACATTGACTGATTTACCCAATGATTCGGCGGCTTCAGCATAGAGCATACCGAGCTGGCGGTAGGCTGAGTTCTCGGGAACGCTGTTATCATCAGTTGATCCCCGTGATTCGAAATCAAAGACTTGAATCCAGCCACCTGGCGCCAAGTTGTCATATGCCTGCTCTAGCAACCGCGGCCAATCGCCTATTGCTCCGTCCATACCTCGAATGTGTATAAAATCGAATGGCTTGTTGAAAACCCAGTCGTCCTCGGCATCGTTGATTTCGAACTGCAGGTTCTCAGGAACGTAGGACGATTGTATAGGAGAGAGGTCTATCGCTATGACTTCTGCATCTGGGTGCATATCGGCAAAGTCCATAGCCCACTATTAAATACAAAGTAGGTAAATAAAACATTAGCTGCCACGGCTACAAAATTATCCAGTCGTCGAAAGAGAGGGAGGGACTCACAATTCCCGTGCCACAGCCGACATCAAGGGCCCTCCGGACTCTTTTAAGAGGGGCCTGATAGAGCTCGCCGCCAAAAGTCAGGAGGTAAACGTGATGTAGCATATCCAAGCGATCCTGCTCTTTGTCGTCATTGGGCATGAGATATTTTCCTGCATGGTAGGCATGATATCGTCTACCATTCTCATACCTGCAGGCCAATTCATGAGTTATCAGTAGGTGTGATACCGGGTTGTGGCAGGTCGCGAGCGCGGACCACGAATAGAGCAGCCAGAGACAAACAACTTACTCGTAATCATAAATGCTAGCGGTCAGGGAATATGTGTCATCCATGGATGCTATTCGAGAGCTCTGAGGGACTACAAAATCTGCTGGTGTTGTGCTGATGGGAGCGATGGCAAGACTTTTATGGCAACCGTCCCGAACTCCTGGATCCCCCCGGAATTCCCAGCTCCAGCTGGGTCGCGGTAACCTTCCTCGGGGCTCTGGCCGATCGCCGAGACCCACCATCCTGGCAATCCCAAGAGGGGTGGCCATTATGGGGTCATGGATCCAACGAACTGCAATGGATCCCAGACTAAGGGTTATTGGTTGACAGAGATGGCTCCGCCCGTTATTATTGGATGATATGGTGAAGTTTCCGTGCACAGACAACCCATGGCAATAATCAATTGGATCTGGCCAAAAGGTTAATTGTCCTATTTCTTTCGTTGGGAACCTGTCACCAGAGCTGCTTAGTGCAGAGAACTAGTCATTTAGCGTTCATACTAATTTAGATGTAAAGTTTATTGGGCTCAGCCCTTTCCAGCAAACCGTGCGTTGATGTTTTCTTTCACCAAAATTTCGAAGATATTTCTTCATAATTCATATGCTCTATGTGGGAAATTCACTAATCTTCTTCGAGATAAATGCAAAAAACAGTAGAAAATGAATTCATGGAGGGAATTGATTAATGGCGGCAATTTCATGATCTAGAATTGTTAAAATTCAAATTCAGAGAGATGTTTCAATGAGCTGTCTATTACTAACCTGTCAAACCTTATTCATGCCAAAACCGTTCTGCCAGTTCATGTTCAAATTCTGAGAGAAACTCAGCTTCAACTCTGAAAATTCAGTCATTTTTTATCTGGCAAATGGTTAAATTCTAATTCTATTCACTATCAAATATTCTCTCAAAACCCCCTTGCTTGTTCTTGGTGCCAATATGATGAGAAAGAGAGTTAGATGAAGTAAGATAGATTTCCATATCAAGTATTGATAATTAGATATACACACCCTTGCTCACTTTTAATAAATTGATGATATGGGCTTGAATTCTGTTGGCAGGATGCCCTTAGTAGACCACGTGACCCGCACTCCTCTATGAGAGAGCTGCGCCCGCTAGATAATGAAGATGGAAGGTTGATTGATTGTACTATCTAGCGGGCGCAGCTCTCTCATATTGGAGTGCGGGTCACATGGTCTACTAAGGGCATCCTGCCAACACCCCCCCTGGCCAAGAGCACCCGGAAAACCTCCTAGCTAGCCTGAATATTATATACAAATCATGCCTGATTATCTTATTAAAAAACTCTTTATTTCATATACAAATTGATCTCTAGCTTCTAGTTTTAAATTATTTTTATTATCTCTATTTTTATTTTTTTTCTCTCTGAAATTTCTTCACAATATTCTGTATTTATAATTTAAAAATATTATTATTATTATTATTATTTCTACACCACTTGATCCCAAGGATATGTGGGGAGGCAGCTAGTATACAAAGTGAGGAAAACCTTGGGCTATCTAGTATAGTTCTGGCCTAAAAACCCCCTGAACAGCAAATCTATTCAACATTTGTAATCACTTCAAGTACCGCGGAGCAGCTCCCGCTGCTCTTAGAGAAGATGGTGCATAGCACCGTGAGAAGACAAGAAAACCCCCTATATCATCATCACCTCTGTCTGAACATAAGAAAGACTTCTAATGAATGTGGCACCTCATGCTGTGTGTCCGCCGCTCATCGCGCAGACTTCAACGTCCTGGAGTGCTTGTAGCGCGCAGGCCACTCAACTCCGTGCTTGTGGCGCGCCCGGTCGCCCAACTTCGCGCTTGCAGTGTGCCAGTTCACCCAGATCCGCACTTCAAGCTCACTATCTCCTGGTAAGGTCTTGCTCTTCGCGCCCTTCACCTCCTGATATGCGCCAGCCGTGTTTCTTAGTTGTGCTGTGCATCTCATTCCGCCCTTCTCTCACTTAACACCTTGGCTAGGGAGAACTGTCTGAGGATGTCCTGCTTGAGCCACCACTTGGTGAGCCTGTGCAGTCCTTCCTTGGTGTCCAGCAACCACTTCTTATTCACTCTGCCCTCCTGCTCCAGCTCCACGCGTTCCACACTGAATCGTGTACAGTGTATCATCACATGCAGCACTGTTTCATGCTCATATCCACATGGACATTTCAGTGTGGGGAAGCCAGGAACTCTTCTTCTGTGGAGAAACGCTGCAAGGCCTGTCTTGCCGGTACACAGCTGGACTATCAATGAGCTTCGGGCCTTGCTCAGGCCCTCATGCCATCTTAGTAGCTCTACATCCGGGGGCCTGCCAAACAGTTCTCCTCATGGTGTTGTGCATGCTCTTCATCTGTTCTGCCATCTTATCATTGCCTCCTCCCTCACTCATCTCTTGAAGACCCAGTTACAGACACTGTTTTCTTGTCTTTCCTGCTTTTTCAGTTGCTTTGCCTGTCTCACCCAATTTACACTCCACCCCTGCTGCATGCTCACTGGGTGCAGTACTGCCTCCACTGACTGCATTCCTCTGTTATTCCTTCTGCGAAGTCTGGCTCTGACCTGCACACATGCCTGTTTTATCTGCTCCATGATTTCTGACTCCTTAAGCCGCTCAGTTGCTCTGGCCACCACACTGTCTAGATGTATCTCCAGAGGCAGTGTGGCTGTCTCCGCCTCCAGTGAGGTGATTGGAGTGGCTCTGTAGGCCCCTGCAATGACCTGTAGGCATCCATTTTGAATCTTCTCCAGGCTGGCTAGCAGCTGGCGTTGATGTCGCGGTTCATGTTGTGTCGCCTGTGGTTGATGCCATGCCAGCGCTCCGTATCCTATTGCGGGCCTTATCACTGCATTGTAGACCCTCCGGGCATGCTGATTTAAAAATATAAAAAACTTTTATTTCTTTCTCATCTCATAAGTTCTGATTTCTGACACTGATACTAACTCTAGTAACTCTGATTCTTGACTCTGACACAGCTTCTGATAGATAGTTTTAGTTGTGTGAAAATGAGAGAAGATAGTGTGAGAAATGATATAAATAGTGTATAAATATAGATATAGTATTGTGATGGGCTACGCCCATGTTAGTAGACCATTCCGCTCACGAAAGCTCGGTCTCGTGCGGTGAAGGCGGCACAGGCGCTGCAGCCAATCAGAGTTTGGCAGCCCTGGGCCATCAAAAGATTTCAGTCAATCAGAGCTCACAGAAGCTTCATGATTTTCTTCACTCTAATTATATTTTAACTTATACATCAGACTTTCTGATCAGTTATTCTTCTGCTTCACTTATAAAAGAATCTTGTATGAATATCACTGCATATCTCTCTTCTTTTTCTTTTCTTAATATTTTCTACTTTTTGTATTATAAGCTCTAGTTATTGTATGCCAATTAATCAGTGTAGGCCTGTTACACTTAGAAAACGTTCATTATCTTCTCATTGAAAGATAATTACTACTTAAAAACCTAGTACAAACATGCATCAGTGCATAAGAAGAAAAGAAGAAGATTAGCTATGAATACTAAAATTTCTACTAGATTAATACAGAAGCTCACTCATCAGTAAATCTGACTCTATGAAGTTAGTGAAAGACTTGAGAGTTTTGACACAGAAAATTCATGAAATTTTCATATAAATACTTCTCTGAACTCAAAGAATCCTCCAGCAAAGAATTTCAAGTGTAAGGGGCGAGCAATTAGGTATGAAAGAACTATATTGTGCCTAATATACAAGAAGAAAAGCTTAAGAAAGAAAAGAGAAAGAAAAGAAAGAAGTGCAAAGAGTGTGTAGAAAAGTGCTCTAAGCACAGATTGCAAGCAAGGGCTAGCCACTAGCGCGGGAGCTATTAGTCTGTTTGGGCGGCTAGCCCGAGTCCACATAACCATATAGGGGTTCAACCCCTGACAGATTGCTTGTTTTTCTTCTATATTTGAATCTCCTACATGTTCTTTTGTATTGCTATTTGGATAGCTCGTTGAATAGAATATTATATACATGGCGAACTTATCAACCTTCTTACGATTCCGCTGCTCCTGCTCACATGCCGCCAAAAGCGCACAACCTCTTATTCCACTTCACTATCACATCTGCTTGTATTTGTGATCAATGGTTCAGCCATTTCTCAATTTCTCAATTTTTCGGCGGCTTGCATAGAGCTAGATATTTCATACAAACATCATATTGACAGATTGATACAGTGAGAGATAGATATACTTCAAGAGCTTTGAGAATGTCTTTCACATCTGTATCAGAGTCAGTGAGATATTGCTTTATTTTATCTAATAATACAGTTTTTTATATTAAATCATTGATCTTCTTCATATCTCTTCTCATTTTTTCATACTCTGCTAACTTTATTTTTTATATAGTCATGTTTATCTCTCAATTAATTTTTACTTTTTGTGTATGTTCTTCCAGTTCTGACATCACTGATTTTACAAGATTATTAATGTAATCTTGTTTTTTAACATCTACAAAGTCATGGACTTTGGAGAATTTAGCCACTTGTATGATATATGTATATCACAGCTTCCAGTCTTTTGATGAGGACAGCTGTACGGCTTTCAAGTTGATTATATTGTTTGAATCCGCCATGTCTGCGGCAGCTAATCGGACGATCAGGTAGATATACGTATTCGAGTAGATATACAGATGGTTATACGTAAACGGGTAGGTTTACGGGTAGGAATTATATATATATCGTGAGCGTTGTTCAGAACGTCTCCGGGCTCATAACTATCAGATTCAGTGATTTGTTATATTGCCAATATTCATATATTTATTCTTCAATTGATTCCTTAACTAACTAGCTATGAAATAATGTAATATATATGACTCTTTCGCTATGTGCGAGCCAAGGAACTAAGAATAAGCGAATGGGCGTGGTTCGCCGATTTACGGGCTCATAATCATGCAATGGAACAACCATGTTCGGCGAATCCCAACAAAAAGAGTCACATATATTATAATTATTCATAGCTTGAAAAATAAAAGCATACATATATGAATATTGGCAATATAACGGATATGAAAGATCCGATAATGAGTCATACAAAGCTTAGCCAAAGCAAACCAACTTAAGACCCATTTTTACCCTTCTTATATCTTACCTGGTAGTCGTAAGGCATAGTGTGTGTGTCATAATAGGGATCATATGTTAACAGGGCAAAGCCTGGGTCTTTTGTAGCAATGGCAGATGGCCAACAAGGATTTTCATTCAGCCCGTCGTTCACGGGAGGATTGCCCGAGTGGCCCCATGAGGTGATAGTAAATTCTGGAACCATACCGACAGTTGCATCCGCCAAGGTCTGCGTCAGCCAATTTAGTTTGATGACCTTCTTTTGGGCAGCGGGTGCGAGACCGATCAAGCGCTGGAAATTCTTGTTTCCAATGCCGCGTACCGGGAGGTTGAAACAAGCGCCTTTCCACATCTTGCCGGCACCTCGGTTCTCACCTCTAGGCAGATAGCGGACCAGTTGCCCATGGCTATTCTTTCCGCTATTGATTAAAGCCTTGTCATTGGGGCCCAGGAGGTACGCCGGCGGAAACTCATCTCGGTCGCAGCCGCTCCGCAGCTTGGCATCGAGCCACCCTCGGCCATTGTGCTGGTTGGACCACACTTTGGTTGCCTGGCCTTTCTCCCGGTGCGCAGTGGTCGCGGCTTCTGGTGGGCATGTCAGTGTCGCCCATTCCGGCCTGACCCGGATGGCTGAGCTATAATGGAAACAGGCCTGCGAGAGTGACTTATCGCAAGCCTTGGCTACCTGGGTGGCCGACGGCTTCTTTGTCCGGTAGGCGAGCGATGTGAGGATCATCTCTTGCGTCCTTGTATTGTCCCCAACACAGGACAGCATTCGAAGGGTGTTTTTGACCGCGCCGAGTCGTTGCGTTAACTTGATCGCCGGAATTCGGCACTTTTGCTTGTTTATCCTATTGGGGCGGTTCCCGTATCCCCCCTTACTACCTCCCCCACTTGGAGGCCCACGAGGGTTGCCTTTGTCGCCCTTCTTACCACTTCCCTTATCAACGTTCTTTGGCGGCTTGTACGGTCGACCACCTGCTGCCTGACTCATGATATCAAAGGCTTTTTTAAGTGCATCCGGCACCAGATCTGACCCCCCGCATGGGCTCAACCACCATTCAAAAGCACCCGCAGGATCTTCATCCTTAGAATAGACATGATTTACTAAATTTGTAGCGGCCATAACTACGTCTAAGGACTATCATTAGCACATGGAGAGAAGGAGAAGGAGAAGAATTAGAAGGAGAAAGAACAAAACACGCATACCTAGTGCCTCATTAATCGCTTGCCCCGCTGGAGGAATGATTATTGAGCCTACATCCAGCACCAACTTGAGGGTGGACATGAGGATATAGCAGCCGATCTGTCATGGTTAGTAAGATACCCTTTTAGACCGCAATGACCCGGCAACATACCTGGGCAATCATCGGTAGTGCTTCGAGAAAAGTCTGAGCTATGTCGTTCAAAAACGGCATATCACAGACACATGATCCTAGGACATGCTCCGAACTCACTCCCGGCACCTTCTCCCATGGAACCTCCTTTTTACCTGGGTGGAGGGCCCAGCAGCCAATGTTGTACATCTTACCCGCCTTTTCAGCCGCTTTAATTACCTCCCTACAGGGAGCGTAGCATTGCTCCCACGCTTCTCCCCTAGGTCGGTCTTTGAATATAACACATCTATGCGAGTTTTAAACCCTTATAGTAAATTCGTCCACAGGGTCAGTATCATCGAGGCCGTCATCTTCATCTTCCTTCTCATCGTCTTGTGGGACACAGATGTCCTCTGGGCAGTTGTCGTACTTGCACGCGAACTTGCAAAGGCGATTCAGGTCTACGTCCTGCTCATCCAAAGCCTTCACATTAACCTTCTTCTCGTCTGGAAGATCCAGCAACTTGCCCGTCGCCGTGCAAGTACAAAGGAACTTCGGACAAAAGCCATAACGACATGAAAACTCGCAGAGGTCTCCAGTGTTTAGAGTATTGTCTTCACCTGAAACACATCCTTTCCCAGATGTGGGCCGCTCCGGCAAAGAGTTCATCTCATAGGCTGTGAATGACTGCAAATCAACAGCCCAGTCAATTGTACCAGCAAAATTCATGCCCTTCCAGTACTTGCGTCTTGTCTTTTTTGTTTTCGGGGTCATATAGCTGACATAGTCTCCTATAATTCAGGGGCCGCCGTCAAGTGTCAACACCAAGTTGAAGAAGCACCACTAGAAAGGCGCCAAAGAAGAAAGAAGAAACTGGGGTGGAAGGGGGAGGAGCGGGGAGGGCCAAACAAACCTTTGTAGAGCATGATGTCGCTGTTGCTGGCGCGGTCATGGAATACCCTATTACTGCTGCCACGTTTGATCATTTCAGTGATCTCAGCATAGGCAAGATAACCTCCAGTCTTTGTACATCTTCCAGGCCGTGCATCCGATTTAGTCCTGGAGCCAGTAAAGTCACACATGGGACCCCAGCAACCTTTCTTGGCCATGTGGAAAGATCTTCCATAGCTGGCTTCACCAACAAAGATCTTGTTATTTGCAACACCGGCTTTGGTAACTGTGCTTTTGAGTCAGTACTCAGTGTTGAATGAGAAGGAACAGAAACCCGGTTCAGACATACTCATTGAGAGAGCATTATGTGTTTCGGTCAAGTTGACTGATTTCCATGCATTAGCAAAAAGGACTTCCATGGTTCATTTTAGTCAACATTCACTCCTTACCATGGCTTCTGATACATTTTCCCGATGGACATAAGTCAAATGCATTTGTGTTTCCATAGTCCCACTGCCCATGCAGGTCATATGTCATGTAGACAATATAGTCAATGGCCGCGGTGATTTTGTCAATTGGAAATGCCTTGAGATACCAGTACGATGCTGGTGCTGCTATTGATACTGACTTTTTTGAGCCAACTTTTTTTTTAAGAAGCTTCAGGAATTTCAAATACTTGACACCGTCGCTTTTATGTCCAATGGGTTTTCCATCCACGAGGATGTCTTGGGCCTATATATTGTCCATTGAATGTCAGAACGAGCTTACACTACATTAGAGACAGAAAATGGAGATGATCAAAAGCCTCTGTTACTCACGCCTGGATACTCCCAGTCAATATCAACACCATCGATGCCCTCATCCTCAATGAAGCGGGCTAGGTTTTTGGCAAATCTGTTTGGATGTTTGATGATGGCAGACCGGATGATGTTGTAGGTTTTGGGTTCAGTAGAATAGGCCCATCCGCCGAATGAGACGATTCGCTTGATGTTTTTGAGCCCCTTGAAGTCTTTCCATTGCTTTGATGGATCTTTGATTATAACCTTCCATTGCTTGGTGTCAATCTCTGCAAAGCTCCAGTGAATGTGTGTGTAGGTTCCATCGGTATTGGCGTTCTTTGCTTCTAACCACAAACAGTCACGTTTAAGGTTATCTGATTCATAGTAGCCAATTCGCTGAAAGGCTTTAGGTGGGCCTGAGTTCTTCTTGATCTTGTTGCCACAGTTGGAGATACAAGTGTTTTGAAAGTTCTTCTTCTTGCTCCCTGGCGCGCCCCCTTTAGGTTTGTGAATAGCACAATGACCTGGAAACACACCACAAAAGCCCCAGTTGCTGCAACACGCCTTGAGGGGACATGGATTAAGATCTGCTAGTGAGATGGAGTCTTTCTTTGGCCGCTTTGTGCCAGGGACCAAGGGACCACACTGTGCCCCTTCTTGGGGTGGTGGCATAGGGACTCGTCCCTTACTCACACACATATTGTAGCCGACGAGCATGTTCTTGCATTCAGTCCAGGCCCAGGTTCTCCCTTTGTTCCACTTCTTCAGTTTCTTCACTGTAACTCCATATTTCCTGGCCACCGTGGCGCACGTATCACCGTTCTTGATGAGATGTGTGGCACATGTTCTGTCTTTGCTCGGCTTCGGTGCAGTAGCGCGCTTGATCAGGTGGCTGTGTGTGTTCATTTCCTTCCTTCGCAGGAACCGGGATACGAATGTGGGGGAGCTTGGTGGGTTGTTGCTGCCAAGAGTGCTATTGCCTCCAGCAAGGCTCCATACCTTGATGTCGGGCAGATTTCCGGCATTTGTGAAATCCCCTGTTTGGGCGCAATTCCCCTTGGTCCATTCCAATGCTGTTTTCTGGACTGCTGCAAGGTCACCAGTGGTATCAATGACAATGCCGAAAATTTGTTCCGGTAGGCCCCCGCTGCCACAGAGCTGGGCAATCATGCGGTGTCCAACAGACGTACTGGTCTGTAGATGCCCGGCCAGGGCATTGAGAGCTGATTCTACAGTAGGTTTACCCAGGCCCTCACCAATGTAGATGCTCGCAACCGTCCTCTTATGATAGGAGAACAAGAAATTCTCATCACAGTTGTCTTGAGCATTGAAGAATTTTCGCATTCCTTCCAGCAAACTAGAGATATCATCATCTCCTCTGCTACTACTGGTGCTGGTGCTAGTAGCAGTCAGCAGCTGCAGTTTGTCATCCTCTTCTGTACCTGTGGCAGTGCAGGCAGATGCAGTGTCAAGGCTCCTTTGAACAAGCTTTTTGGATCTTTTTGGATTCGCTTTCACCCTTCGTACTGCAGCGGGGGCTGCTGAGTGAGATCCCAGCGTGCAGCTGCGGATGAGAACATTGGAGGCCGGATCATCCAGGCGCTGGGTGATGGAAAATTGCAGGAGCATAGGCTCCTCGCAGCGGCGGAGACGGTCCACGGACAGGTAGGGAATCCAGCTGTGTATATTTGTGTAGTCAATACATGGGAGTGGGCAGTGATGCTGATCTATGTCATATGTTGTTATATTATTGATTGGTAACAGGTCGTCATCACCCTTCACGGGAACCCTGGATTGAGCACCGTTGTGATTGATGATAGCAGATGCAAGGCTGGCTGTAAAAAGAAACAAAGCTGCAAAGGGGCTCATATTTGGCCACATCATGACCGACTCTGAGAGATAGGTAGTGATAAAGTTGAAAATGATGGAAGAGTCTTCGTTCCATCAAGACCGTTAATAGGGAACCAGGCCACATTTATATCCCAGCCCGCGCGCCTCAGGGGCAGAAGGGGTCAGAGTCTCACGTTTCCTAGCGAAGCCGATCAAAATCGTTTCAATAGTTCATAGAACTACTCAGCTTGAGTTTTTCGGAGTGTCTGAGGTCATCTTGCTAATCTGAACTCGAATAGATTCTGAGACTATAGTCAAACGCTCTAGCACTCTAGTAGACAACTCTATGATTACATCTTTACAATTATAGATTTTACCACTTACTCTGTTGGCTGCCAGGTATCTGAGGTCCCGTAATACCAGCCTTGCAAATCCAGGCTTCCCAGATATCAATTTGAGCTCTGTCACCTTTTCCACAATTTGTCAGGCAGCGTGAGCCCAAGCTAACCCTTTCTCTGCAGCTAGCATACTTTCCTTAGTTCTCTAGACAGTTGCCCATTTCTATTTTCATTTCTCCTGCTTATTTGCTGACTCGTAGGGCCTTGTATTCCTCGATCAAAAAAGGGGGAACTGTGCATAGCATAGCCAGCTTATGTCCTGTAGATAGCCAATCTATGGCTGCCAGGGTTACAACTTCCACTCCGGCCGAGGGACCACAGGTATTCATCTATTCATAACCATAGACATTGTCAGCTCAGTTTAAGAAATAAGATATGCTTGATCTTATTCTACACATCTGTCAGCTTTAAAGGGCACGGGCTGAGTATCAGACAGGTGCCCTGCCTGATGTTTTCCACTAAATCTGTCAGGTTTTAGGGCGCTTCCACAGACAAATCAGTGGCTAGCATGAGTATTTAAAGGATTGATATTTTCACCTGGAAACAAGCCACTAATTTTAAATGGACATAGTGTACGTTCGTACGGAGGTCCGCGTCAAAAGTTCTTTCTCATACTAAAAACGCCACAAAACTCTAATTATAAAACATCATATTATTATACATTTTATATATTTTTTATTTATTATTATATTATACACCACTTAATCTCAGGGATATGTGAGAAACTATTTATTTTATCTAACAAGAAAAATCATGCAATAAAAGAGTTTACTGCTGAATTAAAAATCTCATGCACTAATAAATGTATGTAACAGTTTCTGTGAGGCTTCAGGCTACTGGGGACCAGCAACTGCTGTCCTCAAGAAGAGAAGAGAATGGGATGAGAAAAGAAAAATTAAAAATAAAGAAAAATTACACTGAGTATTTTTGAAAATGCACCCGCGTGTGAGTGAGTGAGTGAAAGATGCCAACTGCACTCTGAAGCATAGAGAGTTGCATCTTTAGCATGAAATGAGTGTGAAGATGTGCTATGAGCACTGATTTTGTGTGATAAGCGCGCTTTCAGCAGTTTCAGCATGGTGTTTATTGAGATCTGTGTATGCTTGATTGAGATATGATAGATTGCTGCTTCTCTGTCTGATAGACACTCAGTGTCTTTGTCAGTGAGAACTGTGATAGAATTCCCTGCTTGATTCATCATTTTATTAGACAGTGTAGCCCTTCTTTGGTGTTCAATAGCCATTTCTTGTCAATTCTGCCCTCATGCAGCAGACTCCCATGACTGTGCTGAAATCTATCACAGTGAACTATCACATGCATCACTGTTTCATTTGAATAGCCACATTCACATGCTGGTGATGAGAAATCCAGTACTCGTCTTTTATATAGAAAGACTGTCAGCCCTGTTTTCTCTGATCTTAGTTGAATTATCAGTGAGCTTCTGGTCTTGCTTAGACTCTTGTGTCATTTCAGAATACTTTTGTCTGAGAGTCAATCAAAGAGTTCATATTAGAGAGATGTTCTAGCTCTTTATTATTTTCTTCATCTATTCAGAATTTCTTTTCACACTCATTCATCATGTGAGAAGTGCTGTGTTGCTGCTGAATTTGTGTTTTGAACAGTTTTTTACTTGCTCTTTTTCACTCAAAGCTTCTCTCAATTTTCAGACAGACTGTCTGAATAAATCATCTTCTCAATGAATCTTCTGTGCACTGCATCTCTTCACCTGAGTTTGACTCTCACTGCTGTGCATGTCTCTTCAATTTGTGTTGTCATTTCAGAGGCCTTCAGTTGTTTTGTGGCGCGCGCCACAACTCCATCAAGATAGATGTTCAGGGGTGATATGTATGTCTCTGCTTTCAGTGTGAATATTGATGTTGCTCTGTATGCTTCAGCTACTATTCTCAGGCATTCATTCTGTGTTCTGATTAGGCTCTCTGTGCGCTCTTTATTGCGCATGCGTCCTTCGCGCTTGATGCGCGGTTGATGCCATGCCAGTGCGCTGTAAGCTATAGCTGGCCGTGTGACCATGTTGTATATTGTTCTAGCTTGATGTAGGGGGACTCCCCAGGTGGCCTGTGTTGTCTGTGATAGTGCCTTTATCTGTGACTTCATTTTTCCTGCTATAGCATCCATGTGACCTTTTCATTGAAGCTTGAAATTCAGTCATACTTCTAGAACTCTTATCATCTTCTGTGGCTTGATAACTTGCTGAGGCAGTCTTAGAGAGTGATTCAAGTTGAATCAAGTTCAGGCTCTAGTGAAGTGCATCAACTCATACTTCTGCAGAGTAAAAATAGCTTCATGTCTTCCTGCTCATTCTTCACATTCTGCGTGCACCTGTGTGAGCTGCGCGCAATTTGCTTCAGTTGATGACCTGTATGCTATTATATTGACATCATTCACAAATCCTATGCAGCTCACTGATCTATTCAAGGGTGAGCATATCCAGAGCAGTTCCTCATTGTAAAATAGAAAGAGAATGGGGGAGAGAGGTGATTCTTGTGATATTCCAGCTGAAATATTGAAGGTCTCAGTTTTCTGTTCTTCAAATGTGAGCGTGGATCGTCTATCTGACATAAATGAGTGTATCCACTCTGTCAGCTGTCTTGGTAGGCCATTCATGCGAAGAATGTGTGTGAGTCGGTCTTTGAGCACTCTATTATAAGCTTCTGAGATGTTCAATGATAGAACTGTGATCACTGTGTCTGACTCCTTCCATGCTGTTCTAATTTGTGCTAGCAGTAGTGATACTGCTGTTTCGGTTGATCTGGCCCGCCTAGCACCCATCTGTTGAGATGGCAGTAGATTGAGTGTTTCCACTAGCCATCTGAGTTCCTGCGTGGTGGCTGATTCTATTATTTTTCCCATTGTATTCAGTAGGGCAATGGGCCTCCATGCCTCTGTCTTTTGATAATCCCCTTTTCCTGGTTTTTTCAGTATCACTGTTCAAGCAGTCTTGAATATCTCCGGGTAGTGTTCCCATTCCCAGCATGCCAGTGTGAGCTCTGTCATAGCCTTTGTGAAGCTTGATTTCAGCATTTTCAGAAATTCATTGAAGACTTCATTGATATCTGATACTTTGTTGCTTGATAGATGTGCTATGAGTGCAGTCATTTTCTTCTCTGTGATGTTTATTATCTCTGTTATTTTCAGTGAATGTTCTGCCTCCTCCATGTCCCTGTTGTCACTGACTAGTGACAGAGGGAAGAACCTTTGTATCGTGGGCAACACCCACGCTCCCTAGTACGTTCGCTATATTATATATTCGCCTATATAATCTTAGGGTTAGGGTTAGGGTTAGGGTTAGGGTTAGGGTTAGGGTTAGGGTTAGGGTTAGGGTTAGGGTTAGGGTTAGGGTTAGGGTT